>OY987290.1:8977536-10177536 GCA_963920785.1 Sphagnum contortum | reverse complement strand
TCCAAAGGTGGGATAAGTCTTATTTTAGTGGATTTTATTGTTTCAATAATATATTTGGGGAGTTGGGGTCTTTCACTTAATTATCGCATCCAATTTTTTGTAATAAAATCGCCCATTTTTATTAGGGGCTATAATGGTTAATAGTTCAAATCCACCTCCAATTTAAATTCACCATCTAAGGTTGGCTTATGGCCTTCAAGTTTCAAGTATTCAAATTTTCTATCCCACTATTGAAATAATTATTAGAGAGGGAACCATATTATTTATAGGGAGAACATTTCAAAAAGTGCACATAAACATTTATTTTTCAACATTATCTCATATTTGTCTTCAAATTGTCATTGTGCTCGATTGAAATCTTGTGCAAATCCAAGCTCAGGTGTTTGAGTTTTTGCTCATTTAGTCATCCCATCTTTTAAGATGGCCTGTAACATTTTTTTTTTTGCATTACATACTAAATTGAACTTCGTCCATCCCATAGATCATGGTTTTTCTTGATGCATATGTGACCAGACCATAAATTTAATAAAGATACACCTATTTTATTATGTTCATGGGGGAAATTGCACAATAACACATGATGTAATTCGATATTCTTTTGCCTTCATTGTTGGAAATGTTAGGTTTCAAGTTTGTGTAAATAAACACATGTTCTTTCAATGTCATCTTTACAGTCATCATGATGTTGAATGAATATTATGTGTACAACAAATGATATTTACATTTTGGTATATGTAATCATTGTTGATACAATTCATGTGAATCTTATTTTGCACACCAATTTTTTCGAGGAGTGGTTACAATAATTGTAGTTTAAGCAAATGTTATGTTATATTGTGATTCACACCCTGAGGATGATTTCATCCCTATAGTAGTAGAAATATTTGAATGTTTTACACCAACAAGCGAACAACTTCATTCATTGATGTGCCAACACGGCATGGTCAACAAAGGGCTTTGGAGGTCCTCTTATTTCGATTATACATTCATTTCATAGGCATAGAGTGTCAATGCGAAACAATGAATGAGAATATCAAATGTCACATTCACATCCCCAACCTAGGAAGGGCATTTACGTGTTAAACATCATTGTCCAAAACATTAAAAAAAGAAATGAAGAAAAATGATTCCAAAAACATTTGAAATTTAAATGCTCATAGTAGGGGTACACAAACCTAATGAAAGCAAAAACCCTAACAACAACCCTAAAAGATATTGAATAGCACATTTACAACATTGAATTACAAGGCCTTTTAATAATTTTATTAAAATAATAATAATGAAAAACTTGAAAGATAATTAAAATAGACGTAATGATGTGAGTGTCATATACAATTAAATGAAATAAAAAAGATGAAAAAGGTAGTTGATTTACGAAATACACAAAATTGAGCTAGGGAACAAAAAAACCACCCAAAGGATCACACTAAAAAAGTTGGTGATTAAGAAAAAAAAATCATGGGGAGCATAAAAGAAATGACGAAAAATGTGAACTGAAACAATGTTAAAAACATTTGCAATGTCTACTTCAAACACCACTTAATCAGAATGAATTTTTAAAGCTTTTCGAATACCATACACCATTACTTCATAACCTCCCCTGATTGTGACTTTAAATTGGTGAAAATAAGTGAACGATAAATGCAATGTGAAATTATATGTAAAGGGTCCTATACAACATGAACGGGTTTGGAACCGAAACTATGTATGATTATTACATAGCTATGAAATCTATATTCTTGGGTTGCAATTTTTTATTTTTCATCCTTTATTATCTATGCAAGCATTACCATTTTCCTTCCATGAACTAAACACTAACAACACCAAAACCATTTAAAACCAAAAATCATTCAAAAATTAAAACTTCAAATTTAACAACTTTACATTCAAACCATAACTTTGTACAAAAGGAGGTGTCTTTCAAGGTTACAAACACCCCCTTATATACTAACCAAAAGGAAACTAGTCAAGAAACTTCCTAAAGCTTATCCCCCACATGGTTCCCCATGTGATTCCATAATTAATCACAAAGAAACAACATCATTTTCTTTTTCACATTTCTTTTTATTCTTCTTGGTTTTTTTTTTCCTTGATTTCTCACTTTTCGATGATATCAAATCTGTAAAAATCCCTATATTTCGAAAAAAAATAAAATTTTGGGATAATTTTTTCCCCTAGAAAAAGGATGGCCCTAAACCTTGGATAACATTTTTTTTTCCAATTTTGCGATGTAGCCATCTTGGCTATGATCCATAGTTCAATTTAGCAAATTTTGATTATTGACAAGGTAAAGTAAGAAAGTAACAAATTAAAAAGGAATTTTAGTGTTTTCTAAATATTTGTTTCCTAGAGTTGTAAAGTTTCCATTTTCGTGGGTTTTCTATAAATACTTTCCCCTTGGTTTTATTATTTTATATATTATTATTTTTTATTTGTTGTGCTTACTACAAAGGTTGGTTTCATATTTCTTATTTCATTGGTGGTTTTCATTTTCTACGATGTTTGCAAAAAAATATTTCTTTGTTGTGTATTTTCTCTTTTTATTCTATATGGTCAATGTTTAAATTTTGCGGGTTTAAGTTTTCAAATAAAACGTAATTTCTTCGCCTTCTTTTTCTTCTTGCAATTTTTGTTGTTTATCTCATTTTTAATGTTTTTTTCTTTTACAACCTTTTTTTGGGTATTTGTAACTTTTGACAACCTTATTTTTATTTTTTTATATTTTAGGGTTTTTTTTTCTTTTATTTTGATTTTTCAAATATGTAACTGGATCGATAATACTTATAAGATTTTGTAAAGGTAGCTACAATAATTCCTCTGAGCTATGTTTTAATTTGTGATTGCACATAATCGCATCCCTTGGTTTGATTTGTCGTTCGCACGGGAGCCAACGAGCATTTCGATTGTGACACAAACCGTATTCAAAGATCAACCTGAATTGCAAGATCTTTTGCGCGGTTCCTACGTCCTATTCCTTCTGCCCAACATTGAGCATGCCGTGTTTATGAACAAATCTTGACAGCATTTATGTTCATATTTTTGGAAATAATCCAACGACCAAAATCGTTGGATGCAAGATTTACATCGTGGTGGAGATAATGTTATAATCAAAATGGATGATCTCACGCAAATCATTTTCTACCAACCGTAGTTGAAAGAAAATGTGCATGAGATTTTGGGCTTGTCCTTCACAATGTCAAGATCTCATGTTAAGGAGGTAAATAACTTTTAAAAATCCTATGATCCCGAACGTATCGTTACAGGTGGGCCAAGATTTCTTGCCTTAAATGGAATAGGCCTAAAGGTAACTCAATGCAATATAAAAGATTGCATAGGGTGGTCGATTCATTGAATCATTCAGGTAAAGGTTATTTTGGCAGGTAGTTGATATATACTTGAATCGCATAGCCCTTATTCCCTCTGTGCACAATTCACAAGCTCGTTCGTATAGAAAGGTGTGTAATTGGTTTTTTTTTGTTATCACTAATCCTTTTGATGGCATTGCATTGATCATCGATTATTGTTGTTTTTTTATCATCGTTTGTCTTGTAAGAGGCGTTAATTTTATGTCCATTTGTTTCAAAATATTTTGAGTCTCATAATCGTATTTTTTGTAGATGGGAAAATCCGAAACTACAAATTTGATGGACATGCCCTCGTATGTTCAATCTCACATCCTTAAAATTTTAGGCTCCAGGGAAGACAATGCATGGGAATATAATGAGAATGATTACATTTTAATCGTTGACTTACATAAGTTGCTTGCCCTTGTTAATGATGATGACGAAAAGCAAATGTCCGACATTCTTGCCCATGTTCACATGGGGGTGGTTGACCATATCATCATCCATGCATACTTGGAATCCTGCACAAGAGATCATTATGACGAACGTTCCATGACATTGTATCACCCCATAAACATATAATGGTTCCCCGAATTTGATAGTCTGGTTCGTAATCCACCTCCGAACGTGCTCATGACTGTTAAAGCACATGGTGACATTGATGATGACAACGAATAGATTTGTCATCGTAATGGTAACTATTCATTTTTGTCACCATTGTGAGAAAAATGCTTGTGATAGTTTTGTAGTTAATCTTTTTATGAAGGATTAAGTGAAATGCAGATACTTGATGCAAAAGTAATGAAAGGTCAAAAACTGTTAATTGTTCATTGTTGCAAGCACTATGAAAAAAATACTTGTAATGACTTTGCAATTAGTTTTTTCTATTTTGCACACATTAAGTGTAATTATTTAGTGGAGATACTTGATGCAAGAGTAATTAAAGCTCAAGATACATGCCTTCTTTGTTGAAAACCATGGCAGTACACAACAATTTTTTGCTTTTCCTTAATTTATTTTTCTTTTAAATTTAAATGAGTTCTATTTTGACATTGCTATGCAGTTGTTGTTTTGGGAGTTGATCAATTTGGTGAGGGTGTCTAATGTGGTTGATCTGTAATGAACATGTTGTTGTCGAAGGTCCTAAAACATAAATTTGACCCATATTAACCTTAAAATTATTCACCATTTTAATTTCTCTTTTAAAGTTAAGTTTCCTTTTTTATGTGGTAGTTTTTAAACTATATATATGTATATCAGTGAGTTATTATGGATGTCATTTGTCAAGTCCATTTTTAGGTTGATTGCCAAATGTTAGATAAAAGATTTACCATCTAAGAACACGTATTTGTTAACCATATGTTTACGTATTTTATATCTTATTAGTGATACCACTCACAGTTTGTTGTTTCATCCTATTGGTCTCGGAGACCCACTCGAATCAAATTATTTTAAAACGTTGTTCTCCGAAGAAAAAAATGCTGTAAAAAATTAAGTTTTTGCCATAAAGTGTGAAGAATTCAAAACTTGTCCAACAACCTTAAATTCTGCTATTATTCCATTTTCCAAAGTTAGACAATTCCCTTCAAATGGGAAATATACCCATATTAACATCCGTGGATATCCTTCACCAGTGCGTACTCCTCAAAGAATCCTTGTGCCATGGCTATGGCAAGAAGAATGATAAACTCACTTAGACATCGCAATCACGAACCTCATAAACTCGTGAAAAAACTTAAATGAGCTCACAAATTTGTTTCCTTTATATGTGTTTTGGAATACATAATTTATTAAATCTTCACGAGGTCCTATGTTCACTAAAATTTGAGAAATCTATTTCGTTTGAAAAACGATTTGGAGCATGCAAATTACTTACACGATGTAAAAAAAAAAAGGTTTTACATTGCAAAATGGAAGTCAAACTTTAATTTAATCGATATATGATTTTTTTTGGATTGAGGGTGGACAGCTCGGGACTGCCAATTGGCCTGTGCAGATCGACATCGGGATCGATCGATCGGTCTGCAATGCCATACAGCCCGTCACGAGGTGTCCACCCATGCCCTAAACAAAACATCAGAACATCATCAAATCTTTGGGGTGAAAAAAAAATTGCTTCACCCTTAAAACCACAATGAACAGTTTGTCACAACATGTAAAAATTTGTGTTTCCTTGTCACAGAGAAGGAATAAGTGCTAGACATTTATGTTAAATTTAAATTTAAGTTATATCATGTGACATTTATTTTAAACGTAAACCTAAATTGACTACATTAAACATATAACTAAATTACTTATGTGATAACAAATTTAAACATACAAAAGTTTAAAAATAAAAAATGTTTATAGGTTAAATCATTATAAAATTTGAAATATGAAATACATTCATATCGCCCTAGTCATTTCATTTTGCTTAAATTTATAGCATAATAAAATCATTATATGATCATCATATATCTTAATATTAATTAACATCATTATACATTAATTTAATTGATTTAGTATAATAAATATTTTTTCAATTAAAAAATAAAATCTCTTTGATTATTATACCTTACATTTTTTTAATTAAAATATATTAATGTGTAATAATTCGCTTTTTAAAAATAATTAGATTTGAAAAAATTTGAACAAATTCAACATGTCAAAAGTGACCAACTTTTAATAAATGGAAGGTAATTATCTAAAATAAGTGAGTTCATTAATAATTAATTCGTTATATTAGTCTCCTAGCTCAAAATTAAGCTAAAAATAAAAGTTTTAAACCATCATTTAAAAATTAAAATTAATTAATTAATTATTTCAATTAATTAATTCTTTATTTCAATTAATTAAACTAAAGTTAAATTATTAACCCATCAATTTAAGTTGCAAATGTGAAAATTTGAACCTTTCATTTCCATGTTGAAAGATTAAAAGTTTTAACATTCATTTATTATTTAAATAAATGAGACACATTGTATATGTATATTGTCATAATTTAAGTTATTATACTAAGCTTAAGTTAGTTCTAAATTGATTTAAAATTCATTTAAGATACTTTTGACTTATTTTAAGTTATTGTAACTTAATTGTTTGAAAAGTTGTTATGGAAAATCATCACCCCAATGTTTACGTTCTCTTTTGATTTTTTTTAGAAAATGAGTGTATTCATGTACTTTCAACGAGAAAATCAATTATGAATTTTGGTTTTTAATATAATCTTATGTGATTTTTTTATTTTAAATTATTTTACATTATAATTTTTTCATAATTTTTCATTATTTCACACTAAGTTATTTTTTATTGTTTTCAATTAATCCAACATAAGTTATTGTAAACCATTTACAATAGGTTTTTTCCATGTTTATTTATTTATTCAATTATTTGATTTCAAATTGTTTTATATTATTTTATTTATGGTGTTTTTATCCATTTTCAAATATTCAAACATATGATATTTTAAGCAATTTTATTTTAAGTTATTTTAGCAGATTCTATTTTAAACTAGTTGTGATTATTACACATTAGATCATTATTGGTATTCTAATTTGCTTAAAAAAAACTCAATTTAATCTAGTTTTAATTATGTTAATATATTTAATCTTAGTTGTTGTAAGTTAGTTCACTTTCAATTATTTTGGACTATTGTAAATTATTTTCTATTATTTCATAATATTACACCTTAGGTTTTTATAAAAAATATAGATTATTTTAATATAGGTTATTATTAAATTATTTTACTTTAAATGATTCATAACTATCTTAAATTATTTTAAGATATTCCAACTTAGGTTATTTAAATATTTCATCATAAAATATTTTCAATTATTTTAAATTGTTCTATTTTATGATATCATTGGATATTCTTAAATTTTTCAACTTTAATTTATTTCAAGTTTCTTTAATGACCACAAATTATTGTGTTTTTTCTGAACAATTATCATTGAATAAAATCTTCATGCAAGTGTGATGAACTCCTAAAATTGTAACCCACATAAAAACAAAATTTTACATGTGTGAATGATTTACACATTTTTCAAAGGTTTTTAATATTATGAGTGCATTTTGTGTGGGGCTTTGAACTGTGAAATTTATTTATGTGTTAATTGAAATTTAATTATAATTAATCATTGTAAGATTAAATTTTTTTAAAATCATATGTCCACATTGCTTTTAATGGAAAAATCCCTTTGAAATTTATCTATTCATTTAATAAAAATGATTAACAAAAAAAAGAGGGTGTTAACAAGATGAACATTGATTAAAAACTATAAAATGTCAATTAATGACATTGATGTGGCTCCTTGGTTCCCAAAATTCTTGAAAACAAAACATCATTGAAAATGAACATGATTATTATCATTTTGATTATTAATGTTAATTAACTAATTATTGGTGGGAGTTAAATATCACCTAGGGGGGGTTCATTGAAAAAAAGTTTAATTTACTTATAATGTGTTTTTAATAATAACTGGCATTCAATTAATACATGACAATTACCATAGAAATAATAATTATGCGGACAATAATAATATGTGCAACAATTGACACACACATAACACATGATTCATTACAATGATTAAACCCTATAACATATTTGATTCTTTATACCTACCTACCTTGTAACACCATTTAGTTTGACAATTCATTATTTCAAAATTAACCCTTGTAGGTTTGAACTCATAGTAAATTACATCTTTTTTATTGTTGTTAAAATTTATGTTCCACATTGATAGATGCATTGGTGTGTCAAAAATGAAGATATAACATAAACAATAACATATGAAAACAAGTACAAAATGATCATACATATGTTGATTAAAAAACATCATGACAAATTCGCTTGTGGAGGTGATCAAATCATTTTATTTTCAACTTTTTACAGACAATTTTTCTAAAAAAATGTTCATTTAAGGTTCCTAATAAGGAAAATGAAATATAAAGATGTAAATTTTATAAACACAAAAAAAATTTCAACTACAAAACAAAAACTAAACTAACCATACCATAATAATGTACAGAAATAACCCAATGCAATTCTTGTTTTACAAAAGATATAATTGTGCCCAAATATATATATTTAAAATATTAACATGAAAAAATTTCATTATTTATAAAACTCAAATGACAAGAAACATTATCAAATCCGTATGTGATATATTGCAACGAAATAACTTATCATATGCAAAAATAAAGCCTATAACAAAATATTGTTATGTGTGAGAATATTGAAAAAAACTTTTAATTATTATCATGTACCATAAACATATACACAACCCCAAGAAAAGGCATTGCATAGGATGGTTTCATTTCACTTGAAAAGAAGTTATCACCCACATTGATTGCATTGAAGATCTCAAACTTATGTATATAACATATCCATTTGACATGGAAAAACAAAATAATGAATAAAGTTTTATATTCGGAACTACATTTGTTCATTTTTCAAAGCTACAACAAGCTTTAATGAATGAAAAGTGGGATACAAAAGAACTTTGCCAATGGCCTCCTAAGACATAGTACAAGGCATAAGCCTATTCCAAGGGCCTTTTATACTTGTGTCTTAGTTGTAATATATAATAGAACAACCTTTGTCTATATGAAGAAGAAACAGGAGTCGACCACAAGGGTACTCTAGTGTGTAATGGATTTCCTATATTGATATTATAACCTTTTTGTGTGTACAGATCGGGTTGAACAAACAAGCTGATTCCAAGTGTCCTCTCTACTTTGTGTTACTTATATTCATATTATAACCTTTTGGTAACCTGAACAGAGTGGGGTTAACAAAGCGAGAAATGCTTACATACAGAGCTTGGAAGAACTTGTGATATACCCGCCATGTTGAAGCTCAAATCGAAGAAGAGCTCATCAGAATCGAGGTTGGAGAATGATCAGACTTGAAACATAAATGACAAAACAAATGTGCAGCCGCCGCCGCCGCCTCCAGCAGAAGATTTAAAAAGAAAACACGAGCTTGCTTCGGAAGAATGTCGTCTCAAGAAATTTACATCGTCGTCTTTTAGTTCTGCAAAAGTGTTTCCACAAGTGTGAGTATGTTTACTATCCACTCTGCTACTTCTCGTCCTGTCTCTCAAGATGATGGACATAAAATAAGTAAGTTCGCCGTGACCAACTCCGGCATGTTTTTTTTTTCTCCGCGACCAACACTCTACTCTCTCCCATTCCGCTCCATCTCCAAACACCACACGCAAAAAACGCCCCCCAATCCATCCCTACCCCCATTTGCTTCCAAGTAAACTTTTCGTCCGTATAACAATGCGTTCATCCGCGACGGCCATATCGTGGTCTGTTTAGCGACAAGAACGAGGAGAAAGCCCCCTACTCTTCCGTTGCTCGTCTTTTGTTGAGAACAAGCTCTTTGCTTCTTCTTCTTCTTCGTCGTCTTCTTCAATAGCGTAGTTTTTTACAATGGCGTTGTGTCTGACACCCGTTTGTTCTGGTATCGTTCTTTCTCTTTCCCCCTTTTTCCTTTTTTCTTAGAGAATGTTTTTTTTTTTCTTTCTTTCATATCTTTCTTCTAGGGGACTGCTTCCCTCCTGCTAACGTTTTGCACCTTTCGGATTGCTTGCCGTGGTTTTTGGATGCCTTTGCTGCATTATTCAAAATGTTTTTGTGTGAATGTATGTGTAATCCGATAGACTGCACAGGCTTCGAATCTAGCAAGCAATGTTTGTTTGGTTTTCACATCTTTCTGTTTCTTTCTTGTGTCTCTGGATGGCTCTGAAATGAACTTTGATGTTGAGGAACTAAATAGAATGGAGACGGATTGAGGTATTAAGGGATTGTGAAGCCAAGAAAGAGATAGCCAAAAAAGAAGTGTGTTCGAGCGATGCTTTTTGAGAAGCAAGAAGAGATCTCGAGAGAAGTATTGGTGATATGAAATATACCGCTGAGTTCTGTGACATGTGATGATAGTGTATGGGGGATTGTACTGTTTTGATGCAAATATAAAGATTTGTGATCTTCTCTATGAACTTTTGACTACAAGTGATGCAACTCGGATGTGGTTAGGTCTGCTTGGGCTGGCAGTGAAAACGTAAGCTTAATGCCACAGCTTTGTTCGCAGGGGCGCTGGAAGCCACAGGTTTCGGGGTGCGTGCATGTGAAGGAAGAGGGACGACTGTGAGAGCAACAAGTATGTCAATCTCCATGCCAAGGCTCCAAGAAGCTCCATTCCAGAAATTGCATGTGAGCATGCCAGGCCCTACTTCATGGAGCCACCAGCGCCATCACCAGACTTCCTGTGTCGTAGCTGAAGCTTCAGGTCAGAGGAATATTTTACTTAGGTTTGTGTTGAACATGGAAAGGCCCTGTTGCTTGCAGTGTGCCACATGATGCTCAGCATTCACCCATCTCATGTGTTTTCACAACCAGCTGAATTAGCAGTTTCAAAAGTGTCTCAGTGGCCTCTCTTTTGTCCTGAACTGAAGGAAGTCCAGATTGTCATTTTATGTGAATCCATGGTTCTGACTTTGAAATGCAAGAAAGCAGCTTTTTTTCGTTACTCAATTTTGCAATTTCAGCAAGATGTGAAGGATTACACTATCATATCCAGAATGTCTGTTTGAATATTCCTGATGCAAATGCTTTGGTTGGCATGTGAGAGCAAATGTCCCTTGCTGTCAGTATTGAGTCCTGTCATTGTTCCTGACACCTCTCAACTGTAATGTATATGCCCATATCACCTAGGTATAGGGCACTTGATTACAAAACTTGTTTGGTAATAGGCACTTGGACTCCATCATGTCTTTGCTAACATCTGATGCAATATACTTGATAGTGTCAACTTTGGAGGAACAGTTCTGCAGGTATAGATTTGGGTTTATAAGGAAGTGATGTATTGTCTGCTGTGCATCCAGAGATGACTCTTGACAAGGAAGCAGAGGAGGTGACAACTGAGAAGGATCCCAACCCCTTGATCCCTAATTCATTTGAGGTGAGAAGATGCCACCTCACTTTGTATTTGTTGCACACTGTGATGGTCACCATACAGGCTGGAGAAATTTGCTGATAAATTGGATGGCATGTGCTTGCAGATACAATCATTAATAATGGAAGTCTGTGATGAGACTAGCATTGCAGAGCTGCAACTCAAGGTATGCACGATCACATTCCTTGAAGCCAAATAACTTCTTTGTCTATCTTTCAACACACATTGTACATTGCAAGCTTGCTGATGTTAGGCCTGTTCATCTGAAGGTTCTTTAGGTTGTTGACTTGCATCATCGAGCACTTAAGCATTGGGGCTTTAATATGATATAATAGCTGTTAAGGATCAGGCAAACTATCCAGGAAGGATCTCAAATCTATGAAGACAAGTTGTAACACATTGAGCCTATACTGGGCTCTCCAAATGCCTAGCCTTGGATACACAAAATGGGAAATTCCTCAGGAACACTTCATCCTTGTCATATTAGTTTTAGTTTTGCTGGAACTGACACAACAGTTACACCTTCAAAGTGATATTGCAGAGTTTTCTCTGCAATCTCATAGATAGGTTCTCCAGTGGCTTTAATGAATGTACTGCATCAAAATAGTCACCAATGGTGTGCTTCAAAGATATGTTCAGTGTGCACAACAACTACCCTGAACAGGATATGAATGGAATTCCTCTGGGTGAGACTTTTGTGCTGTGGAACTTGGGTGGTGGACAGATGGGAGATTTCAGTCTGCGAGTGAAAAGGGAAATAGGCAAAATTGCTGCAGCAGCTCCTGTTGCACAGCCAGCACCTCCAGTGCCCACCAAGCCCATGCTGGAGTCCATTCCTGCAGCCTCAATTCCTACTGCACCCAAACCCACTGCACTTTCTGCAGCCATTGTAAAGCCTGTTTCTAACTTTGGGCTCTTGGAAGCTGCTGCAGATGCAGGACTGCTCTTTGTCACCTCTCCCAAGGTCCTTCCCACCCCTCCACAGCTTTTCTAGGCACCTCTCATATACAGGGTAACAGATGGTGAACATGCCACTGGCTTCTAATTTGGTGTGCACACTTTTGGTTTAGTGAAAACCATTAGTATATGAAAAGAACACCCTTTAAACTAGTGTTGGGCTTGAGGATATCATCCCCTAGGAGGGTGGCTTAAATGGCATCAAGATGTTGCAGCACTGTAACCTTGAGATCCCATCTGTTGATCCTGCTTGTCTGTCATGCAGGGTGTTGCATGCCACATGTGACCCTGTACAATACTTTCTGTACATAGGTCTCTTGTGTTTTAGTAAATTACTTAATCTCATAACTTGGTTGCCACACAGGTAGACTCTCAAGTTGATGAAATCTGTGGATGTTGGAGGGCAGGTTGGTTACTTCAGAAAAGGACGTGTTGTGAAAGGGAAAAAGGGTCCTCCTTTATGTGAAGAGGTGAGGAGTATTAAATCTCTAATATTACTTCACCTCTCTGCTTTAGGGGAAAAGAGGGAAGGAAGGAGAAGAGAAACTCTACAAACTTCCTCTTTCCACGACCACAAGATTGTTACACAAAATTGGATTTCAACAAGAGCTTGTCATCATTCCCCTCTAAGTTCCCCTCCAGGTCCCTCAGAAGCTAAATTTTGAACCCATCTAAGGGTTTCTCAATTTGGGGAAAGCCAGTATAACACTACTGTTTTCAGAGATTGTGCTGACATGTATTTGAAAGGTGCACAATTATTCCAGACTACTACTGTGTGAGTAGCACTTTCTAAATCCAACAGTCTAATTGTGATTACCTATGTATGTTAGAGAAACAAATTCCTGCATATTCATGGATGGGTGGGGTTTGAACGGATGGAGTGACAGGGACAAATAATCAATAAGGGACAAGTGGTGTGCTACTTGGAGCAGCTTGGCACTCAGCAACCTGTAGAGGTACAAAACCTCCCTTCTTTGAATGAAGAGAGCACCTCTGTCTTTCATTTGACCAGTCATTGCATGTTGGAGCATTGATTTCATTTCATTCACTCCACAGCTATCACCTCTTGTTTGCTTGTTCATGCATGGCAGCTGCAGTGACCTAACTGTGCCACTCTTAGAAGCAAAGATTCTCCAGTTACATCGAAAGTAAGACTTGACTAGCATGTGCCAAGGAAGAAATAGTGGCTCTAGTAAACTGGAACCACTACTCAGATAAATTTAGGGCTGCAGCTTAGTTTGAATGGAAATGGAAAGAAATGAGAAGTGGACACAGAGAAAATCTTTAACTGATGTGTGACTCAAATCATATGCAGTCTGACATAACTGGGGAAGTTGAGAAGGTGCTATGGAAAGATGGAGGTAAATACTTTCTCAATGTCTCATCTTGCATTGTGGTGCCATTTTCTTCAGTGCAGAACTACTATACATAAACTATAACAATATCTTTTCCCTAATACTACAATAATAGGTGACAAGTAAGGAGGCCTAAACTCTGTTGGGAATTTTGTGGTGGTCCAAAATGAGAGGTTTCTTCCTGAAAAAATGATGGCATTTCTTTGAGCTATGTACTCTACATTTTTTGTCTTGTTGCTAGAAAGCATATAAGTCAACAAATCATTTGTCATTTGCATGTGAAGTTAAGGATATCTGGACGAGTTTGAAATTTTCTGGTCTCTCATTCTGGAGATTTTAGCATGGACTCATTTGCCTCGATGCCATTGTGCAGAGCCAGTTGGTTATGGAGATCCATTGATTGCAATCCGGCCATCATTCCAAGGCATAAAAATCAAGAAATTCAATGAGTGATGGTTAGAACCTCTTCATTCTTATGTCGTCATTTGAAAGAGTGTCATTTGAGACTTGCATTGGAGCTCAGGAGAGAAACACTGATATGCAATTTAGGACTTACATAATTGCTGGAGACATCAGTTTTTACCATTTAGAATCTAAAGTCTACTAGATTTGGGGGCCAAATGCATCAATGAAGTTTACTTCTTTCATATCTGTAGAAGTACTGCACTTGGAGATATGCTTGTTTTCCAGGAACTGCTGTATCAGTTTCTATCCTGTCAAGTGTGGTTGACATAAATGGGCAACAATCGTTTCGTGTTTGTATTCATCAATAGGGTCCCATTTTTGTGTCCTTTTGAATAGAATATCACAGAGCTGACACATGGGAAGAAATTGCACATGGTTCCTTTTTATTTTCAGAGGTCATCAGTTTTGATAGAATGCCAGAGGGTTTTAACATAAACAAGATGAAATATGTGGAAGGGATGTTATCCATTGGTATTATGTAAAACCTCTACTGACCTCACAGGAGGTTTTTGTGCAAATACAAGTGAATAATAGCACCATGGAAAGATGAGTCAAAAAGAGTTTTTTGTTCTTTCACCTAGTTCATCGATTTTTGAATGATGCAAAATGTATGAGAATGTAATTCTTCAAAGAAAGAAATGCACTTATGTGTGGTTCCCTTTGTGGTCTCTTCCACAAAATACTCGATCAACATGATTGGGTCCTCTTGGAGACAAACATGATCACCTTGGACGCATGAATTCCATGGTGTCAGGATTGTGACTGTACATGCAATCCCTGATTTGGCAACTCCCATCCAACTAATCCTCACCAAGGGGCACTAATGTACATGTCACAGAAAATGATGGCTTTCCTCGAGTGGACAGATTGTTGTCATCTATGGTTTGAAGCTTGACAATTACCAAAACTAGTGTGGGGTGGGTACCCCTTTTTGGTGGAAGAATCTTCAGTTTGTGATAAGAACTGATTCATATGCATCACATGGTGCATGGTTTCCAATCAAGTGCTTCACAAGCCTAGTATTGGAGCTTCATCAAGAATATTGAAACCATTTTAGAAAGACAATCCATGAGTTGGAACTTCTTTCAACACAAAAGCTTTCTCCATGTTGTAAACAAAAACATCAAATACCAAAAAAAGACTTGAGCTATGAAACAAAGAAAAATGAAAAGAAACTTGGAACATGAAAAGGGTATCATGGACCCCAGGCCTTGCCATTGTATTAGATTTTGTTTATATTTGCACGAGACAATAACAAAATATGATAAACAATTGAGATTGTAGACTACATTAATTTTAAATTATAAATATGTCATATTTTAATGATGTAAGTGAAATTATGAATGTTTTTTTTGTTAATTCAACCTTTCTTATGAAATGAAATACATGAAAAGGTGTCAATGATGATATGTGTGACTTGTTAATCGTTGTCATAGCATTGTTATAACATTGTATGTAGATCTTTTACATTGTGTCATAACATTGTGTTGAACAACTTTTGCATTGTGTTATAACATTATCATACTTTGTATTTTTGTGTACTAATGTTATGATGACATGTAGAATATCTTTGACATTTTAAAAGTTTGTTGATTATTATGTGGTAGAAAATTGTTTGTTGGGTTGTTTTTTTCTTTTTATGTTCATGTTTTAGGGTTTGGTTATGTTGCTTTTTTTTTTTAGATGTTTTGGAATTTTGATTTTGAATTCTTTTATATTGATTATGTTAATGTTTAAATTTTTTGTTTTGCAATATGTGGAGAATTTGACAATATTTTGAGATAATATTTTAGTTGTTAATTTTTTGTTCTCTAGATTTATCCACAGTCTATGATTTCTAGCTTTGTATATTTGTGCCCGTTAATTTTTGAAAAGACACATTTGGACTTAATTACATGCAAAAGACATTGTTTGATTTTATTTCTCAAAACGTCATTGATTATTTTTTAATTGTAACAAAAAAAATAGAAATGTTTACACGCAAAGGTTTTGAAATAGAAACAATTGAAGTAGTTATTAAAAAGCTTTTGCCTCTTCAGAATGATTAAACCCTAATCTTTGTACAAGATTTGAAGGTTTTTTTTTCTTCCCTTCCAACAACAAACCATCATTTGCACACCTTTTTCTTTCATCATCATGGTCATCAATTGCTTCTCTTTAAAGTTCTAGAGCCATTGAAGCGTTGCCAAAGTGTAGAAGGCTTGAAAGCTGAAAAGGAAGAAGAAGAAGATCTCAGTTTTGATCTTTCAGAACATATCAAAATAGCTGACCAGAACACTTGTTTTGAATATCATCTTGACAAAAAAGGTTTCATTTGATTATGGATACTGGGTTGATTGTGAAGTTCAAATTGATCAAATATGGTAGTGCATTATGTTTAGTGTTTGAGTTTCCAATCTACCATAACTACAAGGTCATATTTGTATACCTTAATTGTGGGTTGTTTGTGGAGTTGCAAAAGCTTAGAGATTCATCATTGCATCATGGGTGGGAATTCACAAATTCTTTGTGATTTTCCATGTTTGGGACTATGATGATATGCTTTAGATTTACCTTTGGATTCTACCTTCTAAGTATTGGGCACTGATTGTGAATGAATGAAAGGTTGTGTTGTAGGTTAACCAATAAATTCCATATTCACAGTTAGAAAAGTTTAGGAATTAAAAATTCCAATTGTCTTTCAGAGCTAAATTTCTGGTTTGAATCCACTTGGATCATGCAACTTTTGATTCACCACCACTTTAGATATTCTCATTCCATCTTCTTAAAGGGGGTACTTGGGATTGAGGCCATTTTTTGGAAAAGTACATAAAGTAAATGCTCTAAAATCCAATTGGGAGTTCATCTACATTTGCATTCTACCAAGATTAAGTCTACTTACTTTGGATGTCATGCTATGAATGTCAACCTTAGAATGCGATTGCCTTCCTACCATTTTAGGCACAACATAGTTGAACTTAGTTTAACGATTGGTTATAGATTGAACTTTATTCTAAGGAATATAAATGGTCCATGAAAAATCGATTTCTCTAAAAGATTTGTCTATAGGTTCCTAAAATGACTTTTAAAAAGCCTAGTAGTAATGTAAGTGCTTCCCGCCATAAATTCATTGGCTACCTAATGCCATGCGATGTGCTACTCACCTGCATGAAACATATTAATGCATTATCCCACAATGTTGAATACTTGGCCTCTTGTGATGCAACAATCATGAGTAGCTATAATGGCCATGCACATATCTTCCTTGGGTACACCCTTTACTGAAAGGGTTACCATGGCTTTCAAAAGGAAGTGCAACATTGCATTCGCAATGCCCATTATCTTAATGATCACTTGTGGAAAGCAAATTTTGGTGTTTTGTTGAATGAACTCAACAACACAATCATGTTTGAGAGAATTGAAGATGAGGTCTTTGTGCACAAGTGGCAATTGGCATGCCAAGTACCTTCTTCTCGTCCTATTGTAGCATTGATTCAAAGCTTGTTTTGTGAAAGTTCATGTTTTTTTTTGTTAGGATTTTCCCTTTTGTAGCATGCATGCATGCATTGGAGGGCAGCTTAACAATTTACACTCTTGGAAACTTTGACAAGCTAAATAGAACAATGTGGTCTTGGCAAGGCAAGATTACACATGTGATTATGATGCCAAATGTAATAATTGGGAAACTTTTTATATTTGTGGAGGGGCTAATCAAAGCTTGTAAGCATTCCTTTGAAGATGGGAATGTGATTGTGCTTTGTATTGTGGAAGAGATAGGTTTTCAAAATTGTTCCTATTCTTCCCATTGTAATGGTATGCTCACAACCCCACCAAAGATTACAACACAAATTGGAAGCCATGAAAACCAACCTGCTTTCAAGTGAAGCTTGGAACTTAAAAATTTGACTAGTTGCTCCTTTGAATGTTTTGAAGCCAAATAATTGATAGTATTAGTGTAGGAGGCACTCCCAACTACTTTGGACCAAAAAATTTCATCTCCATATGCAATTCCTTGACCCACAATTGAAGTGGGATAATAATGAATTGAAGCCAAAATGGGCATAAAAGATCTGGTGCCGTGAGGAGTGTATTCAAATATGATAAGGAAATGTTTTGGTCTTGGATGGCTCTTACCATATTTTGGAAGGCTGCTAAACAAGGGTCCTGACTTATGGACTACAAACATGTGTGGAAACACTAAAGGAGAAGCATATGCATCATTTATTTTGTAAATGTCTTCAAACTTTTCACTGTCATTGATGCAGGCTTGATCTATTCAGTTAAGAACCTTAAAGCATGTGTAACTTCAATTTAAAACAAGCTTTCTACAAATGCCCTACCTACCACCCATGGCACAAAATGCCAGAAATATTTCAGCCATTGAAAGAAATGGAGTTTGGTAGCCCCACTTTAAACATTTCAAATTCTAACAATTTTGAAGACAAAACACACACATTTTAAAAACAAAGTTTAAGAGTTCATTAGACTCAAATACAGAAGTGGTGTTAATACAAAGGTAGAAAATGTCCCGAATTTTTGGTTTGGATAGTGTGGGATTTTTCTTTTCTTCTTCTACCCACCTCTTTGGAGATTATTTAAAAACCCAATCATAGTGACAAGCACTTTATGTGATTATGATGAAAATACACAATTGTGTTTTGCAGGGTTTATCATTTATTTACCATTTACCCTATAGATATAAGTGGGCTAATGTAATGAAAATGCTATGATCAATCAAAATATGTGTCTATACCTATATGACAAATTGGCAATTGATGCAAGACAAATTGTGTATTGGCATTGCCAACAGGAATAAACAACATGGAAACATCCCTAAGGAAAAATTAATAAAGATAGAAAGAGAATTTTATTACCTTTGATAACACATTCAAGCCCTTTCAGAATGACAAAATGGGAATAGGATCTAAGGAAGTTCTAAAGGCATAAGTTGTTACTAAAGGCAATTAATGCAAGGAATGTAAATAGAATGCAAATAAAATCATCACTTTTAATTGTGATATCTTGAATTGACACTAAATAACCTTCAATTAATCCAAAAAAAATTCCTCATTCACAAGATTCTAGTTTGTTATGTATAAGAGGTTTTTTAAAATTTGAAATATTATTTTATTAGGTTGAAATAATATTTTTTTGATTCTATTACTTTATTTTATAATTACAATTAATTATTTGTGTTGGTTTTTGTTTATGTATATATTTTGAATATTTTTATGATTTAAAAAATTATTGATGTAAAATAGTGAAAATGTAGAAAGTTTTATAAAGTATTATAGTACCTAAGTTTTTTAGGCATTATTTTTTTGGAATTGTTAAACTTTTGAAAACATGTGCCTACCATGTTGAAAATATGAAAAAATTTCAAGCACAATAACTTTAGTATTGAGTATAATTCAAATTGTAAAATATTTTTATTCTTATTATTGAACAAAATGACCAAAAAATTTATTATTAGGCAATTTGTTGTTAAACCAACCTATGTACGACACCATTTATTATTTGTGTTTTCAACTTTCATTTGTTGTTTATAAAAACATCCCCACCATGCACTATAAGAACATGTTTTAGATATAGAAAAATATATATTTTTGGTTTGGTTCAAAAGAATGTTTTGGGACAACATATTGCACAAAATGTGATGGTTACCAAAAGCTAGTGCACATTTAAAATCCTAATATGGATTGACTCAATTGCTTGATTGGTCCTTATGACATAATCTTTCATTGTTGTTGATTAGCCATATTATCTAATTGGTCTACTTGTTTTGCTAGTAATGATCTCTTATTTTCAAAATCCTACACTTAATTCCTTTAATGTCCATTCTATCCCTTACCAAAATCTCATTTTTCTTCTTATATCCTTTGCATCTTCCTCCCACCTCCTCGACCTTTCCTTGTTTGTTGATCCTATACCTCCTCCATAGCCGCCAGGCTACCTCCATCTGTGCTCTCCAAATAACAAGAAGTAGTTTCCCAAGTTCCCATTCCCTCACCTTCTTATGATTTTTAGAACTTCTTTCCTACTATTTACCTCAATTACAAAAGCACCAAAAGAAAAACAAAAGGAACTCCACTACTAAAATTGATTATCAAAAAGTTTTAAGGTTTAATAATTTAAAAGAAAAGTGCCCTAACCCTAATTGACATGCTCTAATGTGAATGCACCATTTGTTAGCAATCTAACCATACTTACCCTTATTGTACATCCCAAAGCGACAACAAAACTTGTTATCCATAACTAACCTTATAAACCACCAAAATGGCCTTAAGCTTCCAATGTCCAAAAACATACAGGTAGTTCCTCTTCCAAAAACAAGGCTAATTGACTCATCTTAACTAGGATTCTAGATAGCCTAGGACATCCACTACTTGATACCCATGCTCAAGACTTATTATCATTCAAAAATGCATGACTACATTAGAGGCTTAAATAAATTAGCATTGTATAAATAGGTGATGTCATGGACATAAAAAAAAAATTCAAATTTCATTTGAAAATGCCCCTAAAAACCCCAAAAACCAACACAGCAGAATTAGGGTTTGGTGCTTTGTTGCTTGTTTGGCCACGTTCATGTGTTCTATTACACTCAAGCTTTTGCCATTTGCTACTGAATCTTGTGGTGCTACAAAAATGGCAGCAACTATCTACAATCTATTTTCTGATCAACAAGTCAGAAGGTACTAGACTTGACTTCTCAACCATCAGAATGTCTCCTGCAATTCAACCAACCATGTGACCATAATTTGTATTTATAGTGCAGTTCTTAAGATGGGATGTACAATAGCTTACTCTGTATTCAGATAATGCAAAGCGAAGCACCAGAACAGCAAGAGTACTCAAGAAATGCCATGCCATGCCATGTAGCCAAAACATTGATTTAAATGTGGATGCATGGCATGCATTACCATATCTTCCTTGTCAACATACTCTGCAAGATGTTCACCATCCAATGACCAGCAACTAGAAGAGGTTTGTGACAATGGAAGTTGATAATGGCTTATATGTTGCATCAGTACCATGCCCAAAAAGTGAGAATGGCAATAGAAAGCAATCTCATATGTTTAATGCACTTATTGGAGAAGTAGTGAACTTGAACCGACATCAAGATGGCTACATAGCTTTCAGCCTTCATTGGGATGAAGGCTGGCCCCCATGTTTCTGAACGAAGTCATTGGTGAAGCTGCAGAAAATGAGACTCCTCAAATTTGCATGATGTGGGGTTGACCAAGCTATTGTCATAACACTCTTGTGTCTTGCCTTGAAGAGGAATCGGAGCAGTTTGAATCACATTCTTCGAATGCAAGCACTGCCATCACTTGTACCCCATGTTTCAATTGCTTGTGGAATTAGCCACTGCATGAGTCTCATTTGGTGATCACTTAGAGCAGCTCCACCCATACTCTGCATTTGGCCCTGCAAAAGGATTTCTCTCATTCAAGATTACTTATTTATTGATTCCAAGCTACACCCATAAACATGAACCTAGGACAATAAAAGATCAAAACTGATTAATAACAAACCATCTAAGCCAATCAATATATTTTGAGGAATCAAGAGCAGGTGTTAGACTATGCTATGGCTTTAATGCTCAGTATGCTGAGGCTGGCAAAAGAGACAGCATAGTCTACACAGTGATATACCCAATGCAAATCAAGTGGAGCACATAGAAGTAGGATTTAATCCTCTTTTACATCTTGCAGAAAGACTATGATGTGCACTTCCAGTGAATGTCACTCCCTGGATATCCTCCTACTGCATCCAAGGTTTTTGCAGGCGAAGAGACAGTGTCCTGGGCAGCTCATGGCTAACAGCAATATTGCCTAACCAATTAATCTCTTTGCCTGCCTTAAAACTGGCTGTTTCCACTGAAACCTGAATAACAGCTTTTCTTTTATCATGTAGATAGGAGCACAGATGGGATGTCTGGAGCCATGGATATCTGTTATCTCATGGCTGGTATGGCCTGAGGGGGTTGGTGGCAGTTGAAGGGAAAGGGGAAGAGAGAAAGGAGAGAGGGGGGAGCAGTTATGGCTGCTGCTGCAGCAGCAGCACTTAGCATTGCAGAGTGCAGGTAGTTGTTGCTGCCTTCTGGGATCCCCCTCTTTCTCGCACCTGCTTCCCTTCCAGCTCCACAACCCCCTTTCTCTCCTTCACTCCCCTCTCTCCTTCTTCACAGATCCAAGTTCACAAGTTTCAGCCTATAGCTCTCTCTCTCTCTCTCTCTCTCTCTCTCTCTCTCTCTCTCCCCCCATTCACAAACTCTTGGGTACTTGCTTCCATTCTATATGTCTCCATCTTTGCACCTGCCACTGACTTTACAGCACCCAATTGATAGTAGCTACAGTGTTTATCTACCTGGACCTTCTGAACCCCAAGTTTCAAGTTTCTTCTGTTGATCTGCTTTCTCTTTTGGGCACTTGAGGACTCTATCTCATTTTTTCTTATTGAGTGTTGGGTGTTCAATGATCTAGAAAGGTCAAGGCCAGAATGTGAGCAGCTAGCAGCAAGTAGATTCCTTACTAATTTGTGGGCCTTTTTGCAAACCGGTTTGCCATCCATATATGTGCCAGGAAGGAGGTAAATTTAGCACAGGTGAGTAGTAGTACTGTGTCAGTGTCACTGTACTCATCATCATGGAGAAATGTGGGATGATACTGATGCCCACATCTGCACGGTCAACCAAGACTCTGACGCCAGAGCATTACCTGCAAAACATGGACACACTGGGCTTGCAGCAACTGGAGCATCTCGAGAAAGAACTGGAACAAGCCAAGCAGAAGGTGACAAAATTTCTCCAATTTTGTCAGCGTGGAATTGATCAAAGTGCAAGGGATGAGAATGTGTTGAATTCAGCTCAGATTGGATTTGCTTGCTTGTACTAAGCCCTTGCTGCAATATAGTGTGAAGAAAGCTCAAGACAAAATATCAGTGTTGTCTGGTGCTTGCTTTTTTCCTGTGTGCAGATAATGGTGTTGAAAGCACAGGACCACCTTGAAACGACATCTCCCGATAACAAGGTAAGTCCCTGATTGCAAAATCTCATACTTCTTGTCCTTTACGTCATATCTCTACCTTATACAGATTTTTATTCCTCTGTCTGTACAATGAAGGACAATTGAGGAGCTGACCTTGGATTTCAGAGTGCTGTCTTGATCTTTGACTCCTTTCTTGCAAAATTTTGCTGCAACTGCAGGTTTCAGAAAGCCGATATTGGACAAACGAAGAACGGCAAAGATTCAGAAAGGCTCTAAAGACGTAGGCATGCTTTTGTCTTCAAATCCTGCAACATTTTTGAATTTGAAGCCAATTTCCCTCTTTAGAGTATGTCAAGCTCCAGAGAGGGAAGGAACTTCTCTACTGTGACTGAAACTAAGGAGATCCTTAAAACCCAAACCTTTAAATATGTGTGTGATCTCTTCTGTATGAGTCCTGCAGTTTTGGCACAGATTTTGCTGCAATTGCCAAGTTTGTTGGAACCCGCAGCTCAACCCAAGTCAGAACCCATGCTCAGAAGTACTATGCAAAATTGGTAACTAAATATCTCCTGCATAGATTTCTTGATCAAGTTCATGTTTCATCCAATAAAATCATTGAATTGGTGTGTATGGAAGGAGAGCTTGATTTGAAAAAAGGCACATGCTGAAAACAATCTATGCTGGCATGTGGGATATTTCTACTGCAGATCAGAGACTACAAACGCTCTGGAAAAGCAGGATCAGCAACAATCAAAGGACGAGAAGAAATGAAAGGAGCTCCCAACAGACTAACAGCCATGTGATCAGCTCAGACAAGAGAGAACCTATGAACAGCTTCCCATGCAAAAATGACTTGCACTTACTTTTACTTAGGAGAGAGAACCACAGAGGCACGGTTGGCCTAGTCATCTAGACAGAATTAGAGAGCTGCAATAGATGATTAGCTGTTGATAATAAATTAGTACAGAAAGACACTATACACATACATTTCTTGCGATTAGGCAACATCGATTAGAAATTCTAGCAATAGTAATTCAATACAATAATGAAATTTGAAATATCAATTTATTATAGTAATTAAAACATAAATTTAATAGAAATTGAAACAAATCAATATGGTGATAAAAGCAAATGAAACAACAACGAAAAAAATAAAATTGAGTATCAACTTGATCAAGCATTTGAAATTATCATGTGCATGTTTTTTTTCCCTTTTTGTAATTGTAACATTTGTAGGAACCACATGCATCCCAACTAATGTATTTAAATCCAATTCAATTTAGGAATTTGAGTTCAATTCAACTCAAGTTGCATGCAGTCTCATTCAAGATTCTCATTCAAATGGAACTTAATTTCCACACAATCAACTCATTTATTTCATCATTTCATTGTCATTATAATGCATAGTAACATGGAGCCAAGTAATATTATTTTCCAATTCAACATTATACTAAGTAATGAAGTTATTATGCTTGAGAGCTTCATTCAGATTTTTGGCATGACAAGCACCTGTTTTTAAGAATTTTTCTCAATAAGATTTTAATTAGTGCTTAATGAGCCTAAGTACTAGGGTATTGTGCTATTTCAATATCGAAAGTCAAAACATGCCATTGAAATTTCCTACGATCATCACAAAAAGAATAACTTGGGTACCATATGTGTAGAAAAACTCATGAACCCGATAGTGATCACACCTTTCCTTTTGTAGAATGAAAAGTATGCCTTCATGGGTATGCACCCACAAGCCGTCTTAGGCATTGTTGTCAATTTGTTAGTGTGGATTCGATGTGTTTTGAGTACCTTCTTCATTGGCTTAAAGGTTTTGAGATGGTGCAATTGGCTCCAAGAAACCAAAAACGATAATTAATAAGTAATGTGAATCATGGCCCTTCATTTATCACCCCTTATAGCAACTTGATTTAATGAAAAGAAACTAAAAAATCAGATTGCATGAAACACACTTGGATTGACTTTGGAAGGAAAAATGAAACAATTGAAAGTATTTTAATGGTGTGCATGATCCATAACTTTAAAAAAATGAGACAAAATTCATCAATTTGGATGACAATGTTCCAAATTCATTCAAGCACCTGTTACAAGAGAGTCAAGGTAGTTGGGTTGTTGTGCTTTGTTTGTGTGTAACTTTTGTTAGGTGGCTAAGGGTTTAATGGACAATGATATGTGAAGGCACTTATGTGATGGCATAACACAATACACCACACCACACCACCTATCGAAGCCATTTATACCACTTCACACTTCATACCTAATCACTCAATCTCAAACATGTCAAGATTGTAAACAATCTTACACTTAACCTTGAAACATTTTATTTCATGTTTTCTGCAAAAGGGGTTTTTATAAAAACATGTTGCAAACAGAACTTTGCAATAGCATTTGGAAAGTAATTGTTGTGTCTAGTCTTCAATATCACTATTGATAACATGGTTAATTATAAGTTTATCCCTATAACTGTAGAGCTTTGGCAACTTAGACACACTAATTATGTTATTTATAAAAATGTTAAATTTTGTGGAAGAGAACTTGAGAATTTTTGGGAATATTCAGGCACATTTTCTTTTCAAGATAGAATCTTCAAATTTACTAAATTATTAATTACCTTATAAGGGGTGATGCCATACCTTCTTGCCAATTTTTCATTCATGTTTCTCAACTTACATTGGAGTTCTTTTTCTTTTTCTTTTTTTTGATATTTACCTTCAATGCCTAACACCTCCAACTTTCAAATTTTTTATTACCCTGGTACCCTAGCCAATTCAACATTAATTATATTATTTTCAGAAATGTTGAAATTTTCAAAAATTATTTCTTCCAAATCCAAAAAATAAAATTGTGAAGGATAATAGTGAATATTCTAGGAATATTCCATTATGGAAAGAAAAAAAATAGTCACAAAGCCTCCTGCCTTTTAGTGGAGATTCCCATTGGATGTGCACTGATGTTCCGATGTGACATGGGCTTTTGGTGGAAGTTGGACAACAAGGAAGCAGATCAGCCGTGGCATTTTCTTCGCCAATGACTTCTCCATTTACCTTTTCGTCGATCGCCGTTAAAGCTCCTTCTTCATCGGGAACATCGGAGTGTTATCCATCAACAAATTGGACGCTTGGTTCAGTTTCTAGTTCAACGATCGCAACCGCCTCCTCCCAGGGGCGGAGATCCTCTATAAATTGCAATCCCTAAGTTACGTACGACCGAGGGAATTGGAATTGGTTCTGGATCTTCTGTGCAAACGGATCCTTCTCATGCAAGTCCAGGCATGGCGTCAGGTATGGCTCCTTCCACGGCGGAGGACAACCAAGGCGCACTGCCAATTGACCAAAAGTGGCAGGTTTCTCACAATTTTTTGCAAACTCGTATTCTTAAAAGTAGGGAGGTGGAAGACACGCACGGAAGAAGGATGGTGCTAGTTAGGTGTATCGGCCACAATCCATCGTTCAAAGAGATCAAAGACCGACTTTAACTTCAATTACATGAGTTGTTTTACGAAACCGTTTCGAAAGAATGGGAGACCCAAAAATTGAAACGCAAAAATAGCAAGTCGAAGAAGCCAGTGACACATGCCGGTAGCAAATCACATGTGAATACAAGCAAACGAGAGCACACAATGGCTTCAATTCTAGGGAGTCCTGGTTTCACAAGCGTCCACACTTTAACTCCAGATTGCCATGTCCCTGTAGAGGGTGGCGTCAATCTCAAGTAGCTCCAGTCCCACATTAACTCCAAAGATTCTTGATCCCTCATGTTCCTCGGCAATTATTCCAATAATGGCTAGCCCTTCAGGAGGTCAGTTTTTGACCTCTACCATCACGTGCGTGGCGGATAACGGGCGTTTGAATATCTTTAAGAATTCAACACATGTAGTTGTGAATAATAACCCAAAAGTTCTTACGTGCCATTGGAGGATCGACAATT
This sequence comes from Sphagnum contortum, assembly GCA_963920785.1. Lineage (NCBI taxonomy): Eukaryota > Viridiplantae > Streptophyta > Sphagnopsida > Sphagnales > Sphagnaceae > Sphagnum > Sphagnum contortum. The sequence continues at coordinate 10,150,571 of OY987290.1, read as the reverse complement.
GTGGGTTTGGCCAATTCCTTATAGAGAAAAAGACATAGGACTATTTGATTCTAATGGAAGGGGTGTTAGATGAAATTGTTTGTTTAACTCTTGACGTTAGGAATTCAGGGAGTCTAGATGAAGTTTGGACACCATCGTCTGCTAGAAAGAAAGATCGTTCTGAACATTGGTGACTATGGAGATTGGATCCAACATCTTGGAGGAATAATTGGATCTAAGAAGCAGGGATTTGATGCAATGGGAATGTGACTAGCACTATGATGAGGGGAAATCCTTTTCAGAATGCAGAGTTATACTCTTCATCAACACTCACAACCTGAAACTAACTTTCAAGGAGGAGTTGGCTCTATTACCCACACTAGATTGTCTCACAAAATGCTAATTGACTATCTCAAGAAACATAATGTAGGTTTAGAATTGGTAACCAATCAGCTCATCACTTTACCAAGTGGATCCCCAGGGTCAGTGAATTCTCCAAAAGCTACAAATGATGCACTCCTAAGTCCTGGGGTGAAACCCACTTGAAGGTTTCACTTTGTTAAGTTGCGAAAAGTTGAGGACTTAGGGCACGCTCCCGGCTTCTGACACTAAAAAGGGGTAGAGGGTTGTGTTGGGAGCCCCGGTGTCGCAACCCTAACTTGGCCAAGTGTGGGGGTGAAGCCCAACACTTGGAAAAGTTGGGGATTTGGGGTCCTCCGGGACTCCCGAATGTTTAGAGCTCGACAGCAAGGGGGAAAACACCTCGCATTGGGGTGTTCTTGGTGTCGTTGGAAAGGTCTTGAAACGTAGATATCGAAAATGCCCTCGCATTGGCAATTCGGACATCTGCAGCCCAAGTTATGAGCAAAAGAAGGGCCGGGAGTCAAACTGGCAGTTTGACTCCCGACCACTAAAAGTCGGGAATCGACCTCTTCCCGAGGTCAGATTTGAGTGTGCGACACGGCGTTGGAAAGATCTCGACGAGGGCTACAACTTTGGTTTAGACCTCGTCGTGATCCAACTCTGCAGTCGGGAGTTATGGTGGTTCAAAGTTCCGGGAGTCCCCCCGGGACAATTTCGGGACTCCATTTCGGGAGTCCCGGGAATTTGTGCCATTTGGATGTAGTCCCCACGACGAGCTGCAGAGAATACTATAGGGGAGTAAGGTGGTGGCTTACTCCCAAGTCCGGGCCGTGGTGAGTCTTGTGTGTCCAAGTGCCCGTGGCAAGTCCCAACACCCAAAGGTGTCCCGAATGCTAAACTAACCTCCCGTGGTTGGTTTTTGGATGCAAAGTCAAGCTTGATCTTCTAGTCCCTCTGCCTAGTCTAATCTCGGGGCTCCCAACTCGACCTTCTACCCTTTTCTAGAGTTGGAAGCTGGGAGCGTGCCCTTCGGTCCCAACTTCCGCAACTTGACATTTGGTGAACCCTCAAGTGGGTTCACCCCGGGACCAAGGAGCGCGTCACCTGGGATTAGACTAGGAAGAGGAACTAGCTTATGTTGTGTGAATCTGCATCCAAAAACCAACCACAAGAGGTTAGTTTAGCATTCGGGACACCCTTGGGTGTTGGGACAGGCCACGAGCACTTTGACACACAAGACTCACCACGGCCCAGACTCAGGGGAAGCCATCACCTTCCCCATATAGTATTCTCTGCAGCTCTCCACCAAGGCTACATCCAAGTGGCTCTTTTTCCCGGGACTCCGGAAATTGTCCCAGCGAGACTCCCAGAACTTTGAACAGCCATAACTCCCGATTTCAAATTCTGATCGCGACGAGGTCTAAACCAAAGTTGTAACCCTCGTCCAGATCTTTCCAACGCCATGTCGCACTTTCGAATCGGATATCGGAAACAGGTCGATTCCCGACTTTTAGTGGTCGGGAGTCAAATTGACATTTTGACTCCCGGCCCTTCTTTTGCCCATAACTTGGGCTGCATATGTCCAAATGACCAATGCGAGGCCATTTTCAATATCTACGTTTCAAGACCTTTCCAATGACACCAAGAACATCTCAATGCAAGGTGTTTTGGGCCTTGCTATTGAGCTCTGAACATTCGGGAGTCCTAGAGGACTCCAAATCCCCAACTTTGGGGTGTTGGGCTTCACCCGCACACTTGGGCCAAAGTGGGGTTGCGATAACAAAGACAAGAAGATAAAAAGATTGGAACACCCCATCTAAAAAGATCAAGCGCAACGTGAGGAAGGGATCAATCAACCACAAGGCCGCCCTCAATTCAATGCGTCCATGATTACCAAGCCTTTAGTGATGGTAACTTTGAATGTTATAGGCTTGGGGAAAGGTTGTGGGATGAGAAAGCAATGGAGTATAAAGGCGTGGATCTAGCAACCGGAGTGCCTACCTCAAATTGTTTTGTTGTAAGACAATCATTTAGATGAACCAAACTATTTGAAATTTGGTGAAAGCGGTTGTGAGCCATGGATTAAATACCACAAATTGTTAATCTTTAGTTCCATAGTTTTCTTTAGTATTAATGATTTGAGTCCTAATAAACCTCCAAGTAATAATTATTAGGAGTTGGATTAACCTTTGGATATTTTAGCATAGAAGACTCTTTTATTTAAATTGATGCAAGGCTTAGTTAGTTTAGGACCTAATAAACCTTCTTAAGTGCATTATCTTTTTATGTTGTAGAAAAGGGAAATGGGATGTAAAAATAGATGTGATTTATTGATATAGTGGGAATATAAGCCCATAACTCATAACAACATTTCACCATGACAATATTAAGTTAGTCTGTAAAATAATCTTCAGGCACGAATGATGTACTGGAAAGATTTTTAGGATGCAATCCTAATACATCTTTATTTAGTTTTCACTTCTATCAGACGCTTAGATAGAATCAAGATCAAACTCAAGTATTAACATTTCCACGTGAGTGGCCTCAGGTGAATTACAACTTAGTAAACAACTTGAAGGGATTATGTCATAATTGCAAAAACTCTAAAATGCGACAGATGGCGTGAGCTAGGTATTCGACTCGATGCTCCATGGAAAATGGGCTAATTGGGCTTCGTAGCCAACAATAATGGCCATCATCGGGAACCCACGTTCGACAACGGAGACGAACATCATCATCTTCGCATTAACATTCTTCAAACCTTTCTGGCGCGGCATCACGAACAGGAACGAATTCTAAATAAATTGCTAAAGCATGTGAGTTAGGAGACAATCAACGATCCCATGCCGAACGATCGACTCAAGTGCGCACCACTCGCCTGGACGGTTCTTCTTCACGTGGCCGTTGAAAAACATTCACATCGAGCGGTGCTTCTTCAAACTTTTCTTGTTCTACTGGTGCAACTAAAGGATTCAAAGTTGTAGCGACATCATCCGCCATGACTAGTTTTCACCTACATCAACAAAAAACGAAAAAGGTAGTAGAAACAATGGGGTACTTACATTTAGAAGGGGTCGAGGCCTTTTATTTAACAAATTAGGGTAGGCGAAGGTGTGGAAGTGACAACGAAACTTCATGAAAACTCGAACATCCTAGATCTAATGGATTCATCAAACCGTAATTTCAACGGTGGATCTAGAAGTATGTGGGGGTTTTTTGTGATGCAAATTTTAATTCCAATTTACTATGTACTACATAATTAATTAGTGCATGGTAAAATAAATAGGTAGGGGATATCAAAAGAGTAAATGGTACACGAGGATGTTAGTTCAACCATTGAATTAGTCAAGTAAAAATTCAAGGACGTTTACTTGTTACTACCGATAAATTATCTTGTTACTACCGATAAATTATCCTAATAGTTAGTTACTTGAAGTAATTAGGATGAAGAAGTAGGATGTGAAGGTCAACGGACGGAAAGGATAAGGATCAAGTTTTTAAAACCTCATTAAGGATCAAGTTTAAGAGACCTCATCAAGATATCCAAAATAAGGGGAAGGATGAATCCTCCAATCCCATTAGTCATGAGGATTGTCATCCTATTTGATTGGAGGATGGAATATTTCTTGTGTCTCATTGGGCCCAAGAATTCTCATCCTAAATTCAATTGGATGGCAATTTATTTTCAATTCTCATTGGCTCTAGAAGGATGAGGAGGCCATTAATTGGAGGAAGGGATTTCGAAGCTTTCATTGGACAAGGGGAACAAGCTCAAGGAAAGTCATGGAGGCTTACCAAGATAAATGGTTTTTTTGTGTATGGGAAAAAAAAAAGGAGGATGAAATCTGAGGAAGGATTTAATTCTTATGTGTGAAGAGGTGTTTATGGAAAAGGTGTGTGCAAGAATCAAACATGGAAGGAGGTTGTTTGTAGTAAAGTCTCTGGATTTTTGGTTCAATTAGTTGTTCCTTCTAAATCCACCGTTGGATTTGTGTCAAATTTAAATTAGTTTTATTTTGAGAGGTGTAGAAAGTTCTCCCCAAATTTCAAAATTTTTGTTTGAATTAATTTTTCCTCCCAAATCCATCGTTGGATTTGTGTCAAATTTAAATCAGTCTTAGTTTGAGAGGTGTAGAAGGTTCTTTTCAAATTTCAGCATCATCGGGGTTGTTGTAAAGGAGCTACACTTGTTGGAAGTAGAGGGGGTTGAATTGTCTATTTTTTTCCCTCAATCTAAGCAAAGTGGTTTCTAGTTTCGAGGCTTAACTCTTGATCAAAAAAATAAAATAAAAACTTATGAGATTTTGTAACATGGTTCCTTTTATATTAGCTTTTCTAAAATTCAATGCATGTTATATTAAGAGGTTGTATGTAGATGTTATGACAAATGGAACGAAAGGGTTCCAACCATCAAGCGTGACATTGAATTAAACATCAACACACGCCTCCTTCATATTCCATCATGGTGAGTTATGATCCTCTCACAATGTCTTTGTATCTTCAAATTGGACACAACGCATCAGATCCTTAGTGAATTTCATTACTTACCTTGAACCATTTTACTTGTTAGACGACAACTACATAGTAGTTCCACTTCCAATCGGGTTTTTTGTGAGTGCATATCTTAATGGTGAAGGTGTGCAAAAATTCCTCACAACGATAGAGCTTAGAAATGGTGCAGCTTTTTGGAATTTTGCAATTTAAGTGAGGAGTTCGAAGAGATCAAGTGATGGCATGGTGATTTTGGTTACGCCCAAACTCACTCCAACAATCATTAGTCATGGGATCATCATGCATGGATGCGTGCAATATTTATTGCTCAAGGTTTCGAACATGGATACTTTTGGGATCATCAATGTGTATGTAACTTAAACATCTTCCAAGCGAGCTCAAATGTGGAAGGCCATTTACGAATCCAAGTTCACAACTTCACATTGGATCATGGCAACAAACTTTAATATGACCGAGGACATTCATAAAGCAAACTTGGTGGGTCATAAGTTCATGAGATGGCGAAAAGCTTCTATTTCATGCAAAGAATTTCGCTTCAATACTTTAAAAAATTTACAAATGTGATGAATCAAAAGTTGGTCAAAGAAATCACGACTGAAGAGTTGAGGGTGGCGATTGCAACACTACCACGCGGCAAGGCTCTAAAACATGACAGATTGCCAACTAAATTTTTCCAAAATACTTTTGAGGAAATTAGGGAGATCTGTTTGAAGCTTTTAAAGCAATGTTGGGTCTTAGACAACTTTCATAATTTCTTAATTGTGGTTTCATTGTATTAATTTCAAAGTGTAGAGATCATTCTCAAATTGGGAATAGGTGTCTTATCACACTTTTGGGAAATATATACAAGATCCTTGCAAAATTGCTATCTATTCGAATTCAAATACATCTACTGGAGGTGATCAGGCCAAATCAAACAGGTTTTGTTGCAGGAAGGAGTATATTGGATAACGTCTTTTTGGCAAGGGAGTCTATGGAGTGGGTGAAAGAGAGTAACCAAAGGTTAGTCCTTTTGATGCCCGATTTTGAAAAAGCCTTCCACAAGATCAATTGGGGGTTTTTGTTTGAAGTTCTGTCGATTCTGGGCTTTTGTGATTTATGGATCTAATGGATTTCATCCCTTTATAAAGCCACTACTTCATCAATTAAAGTCAATGGGGAAATCAAAGACCCATTTAATTTGTCCAAGTACAGTAGGAGTGTCCTTTCTTGCAGTATCTTTTCATTTTGGCTATGGATGCTCTTGGTTACTTGTTGTGCGATCCGACTTATGGGTGCGCGGGCATGAATTGTCGAATGGGGATCATTTCTTGCCGTATCTTTCATTTTGGCTATGGATGCTCTTGGTTACTTGTTGTGCGATCTGACTTATGGGTGCGCACGCTTGAATTGTCGAATGGGGATCAATTGAAAGATTAGTCTCTTGTCAATGGCACAACTTTATATTTGGAAGGATTAGTCGTCAATTCGAGGAATGCAAAGAAGGTTCTTGATCTTTTATGTATTGTCGTAGGAACTAAATTCAATTAGAGGAAGACATTAACTATATGGGCTACGAAGAGACTATGATTGTGGGTTGGATGCAAGTTTGGTATGGGTGGATGAAAGCATGAAATTAGGAGCCAACCATGCCAAAGTTAAACTCCTTTCCATATTCATGTGGCAATTTTTTAATTTGTTTTTTTTCTTTATTGCATAGTTTTTTAAATAGAATATCAAATTTGAAGCCAAATATGACATATAACATGATAAAAATTCAATTTTTTTTGCATCAAGCTCTAGATTGTAGTCAAATCTATAACTTTACTTTGGACCATGATTATAAATTCAAAATTATAAAAGTGCTTTAAAATGTTTGAATATCAAAATCTAAAAGCACATGTGTATTTTTATTTTTTGAATGTTTTGAACATATGGGTCCCTTCTTGTGGAATATATTAAAGTTCATTAAAAAAATTGAAATGATTTGGTGAACATTTGATAAGGAAAAAAGACTTTTGAAACAAAAAAATCACATGTCCACATGCTTTTCTTGAATGCTTGAAACATATAAAAAGATTTTTGAAACATGGTGAATTTTCATGAAAATTTTGTAGTTGCAACTTTGAAAATATATTAATTTATTTCAAAAAAAAATTATATATATATAATGTTCCTATGATGATTTTTCAAAAGTTTGAAAAATAGTTTTTAAAGGATTATCCACACATTTTGTGGCTTTTTATTTCATGTTTTCACCTGGGGTGCTAAAAGGGAGTGGAGTCAAATATCTCAAATTACATATGGGTTACAAGTTCCCTATTTAAGCCAACTTTGACAAGTTGATGTTTATATTTAAAAACAAAATTGATTAGTTGGAGTAATAAGAAGGTTTCACTTGTGAGTAGTGCATTAGATGTTAGTAAGATATTTCTATCCTCAAATGGTTCATTGCATCCTATTGGAATCCCAATGTTAAAATGATAGATTAGATGAAGAGCTTGGTGAAAAATTACATTTGGGGTGGTAAATTAGAAAAAACATGGGTAAAAGTAAAATGGGACAAAAAATTTCTTTTGATCTACAAGGGTGGGTTAGGGGTGATTGTTTTGAAAATTCAAGCAAAGGCCCTTTTGGCAAAACTAGTGGTCAAAGGATTGTCATTAGAAGTGGAACCATGTAAAGTTTTATTGAAAAGGAAAGTCATGTCGACCCAACCCCAAGGAAAAAATCGCTTCATTTTACCCTCTGACATTAATTAGATATTTATTGTAGATAAATTTCACAAAAAAAAATTCTCTTTTTGGAATTTGAACTTCAAGGCTTGGAAAAATGTTAAAGTTGGCTTGATCAAGGCCAAGCCCACAAGTTTGGACGAAATGTTTCGGCAAACCTTGTTTTGGTAATCCACACGTGCCCCTCCCAATTCTTGAAGAATTGACTCGCAATGCACACATGGGAAAAGTCATGGTGTTCGTGGGTTGTAGTCATTTTAAAGATCTTTGGGATTATGAGTTTTCAAACTAAAAGCAACTTAAAAACTTGAGTTTAAAGTGAATTGTCACCTTGGTTGTTGCTCACAACAATCTTATGGTGAACAACTCATGGGATGTATGTGTGTTTTTTAAAAATTTGGTGTTAGGAGATTGGGTGGGTTGGTGCCATGGAGGGGAGCTAGTAGGATCTACTTCGTGGCTGAGGTTTTAAGGACTTCAATCATGGCATACAAATTTTAAATCAATTCAAATTTTGGCTCATTAAAACAGATGGAATTGGAGTTGATTAAATTGGCATTAGTGGATGTAAGGAAGGTTAAGATTTTATTAAGGAAAAATCACAAAAAAAAATGTTTTGAGTTGGTTTTCAAGGAAGATCTTAAGGACTTTGTGATTTTAATTAACTTGGTTAGTCTTTGTGGTGGGGAAACTTGGACGAATGGGAGATTTGATATCGACTTCTATAGCAAAAAGATAATAATTTGGTAGTTTTTCAAGTAAAATTTGTGGCAAATTTGCCCTAGGGTGAAAACACACTAATGTGTAACACTTTTAGGCACATGTGAAGTCCATAATTGTTTAAATTAACATTGCAAAAGCAATGTGAAGGCAAAATACCTTGAATCACACATGTGATTTTATAAGTTATCATTAGAAATTTATTATAAAATTAATTTCAACCTTAGTTTACTCTATGCAAATCTTGAATTTGAAAAATGAGCTTTTAAACTATTACATTTAATTAAATAAAGGACTTAATAAGAAAGAAACCATAATTCAAGGTACATTAAAAATATATATCATTAAAATCCTTCTTAAAAGTCCTCCTTGGTATCAATGTTATCACATCATATTACCATTGAGTCTTTTATTCATTAATAAAAAGTTATGAAGGTGCATGGTGTCCATACTCATTGATTATGGATTGTTACAAGTTTTTAGGTACTCCTTTGAAAGTCCATTATGTTATGGTTATTCAAAAACTATCCATGAAATTCATACAATGTGATTATAATATATATAAAATTGTAGTTTGAGTCCTTTTTCATTTTAATTGATTATATTTAATCACATGATCAATTACAAATTCCAAAATCTTGCAAAAATTGCCTTGTGATAACATTTTGTGGACAATGTAGTGTGTTTTCACCCACAAGGATTTTGGCAAGTGGACATGGAAAGTGGCTAATGATCTTGAAATAGCTCCCCTCTTTGGTTATTCATTAAAAAGGGGTTACTCAATGAACTACAATGTAATTTACTCATTGGATGGCTTTAGAACCACTCCAAGCCATGAAAAGTTATTATCCTTGCTTGGTTAATTTTAGTAAAGGACTCCCCTTTAGTATCTGGCTTATTCCAATGGGATTAGAGGCAACTTGTAAATTTTAAGTGGAAGGAATAAAAGAATCACCCTTTCATTCTTTCAAAGATTGCTTAAATGCGACTTTAACTTGCGCAATTTTTTCCAAAATTTGGGAATTATGGGTAACATTATTTTAATCAATTCCATTTCCCAAGATTAGTTTATTGGGTGACTTCAAATATGTAGATGATGACACAATTCCACATGATAATAAAGATTCCTATCAATGGGTGCTCCTTCCCATCTCAATTGATCAAGATTCTTCATGTTATGATTATATTTTTTGTTTGGATCGAAAGGTGTCAAGCTCATATTAACAAATGTCATTCAATCAAAACTTTAGTGAAGAATTTTTTGACAACGACTATCAAAATGGGTATAGCAATTTGGACTATGATTAGGAAACAAAAAGTAGTTCATGATCCTAACAAGCCAAAAAAAATGGAGGTGGTTTTTTGGAATGAGTGGTCCAAGAATATGGTGTTGTTGATCTTGTTGATAATGTCACCCAACGGCACCACATTTTCCATTCATCCTTTTTGAACCTTGGTATTATTTAATTAGACTTTTTACATAGCTTAATTTTTTACTTGTTACTTAAGGGTCTTCTATTAGGCCCCCACCTTTGGTTTTTCCTTCACTTGATGACCCATCCTCTTGTTATTTTTAGTTTATTTGGCATTCTTTCCCATTTAACGTTCAATGAATTTAGCTACTTTTACTTCTTTTTGTTGTTTCGGACTTTGGCTACTTTCATATGATTTTTGTCATTTCTTTTGATTTGTTGTTTGATTTGCCATGCCAATTGCAATGGCCTATAGTTGGGTTACCACCAAGTTTTAGCCTTTTTGCATTGTATTTTTTTCTCCTTTAATGATGTGACGAATTTTTGGCCCTTTTGTTTTTTGGTTTTTTTCCAAGGAGAAATATTAGTGATGCCTTGGTAAACTCCATTAAACAATGCACCCCCAAAAAAAGGAAAGAAGAACAAAAAAGAGGACCCAAGTCCAAGCCACAAGGGCAGAACCCAAGCATGGTCACTAATGGGGAAAGGACCAAATTATGTTCCAAAACACCCATTAGTCAAAAAAATCAAATCAAAAAAAGAAATGAACGGAAACTAAAAGAGTAGTAAACTTAGAAAAACCTTCACCTACAACAACATGTTTCAAAATAAAAATGGTATGTGCTATTTGCAAAGTTATAACACCCTTCACCTATAAAAGGTATGCAAAACTGTTAAAAGAGGGTCATCGATGTCTTTTATTAATCACATTATGTGAACACATCAATGAAAAAAATCATTCACTTATTGGTGTAAGTAACCAAAAAAATTTATGACAAGGGAAAACACATCCATTGAATGCTAATTTTATTTTATTTTATAAAAATTACTTGAATTGGCATTGTTATGATCATCTTTGTAAAATGAAACAACATTCATTACACTAAAATGCATCCTAGTTCATTATGGGTTTCACTAGATTTTGAGTGAATTTGACCATTTTTACTAATATGAAATTGGTCAACCTCTTAGTGAATGGGGATGAGTTGTTGCAGATAGTGAATTGGTTCACTAATACCTAGTGAAACAAGGTTATTTTCAAGTGAAATACAAATTTACCAAACCATTTCACTTGCTAGTTAATTAACTAATCAACATGGAAATCAATGAAATTTTAATTATTTAATATTATTTATAATTTCATGATTTTCAGCCTATGAATTATCAACATGTGTCATTACCTATGTTAGGCCTAATTTAAATACATAAGCCATATAATTAACCTCAATAGGCACCTACTCTAAAAAACTACATAGGAAAATATTAATCAATTTACCATTGTTGACCACAAACACCATTTGTGAAATTTAATCCTTTGACTTCTAAGATACAAGCAACCACCCTTACCATCAAGCCACCACATTTGTTGTGATAATGTATTACATTGCATTTTATTTATCAAATACTTCATTTTAAACATTACAAAAAACATAAACTTTAAAAATTCATATCTTATTAAGTTTTTATTCAAATGAAATGATTAAAGCTTAATTTTTAAAAAGTTTCAATAATATACATAATTATATTTATTTCCTTTTGAAAGTGTAAAATCATTTGAACATCATTATTTAATAACATTTCAATGACCATTTTTTTGAAAATGAAAATGTTTAATAAATGGATAAGATTTTTGTTAATATAATCATTTTACTTATGTTAGGATATTTTTAGCTATTTTAGGGCAGTTTTTCATTGTTCTAAATTATTTCACCTTACATTGTTTATGGTTATTTATGGTTATTTTTAATTATTTCACTTTAGGTTACTTTTGATTATTTTGAGTTATTTCTTGCTATTTTATGTTATTTCATCTTAAGTTATTTTCAATTATTTTAAGTTATTTTTGGCTATTGTGGGTTATTTGCAACTATTATAAGTTTTTAAAAAAATTCTAGGTTATTTCATCTTGTGTTATTTTCGACTATGTAAAGCTATTATTGGTTAATTGTTTGGCAATTGAAGGTTATTTCATCTTGTGTTATTTTTGACTATGTAAAGTTATTATTGGTTAATCGTTTGGCTATTGAAGGTTATTTCACCTTATGTTATTATGGGTTATTATTAATGGGTACCCGTAACCTTCGAGCACTGTGAAGTTGACTTGTTTTTTGTTTTTTCCTCCGGAATTTTGGGGGAAACAAAACAAAACAAAAGCTCAAAAGTCGCCATATTTACAAAATTTGTTCTTGGAGATCACCAAAAAAAAACAAAGCAAGATTTTATGAAATTTTTATTTTCCCGTCTTGCCTTTAGCAAATTTTCACCAAACTATGATTTTCTTTTCTTTTCTTTCCTTTTTATTTTTTCCAAGGATTTTTTTTGTTTTTTTTTTCTTCTTCTTTCCTTGAACAAATTCAAACCAAATATCCTAAATAAATAAACTTTAGAAAGGAAAGACATAGACCTCATAATAATGATTCCTCCATTATTTATCATTTATTTTCATAATTACTCAAACGATATTATTATTATTATTATTAAATTGGTTTGCTGATTTCTTATGATTTCTTTTGGAAAATTATAAAAATCGTCAATAAAAAATCGCACCACCTCCCCCCTTTCCCAAACATTTTCAAAAAGTCCCCACCCATGAACTGGTTTTTTTCTTTTTTTTTGGCTACAACCAAGCTTTTCCTATTACAAAACATGGGATGAGACAACCGAGCTTCTCGTAATGTAAAACATGGGATAGGACAACCGAGCTTTTCCTATTATAAAACATGGGATGGGTACCCGTGACCTTCTGGCATTGTGAAGTTCATTCATTGAGAGCCAAAGCCTGCCTGCTCCCTGACATTAATGGTAGGTACCCCACTATTATAACATAGTCGGGGATCGTTTGAAAGCATGGGGAGCATGGGAGCAATGTAGCATAATCGGTTGCCTCTACATGAGGTAGGGTGCTCTTAGGAAAGGTTAAATTTAGGCCAAAAATTAGTTGCAGCTGATTTTAACCAATGAGAAGCCACGTAAACATTTGGATAAACTATTGCTGCCGCCATTCGTTGTCGTCATCCTCCTCTTCCATCATCTTCTTCCGAGATGAGGAACTTGGATGGATGGATGACAGGACGGATGACGATACGAATGGATGGAAAAGACGACCACCACCGGATAGACTAAAGATATTATATAAGTAGATAGAAAAGGAAAAAAACACCTCTTGTTGCTAAGCTTAAAAAAAGTTCAGAGGAATTGAATGGAAAAAGGAGTGGCCACATTTTGAGGAGGAAAAAAAAAGATAAGGGTGTGCTAACCCTGACCCCCTTACCCCAAGGAGGACCACTGACGACGTCGACCGAATAGACAGACGCCTAAAATATTATATATATAGATACGTTATATTACCATAGACTATTTGTGGATATTCTTTTGGTGGTTATTATATTGGTAGTTATTGTTTTAATTTTATTGGTGGCTATTGGTGCATATTCTATTAGTGCTTATATATTCTATTAGTGGTTAGTGGTGCATATTATATTGGTGGCTATTCCTTGTTCTTTTATTGGTGATTATTATATCGACGTTTATTAATGATTATTTTATTAATGGTTATTTTATTGGTGGTTATTAATGATTATTATATTAATGGTTATTGGTGGTTATTAATGGTTATTTTATTAGTGGTTATTAATAATTATTACATTAATGGCTATTGGTGAATGTTATATTATAATTATTGTTGGATAATTTATGTTATATTATCATAGGTTATTGGTAATTATTTTATTGTAAGACATTTTAAATTATTTTCATAGGCTGTTATTAGCTATTTTAGATTATTTTAAATTGTTATACTTAAAATAAAATAACTTATAATAACATAAAATTGAATGACCCTGCATAATTTAAAGTTAACTTGAAATAAGATATATTAATATAAAATAAAATAACCTGAGGTATAGCTTAAGGTTAGTTGAATAATTTAGTTTTAAATAACTTAAGGTAAAACCTTTATAAAAAACTAACTAGGATATTTTAAGGTATAATAACATACAATATTTTAAGGTATAATAATTTACTATATATTATAATAAATTATAATAATTTATAATAACTTAAGGTATAAGTTAAAATAATTAAAGTAACCTAAAATAATATAAGGTATATCATAAAATAACAAAAGATATTTAAAACAACATAAAAATTAACTTATTTACCATAGTAAATTATAATAGTGAATTATGTCAATTAGTAGTGAAACATGGTGTTTACATAATGATATCATAGTTAAATAATTTAAACCATGGTGAAACCATTAAAGTGTAATGAATTTATTTCATTTTTAAAGTCCCATAATGATTTAAGTCAGTGAACTACACTCCACTTTTGTACTAGTGTATTTTGTAGCATTACACTGAGCTCAATACCCATACCATAATTACATTGGAGAAATTACTTGGTGTGAGGTCTTTTGGTGGTTCTATCGATCACTTAGTTCGTACTTCTCTTACTTCTTCAAATGGGTTGAACCTCTTTTCCATAATTTAAACTATTGCTTTCACATTTTTGGGATGTTGGGCATTGATCATTGGACTGCATTTATTATTTATTTTTGTTAGGTATAAAATTAATCTAGCTTAACAACGTTAATTTGGGCCACTCCCCCTTGCCCCTTGGAGGACATTTAAAAGGGGTGTCACAATAGGAACTCAAACCCCTTTCTCGTTCTCTCTCTCTGTGTGGATACAATTCAAGCCTTTTTCTACCTTGTATGACCCAAACAACAATCCCTTTCTTACTCACGGTACTAACCTTTTACCTTTGTTGTATTCAACTTAACCTTAATCCAATGAATCACTGCTAATTAGGACTTGCATTTCTTCTTTCCTTTCTAAAAATTGTTACCTTTCCCCTACCTTATCTAATTCAAACAATAATCCCCTTTTGTTCACTACATTAACATTTTATTCTTGTTGTATTGAACCTAACCCTAATATAATAAATCATAATTAATTAGGACTTGCACTTCTTCTTCTTTATACATCCTTTTAATCAAAACATTTTTTTCTTGCCTTGTCTGAGCTAAAGAACGGTTACATTTCCTAATCCTACATTATCTTCTTCTATTGTTATAAATAACCACAACCTTAAAACCAACAATTCGTAATCAAGACTTCACACATATAACTTGTCACAATTGGAAATAATATTTCTCAAAACAAAACTTCACATGTCAAAAAGAAAAAAAAATTACATGGGTTTTTCAGTCCTTAATGTAGATCTCCTCTCCACCAAGCTGCTACCTTGCTTGAAATAACATTATCTTGTCTATAAACAACTTTTCATCTCTATCCTACCTCTATTCACAACCTTGCTAACAATATGAATCCTCCCCATTCCTTGAAACTAAACTTCTTCCTATCCTTCTCTCCTTTACTCTAGTGGGGCAAACCTTTATTTTTTTGATAGGTTAGCCCTTTCTTCTAACTCATCATCCTTCTTTTCTACCAAACCTCAATTCAAGATCCATGTACCTCTCCCACCCTTGCCCTTGAATAAAGTGCCCACCAAATTGCCTTAAGCAATCGCTAACACCACCACTGATGTTTCCACCTCCAAGTCTTCCTATTACTAGGTTGGACGTGCTTGGTTAACCCACCTTCTCATGATGAACAACCTTTTCATGCGTGTTTACCTCCTCAAGACATACCTAGTCTCCAAAGCTCTCACATTGCTCATCATCATTTTTCACTCCCTTCCCATTACCTCACACCCCACTCATCATTTAGAAAAATGAAAGTGGTCAACAAGCTATAGGAAAAAGAAAACTATTATTTTAACCTACTTTAATATCTAGCATCTTCCTAAAAACTTTAGCTGCCATATCCACAACCCTTTATCCAAGAGGTTTACTTAGCCTAGGTCAAAACAAGATAACCCTATTTTAACCTAACCTTGTGATCTTATCCTCCCCCCACCTTATCCTATCCATGTTACCCATCTCCAATAGTCCATCATGAATAAAATCCTCTTACTAATCTACTTCATGAACCTTTGATTAAAAACCCCAAAACTTCATTAATTGGCCTACCTAGGCTTAACTCGAATTAGGTTAGGTCAATTAATGCCCAATAGTTTTCAACAGGATGATCACCTTATTCTTGTGGATGTGGTAGCACATGTTGAAATTGGCACTTTTTTCGTTCTAGATGGTGTTACGAGATACACTGGCCATGTTACCCCAGGTTATTCGCTTTTAAGTCCCACCCTTTAAGACCTTAATGGTTTAATTTATCCCTAGATATAGGTTTTTTAACGAATCACCTACACAAACAAAAGTTTGCATTGCTTCTAATAGATATTCTTTAAGATACCGTGCAAACATCTTTTTATTCATGTGCGGGTCCTGGGGCGGGCACTTAATTATTAACTTGTTCTACCACACCTGCATTTCATCTATCCTCAACCCATTTCTTTACAACATTATGTACCCATCTTGGCTTGTCACATCTTACGGTTGTCCATATTTCACAATGTCAATGTGGTCATACCATTGACGACCTAAGTATCCATTTGCTTTGGTGCCCCTACGATAATGAATGTACAATGGCCCATAATACATATTGAAATATTATCGCAACTATAATTGGAATGGAACACATGTTTAGAAGGAGGTCTCTCACCTTTTCCTTTGCCACACCCAACGATGAACGGATATCCTTATCATCAGAAAAGGTTTCCGAACCTTGATGGACATCGTCATTGCTGACCCAACTCACACAAATATGGTGCAACAAACATTGACAACGACAACACATGTAGCAATGATGAATGCTTATGAGAAGATGTGATCATATAATGAGTTAGCATTAGGCGATGATTTCATTCCCTTTGCTACTAAGACATATGGGTGTTTTCATTCTCATGTTGATTCATTTTTTATCACTTGTGCATAGGCCACTATCACACATCATTATTGATCTTCTTTAATCCTTTTGATGTTTGTTTCGTAATATAACAACGCATGTCCATAGCTCTGCAATGTGCACAAGCCATAATCAACAAGCTACTACAATTGGTTGTGGTTCCTCATCTCTTCCACACATCATACCTAGTGCACCTTCGTCACTAGCTAATTTGTGGCAAAGGATAGTTGTTTCGTCTTAAGTCTTCTTTGTTATTGTTGATTGTCATTTCCTAGCCATGAGTCTTCTTTGTATAGTGTCTTTACCTGACCTTTGTTGATTGTTCGCTTTTATTTTTTCTTTGGGTTGTGTCTACTTGTGTTGCCTGGTACTTTTGCTGGATGGGTTCCCATCCTTGAATTTTATTTACATGGTTTTTCTTCTTCCAAGGTGGCCCTGAGCCCTATCCACTAACCTAGCACTCAGAGCAGAGAGATCTAGGGCTTGGGTTTTAGCCTTTTGAATTGGCAGAAGCTAGGCACTCAGGGAGAAAGGTATCTAGGGTTTGGGGTTTTAGGGCAGAGGCTAAGCACTGAGGGAGAAAGGGAACTAGCGTTTGGGGTTTTAGTGTTTAGATTGTCCCCGGTGTGTGTGGGGGCTGCGGGGGATTTGTTTAGTGCATTGCAGTGAGATCCATGGCGATGGCTTACGCTCTGGCGCAGCAGCTGGTGTCTTCGTCCTCCGTTTCCCTCACCAACTCACACTGTCGCAAGCTGCTATCCACAAATCCCTCCGGAGCTGGAGCATCAGTGACCGGTCTTGCGTTTTGCAGTCCGAACACTTCGCGACCTGGTAACAGCGTTCGAGCACGCGCAGGTAGAGGTGTTTCACAACCGGTAAGTAGATTTTTTTCTCCTGCCATGTTGGGTTGCAGATTCCAGGATTTTCCTTTACGGCGTTGGTTGTGGGCGTAGGAACGATGGTTTCATAGTTGAGAACGCCGAGAGTGCTGCTGCTGTTGCTGTCTCGACTTTAAGAACTCCAATTGCTTGTTGTGAAAGAGCTTGTGTTTCGATTGAAGTATTGGAGACATGATATCTGGTTTCACTTTTTTCTTATGCAATCGATTAGAGAATGTGTTGGAGTGCTTCTTGTTCACTTTCCTTGCTACTGGCAACTCCACATCCACCTGAACAGTAGAATTAGGGTGTAGCGTGTAATGTGTTTGATTAGAATGTGTGAGTTGCAGAGACAAGGATTAGGTTTATGAGGGGTGTGCGTTGTGAGGGGAGCACATCGTAACTGGTTGAATTTGGGGTTTGCTACAGGGAAGGTCTGTGCAAACATTGAGTGTGTGTACCAAAGTTTTAGAGCAAAGAGTAAAGAAAACTACCTGGCAGAAATCAAGGACTAGAATTCGAGCACAAGATGAAGATTTTGAGGTTGAAGATGCCCTAGATTATGATATTGATTTGCCTGATGATGAAGAAGAAGATGAGGGAGACCAGAGAGACTATGAAACAGATTATGACATGCCTGTCGGTGAGTATCCTGTACAAGAGAGTGAGACATTCATGTCTACAGAAGGTGTGGAGGAGGAGAGGGTTGTGGACTACAAAATAGATGAAGAAGAGTTTCATAAGCTCAGTCTGTATGACTGTGACTTCTTCATTCGAAAAGTGCCTGATCCAGATAATGATGTATATGACTTTAGAGAGGTAAGTGCAAACATTGCCCATAAAATTCTGCTTAGATAACTGCTACTGTTGCCAGTCTGATGGAGGCATGTGTGAAGGGACTGATGAAAGGTTTTTGTTGTTGCTCCAATGTGGGTTAAATCTCCTTTGTTGTTTGATATCCCAGAGACCTCTATATGCTGGTGGATTTTGGATCATGCTGTCTATTTCTATGACTAGATCAGAGACTGAGTTCTCAACATCATGCTTGTCATGAGGGATGATTTCTGAGATGCAGTTTGTGTTGCTGTATGTGTAGATGTATGTGACACCTCCCGATACAGATGTGTATGCAATCCCCAGGGTTATTGGACATATGCCTAAGAAAGTGAGTTTGTTCATGCTTCTTCTCTAGTCATTTTTTGGTTTCTCACCTAGTTTGAGTCATTTTAGTTGTACCCTTGATGCTCTTTTCATGGTTTTTGCAAATATCATTTCACACAATTGGAAGTTGAAGATCACAGTAACCTCTGGAGGAATTGACATTGTTTATTTGTGCATATGTATAGCCATTGCGGTGTATGAAGAGCAATTACTATTACATTGAGGTGACTGAACCACCTGTTGACACCCCACGTGCACCCCTCTCCAAAACTGAATACCTATCCATGAAGGTATCCCAAAGATGACCTGTCTCCTTCACATCCCTTTAGCACTTTATTTGTTGCCTTCCACTCATACTCTCCACCATGACTTCTTTCTGACTTGAGTTCCACAATTGCAATTTATGGAATGAAGGCTATATTCTCCCTGTATCTGTCCATGCAGGTATTTTTAATCAAGCATTTGCGAAATGTGAAGACTGCTGATGATGATTTTATTCTTGATTTTGAGGAGATTTATGTGATTGATTCTGCCACAAAATCAATCAAAAGAGCTGATGTTAAGGTGAACAGACTCCCTCTCCTGGTAATCTCAGGCTCGTGTGGTGCTCGTGGGCTTTTTGGACTTGATAGGGCTTTTTAGCAGGTTTCCATACTTTTCCAGGTTGCAGTGACCACCAATCTCTAGCTCTTCTTGAAAACTTCAAATTTGAACTTCTGACTTCACTTTCTGGTTTCCCTTCAGGTGGAGGTGGAAACAGGCAAGAACAGGGATCGTACTGCAGAAACTTTAATTGTTCGGGATGATGGTAACACCTTCAGGCTTATACCCTCTGTAAGTTTCTATCATCTTCCACTTTCTCCCTTTCATCATGCTCTTGAGTGATCCTGACAATGCATTTCAACATGACATTTTCACATATTTCTCAGTACATTTAGGATTATCCACAAGCCTTTGATAGGTTGTTATCATCTCTTCTTGTGACGACTAGAGTGAATCCAAAGGAGTGCCTCAAACAAGAGATGTAGGTTTTATGCTCAAAATGCTGTGCAGAAATGTAATAGTTCTATTGCAGAGCAGAAAATTTACTCCTCACCGTAGCAAGGTACAGAAGTCTCTTCAGATGAGATAGATAAAGGTAGTAGTCCATAATCTCATGTAGTCAATGACAAAAGAGTTTTTGGAGTGAATTTCATAAAGCCCTTCATGCTTAATCAGTCTGTTGTCATTGTGCATCTGAAGACCAAATCAAACCTAGCCTGATGGATTGCTGTTGTTCCATCATCCATTGTGTCCAGATTGCAGGCAAGGGTACAACTAGGATATCTTGACATGTTAATGAGGATGAGGAACCTAAGTTTACTAGACTCTGGCCACCGATTTCTGAAACCTTGATGAACTTCTCCTGCTAATTGATGGGTTGTCAGTCCAACAGAATTTGTTTGAAATGTTATTTTGAGACCCTCTGAAACTCAGGGCATACCAGGACCTCAGGAGCTGGAGGATCAAATTGTCTGATGAGAGTATCTCTTGGTTGTGTTCAGGAATTAAAGAGTACTCCTGATGAGGTGATTGGAGCAGTTCAATGGGAACGAACTCGTGAGAACATGGAGAATTACCTGAGGGGTTTTCGTGATTATGAAAAGTCCAATTGGTTTTGAGTTACAGATCTTCAACATATGGTGTAGATTTTGACAGAAATTAGCCCCCTCCTGCGCAGTACCCCTTCAGTCTATGTTGAGGTACTGTGTGGTATGTAGTCTTGATTGAGATTGGAACCTCAACATACAGTGTGAATTTTGACAGAAATCAGGCCTTCCTAGGCCTATGCTGGGTTACTGTATGGTTTTTAGTCTTAATTGCCATTGGAACCTGTTGAGCTGAGATCTCCGACATTGAGGAGAAAATTTTGATACTTATCCAAGATGCCATTGATGGTGAGAGATGTATCATAGGCCATTGCTCCTTTTGACTGATTGTACATAACAGAAGCTGTACATCACTGGTAATTGGATCTGGTCTTGAACCAGGAACCTGAGGCAGAGAGTTAGTCTCGGAATTGTAAGCAACTATTGCTTTGATCAAATTCTCAGTTGTGTATGCATGGAAGAAAAGGACGTGAGGAAGAAAAAGATGTGGTCTTGAATCAGGAATCTGAGGCAGAGAATTAGTCTGGGAATGTAATCAACTACTGCTTTGAACAAAGCTTCTTTTGATAAAATGCTCAGCTGCACATGCATGGAAGAAAAGGATGTGAGAATTGGCTCACTCATGCAGCTTTCTGGTATGTTCACACTGGGAGCATGTAGTAACAATCCAGTTGTGTGTGATGGACAAATTTGGTGCTGTAGACATGCTTCTGCAGTGAAGCATGGAGCTGGACTGAATACTGACTCAATACTAGCCAGTGTTGCAAGGAAGTGGAACCTTGGTATTGACATGCTTCTTTTCATTCCTCAGCCTGTTCCCAAGTAATTGCAGTCTAGGTACTCCTTGTGTAGTTCATGTCAAACAGCCAGCGATTAAGGAGTTCTTTGAGCTACACCAGTGAAGATTATTGCTATAATTTCATCTCCTGCTTATATCCAAAAGTCTCACACTACACAATCTCCAAATTATGGTGTTTTCTACCACTGGTTTTCATCATTCATTATTCTTCACAAAGGGCTGAAATTACTGTTATGTCTTATCTGATTTTTTTCAGCAGCTGTCTAATTGCTGGTCTTAGATCCCTTTTCAAAAATACATCAACAGATAGTATATTACATGAGGGCTGCAGTCTCTGATATGATATCATGCCTCTGAATACTAAAAAATCTTAATAGAAGAATCTTGGATATGTTGAGTTCTGTTGTGACGCAGGTATTCTGAGCAGGTATTCTGAGCTATTTTCCGTACACTCCAAGCATGCCCATCAGGCAATCAAACTATTCCTCTTGTTGAAAAAGTTACAAAATTTTCAACTGAAAGGGGGCATGGGCTGACTTGTGCTGAAGGTCGCAATTCTCCTTGCAACTAAGCCTGATTTGTCTCTGAAGGTTCCAACTTTCTCTTGCAGCTGTGCTGATTTCTGTCCAAAGGAACTCTCCTTGCATTTCTCCTTAGTAGTAGATCTGCTTGATGTACTCAGGGTTTGTGATGGGTTGGTTGGAGTATTCATCTGTGGAACGGTAGTTTGCAGGGTATGATTGGCTTGGTCTGTAGTTGCTGAAGTATGATGGCTTGGGCTGATAACCTCCTCCCAGTCGCTCTATGGGGTCAACATGAGATTCATAGTAGTGTGGACCATAACCTCCACCTCTTGCCCAAGGATCCACTGGCTGAAACCCTCTGGGATCAATTGACATGTACTCAAATGGTGGCAATGTTCCTTGCAAATCCTTGCTGTTGTTACCACCCTTTTTGTTGGCCTTTTTGGCCTCTCCTTGTTCCATGTTATTTGTGGACTCACCCTGCTCACCCTTCCGATTCTCACCCTTTCCAGTCTCGGCCTTCTGGCTCTTCACATTGGCACCCTTGTCACCCTTGCCTCCACCCTCTCCTGATTCTTCCTTGAAGGTAACATTCTTCTTAGGGTTTGGCAGATCTTGAGGCCAGTATGCAGCTTTGCTGTTCACTTTTTTCTTGAGCTTCTTTAACACAGCTGCTGCATCTGCGAAACCAGTGACTGTCACTCTGCTCTTGCTTGCATCAGTGATCACAGATATCACCCCTGCAAATTTGCAGCCCATGCACATTTTTTGTCATAACTCATTTGTCTACTACATCAAGGTAGGTTTTAGAACCTTTAGATTGTGTTCCATTGAACCCAGACCTAAGAAACCAGGTTATAGAGATGCACACACCATCAACTTCACCAGCTTCTTCTTTGGCTATCTCCTCACACTTTTGGCAGCACATTTTCACTTTGAAGTCTGTTTTCTGCAACAGAGTTCTGAAGCAGTATTAGGCAGTGTATGGGAAAATGGCTCTAGTTGTCACAACAAATGCAAGGAGAACAATGTCCCAAACCTTAAGGTGCCTTGGGAGTGTACAGTAGCAGCTCAAAAGCAAGCAAGTAGCAAGTGTTCATGCATCAGGAAGAGTTGTACAGAAGAGACATGAGCAATGAATGGCAACAAGGTGTGTACTGGAACTGCAGGTGTCTTGGGCTTCGATGGAGTTGATGACTCTTTGTTGTCAGCTTTGTTGTTGCTTTTGCTTTTGTTGTTGCCTTTACCCCCAATCTCTTCAGTCATCCACTTGGGTTCCTTGTTCTTGTTACTCATCATCTGCATTTCCACAAAGAAAAAGGATCACAAAATCTTCAGCAACAATGTGTTTGCAATCAATTTCTCCTACTGAGAACACAAACTTTGCATGTTCCTTTTGAGACCTTTTTTCGAGTGCTTGATCCAAGTCTGATCCTTCTTCACATGCTGCACAATTCTCAAGCATCCAACAAGAGGAGGAAACCTAGAATCTACCCATGTACACATCTTTCCAACTACAGAGTTTCCTCAGGAATTAAGTACTAGGAGCAACTCCAATTCTTCTTCCAGACTTGGAACTCTGAGGTCCCGCTTTTACTTAGCTGTTCCTTGCACACATTATATCACTCACAATACTTGAATGAAATCTATTGACTGATCCCTACACTATGAAGCATCAGATCAACAAAACAGAAAGAATTTGAGAAGGGAAAAAAACAAACAATAAATCGAATTTTCTGCTCCACTATAAGGCTTGAGATCAACAACAACCACCAGCAAAAAGAATCTAACAAGCCCAACAACAAAAAAAATAAATTCTATAATTATTTATTACCTCATCGATCGACGCCATCTCCATTTGCTTACAGATCTACGCTCCAAATTCTGAAACACCTGAGGAAACTCTCCCACCACCCCTCCTCACTCCTACCCCCTCCACTCCCCTTTTTAACTTCCCTCTTCCCCTGGCGGCCCAAAACCTCCTCCTTGAATTTCCAGACTCACGAGTCAAATGAATGCAACACAAGCTTGTCGAATTTTTGTGACTTAGCTCAAGCGAATGCAACAGAATCGAAATGAAAACGACAAGAGAATCGCCAAGCTTCTTCACCTGCCAACCATTGCGGCAAGAGAGAGAGAGAGAGAGAGCGCGAAGCTCGCGCGAGAGAGAGGACGACGGCGACGACTTTGGGCACACGAAAGCGAGCGTTCCCCGCACGATCGAATTGCGTGAGGACGATCGACGTTCTCGTCGTGCTATGTTTTGGGTAGGCATTTTCTTAAGGGCGAAGTTTCGCCAAAAAGAGAATTTTTAATTGTTTAAATTGGAAAATCAAGTAATTTTAGAAATTTTCAATCGCCTAAAGGGAGAAAAAAATGGTTAAAATCGCCAGGATAATTCACCTATTTGCTTTTGAGTGTGTAGCCAAAGAGTATAGAAGAATCATTAAAGATTTGTACTTCTTATTTGGTAACTGCTTTGTAGCCATATTTGGCTAAGCCTTCCTACCCATGATCGCCATTTTTCAATATCTTCCTAAAAATGATTGCCACTTTGGCTACAAAAAAAAACACACACACACTGGTTGTGGGTGAGGCTTCACGTACTCATGCTTTGTTTTTGGGTAGCCTTTTTTCTTATTCGCCAAAAAGAGAATTTTAAATTTTAAATTTCGAAAATCAATTGATTTTGGAGGGTTTTCAATAGCCAGAATTGAGAATTAAAATAGTAAAAAAAATCGCCAGACTCCTGTACCTATTTGGTTTTGAGTCTGTAGCCAAGAGTATAGAAGGATGATTAAAATATTTGTACAAGTTCATATCTGGTTTGCAGCCAGATTTGGCTAAATCTTCCTACCAACGATGATCGCCACTTTTTTAATATCTTCCTAAAATGATTGCCCCCTTTGGCTACAAACCCAAAAAAAACACTGGTGGTTTTGAGTGAGGCTGGACGTTCTCGTGCGTCTGTTTTGCGGTTCCCAGAACGTGCGTTCACGACCGAAGTACTACTAAATTTGGCAGCGCGCACCCCCCAACACGTCTCCTCCACTTTCGCACCTCTTTCGTCGCCGTAATAGGAGTGAATCTTCTGACAAACTTGGCTGGTCTGACAAACTTAGTAGGTAGGCTGCTGCTGTCTTGTTTGCTGATGGACAGAGAAGTTGATCTTGCTGTTCAGTTCAAGCTTCAAACAAATTACCTTAGTTGAACTAGCAAGGTTGGGTCTCTGCCAAATAATTATTTTATTTTTGAAGATTTCATTTCGACAAGTAAGTAGAATATTCTACATACAATATTCCGAAAATTGCTTCATTTTTCCTTCACCAAAAAAAAAAAAAAAAAAAAAGATCTTTAAGAAAAATATTTTTTGAAATTTTCAGCATGTCTAAAAATAATATAATTTTTGTGGAACCTGCTATTCAACTAGGGTAACAACTTACATGTACTCATCAACTTCTTGGGTTTTCAAGTTTGTGTTGTCAAATCCTTGTATGGACGGACTAGTGTTGGCTGGAGAATAACTTGGGTACCTGGCAGGGTTCGAGCAGGATATTGAAAAACTGACCTCCTAGGGTAGCACTTCCTCCATGTTCACTTCCTAATGTTATTGAGTTAGCAAAACATTTGGTCATTTTTAGACAAAAATATTGATAATCCTTAGATAAAGGTGTTTTTTTAAAAGTGTAAATTTGGCTTTCTTTTCTTTTCTTTTTTTGCCAATTTTTCTATATCAAACAATTCCCCCCAAAAACCTGTTCCTCAGATAATATGAACCTTGTATTAGTTTTATATTATTTTCACGATTAGGAGTATTAACTTGCCTCATGCTAGCCAAATATTAGACTTGGACCCATTGGACCCAATAGGAAGATCAGGCTAGTATGAATTTTTTAAAATGGACCCATTACCAGGAGCGTGCTTGAATGAAATTTTGAACGGGTAATCAATACCACAACCAGGTTGGTATGTTCAAAAGGTGATACCCGATCAAACACCCATGCACATGGGAATCAATCTTTCCAACGCTTTTAGCATGACAAGTAGATGAAATAATTGACAGATTTGAAAACAGCATTTCAAACCTATTGCAATCATTTGAAATACATTATGGAAACCTTTTTTTGGCTTTAAAATGCATCAATTATATTCCAATTTTTTTTTCTAATTTCATGAATATTGTATGTACAATTGATAATTGAGAGAAATGGGGTCCAGCAGCATTACTTAGAGAGCAATACAGCCCAGGATACTTACAAGTATGGTTGCTCCAACTGGAGATTGCCTACTTCTCTTTCTCCCAGCTCTACCATTTTGTCTCAGTGTTTGTGTTTGTGAATTTTGGACAAATTTTGAACTGAAAAAAATCTGATTTCAACCTATTCAAAGGATGTTTCATGAAAAAAAAATGGCACTAAGTCACTCAAAAATTCCAAATCGACAGATTTTTTAAAATAGGTTTCATTATATAGCGAAATGTACATAAAGATATTTTTTCTTTTCAATTTCATATTTGGGTTATAGCAGAATGTGGTTGAATTTACTCTGGATGATCCGGTCTTTTGCTATATCAGAAAGTTGAGCCAGATGCACTAGTCCATGAGGATTTAAATGATGAATGGGAATCCTGAGCCAGATTCTTGTTAGAATTGGTTCTGACAGAGTATATGTATGTATATGGAGGCTGTTTGGGTGGGGGTGCCTCTCTTTCATTTATTTTCTGTGCTTGAGAGATTTAGCATGTATCTACTTAGAGCATCTCCAACTGTGCTCAGAATGTGACTCCAGACAGTAAAATATATTGCGAAAAAGTCAAAATGTGTCAGTTTAGCTCAGGAAATTGGTTTTTCCGCACCATATTCGTGCAGCTTCCAGTGGCTTGGTGAAAGTCGCAATACAGTTGTGCAACTCCAAAAACGAGTGTAATAAATCGAACCTGACTGAGGCTCAGTATTTATAGTTGGTCGATGATAATGATTGGTCCAGGTGGTCTGCTGTTAGTGGTCCCCCACGTACATGCAGTTTCAGTTTTATTGGTGGGGTTGCAAAAAAATAACAGCTAAACTTAGACATTTAATTTTACTATCCAGAGTTACATACTGAGCACCATTGGAGATGCTCTTATAGATTGTGAGGAAGAGTTGGACACTCATTGGTGTGGCTGGACTTTGGGGTTTGTTGGAAATAACATAGTGGGTTACTTTCAAATGCTATTGTAGAGCTTTCTCCACACTCTGTAGATACATTGATTTGAACGTGCTTTCATAGTAAAGCTCAAGGGAGTTGGCTTTACCAGAATAAGGAACCTATGAGTTAGAGCCGGATGTAGGCTCAAACCTAATAAAGCCCGCCCCCAGGGCTTTACAAATTGTAAAGACTACTCCTATTTTTAATCATTATTCTGTTTCTCGTGGGTATGCAATTGGTACCCACCAAGTATCACCAACCCATTGGCTATGATGGGAAAAGAAAACCCACCACAAGTTTGTTATGCTCTAGAAATGTATCTATAGATAACACTATGCAAAAATGAGCAAGTCTTTAATGTACTCAAACAATGTATGTGATGTAAAATAAGTTTAGTAATTGCCTAGAGAAAGGAAAGGGGCAAATAACGCGAAAGGAAAATTGTCACACTTCTTGGTCATTCATTTTTAGGATCATTGATGACATGAGTGGTTTTTGTGAAATGAAAAAACAGTGTTGTGAAAAGTATGTCTATTGTATGACATCCTTTTGTGAATAATAGCTATTGATCCAAACAAATGAGCATTTGTCCAATAGTATAAGTGCTTGGGATTAGTGTTGGGCATGAACCTGGTTTGGCAAATAAGAATTATCATCTTCAATTTTGACTACCCAAACTAAAACTTAACCCAAATTCTAGAACCTAAAGATAATTAGAACTGGTAATTGAACAAGTAGGGTAAATAGACTAGGAACCTATCCCTGGTTTTAAGTTGGGGGAGGTTGGGGGGGAAATTAGAATCAATATGTTAGTTCAGAGTATGGAAATATTTAAACCAAAACCATGTAGTCCATTACAATTTAGATCTTAATGTTGAATCGAATTGGGATTTTCTCAAAATTCCAATTCCAATTCTTCTCTAAGTGTTTAGGATTATCTTCATCACCTTGCACTTTGTTGCTTTGATTCATGGTTGTTTCTCACCTTGTCTCCATCATGATACTTTGCCTTGTCCATTGTTGTGTGTTGACACTACTTGGCTTTAGGGATTTAGGGTGCACCAAAGGAGTTGTCTCCATTGCATTACATGTCTTACCCATCATATTGCAATGTTAATGTTTGCCTTTAGTGATTTAGGGTGCATCAAAGGAGATATCTCCATCATTGCATCTCACCTTCTCTGCATGCTTTGTGTTGTAGTTGTTTGCCTTGTCTGTCATTATGCATTGTTGATGTTCATCTTTTCTCTGATGGTGAGGTGCATCACATGTTCTTGTTGCCCAACCGCAACACATGCCCGTTATATTTAAGGTTTCTCTCCAATAAACGTGCATCACATTGTGTTTGTTGTGTATTGTATGCATTTTGTTAATTTTCTTCTCTCCATTTTTGGCATTGTTGCTACTCACCTTGTCAATTGCATTATATTATTGTTATTTTCATTTTTTCCAATGGCAAAGTGCATATTGTACTTTTGTGAGTCAAACACAACATGTAGGCCTATATTGTATTTAAGGTTATGTTCTACCAAGGTGCACCATGTTGTGTTGGCTACCGTAAAACCTTTTTCATTTCAGTCATAATTTTTTTTAATTCAATAAAAGCTGATGTGTTTAAAATCCAAGTGTTGGTTATGTCGAAAAAAATTTAAAAGAATTAAGTTGAAAGTGCTGAAATTCTGAAAATTTTAATTTGGAAATGTTTTAAATGTTAATCATAATCCTTAAACACTTTGAAATTTCCTCAACACTTGATTTTCACAAAGGATTAAGATTTATTTGAAGGATTGACAACTAGCTGAAACAAGTTAGTTTTTAATAGCAACTAGTTGTTGAGCAAGTTGTTGAGCTACAATCATATCTTCAAAGTTGTTAACCCATTTTTGTGTTGTAGCTATAGAGATGGAATTCAAGTTTGAAAATTGTCCACCAATCCTTTGACAAAGTTTTTTTTTTCCGGTTTGGACCTTCTAGATGATGTAGAAAATCTCTTGAAACATTTGGCTAATACTTGTTTTTAATATTGTATAACTTCCTAATGTTTGATGTAAAAGGGGGGGGGGGGGGGGGGGGGGGGGGATGATGAAATCTCTCGAACTCAACACACTAATCAATAATCTCCCTAAACTAACTTGTTAACTAGGTAATTATATATATTATAGTGTGTTTAATTTCAAGAAACACAAAGATCTTTTACCTTTAAGTGTGTAGGAAGAGGAAGATAACTTGAAGTTACAAACACAAAACATTAGAAACTTTGGAGTTCAAGCTTAAGAACAATGGGTTATGGTGAGGAAAACTTGTGGGCAAAGTTTAAGTTTTCATTTGTTGCACTAATTCACAACATTGACAAGAATGTATCTACTTTACTAGTTACTTTGTTTTACTACCTCTCACCATGTTGGCCCGCCACTTGTTACATGTTGGCAAAAACAAACTTAGTTTCTTCCCCTATAGTATTTACAATGCCCTTCATGTGAGAAGACATGTTAAGGAAAACCAATGACTTCAACGACATTGGAACAACTTCTTCCAAGCCTTGGCATCAACCTTACAATTGCTACTTGTGACTATCACTTCATTTCTATTAATGACCCCATGTTGTAACCTAAAGGCAACGATTTTAATAATATTTTTTTGACTTGTGGGCACCAATTGACAAGTTCCTTTTCTCCCTGCTAGAAAAATGTTTATTAAAAATCCTTAAAGAAAACAGACAACTATTATTCCACCTCTTTTCTTTCATTGCTCTTACTCCATGAATTACAAAGCTAGTTCCAAATTCTTGCCCCGAAAACAACTTTACACAAACTCTTATTATTGTAATTACATAAGCTCCATCACTCCTAATAACTACAAAGATCATTCAAGCTTGTAACAAATAAAAAACCCCATAGCCAATGTGTGGCAAGAAAATATTCTCTTGCAGTGCAAGACTCCTAACAACAAATCAACATTCTTTACAACTCTAATTGGGTGCAAATGAACTCAAACGAGCCAAAATTGATGTCAAAACGTCCATTTTTTGGCAATTCTTGTTACATTTGTCTATGTGATGCCACTTTAATGACATGTGAATTATGGAAAGTTGTTCTTATTGAATAATATGAATATTGGAAAAAATAAAATGAATAAAAAAATCCAATATTAAAGATTGGTTTGAATAAATGATGTAACTTAACAATTTCATTCAATGACACTACTTCATAAAAGGCCCCTTAATTTTCATAATAAATTTGATTTCATCTTCAAATTTTTACTTATAATAGGTTATTATTATACACTCTAAAAAACACTCAAATTTTCATTTTTTAATCTTTTTGTTTATAAAAAATCAAGGTTTAAAAAAAGTTTATGGGTCCTTTTCAACATGTAAATGTGATGCAATGTATATGTTTAAAAAAAACATATAACTTATAATATAAAAAATTAAACTTGAAAATGTTAACATGTTGCCTTCATTTCTTTTTATAAAAATCACCATTCATTAAAAGATTAGTTTTGAGGTGCAAAATCCTTGTGTCAACTTTCCGTAAAAACATCATTTAATGACCAAAATTTTGTCAAATTAGTTGAGAAGACCAAAGAAAATTCATTATTCTATCTTTTGAATCTTGTGACATTTAATTGGTGAATTTTGATTTGTGAATGTTGAAAGGAGGAATGAATGCTTTTGTTTTCATTTCACAATTTTTGAACCACAATTAGAAACCTTTTCATGTAACCATTGGCTTGTTTGAAACATTACATATTTATGAGATTGCCATGGCTTTACATATGAATGTTGTCTTGACAACGCACGGATGAAATACTCAAATCCTTGCATATGTCAAAAAAGAAGGCATATTCAACTATATTGACCATTGCCTTGCTTAACATTGTTTCATGTGAGTTGGTGGGGGTTGACAATGCCAAATTTATAAACAATTTTTGGCAACACCCCATGTTTAAATGCTTTAACAAGTAAATTTGATGCCAAATATTGTATTTGATTAACATCATTCAATAGTGAAATTATTATGCACAAGATTATCAAATTGACCAAAAGAGTTGGAAGAGATGACACAAGTGACAAAAAACTTGTTTGGATAGTAGCACATGGCCACACAAGTTAAAATCTCTAGTGGAAACTCAATTGAATCACTTCAAGAATCACTTTGTTCCAAAAAACATTAAAATTTAAACAAAATATTTTTTGATGTTATGGATGACAACAATCAATGAGACTTCAAGGTCATTTGTTGAGTCCACAATTCAAACCAATGTTGGGCATGTATATTGATTTTAATGTATCAATTAGGTAAGAGAATATGAAATTTTTTCAAAAACTTATGTTAACCATGTAAAGGTATATAAGTTTTTGAAAAATTCAATCCAGGTGAAGGTAAGGATATATAAGTTATTCAAAATTTCAATCCAAGTAAATGTAAAGGAAAAATACCTTCATTTACCATTTTGAGAGGGAAAAACTAAAGGTATATATTTACCCTTTCTCAAAGTTTACCATGTGAGTATGTGTGGGTAAAAACGAGAATTTTCAAAAAAACATTTGATAGGTTATGAAATAAATTTGAAATGATAAAGGGAAATGTTTTGTTTTTGTTTTTTCCAATTTTATGATGTTCAAGTGGTGATCATCCATAAGTATATTCATCCCAATTTGGTGATATTCAAATATGAAAGTAGGAAATCTTAACCATTCTTTCATATCTTATGTAATAGTGGGGATTTTTGTGATTTTTTAGATTAGAAAAATTTGTGGAATTTTTTTTACATAGAGAAATTGTGATGCAATATGTTTTTCCAAAATATTTTGCAAAATGGAAAACATATTCCACCAAAAAATCATAGATTAGGGAAAATGTTTTTTTCCCTTTAATAATAATAATACACATAATTATCTTCCCAACACTTCAACTTTATTTATAAAAATAAATTAAAAAAATATTTGGTAAAAAATTCTATTCTACAAGTTACACAATATACATTTTCATCTAATAGAAAAAAAATGTGAAAGACACACATGTAATATATGGTAATGAAAAGTGTAGTCACACATGCAATTTGCAACATTGGCTCCACAAGAAGATTCACAGTTTTCATATTTAAAATAAACAATCTAAAATATATATCTACATTGGTTTGCACGTGTAGAAGCAAACAAGATTCCATGTGAAAATATTAATGGATCATATTTAAAGTACAATTAATATACTCACCTTTTATGCTTCTCAAAACACATATCCCACATTTGGGTAAAGGTAAAATTTAAATATATATCAACCAAATAAAACAAATGTTAGGTATATAAAAATTTATTTACCAACCAAGGA
This sequence comes from Sphagnum contortum, assembly GCA_963920785.1. Classification (NCBI taxonomy): domain Eukaryota; kingdom Viridiplantae; phylum Streptophyta; class Sphagnopsida; order Sphagnales; family Sphagnaceae; genus Sphagnum; species Sphagnum contortum. The sequence goes on along the minus strand of OY987290.1, from coordinate 10,118,411 downwards.
GGGTAATCAAAGGGTAATAAAAAAATACCTATGCAAGTAGGGTATTCATAACTTACCATTTTATATACCCACGAATATATGCGCATTTACATGCCCAACATTAATTTGGACAATACTCCATGTTGTTTTGATACACTAAGGCGCATGGTCCACCGTGTGATCTTAACTAAAGCTAAGGCAATTGGCTACTATTTAATGCACTTATTGTTGGAAATTTTTTTGTCATCCAAATGTGAATAAATGTTTGACACTTACACCTAAAAATCCCAAGATTTTGATGTAGAATTTCACAACATGCATGCAAAAGCAAGTGGTACAAGTTCTAAACATTTTCCTTTCATTTATGTTTCTTTTTCAACCATAGAATTCATACATGTTTCAATGATTTTAACCCATTTTCAAATACTTGAGACTAGTCATACAATATGTTGAAAAGGTGAGGACTTTACAAATTGTATGTAAGTATGATTCACATGTATTATTTTTGCTCCTAGTTCATATATATTATAAACCCAAGGTCCAAGTGATGTTGTTGCAAGTTCTACAATGAATAATAAATTAGAGGGTACAACATTATATGATTTCACAAAGAGTGATAAGGAGATGACATTGTCAATGGTGAAGGAACAATTGACTTGTTGTAGGATAAGGAAATAAATGATGATGAATGCAAAGACCCACTTGCATGGAGAAAATTTCATGAACCTCAATTTTCTTACATTGATCCTATGGTTTAACAAATTTTAAGGATTTTTGGATCTAAGTTGTGGCACAAAGAGCATCTAATAATATTGTAGGTACTTGCACAAACATGTGATGTGCTTGATTAACATAGTTTTTTTGAAATGCTTACAAACATCTATAAAGAAAATGGCCAAAAGATGTTCAATTGGGTGCATTATTTGTGGAATAGTGATGTTCAACTGGGTGCATTATTTGTGGAATAGTTCATGGAAATGGAAGAAAACCTTCATATGGAAGAAAATGAAGATCTTATTGGCTTGACATTGGTAAGATTGGTTCACAACTAAACTCCACACTAAACTAAATTAGTCTAATTAAACTAAATTAAAATTAAATTATATAACTAATCATAACCACCTGAGATTTTGTTATTCATACTGACCTATTCCAAACCTAATTAACTAATACCTATTCACTAATATGGATATGAAAACACACATAACATGTGCCTTTTCATGTCCTTGATATTTGTGTTATGAAATTTTTGAATTGTGTGTTGTCAATATGAGAGTTGGAAAAATAATTGTATATGATCCTGGGAACTGCAACACCAATCCAACAATAAATTGAACCAAGAATTGAATATGGTTATAAAGAATTGAAACTTAGCAATTCAATAAAAAATTGAAACAACAATTCAATATGATCATGAGAAACTGAAACAAAAACACAATGCTGAACAAGAAAAAATAAAACAACACAAAACAATTTGAGAATAAACTTGATAATCATCTCAAATCATCAAGCATGCACATGATGATGCTTTTCTCCCCTTTTTTCATTGTATCACCCCTGAAGTCTCAACTAGTATTTTTAAATATTTCACCCAAAAAATCTACTTTCCCTCACAACAAATTGTTCTTTGAAAAATATATATAGTGAAAATTTCAACATTAATAATATTATTAATGTCGAAGCTGCCAAGGTACTATGGTAGCTAGAACTTAAGTCCCTTGTTTTCCCTTCCATTTATTTTTTTCTTGTTTTGATTTTTGTAATAAACTTTTCCAAATTTACATGCATCAAAGTTAATTTACAATGTTCTTTTCTGCCTTGGGTCGCCTTGGGTTATGTCCCTTGGTCTTGCAGTGGTTTTATTTTTCTGCTGTTGCAATAAGTTTTTCTTATTTGCTTCAAAAGAAAAGAAAAGAAAGGTGATTTTACATGCACCAAAGTTCAGTAATGGTCTTTTTTCTTTTTTTTTCATTTAGAAATCTTCTCTCTCTTTTTTTTTTCCTCGTGCAATAAAAGTTGCCCATGTATACATGCCTCAAACCTCATGATGTAATCACCCATGAGACTTAGTTCCCTTCTTTCTTCCATTACATTTCTTCCCATCCAATAACACTTGGGGTTTGCAATGGGGTTGCATGGGCTATGTACCGAACTTTCATTGTAATTTAAGCTCGGGAAACTTTATTGTAAAATTTTTGTAAGGTAAATTTATTTAAAAAATAAACCCTAACCCTAACTCTATAATAAAGACATTCTTTCTTCCAATTTGCTAAAATTGTAGGTGACTTAGGGGATCTATTAGTTCATTCCTCTATAGGGTGCCCCTTTTTTTTTTAAAAATCTCTTTTGCTTTGTATGGTACCCAAAAAACACAAAAGGCTTTGGAATGTCCAACATGCCTTTTTTAGGACAGAGTAAATGGACGTTTGTCCGTGATCCACGGGGTGTACAGAAACCAGAGGTCTAGGGGCACCTGCAGCCAACCACAAAAAGAAACAAATTTTATTTGCCATTTACTTGTCAGTATAGATGATGATATTTATTTTCTGGAATCTGAGAATCCCTTGGATGGATGGCTAAAGTTGAGACAAGGGGCTTGATAAGCAAAGTGGGTTATAAAAGGGCCCATGAAAGTCACAACACAACACCTTTCCTTGGCCTCCTTGTATACTTTACTCTTTGCAATGGATTATGTCTATTTGTTCTCCCCTCCTCCCCTCCCCTCCCCTCCCCTCCCCTCCCTCTCTCCCAAAATAGTTAAAAATTTAAAAAAAAGAAGAGAAAAATCGCAACACTCACCCCCAAATAGGTGAGAATCAACAATGAACACTGGTGTTTTTTTAATTCAAAAATTGAAACAAATAATAATAAACCCCATCTTAGAGCCATGACGACAAGGAAACATCCAAACCAAATTATATAACAACTATTGCTTGGCCCACAATCAATGATTTACATGGCATGAAGGAACTTCCTATCCGAAGCCAATAGCACAAGTAGCCGCATGAAAATTCAGACTCTACCCAAAGACAACAACACCAGGAGGAACTAGAGGAGCAAAAAACAAAACTGCTATTGTGATGAGTGACACCATAGGTAGGCCAAAAATAGTTGCAGCCAATTTTAGGAATAGAGTTTCCATGCAACCAATGAGAAGTCACCTCATGGAGTGAAGGGGCCTCCCTTTTTATTCTTTTGGGGGTTGGGTGGGTTTCTCAAGTTGTGTTTGGTGGAGAACGGACTGTCCACTGTTCACTTTCCACTTGACAGTGGACTTTCCATGCAGTCTCTTCTTCTTTTTTCTCTTTTTTTTTTTTTGGGGTGGGGATGGGGAGTCAAAGCAAAGAGTTCCCAAGTTCCTGGCATGTTCCCCCAAAGAGATCCCAATAGCACCTCACTTTTTATCCCATATGCTTGGCAAATGTTGTACTGCTTTTTACCTAAAAAATGGGCCAAAGGGGAGGAATTCTGTACTTCAAAATAGAAATTTCAAATATGGGAGTCACTGTAGTTTTTTTTTTTTGAGTGATAGGCCAATCAAATTGGCTCATTGATCAAAATAAAAATAAAAATAGAACTTTGGAGGCACCTCATGTGATTAATAGTAGAGGTGACTAGGTTGATTGACACAATGTGCATGGTCTTATGAAGGGTATTTTAGCTATTAGCAGCCCAGGCCAAAAAATTTAGAACATTTTTAGGAGTTCAAATTTCAGGCAACCAATGAGAGGACTCAACATACCAAGAGGACCCAGTTTCTTTTCCATTCAGGAATGAGGAGTTGAGATTTCTTTTGATTTTGGTATTCCCACGATGTTCCCAGTGTTTTCCCACTCGATTCTCGATGACGGTTTCAGCATGTTGTCCAAGTTCCCATGTGTTCTACATGGCTGTTCCCAGTAATGTCACACTTTATCCCATATCCTTTCCCTAAAATTCTTTGTTAACCTATGTAGCTAGACCAAAGGGAAAGGCTCTTAAAGTCTTCTATTTTGGAGCCTTTCCCTTAGGTCTAGCCAATGAGGTGAGCTAGCATGCACCCAAGGGCTCCAATCTTTTTTCTTTTGAGAGGAGGGTGGGGGAGTTGTTGAATTTCTTGGTTCCTCAAGTTCCCAATGTGTTCCCCATCATGTTCCCAATAACAGCCCCATATGCTGCTTTGTGCAACTTGTCCTCTCTGAACCTACCTAGGTAGATAGGTAGGCAAATATCGGGACTTATATTTGTTTGGAGCGAATACTTTGATATCAGGTGAGTCTCCAAAGTTTTTTCGAGCGATTGAGCCAATCAAAGAGACTCATTTAATTCGCTGATAAATTTAATTTATAATTAAAATTAATTAAAAATTAAAAAATTAAATTAAAAGGAAAAAAATCTACTTTGAGGTCCACTTGGCCACTTGGCCACACTCACTGCAGCCCTCTTGAAGCACCAAAGGCTCCAATTCCCAAACAATATGGGATATTATTATTATAGGGTATCCTAGTTGGCATGTGCTTTGGTTCCAATAAGCTTTAGTTCACACTTCCGGATGTAAGTTATTCCACAACCGTATTGCTCTTTTCTTTCTTTTCTTTTGGCCAACATAAACGACAAAAAAGTTTTTGAAAGTTGGGACAACCCCTACAACCATGGATGGTCCGTATTGCGGTTTTCTTTCTTTCTTCCTTTTCTTTGCCAAGACAAACAACAAAAGTTGTTCTTGAAAGTTTGGACAACCGCTACAACTATGGATGGTCAATAGGGCCTCCACGCTCTCAATAGTTTTTTCAAAGTTGGGACCCAACCACTACAACCATGGATGGTCTATAGAGCCTCTAAGAGTCTAACCCCATTTCAAATAAGCCTTTTGCTTCGTCATCCTTGAACATAATGGAATTCCCCCTTTTTAGCCTAAACTTCAGGAAGCTAGCTACATATTTGACCAGTGTTTGGGGGGGGGGGGAGAGGGGGGGGAGGATTTGTGAAATCTGTTGATTTCGGTTTTTAAAAAATGATTAAAAAAAGATGTTGAATTTTTAATTTAATTTAATTTTTTTTTGCAATTATAATATCCATCAATGATATCAAATTTCGGATTTAAGACTTTCAGATAGAATAAAAAACAATATTGATCAACTATTCCAGGCAATTCTCGTAGCTTGAATAACAATGTTCAAATATTTTATTACAAAACCTACATACAAAGGGATGAAATTATAAATTATATATCCACAAACTCATCTCGTTCAAACTTACATCTTCAAATTTTAAAAATTTTTAAATACAAGAATAATTAATTTCAGTCAACTTTATCAAGTTAAAACACTAATAATAATAATAATAACTTAAAGGAAAGCAATAAGATGATTGTGAAGGGAAACAATGGTAGCAATGTAAAGGGAAGCAATAGGAGCAATGTGAAGGGAAATAGTAGTAACAATGAAAGGAAGCAATGGCATTGAGAAGGGGAGGGACAAAATAGCACAACATGCCAAGGTAAGCAAATGACAAAGAGAAACAAGGGATGTATCACATTGTGGCCTTGCCATTTACATAAAAAAGTATCTTCATGCAAAAGAAGAATATAATCTTCAAAAAAATCCTCAAAAAGAAACCAAAATCCTTCAAGATATTATACTCTATAACTAATCTGAAGTTTCAACGCAAGCCAAAATATCTTTAAAAAATCCACATATAAAAATAGACCTAATACCTAGGAGCCAAAAACTCATGAAGCTACTATACTCTATAATGAATCTAAACACAATGTCCTTGCCTTGGTAGGCGAGGCCAAAAAAACTCAAGAAAACACACAACACAAGAAGACAAGAAAAGGAAAAAGATGGTGTCCAAGTGTGAGCTTGGGCCTCTTTATAGAATAGCAGGACAGTGCATAAGGTTTGAGATCGTTGCATCTTGAGCGACAATCACCTCAAACCTTCAAACAATATTTTTTTTCAAACCTAATTTTTAATTGAATTATTATTATTATTATTATTGTTACTCAAACCTAACAACTTAATCTCATATTCGGATCCAGGCAAGGAATTGATATCATGCTCAAAAAATTAATCGTTAATCACACTGAAATTGGACACATTTGGTGGTATTATGCACATACCATTGTGCGGTTGAAGTTGAAAATATGGAAGACAAAGCTTAGACATTTGACATAACAAGAAAGATTGTTGAATCGTGTCTTGGACCAAAGGCAAGTCTTGTGTTTTTTCGTATAATTATAAAATAATTCCTTATAATTTTAAATCATACATATGCATTTGCATTGTTAAAACTAAATGTAAATAATTCTAATTTTGAACATGTTGTGGTCCAGTACAACAATACAACTTGTCAATCTTTTTTCACTTATAGAACTAATTAAAATCTTTTCTTCTCAAGATGATGGGTTAACATTGGACACTACAATGGTGATGGATCTAAACTTGTTTGTAGTAGGATAGGATTGATTTTTGAGGCTTTGTATCATTGAATGTTTTTGTTCAAATGGTGTCTGAATTCAATTCTTGTTGTTTTCCCATACAAATCAAAGTTGCTCAATTCCTTCATGGATGACAAAGTTAATTTGTATAATTTTCATGCAAAAAAACATTTCTTATGTTGAAAGTCAAATGCTATCATATGAAAGGCAAGCCCTGATGACAATCATTCACAAGAGGAATTAGCCAAATTTGGCTTTAGGTTAGAGAGGACTTGAACTTAAGTAGTAGGTATAGAGGAATGGTGGCTCAAATTTGTTGGCCACAGTGAACCAGCACCCACCAGCACACCATCCATCCACTGGATGCTCATTATTACTCAGTTGTGGATGAACCTCAACTGAGTTAATATTTGGTTCCACCTTGGTAACCTATTCTGTAAGAAATAAGTCTCATAGGTAGCTAGGTAGAAAAGTTTTGCAACTGAGCTAACAACCATGGTTAGCTAAGGAACTGGAACCCAACAGAAAACTGTTTCCTGACCACATATCATTCATCCTTGACGGTGCGCTGGTCGGTGCTTGTTCACTGTGGCTCAAATTTGTTGATCCTAATGTCACAATTTCCCCCCCTGCCTGCCAAATTAACGGAGAAAAAGCAACACTCAGTTCAGCAGTCAGGAGTAGCTTTTGATTCGTGTCCTGAAAACATTGCTACCAGATGTTATAAATTTGTGGTGCCAGCCAATAGTATTGCAGTATTAAGTCAGAGCATTCTCCACCTGCACCTCACTATTCAGGCCTCTCGCAATGTTTACCATGGTCCTAAACTATATTTACCTAAGTTAGTTAGATTTTATCGTAACTCGGCCTCGGTCTTGGGCATCACCAGTGTAAGAGCATGTCCGAGTAGGGGCTCAAGTGGGCCTGATTCTGGTAATGGTTATGGCTGGCCAGTGGTACAACATTACATAAAAATTGATGTTTTAATGTATTCTTTTAGATTTCCTCTTCATATATGGGAAGAAAAAGAATTTCCTCTTTTCTCTGTTTTTTTTTTTTCCAAAAAATTAGTTGTTAGGAGGAGAGGTGGACCTTTTCATCAGCAACTTTTGCCCTTGAAAATTCTAAATAATTGCAAGTTGGCTTTTTTTTTATTCCTTTTTGGTTTTGCCCCATTCCTCCCATGCTGAGGAATCATAGTCCCCCAAAAAAATCAACTTTGCTGACTTTACGTCTTCTCAAGCTTTGTCTCTCTCTCTCTCTCTCTCTCTCTCACACACACACACACACACAACAAGGTTTCGAAGTTGGAAGATGTTAAATCAGCAATGGGTTTAGGACCCGTAGCTGATATAATATCTTCCCCCTCCACCCCCAACTTGCCATGTCTCATGTCGTAAGTTGCAACAAGTGGCAAGAAATTGAACTAAGTCCATATAATTGTTCATATAATGAGTCCGGTTGGGGAGGGAGATAATTAGAGAGACAGACAAACAGAGGTGTGTGATGATTTTTGAAAAAAATAATTGTAAAATTTTCTTAAAAGTAGGTGAGTCTTGTCACTTGACTAAACACCCAAGTGGCTTTTAAAATAATATTCAAGCAATTATTATGTGTAGTGTTGGCACCAAGTTTGGAATGCATATATACCTATCTTCTGTAAGAAAATCATTGAGATTCCTGTACATCATTTTTTTTTCAGGGTATCACATTGCCACTCAAACATAGGATTTTTTGCCACTCACATTGCCCAAAGTTGCCATATTTCAAGGTCAATTTGTCAGATGTTTTAGCATGTCGCCAAAAATATAGCCATCTTCCAAAGAAAAGTCCAGGTACCTCACAAAATTGAATTTAAAAAAAATTAAATTTAAATCCTGTTCTTGCCAGGCTAGGTGCTTGACATTTATGGTTTCTGAATGAAAATCCACTTGGAATAATCAGGTCACCATATAGAGTTTCTATAATTTGTGCATTCAAGGGAGAGGGACTCACACAGAGAGGTAGAAATAACAAAGTCCCATTTTATTTTATTTTAGGAAGAAACTTTACAAACGAAGAAGAATGAAGAACGCTGATCGCACTGGAAATACATAATTTGTTCTGTTCCATATTAATTAGTTGGGGGTGCCTCACAAGTCCTTCGCCTTTGGCCCAGCTATATAGGTGAGAAGGGGAGGACTTTGTGCAAAACACATGGGATTAAAGCAAGGTGTTATTGGGAACATCCTTTGGGAACATATTAGGAACCTGATGGGAACTATTAGGAACTTGAAGAGAACCTGATGGGAACAAAGGAAAAATGAACAAAAAATTCCTCCCCACTCCCCCACCCAAAACTTAAAAGAAAAATAAATCAAGGCAGTTTGAGTGCATGCTGAGCCTTCTCATTGGCTGCACGAAATTTCTATGATCCAAAACTGTTCGTCACCAATTTGGGCCTGGGCTTGATAACAACCCCCATTATATATATAAACTGGGGGTTACTTATGGCTACATAGTTGCATATGGAATGAGTCTACTCACTATGGCAAAGTTGAAACCCTGCAACAAAGTTAAAATAGGAAATATTCCACGAAGCTCCTCAATAAACTCAAACTCTCGCAATGCACAGCAACACTTGGCAAAAATTCGGGAGGAGGACCAAATGAACGGCTGTAAAGGTACTTTGATAGTCTCCCCTTGCCACCAGGGGCAAAGCCCACAACAAGTGGAGAATGATACTATTCTCCCCAACTATTTAGACTTGGGAATCAAAGTAGGGCGGGTTCATATTCATTAGACTACTCGCATGCTAAGTTTGTGTTGTGGTGGTGGTGGTGGTGGTCAGTTGACAGGCATTTTCCATCCAATAGTTTCTGTATCTGATTTGTGGTAGCCCACTTTGTGTCGAGTGTGGGTGTGGGGGGGGGGGTGTGGGTGTTGTTCTCTTGTTGTCATTATTTGACCATGCTGGTAGCAGGTGCCGGAGGGGATGGTGGGGGGTGGTGAGGTGAGGGTGTTGTTCCCCTTGTTGTTTTATTGGGCTAGATGGACGGACAATATTTTATATTGATTATGATTGATATGAGAGTCCCTTGGACTCTCTTTCCCACCCCTTTTGTGTTTATTCGTTTTCTTATGCATGTTCCAAGTCACAACGTGTCGACATTTCACCATTAAGCCCATGCAAATTGTAGAAGATTCAATTGATTGTTCGCAAATAGAAGATGGGCTGGACGGACGGACGGTCAGACGATATTTTGAATCTTCTTCTTTTGTTGTCACAAACTCTTGTAAACTTATTGAGTAGGCCCCCAAATGTCCTCGGCCGATCAAAGCATGGAACTCTTCCTCAACCGCTCATTGTTTAATTAATTTTATTTTTTTTGTTTTGTTTCCCACCTGCCAGGAGCCTATGGTTGTTAGCAAATTGCTAAATTGGGTAATTAGTAGTATTCGTAGGTACCTACTGAATAGGGTTTTATTTCTGTACTAGGATCCGAACCTAATACTTAGGTGTTCCCAAACCTAAAAGCAGAGGTCAGCTGAACGACATAACTGCCGGACCTAGAGGATTGGAATTAAGGTTCGGTGATGTGAAGCAAGCTGGGCGGTGTGAAAAGGGACCGGTTTCGTATCTCCCTTATGAAAACAAGACGGAGAGGTGAAGAGAGAGAGAGAGTGTGTACAGAGGGTTGAGGTGTCGCGATTGCCAGCTTTTCTTTGGGGGAGCTCCTCTTTCTGCGGTCTACTCGCTTGTCTCCGGTGTTGGGATTCCTGCTCCTGACACTGGTACCTGCAAGATAGTCTCAGAAGATATTTGTTCAGTTTTTGTAGTTTGTAAAGGGGTCGCTTGTGCAGGGAGAACGAGGGCTCTGAAGAAGAAGAAGAAGAAGAAAAAGACTCTGCTGCTGCAGCTGAAGGACTTGTGTTTTGGTTTTGGTTTTTGGGGGGAGGTCCAAATGCAGTGATGTTACCCTAGCTAGAGTGTCTTCATCCTGGGTAGAGCTTGGGAGGGGAGAGAGTGTGGGTTGAGATTTGAGGTTCTCGCAATGGGGATGGTCGCAGCTGTGGTGTTTTTGGTGCTGGCTGTTGTGACATGTTTGGTGGGAGCTGCTGATCATGTTGAGCTTGAGCGGTCTAATTCTTCTTCTTCCATGATCCTTGGATTTGGGCCTGAGGATCTGAGCTCCGAGTCACGCATGTTTGCGCTTTTCGAGAGCTGGCTCCGCATGCACGGGAAGGACTACGGGGGAAGCGTGTTAGAAGGAGAGAAGGTGGACCGGTTTCGCGTCTTCAAGGACAATTTGCTGTACGTGAACGCGCATAACGAGAAGAAGAACTCGACCTACTCGTTGGGACTCAATCAGTTCGCGGACATGTCTAACCAGGAGTTCCGCGCCAAGTACACGGGCACAAAGATCGACAAGAATCGGAGATTGAAAAGAAGATCAGCGGCAGCCAGTACCCCTTTTCGCTATGCCGATGTCGAAGCTCCGGATTCCATTGACTGGCGCCAGAAAGGCGCTGTGTCCTCTGTCAAGAACCAAGGCTCATGCGGTAAGAAAAAATCTTCTTCTTCTTCTTCTTCATGATCTATCTCTCTCTTGGGCATTGTCTTTGAACCCATTCCATAATTTCTAGATGCAAGAAACCAGGACACATTGGGGTTTGCTTGATTCTCCAATTCTTCAGGCACCCACAACAACGATTGGGAAGAAGAAGATCTCCTTCTCTCCTTCTTATGAAGAGCTGATGATGGGAACAACATGACTTTGGGTTTATGGCTTGCAGGGAGCTGCTGGGCATTTGCAACCATAGGGGCAATGGAAGGTATCAATGCAATCAAGACTGGTCAGCTTCTATCGCTCTCTGTGCAGGAGCTGATTGACTGTGACCGCAACTACAATCAGGGATGTGACGGTGGCTTCATGGACTATGCCTTTGAGTTCATTGTCGTGAATGGTGGTATTGATACAGAAACAGATTACCCATATTCCAGTTCCGATGGCTACTGTGATGAGGCAAAGGTAGTAAGCATCATCATCATCATCCCCTTCCTTCCTTCCTTCCTTCCTTCCGTCATCAATCGTGGGCTGGGCATGCTTGATTGATGCCCAGCCCATGAGTCTCATGAAAACCCTAATTGAAGCTCAAGTTGCTCTTACTCATCTACAGGAACTAATGCATGTTAGATTTGAGCAGAAGACAACAACGGAGCCAGCACTGCAGGCTTCATAAATCTGGATATATTAGAGTTTAGCAAGAGTTTGTAATTTTGTTCGTGGATCTCTGAGTTCTGTTCTTGGAGTGATTTTCTTCCAGTTGAGAAGGGAGCACAGTCTTTCTCTCTTTGCTGACAGAGTTTATACTATGGTCACTCATGTGTTCCAGAAAAATGCACATGTCGTCACCATTGATGGTTATGAGGATGTTCCTGCGAATGATGATGATGCTTTGAAGAAGGCAGTTGGTAACCAACCTGTAAGTATTGCAATTGAGGCTGGTGGTCGCGACTTTCAGTTGTATTCTAGGGTGAGTAAAACAAGATACCAATGATCCTCCATGTTGTTGGAGTTTTTTTCGCCACTTTCACTATTATGCAGTGTTGAACTTTTGGTCTGCAGGGTTTGCTGGTATCATGCACTACTACTGTATGCTAGGTTTTTTTGTTCTTGTTATTGCTTTGATGGGTTATTTTTTGCTGTGCATATCTGACCAACTGCAGGTTGGGCTGGGGTTTGGGATTGTTTGGAAAGCAGGGTGTATTTACTGGAGAGTGTGGCACTGACCTTGATCACGGAGTGCTGGTAGTTGGATATGGTACTGAGCATGGATTGGACTATTGGATTGTGAAGAACTCATGGGGTAGCCATTGGGGTGAGCGGGGTTATCTGCGTATGCAACGGAATATTGAAGCCAACAGTTCTGGTTTGTGTGGTATCAACGTTGAGCCTTCTTATGCCATAAAGACAAGTCCTAACCCTCCTAATCCTGGTCCCACTCCACCATCCCCACCACAGACTGAAGTGGTTCGTGCTCTTCCTCATCCATCTAATGGGTTTGCAGCATAGCTTGGTCCTGATTTGGTTGCCTCCTTCCTGCTTCTGTTCTAGCACCTTTTTTTGCAGGAGCAATTCCATGACATGAAGTGGATTTTTTGGGTGGCTTCATGATTGTTATATAACTGTTTGTCTTCTTCTTCTTCTTCTTATAGTGATGCTTGTCTTGGTTGTAAACTTTTGGCAGATTTGTGATAACTGGCGCACATGCCCAGTGTCTCATACTTGTTGCTGCACATTCCCTATTGGAAAGATGTGCCTGGGATGGGGTTGCTGTTCCCTTGACTCAGCCACCTGCTGTGATGACCACTACCATTGCTGCCCTCATGAGTACCCCGTCTGCAACTTGACTGTTGGCAAGTGCCTCAAGGTCAGTGATTTTCTTCTAACCATTTCCTACATGCTTTAAAAACTATGTATTGCATGCATAATTTTTCAGGAAAAGTCATGCAACAGTGCCTCCTGCGCATACTCTTTTGCTGATGTGGTATTGTGCCCTTGTTGAAGAGTGTTTCGTCCATGGGTGTCCTCTCTGTGTTTGCTTTTGAGGAGTTAGCCATCCACAAACAGTTTATAGATCCTAGCCTGTGGTGAAGGTAGTTGTGTTATGGGAGGAAACACTCTCTCCTCTCTGCAGAGAAAGCCTTCTAGAAATTCCTATCTGCTCACATCTATGATTTGTCTACTTCTCAGTGGGGTGATGGACCCATCACGGGGGGTGTGGAGTTAATGAAGCGCACACCAGCACGTGCGAACTTGCATGCAATCCGGCAGCAGCTGGGGCGCAAATCATCCACTTCCGGTTACACTGAAGTTCCATCAACCTCCACATTTGAGCAGATAGCATTCCAGTGAATACAATAAAACGCAGTGTCACAGAGGTGATTCTGGTGTCAGGGCCTGGTTGAAGTTTATTGGGATGTTTTGAGGACAACTGCCAACTGTAGCAGTGTGTAGTGGGAGCAAGTATTTTGTGATCAGTGGCAAGCACAATCTGGCAACTTTGCAATGTATGGTACATGAGTTCTATAAGCTCATCACATACTTGTGCTTATGCCCATGCATCAAACCACAGTGCACCACTGTATATAACTTCAACCCCCTCCCTGAATGGGGTGGTTCCCTCTGTTTGTTGCTTCAGATCAAGCCCTCTTCAAGAGGAGATACATAGCACTTTCAGTACAGGATAGGTAGTTTGAAAAACAGAGGTAGGAATTACATCAAGGATGTTTAGGTAGTTTGTTGATGAGCCTCCCATTGTAAAAAAGCGGATTAGCATAACTTTTTACCAACACACCACATAGCATTAGTGTAAACATTCTCTCGAGTCTAGAATTTTCCATTGGGGATCTTGTCTAACATAACAAAATGGTAGACTAATCACTAATTTGCGTTGTAGCCATATAACCATTTTTATTAAAAAACAATGAAGTGTTGCCAAATGTTTCCCTGGATTTCTAAAATTGTATAGCTGTATGTGAAAATGGATTGAATCATGTGGCCAAATTCCTACTTCTCTCAAGGGGATCATAGGAAATGTTGAAGTTGGGAAGAAGAATTCAACTCTCAATAAATGGTTATTTGGTATATATGACAAGAGTGATTTTAATTTTTATTCACTTTTCATACCTATATTAAATTTTCATCAAGGATATTGATCTAAAATTCTAACCATCAAACATATGGACATCAAACTCTAATATGACAGAGTTCATAAATCAATTGGTTCAAACCCAAAAGAAAAAAAAGCTGAAAAGGAGAGCTCATGATTTGAAGAATCAAGATGCAAGTTAGGGTCTAACTCAAGGATTCAATTTACATCCAAATTGATGGTGAGAATTTGGACCTTGGACCTCCATCTAAAGCAGCCTCATAATCTTAAAGGAGAGAGATAAATTGGCAAAATTAAATTTCCCTCCAAAATGGTGTCATGTAAGTTTAACCTCAATTTGCCACTTTTTGGTCTTGGACCCTCATCCATCTAAAGGCCATGGCTCCAATCAATGGTTCTCATCCAATAGGATTGCTCTATTTCATTGGACCTTGGACCCTAATCTAAACTGGCCCTTAGAATCCCTTGACCTTTTGAAATCTAGATTAAACTTAAGCAAGACTTTTTTATTCCAGTTTGGATGTTTGACCCGAGGTTGATTTTGATTATTTTACCAAAATACTACACCCTTGATTTTCAGGTATTAATTATTGAACTCTACCATATTGAACTAAGTTGTTCGGACCAAAATAATAATGAATTCTCAAAAGGGCAGGTGGAATAATAATACAATTTTGACCAGTGATTTTTTCTTTCCTGGCATTTTTTTGCAAAATTAAGACCTCAAATTTTGTAAGGAATACATTGAAATTTCACCATTTAGGAAAAACTTGACGAATTTTCAAGAATCATTTTTAATTTCATCCTTTTTGGAGAACATTCTGCCACATCCCACTTCTGTACAATTTTTGGTTTTTTTTTTTTTTCCCCTTCAATTCTCTACAATAGCATCATTAGCATTTATCCCAGAAAATATTTAGCATTAATTGGTTACAAGATGCTGAAAGCTTTTTAAATTGTAAAAAACACAAGACGTTAAATAGTCCTTAACAAGTTTAGTCAGCAAACTTTCAGGCTTGTCTTTTTTATCCTCGGGTGGTTCTACACTGAACTGTGCTACATGGTTTTTCATGTTCTCCACGTTCTAGAAACAAAACTTAATCAATTTATTCTACATGTTTTGTTGTCCAAAGCCAAATTCAACACCAACACCTCTCTTGAGAAAGTATTAGCCAACAACATCTATTTGAGATTTTTTTTTAAAAAATTTATATCATTTTGCATATGCGCAAGGTCAAAACAATCAAACTTTATACCATAAGCCAAGTGGTTGAACATTGTCAACTACTTTTTACACCAGACATTGCTCATTACAAATATTTTGTATCTTTCATAGAAAATTATCCAAATAATAGAAGATTAATGCAACATTGATTCTAACTAGGGTTTTCTTAGTTTAATGATTTTAGCATTGATTGCAAGCTTCCTAAGAAAGATTGTTCTTTAATTAATGATATTTTTATTATAAATTGTCCAAATTGTCCACAGGTGGCAAAAGATTACTCCAAAACAAAAATTGTATTGCAAATGACAAACTCTTTTTAAAACATTTTTAAATATGGTGATTCTAAAAAGTATCTTGCAATAAATAAATGATCTTTATCTCACATTTGTGCAAAAACTCACAAAAGAAAAGAAAAGAAAAATTAACTTTTCCAAGTTGGTGTTGTGGACCTTTTTCCTCACAACTAAAAATGTTGATTAGTAAGTACATTACATGTATGTATGTATATGTATACTTAAAACTTCTCCAATGGGCTTCAACATATAACCTTATAACTTTACTCACATGTGGTGGGAAACAAACCAACATCAAACAAAATCCACTATTATTCCTAAATTGTGAAACCCATCTCAACCCTATGGTTTTGCCCTCCCCTTCCCAAACTACAATGAGGTGGTTCAAGGTTTTGAATATTCCCTACTCACAACACAACTTGCACATGCATGATGACAAATGATGAAATCATAAGAATTCAAATGAAGGGGAGTAAACTCTTTACTTTGACAAGGAACGACTCTATCGAAATTTTTTATCATTTTTCAAGATCTTATTGTAGGTCAAAAGTTAGGAATGTTATCTTGTGAGCCTGTGAACTTGAATGCCAACAAGTGAGCCCAAGCGAATCTTTTTAGGAATATCATGTAGATATCAATGGAATAATTTTTTACATCGGATGGAATATTCGGTGATGTGGAGGAATATTTTGCCATATGGCCATGGATGGACAATATTTTTGGATGATAAATGGATGATAAAAAAGGATGAACTTTTATAAAAGATGGATGCCAAACTTATAAGAAATTATGGGTGAACCTTTATCTCATTCATTAAGGGTGGAATAATTTCATGTGGGTTTTATCTTGAAAAATACAACACATGACACGTTGGGAAATACTTCAAATTATATTACATATTTTCTTAATATGAATTTCTACAACATCTAAACCATTTAGAATTTTACACTGAATCCAATTTAGTGGCATATAAACCTATGGACCCACCAATAGGTATGTGCCAATCTATATACGAATATAAACAAAGAAAGTATGGCATTGATGAAACAAACTACACACATTTCTAAGGAAGATATGGAAAATAAAAATTTGGCGATGTTTACACATGCCATGGATTTCTTCAAATAACGTGTTAATTTGAAGAAGCTGGTTCCAAAACATTTTTTACAAGCTTCCTGAGTGATTTGTCGACATAGGATTTGGTAGCACTTGGTGACTTGCTCTCAACAAAGTTCATGAAGTCCGAAAACAATTATTTGTAACTCCATGATGGCGAGCCCAAATGCCACTTGAACTAAGGATCAAAGTGTTAAAATAACTAATGAATTGCCGGATGATAGGGCCAGCCCCAAAACCATGAAACATGTACAACAATTGAAAAAAAAACATGTCAACAAATGATTGAACAACCAATATCCAATCATATCCATTACATTGTAGTTCAAAAAACTTGATAAACAAAATTTATTCAAATTATATGAATTGAGAACAAAATATTAACTTTAGAAAAAATAAAATGAGGGTTGACATTGAACGTTAAACAAATCCATGGTGATCATTGAAACAAATAGTCACATCAGAACATTAATTGTGAAGCAAATAATTGTTTTTGTGGTAGTTAAGACACATGTAGTTGTTATGCCATTGAATGAATCAAATGTTTTGTGTATGCATTTGTAATTGGTAATCCTTGAAATGAAAAAAATGGAAATGTGTTCAAAGTTAAAGATCTAGAAATCTATGAGCATGATTTCCAAACTCAAAGAGAAGAATTGGCATTAAGCCACACATTTTGAAACATCTTGCAATAATTAAATAACAACAAGAAAATATTTGTCATGATGGAAGAGTAAAATAATAACTAATTAAATAATGGAACATTAATAATTGACCAACATAAATGTTGGCAGCTCTCTCCGAAAGCTCACGAGCCTTGCTCTAGTTCTCGAGCCTTTGCTCAAGCATAGCCCGTGCCGGAAGACCGTGCACCACTGCACCCTTCGACTCCAATTCTCCATTTTCTTGTTCATGTATGCAAACCACCAATATCAAACACCGACTCCTTAGGGTCTCGCTCTAAAACAAAAAAATTTTCTCCCAACTTTAATAGGAACTAAAATGTACCGGTCCACAACAGGTTGACATTGTTTGACAAAATGCCTATGACAAGTTAACGATCGTGGTTTGTGATTCATAACTATCTTACGAGTGTCCACAAGACCTTGCAGACCATGATAGATATGAGCATGATGAAGAACCCGCACAGACTAGAACTGCAGGTGCTCCACGATTGGCAAATGCAATGACATGCAACAAAAAAGAGGAAATCACCTTCAGTGCAGCTTCCACCGACTCTGTGAAGAGAGATCGAACTTTTGCAACATTCCTAGCCTATACTTCTCTTGAACTTAGAGCTAGCAATGTGCGCACATGTGTTAGGTTATGCACTCCTTGATCCTTGAACGATTGGATTGCTTTTCCATAATTTGATGCAACTCCAACCGAATCATCTGCATAGGAACGAAATTGGACGATGTTGTTGCAACGATCGCAAAGTCGATCATGTCATGGCAGTAGGGTTTCGGATGCCCTAAACTTAGCCGCCATCCCTCCGTCCATTCCTCCTACTATGCTCGCTGAGGTTGACGCCCGAGTCGATGACCTCCGGCTAAATGCCCCACCCTCCCCCGCGTGTGCACGCACTGGCAACGAAGTGTTTCGAAGGGAGAGAACAAGGGCGTTGCGCTCACGCCTGCAGTAGCGAAGTGTTTCCCTAGGAGAAAGTCGGGGCATTACGTTCACGCCTACAGCACAGTGTTTTTGAGGGAGGGAGAGAGCCAGGGGTGTTGCGCGCACCCGGTTCTTCTTTTTTCTTGCCTCGTTTCTTTTTCGACTTCTCTTTGTCTGAATCCTCTTTATTCTTCGTTTCACTAATCTTCTCCTCCTTTTGCAGGCTTTCGGGTGACTCGCATTGGGCTACTTTTTTTCTATTGGGGTTCCTCTTATTTGCTGCTGCGACTTGATTCGGTCTGTGGAGTGCAATGGTTGTGTGTTCTTGGCATATGCTATATGCGAGGCTGTGATCGCCCTCTCTTTTGTTTTTTTTCATGTTTATTTGTTGCCTGGGCCCATGTGACCTCCAACATCCCCAGTCTCCCCTTGGATAGATCGTTCGATCGGCTTATTGTCATTCGTGTTTTATTGGACTTAAAATGGTGTCTCTGTAGGTTTGATCTTTTGTTAGGTTGGAGGTGGGATCTCTGCACTGTTGTGCACCAGTACTGCACTCTTCAACCGGCTCGACTATTACAGCTACTTTCGCTCGGTATGTATTCCTCTTCTGCCGAAAGTTGTTTATGGAGTTGGCCTCTCTTCTATTTCGTTGAGGTTGACGCCCGAGTCGATGACCTCTAGCTGAGTGCCCCACCCTCCCTCGCGTGTGCGTGCACCGGTAATAGAGCTTTTTGGAGGGTTTAGAGCTGGGGGTGTTGTGCGCCCGCCCGCAACAAAGTGTTTCGGAATAGAACTGGGGGTGTTCCGCGCACTCACGGAAGCATGAGTGCTGATCATTAGTGGGTTGCTGTCAAATGCCTGAGAATTGGAGGATTGTAATTCCTAAAGCAATCATATGTTTTTAAGAATGTAGATCAGAAATGACTCATTTTTTTATGTTTTCGTTAAAGTTCATCTTTTTGCGGTGAAGAAGGTTTTGAAAAACAAAAGGTTGTGAATTCTTTAACATATCATCAGGTTGTTGTTTGCGCCTTCCTTCCCCATGCAAAAGTGGTGGTATAACTTAATGCAGGGAAGCATGTGAGGATTTGCTTATTCTTTGTGAGCAATGGTTTTGATCTTCGACAGCAACTGGGGTAAACTCTGAGGTGGTTGTGGGATTTGATTGGGTGCAGGTGGGATCGCGCTTGCTATTATTTCCTGCCACATCGCATGTCATTGTGCGCACAGCCTGGTATGTCAAACTTCATCATCTATTTGTTTGTTGGGGTGGAAGTCTTTTACAGGCATGTTGAAGTTTTTGGCAGGCTTGTAGATTTGAAGGATACAGCTTCTTCTTCAGGTTGAACCTCAAGATTGGAATCCAGTCCGTTGGCATCTATCTGTATGGACTTTTACATTGTGAAGGTCGAGATTAAGAAAAGAATTGCCATAGAATTGAGGAAGGGTGAAATTGCCATGAAAGAGCAATCACTCTCAGGCTTAGGTGAAAGATGTTGTGCACTTTGGTTTCTCAATGATTCTTTGCTCATTTTGTAAACCTAGGTGTGGCAAATCTTCGGTACATCTTTGGTGAATTTCACAGTGTATGCCATCATAGATGTTCGCCCTAATTGATTGAGTCCTTTGGGTGTCTTTCCCACACAATCAACAACCCAAGGAACTGAGATGATTATGGAACAGTCCTCATGTCTTGTGTGATGGGTCTGATACCTTAACTGCCAAATCGAGAATCAGTGGGTATCCAGGCAAAAGATTGATTGTGGTTTTAAGAATTTTGTGCAGCATTGTGCTTGGAATTGGCTTTCCCGTGTACTCCACACATAAAGCAATTGAGAGAAAGAGCCCTGTAGCTAGAACAAGAGGAGTGGCTAGTTTGTTGGGCAGGTTAGTTTTCAATCTTCCTTCCATTATTAGCTAAAACAAAAATCTATCTGGACAATGTATTCAGTTGCATCTAGATATGTTGAAGGTGGGAGTGGATGATAATGTATTGCTAGATTGGTACTCCTCAGCTCCTTTTCCTGCATTGATTCAAGAGGCGATGCAAATGTTGCCTTTTTCATTTGTGTCACCTTGTGAGATCCATGGCATTGTACTTTCATGTTGACCTAGTTGTTCGCAAGATTGGTGAAATGCATCCTTTTCTGCAATGTTTGGGGTCACTATCCGGTAAATGGGCAGTTTATTGCCTGCTTCAGAAGGTTATGCAGATTGGTGTGATGCATGGGAGGTTTATGGTCGCTCGACTGCAAATGTCAATGTGAAGGAGTACATTTTTATGTGTTATTGTGGGGTCCAAGGTAATGGGACCTTCGCGATGTATCTAGAAAGATGTTATGAGTCTAGTTTTTCGCTAAGTTGTTCCTAATGTTGATTCAATGTGCAATGGTCATCATGGGGTGAAAACAATTTGTTGCCGAACAAGACTTTGTCTAAAGTTGCTGATTGGGACACCGACGAACTCCCTAGGTGGTATGTGTATTCTAATCAAAGCCTGAATTGGGTTTTTTTAAATCTATGGTCGCAGGCTAAAATGCAGTACTTGATGATTAGGGCGAATGCTCTCTCCCCTTTCACATTACATGGGAGTGTTTCAGTCCCCGACAATGCCATGTTCATTTGTACCACGATCTGAATGGTGTTGAAAAGGCATATTTGTATCACGTGAACCCGCGTGATTCGATGCTAACAAGCTTTGATTGCTCTACTCTCTGGGTTGAGGTGCATCCATTTGCAGAGTGCTAATTTTTTGTCTTTTGAAATTGAATGTTATCATTTTGCAATTTGTATTTGTCATCCTTGTATTTCGGAGAGAAGGTCACTTCGCTTGCTCATCCCACCTTCTTGTTTAGCGTGTCGTTTGAGTGTTTTATAATATGCATGTTTGATGTGAGAATAAAACATTTGTTGGCCCAAGGTTGGAAAATTTCCCTCTATTCGCAACCGACATTGTTATCTATAAAAAAGTTTAGGTTCCATAGTGATCTTCCTTTTTGTAGAGCTGTGGATGTTTTTTATTTGTTGTCAGTGGACACCTCTTGACGAGCTGTATGGCATTACAGACCTTTAGATCGATGTTGATCAGGGTCTATACGAACCAATTGGCATTCACGAAGTGTCCACCTTCCATTCTGAAAAAAATATCCTGCGGCCGTCTTCTTACATTTTTCACCAAAGTTCTTGTCTTTGTACGGAAGAAGACTTGTGCCTCTTTCTTAGTTCAAACCTCTTTTGATTCTTCTGCATCTGTTATCTCTCTTGTGACATTGTTGAAAAACGTTCTTAGCTAGAGTATGCGAATGTTGAACTGATCCGAATGCCTCTTGTTCGATCTAATGTCTCGATAACTGCGGAGCTTTGGGTTATCAATAGTCGATTTCACAGATTCTTGAGACTTTGTGGTTATAACGCTCTTCCACATGGTCGATCTTATTGTTTTCTGAAGGCCAAAGGCCACCCTTCTGAAGTTCTTCTCAAATTCAACCCGAAGGTTGGTTCTGGAAGAAAGATCCTCATTTGGAATTTCTGCTTCGGGATTTTTTGGATCAACTTTGCTTCAGGTTTCATAAGTGGGGAGCTTTTTGTCAATCCCGAGCTCCCTGCAAGCCCCCTTGTTTGTAATCTTTCCCCGTTTTTTTTTGTCTTTGTTATGAAGTCTATTGCCAGCCGGTGCAATGGTTGAGTCT
This sequence comes from Sphagnum contortum, assembly GCA_963920785.1. Taxonomy (NCBI): domain Eukaryota; kingdom Viridiplantae; phylum Streptophyta; class Sphagnopsida; order Sphagnales; family Sphagnaceae; genus Sphagnum; species Sphagnum contortum. The sequence goes on along the minus strand of OY987290.1, from coordinate 10,096,415 downwards.
TCCCATTGCTCTTGGAATTGCAGTAGAAATTCGGACCGCAAATGGTGCTCACCACCGGCCTTTATGCACTGTAGGGAGATGATGAAGTCGGCCAGGAAATTGTGATGGTTAAGTTGCTTTCTTGCGGACTACCGTCGATGGTCACAGAACGGGTGTGTGTCCTATGACAGTCGTTGCCATGGCTGCCGAAGGACATCGATGCGATACATGCGCATGGACTCTTTGACCGGGCATGGATGTTGACCAACACAATTCTAGATTGTTGCATCGGACGTTGCTGGACGCTTTCGCACGCCTCACGCCCGAGGAGTTCCAAAGATTTCACGACAAGGTTATTTCAAACGGTTCTAAGAAAAGCAGATCTCGTTTCAAGCAAGAATTGAAGGCTACACCACATGTAGGGCTTCCTTTCTAGACCAATGTTTTCAATTTTGATGCATTTGTTGTCTGAACAATCTCGTCCGTGTATCTTGACGTTGTTGCGTGCCAAGGCCAACTTCCACAGCCCGGGGCCCTTGCCTTGTGGGAAGAGCCCTGACCCTTGGTGACAAAAGACCGAGATGCACTCCAAGCGCTCGATGGACTATCCGATCACATTATGACAGTGGAAAAACTTTCAGATTGGTTAACACCTTTGTAATCTCATGCGCGTCTTGAATGTAGAGGTTGGGTCAATAATTGTGTTTGTGATTCGACAGTCGTTCGAGAGCACATTCCATCTCATCAGATCTTGTGGATTCCTCGCAGGAACACCAAATTGCATTCTACCAAACATTGGGGTCTTGATGAAAGTGCCTAGATAATCTGGCATTTTCGTAGCGAAAGGCACAGTGTCCCTGACTCAGTGCATAAAATAATAGGGCTTGGGCACGCAACGTCACACGAAGGGCAAAACAAGGGAAGGTATTCGAATCTCCACGATTTAAAAAAGATACATGATGATTACATGCTGATTCACCACGGAGAGATGGTGGCCATCATTTTGCACAAGTTTGTTGCCTCGATGGAAGCGTCGGAACATGTTGACATGTTGGGAGATTTGTTCCAATAAGGTGGCACCATCTCACGGTCCTATTCTCGAGAGTCTTGAATCGGCGTGAAAGTGGATGCTGAACACATGCCATGGCTAGCTAGCCGCCACGATCCCCAACTCTCGCACTTTGTACCAATTTTGAATCCCCACCAACCAAAGCGCACACAGCGATGGGGGGAGTCCAGCATCATCAACCACAGCCCCCAAGGTTTGGAGATGGTTTGAAGGATCGCAGCGTGTTGCCACCGACCTCAATTACTTTGATTCTTCAAAAGAGAGTGATGCACCTGATTAGCTCCGGAGCTGAGTTGCGGTAAAGTGATTTAGAGCATAGGAACGCTACAAGCGTTTGGGCAGGTCTGACAGAAGGTCGTTTTATGGAACTAGATTTCACACATTGGGGCACGGGTATTTGGAGTGCAACCATGAGGAGCAGGCAACGGACACCCTAAAAAAATACCATTAGTGTGCCATTGTTGGGATGTGGCTATTTTAGCCACTGGGTGGGCTTGGCAAGTACGTAGAAAGAGAATCAAAAACACAAAATAAGATAAAAGGGTCTTGTTTTTGGTGAGGTGAACTTCCAATTCTGATTACATAAAAAACAATAAGAGTGATGTTAGTAAATGCAAAAAACAAAACGGGTGCAAAACCTCTTCAATGATTGTATATAATGAAAAAGGGGCATTGTGGATGCAAAAAAATTCATTGTAATTTTTCATTTCTAATCTAGAGTGACAATGATATGATAGTATAAAAAGGCAAGTTTTAAATAATATCCTAGTAGCTATATATATTCCATGCTACAATTTAGACAATTCATGTTTGTTTGTGATTTTCATAATCACCATCATTTGAATGTGAATTAGGGTTTATGCACCCTCCTATTGTCGATGTCGATCCTAGGTGACTGTTTCTAGGAACAAACTATGGATAAATAATCCATTGAATTGCAAATGGAAAAAAAATTGGAATAGTGAAATGAACCTTATGGCGAGACCCCGGGGTCCCATCCGGACCCAGCTATTGCATAAAGTCCATAACAACATTAATACAAGTCTGATTCAATCGAGGAAAGTGGCAATTTATTACACTCACCGAGATCTACACAACTAGTTAATCATTTTGAAATTGTAAGGTATTTTATATTGTGGGTCAGCCTTGCGAGTTAGTTATGGTTTGGGGGAGAAGTAGCGCATGATGGATTTCTGAGATGGTTCGACCTCCACCGTCTTGACCTTCTTCGAGTGACCCGGCCTTGCCTTCACCACCATTGGCGTCAATTCGCCCATCGCATTGACTACTAAATGCTAACGCTTATTTTGGCATGTCACCGAGGCCTGCTCTTGGTTATGTTCCCTCTAATTGAGTTGCGCATGCACAGTTAGTGGAATTTCAAGATAGTATATTAGGTCTTGGGGCAAAATCGAAAAGTACTTCGTCCCCAGTGAAATCAACTTTTTGTTAGATAGGGTTAACAATGGTGCAATCTGTAGTTGTATGGGAATTTGTGCTGCCTGTTCAATTGTAATGATAGTGACGCTGAACAAATCAAACAAAATCGATTTCTTAATCAAGTCCAAACTTGATGCCTTGATCAATGGGACGTACACGGCCAAACTATTTGGGACCGAACTCAGCGATTTCATGTTCATGAGGCCCTGATCGAATTCAAAAAAGTAGTTGAACATATATCGAGTTGGAAGCTGATTGAAATGCTTCTTTAGGACTCGATCCCAACCAATGTAATAATGGCACTAAGAGTCACGATGGTCAATAAACTTCTTGTTGACTCCTTTGACTTGGTTGACGACCTCGACGATAGCCATTGGAATGTAAAGGTTTTTGCCCTTCATTGCATTGCAGCACCACGTAACAATCCGATCGGCAATGTTGTGGGAATGTCCAGGGATTAAGTAAATCAACACAACCTTCGTGTAGAACGTGATGGAGAGTAGGCCGAGGAATTGCATGACAAGTTGCGACTTGTTTTGCCCGACACAATTGTTGAGGATGACCACCAAGATCTTAGGCATTGCCTACTTGCATTCAAACATCGTCTTGAACTTATTGGAATGGTACGTAAACCGCAAGCTGCACAACACATCCGCATCCTTGCCTTGCGATCGTTCATCATAAAAAAACACATTGGCATTGTTGTTGGTAAGGTCAACAACAACAAAGTTTGAAACCATCATATTGGAGTTAAAATAATTTTGAATATCGAGATGTCAAAGGACACTTTCTTTGACATGACCAACAAGCTAAAGCCATTAATTGCAAAGAAACACACCAAGTATCAACTTGTGATCCATGTGGAGGTTCAAGTGGCTTGTGTGATTTACAAATTGTCCCATGGCTCAAGCTTGTTGATGTGCAATGAATTGTTTACCATCAACAAATCAACTATTGTATTGGTTATATGCAAGGTTGTTAGAGCTATCAACATCAAGTGTTCAAAACTTGCAATTCATGGCTAGTGAGACAAAATATGGAGGTTGAAATGTTAGTGTTTAAGGATTGGTGTAACTTATTGAATTTGCATGGTGCCATAGACAATACACACACATCTCCATCTTGAAATCCAATATTACATTTGTGAAACACTACTTTTATCACAAGATTGGAGGTTATTCAATTGTCGCATAAGTAGTTGTGGATGTTAGGATGAAGTTTTTTAACATTTATGTTGAGGGTGTGCGCATGTTAAGGTGGATCACTTTTGGTGTTAGTATTTCTATAATTAATGTAATTACAATTCCTACATGTAATTGCATGTGTTAGGATTTTTCAATAAGGATTAATTTTAAGGTTATAAACTTGAATATGTACATATGCAATTGATTATTAATGCAAAATAATTAAAATTACAAACATTATGGAATTTTGGAGTTGAGATTACAAGTATTACACAAGTAACATTTAAACTAGTGGACTTTGATTAAAGTTAATGGTTGGATCTTAAACTTGTTAGGGATTTGGTTTTAAGTAGACAATATATTGAAATATATATATTGATTTTTTTTGCATCATACCATATAAAAATATTGACTCCTAAACTTTTGTTTGGGATAAAAATTAAGTATTTTTCAAAAGTCCATGGCATATAAAAAATAATGTGTTTCATGTTGGGATTTTGTACACTTATTGTTTCATGACCTTTACATGCATTCATATTCTAATTGAATAAAACTTTATAACTAATAATTTTAGTATCCTTTGAATTGTGTCACGTTGTGACCCAAAAAATCACCCCAAAAAAATGATTTTTCTCTTGCCACTTTTTGGGCCACCCTAACTTTGATGCACCCTTGGTTTACTTGGAAGCATCCATGATTGTTGTGTTCTACACAAGTCTTGATTATATAAACATGTTCAATAGAACCCATTTTCAATTTGGTGAGAGGTGGTGAAAAAGTTTTTCCTCCATATTTTTTTGGTGACAAAGGATATCCAATTCCCCCTTGGATCATAACACCTCACAAGGAAAGGCAACAACATTTCATGCTTGAATTTTTATATAATAGAAAGCATAAGCATGAATGTGTGGTATGCAAAAAGCCTTTGGTATTTTGAAACAAAGCTTTCAAAAGATTTTGTACAAAATTGACCTTGATATCACCTTGGTTCTAGACATGTTCTCTAGTTGTTGTCTTCTTCACAATTTGATTCTTGATTGAAAAGAGCTTGACATTTTAAAACTTTTACATTTTCTTTAACAAGAACCAAAAAAAGATGATAAAAGGAGGAATTTACATCCATTATCTACTAATTCATAAATGAATTCCATTCAACATCTCTTGCCACTCTGTTGTGCTTTAGGTTTCAATATTATTGCCATGTCTATGTTTCATTGCGTAATCTCCATGGGTTCAATTCAATTGTAGCTTCTTTTGCATTACAAGTGTTCTTGCATGCATTGCAATTGTTGTTGCATCATTAATTTTCTACATCATAGATATTTTTACATTGCAATTGCTCATGCATCACTGATTTTTCTACATCACAAATGATCTTGCATTGCTAATTTTTTTTATAGCATGGAATTTTATTTTTTTTGTGCAACTTGTGATTTTTTAATTTTTGTGTTTTTGTGTTTTTTACAATTTTCTCAATTTTATGATTACAACCACACAAACATTGTGCATGAAATTATGTCCTACATGGATGTATACCTTTTTTTTAAAAACATGTTTTATTTGTTTTGTTGTGTGCATTCATTTAATGTTGATTTGTTTTGTTTTGTAGAATTTGTAGTTCATTTTCAGTGTGTATTTCTATGGTGTAGGTGTTTATGTGGTTACAACCACAAACATTGTCTTATAAAATATTCTTTCCTTCTTGTTTTTATATTTTTGTGTTTTTGTACAATGTCTAATGGTCCTCCTATTAGTCTTCTTTTTGGTTTTATTTTTTATGTTAACAATTTAGTGTGGTCAACTAATGGTTGTAACATCTTTATTGATTATTGTTATAATGATGAATTGATTATCAATTATTTTTTATGATACAAAATGTCTTTCAATTTCATGTGTTGTCTCATCTTAAATGTAATCCTAATATATTTGGTCATTTTTTATCCTTACATTTCTCTAAACCTTGATGAATATGATATTCCTTCCAGTTCATGTTCTTCAATTGATTTTTTAATGCATTCTTCTATAATTAATGTTGTTTTTTTTACATTTGATTTTTTTTTGGTCCTACTTCTATCAATGTGTCTTCTTCATGTAATTCCATTCTTTGTCTTACCTATGTTATTGTGTCTTGTGCATCTAACTCTATTTTCTCTCCAACTTCCATGAGTGTGTGTTTTGCATTTGATTCCATTTTCTCTCCTGCCTTTGTTTGTGTTCCTTGTCCATATGATTATCAGTTGACTACTACCTAAGATTTCATGGTTATTGGGTCTAATGTTGGGGAAAGGACAAACCATGACTCTCCTATTAAGGATCTTCCTTTAAAAAGTCATTTTTTTGGATCTTGATGAAAGGGAAGTAAAAAATGTAAACAAAAGAGGTTGAAAAATTAGCAAGCATGTTGAACTTTGGGCAAGAAATGCATTTGATGACTAGAAAGTTTTCCATGGATTTGATACAACAAGATCAATTGCATATCTTTCAAAAAATGAATCTTCTATAATAGATCTAGTTCATATGCTTTCATCTTTTGTTTTGCAAGTTGTAAAAAAAGATGGTAACTTGTATTTTCCAACTAGGTAACTTCTACCCACCTATGTTTTAAATTAAATTATTGTCTTGTTTTTGCAATTGTGTTTTAGGGTTTAGGGTTTTATGAAATTTTCCCAAATCCTAAAATTGTGTACATAGTTTTCTATAGGTTTTTTTCAATATAATTATTTTTTGCCTTTGTAGTTTTTCTATTTAGAAGATCAAACAAGGCTTTGTTTTGCAAAAACACAACAATTTTTTTGTTTCCACCTTCTTTTTTTTGACTTATTATTTTAAAGTTTTTCAAGCTATGCAAGGTGTGTTGCAACCTTCTATGTTGTAGTTGTTATGACTTCGGACCTAAATTAAAAACCCTAAACCTAATTATTTTCCTTATTATTTTTCCAATTATTATTTATTGTTCTAATTAGTTTTTCTATTTTGTAAAGGTAACGTTGTCTACATTTGAATTTCTTTTTAAAAATATCCAATCTCTTATAAAAGGTAAATTGAATGTCTGATAAGGTTGAGGCAGTAGTAATCGATTGTGGAATTAGGTAAAACACCTATTGTTCCATTTAATATCCTTATAGATGCGAAGTATCAATGAGTGAAAGTTGTTGGTGATGAAGCATGTTTATGATATTTAATAACAAGTTTTGGTAAAATTATCAAGAAATTAAATGTTTTATTTGTTCAAGACAAGTGTAGAATGTTGGCACAAACAATGTGTCAGCTTACCTCCCATTTGGTTTAAACCAACGATTCAAATATTTTTGCATGCAATTTTTTTTCATAAAGGGGTGTTCTAAATTTCACACTATGGATTTTGATGCATTTGGTTTGTTGTTTTTACTAACTAACATTGTTATGAAGTTTTGTTAGGGCATTTCTAAAAACTTGAGAATAGACATAACCCGTTGTTTAACAAATTGGCATCAACATGCGATTGATTTCCCAATTTCTAATGTGATCGAAACTTTCAAAAATCTTGCTCATTGACGTTTATGTCTATGGCCTGGTGAGAAATCAGGTCCACATCCACTATTTCTACGTCTTCAACCTAGATGTCTTAAGTGGAAGGCTTATAATGAAGTACAATTTATGATTATTCCTATCGGTTGTAGTTAACTTTGTATAATCGTGGACAAGCTAACTATTGATTTCCATGATTTATGCAAAAAAATGTTGTCAAACAAGACCAACCAAGGTGTTGGAATTACAAGAATGGAAGAGGCACTTGTACATTGTGAATATGGTATAGAGGTAACAAGCCACGTGGACCTTCTTTCATATGGTAAGTAAATTTTTAAACCTTTTTTTTAATTTGAATTTGTTTGATTTTTTTTGAAATGGTAGCTTGTTTTTGTAAGTTTAACCAAATTGACAAGCATTTACATGATAAAGCGATGTAGCATGTTATTTATAGTGATTTCAGATTTGGTTGATTATTGCATTTTGAAGAGGCTTTCGACAAGGAGAAGGGTGCATATGAAAAGACTAATGCAAGTGGATGAAAAGGTAAGTGACATATTATCTTTTATTTATAGTTTTTTTGTGTTTGTTTTATTTAGATTTTGGAGGTTTATAGTGATTTTGTTGGAGACGTGCATTTTGATATTTTTGTTGTTATTGGTGCTATGATTATTGGTGGTATTGGTGTTGTGTTTAATGGTGTGGTTGGAGGTTTTCCTATACTTTGGGTTTGTGATTCTTCCATTGGTATTGCATTTGGAGAACCTCTTTTTGACATCCTTACTAGGGTTCCATATTATAGCTATAGTGTTATTAGGCTTTGTTAATCATGAGAAGATTGTCAGTCAAGTTCCTGGTGCATTTGGTGTTGGTTCTATGGATCAAAGGAAAAATGTGGTGCAAGTTGGAATTTGGCATTGGCAAATTTGGTGGATCTAGATTTGTGATGGATTTAGAAGATTCATTTTGGAACACCATGTTTGAGAAAAAGCTATTCAAGTATAAGGATCAATTGGATACCATTTTTCCACATCACCCTCTTGAGATAATCAATGTTAACACTACTTCCAACCATGTTTTTAATCATTTGTAGAATTGCCCTATTGCATTACATATGTAGTTGATCCTAATTTTCTCCCAAGCTAGTTACAAATACCAAATGTAGGAGATAAAGTCTAATTTTGGTTCATTTTGGATGTTTCATACTTTTGACAAACTTCATTTGATAACTTTGATTCTTGTTTGTAACACTTACATAATAAAGGATTAGGGGGAAAAGTTGTGGGAAGGATGTAAAAATTAAGTTAATGTCTTGGATTCATGAGGATGCCCAAGGTCTTGTGTTGGGTTGTTGGAAGTTGGGGTTGCCATGGTGTTTACTCATGAAAGGGGATTAGGCAAATGGTATCTAAGACACATGAACACACATGAACATTAAGAGAACTAATCCACAACCTTTCATCTTATGAATTTTTACTTTGAACATTTGATTTCAATAATTGATTCATAACTTTCCTTTTATGAATCCTTTTTGCATTTGATTTTAACATAATGACTACAGATTCAATATTTTGACCTCGTGATGTTGAATTTGTAATTTTGCCACTTTGACAAATTAAAGGATTTTCTTTCTATGTATTTTTCTTTGAAGTTTTGTTACCTTTGAAAAATATTTTCATACCTTGAAATAGAAAATGAAACATTGTGAAAATTATTGTGAAAAAAAAGAAAAAGAAAAATGGAGAATTGAATACATTAAATCAATTAAAATGGACTACAAAAAAATTGTAACTGATTAGTATTAATTACAAAAAAATAAATTTATTTATTATAAATTTTAAATCCAAAAAGAAAATAATTAATTTTCAAATTAAAAAAATAACTTAGCAAGTACCTTTTGCCTTGTGTAAATTACTTTGATAAGCTATCAAAGATTTTTTCGGCCAAGAGAGGGTACTAAAAATACAAAAAGAATAAAATGATCGTGTTTTATGTTTGTGAAATCACCATATCCAAAAACACATGGATCATGCAAAAGGTAGTTGTAAAGTTCACATCCAATTTTAAGCTTCCACACCATACTAGGTTTTACTTTCATTCCAATTCTAAATTGTTACTCCAAAAAGGAAATATGAATGCTGAATTTTTTAAAGGTAAGCCTATGAAAATAATGAAAATTTTCAACATTTGTTTGAATTCTTGAAACTTCTTGATCTATCCACAAAAAACATTGGTCTATCGAGGCTTATCAAGAAATGATAAAAACACATACACAATGAGGTGAGAAAGGCTACAAATGTTGTTATCCAAAATGCCAAGATTGTATTTAATACTCGTGATAAAGTCACGTCCATGGATAATGCAAGATGGGCAACTGTGCATGGTAACATTGTGCAAGATTAGTATCACATACCCTTGTTGTTGCATGTGCAACATGTGATTTCTAAATATGGCTTATTAATAGTTTAACTTTGTTAATCATGAACATTTTGATGACATAAAGGGGTTTGAAGGAATAAAATATTGCTTCAAGGTTAGTTTGTTTTGGTGCTAATGGGGTCAATACTTTACAAGGCCTCAAATTTGGAATTAAAGTTCAAGTCCAACACCAATATGTTTCATTTGTCATTGGTGTGCATTGTATTGTTCATTGGACCAATATGGTAGTATAAACCCTTTCAAACTTACCTTTAGTGTTTCACATTAAGGGTTTTTACAATGTTTGTATGTTTATTTCAAACATAGTTTCAAGATACATTTGGAGTTTATTAAATTGGTAGAAAACAATGAAAATGAGAGATTGCAAAAGATTGTGGAGCATCCAAACTAGATGGATATCCATGATAAGTTTTGTCAAACATGTGTTGTCTAAATATCACATTCTTTTCATGAAGATGACATTGGATGCACCCATAATAACTTTTGCCAAATCTAACTTGTGTTTGTTGATTGATGTAGAAACATTGCTAGGGTTTGAATCTGATTATGTGATTCTCGAAAGCAATCCATTTTTTTTATCAAATTTGCCGAACTATGTGACATTTTGTAATGTGATTTCATAACAATTGTCAAAATTTGTGAAGGGGAGGTATATTGGATGTATTGTGATAACCACTTTTGTTTCCAAGGTGATGTGTTCATCAATTTCCATTCTTTGATCGATTTTGCTCATGAGAACATAACTTTTCATTGGATGACAAATTTTAATACATGAACAAATCAATTGGCTTTTGAGCTTGTTGGGCATCACATTTGAACCGCATTTGTAGATTAGATGAAGGTAATTGGTTTTGTTACAAAATATGTTTATGAAAATATTGTGGCATTTGTGGAACAACAATGTGTAAAAACTATTAGTAAGTTATTATAAAGTTGCAAGGCTAATTCTTAGCCCAAGATTGATGGATGCATTTGGGGTTGTGTATTTTCAATCTTTGTTGCAACCAAAACCTAAAGTAAGGTTTGTTGCTCATTTGATAATTCTCAAAGTTACCCATGAAGAACAATGTTAAATTAGCAATACAAAAACCATTTGATATCAACCTACTTACCAAGTTGTGGAGGATTTTTTTCTCATCACAAATTTTAGAAAAAACCAATTAAATAAGTTTTCTTTTGTCTACCACTACTTGACCAATATTAACTTGATGGAAGACAATTTTTATGGACAATTGGACATAAACAACTTCATTTTTTGCATGCCCACATTTTGGATCCATGAACCAAATCCATTGGAGGTTTCCTTATTACCCACATGTTTCTTTATAAAATCCCACGTAACCAAAAAAAACCTTGTCTTTCCTTTCAATTTTTAGTATAAACATGGCATTTGAAAAAAATCCCAATCCAACCTCATTCAAAATGGGCTATACCCATGGTATTTTTAAAGGCTACACCTCCTAAAATGCACAATTCACATTAGTTTCACCTTTCTTCCATTTTTTGGGACTAGGGGCAAACCCATCTTCAATAACAACTTGGGTTTTAAAGGGTTCAAAAGAAAGGAAAATGTTCATGTCACAATTTAAAGGTGGAATATCTACAATTTAAGGTTAGGCATATGACTTTTTTGTGCACCAATGTTACTGCATTCAAGTACATTGCAAGAGACCCAATGGGTGCAAGTAAAAAAACACTTGTACTTAAAATGATTTGGAATTTGAAGGCATAGAAACATGGTTAAAACCAAATGTTTAGAACAATTCCCAAAGCACAAATTCAAAAACAACAAATTTGATTTTAAACTCTGGAGGTTCAATAAAAAGTTCAAAAGACCCACCTCGAAAGTATAATCTAGATTCTATACGTGCAACAAGGTTCAAGAGCATGCAATGTTATTCAGACAAAATGTGTTTGAAATTCCAAGTGTATCCAATCTTTTTTAGAGTCTAAACAAGTCACATCAACACACAAACAATTTATACATGCTATGCACACAATGTACACACATTGCACAATTGCAAATGTTGATGAGTTACAACTTGCAGACACAATGTACGTAGTGCACATAAACAAGGCACATTGAAGTACATTACAAAACACACACAATTCCAAGTCTATCTAGTGTTGTTCAGACAAGTCACACAAGCATGCCAATACATTGCACACATAATGTACACACACTACACAATTGCAGATGCCAAGGAATTGTAATTTGTGCACATATAACATACATAATGCACACTACACAAAACCAAGGAGCATCAAGGTGCTCCACACCACAAAACACACACAATCAAACATTTAAAAAAATAATAACGTGAACTAGGAGGTTTGAATTACAACAAATACCTTATAGAAGTTGAATTGCAAAGTTCCAACAAATTGGTCATTCTCGACAAGTGGATGCATAGTTAAGCAAATGAAGTTCTTAGTATGAACAAGATGAACAAAGGCAAATCGTCAAGCACATTTAAAGCATCAAGACCATGAAATGAACAATCCTCAAGGGTTTAAAAACTTGAACATTGAGCAATATATGTTGAAACACCACCTTTTTGACAACTTGCAAGCAACAGTTCGATTTTGACAACCCTAATATTGATTGGCCAAATTGATAGAAAAACATGCATGAAGGAACAAACACCAAATTCCAATTGTTGCAAACTCAAAGTCTTTGATGCACATGCATTGTGCAACAAAGATCCTAGACCCCCTCTGATTAACAAATTGTAAACTAGACTTTGTTGCTAGAGCTTTGAGGCAATGAGGCTTGCACTTTCAACTGAGTCTTGGTGTTCATACTATAGTGTGCTTTACACATTCCTAGTGAAAAATAGGTTAGAGAGAGACAATAAACTAGTGAAACAAGTTTCAGGGAATGTGTTAAGGTTGTGAAATCAATAGCCATTACGGCAAAGATCATGTTCAAAATGGGTGTCGTTTTTGAAATGAGGAATTTCCCTCAATGGCACAGAGGCAATACATGTCCTCCTATTGTCCTTGTCATGGCAACATTGAAAGTTTCTTGATGATCCTTCTGTGATTTAGAGCCAATTTTTTTATTACATAGCCTTTTATGATTCACCAGCCAAAAATTCAGTTCAAATTAATGCAAATTTTCACCCAAAAGAAAAGCACTGGTTACAAGCTACCTATCTGAGTTTTGCAATTCCCAGTTATAATGTCTGGATATTACCTATAAACCCCAGCAAAGATTATAGGGTTTGGTTTGGAAGATTGTAAACTCAAGGAATTTCAACCTCCCAAGAGTGCTGGCCAGAGGGAACCATCACCCAACAAGCACACCATGCAGGATGGAGGGTGTGTGGACGGCAAACACTTTTATATTGTATTGCTGTCCTATGGCTCTAACCATGGTGATTAACTATGCACTACCCATTGACATGCCTTGTAGCCATCAAGTTGCTTACCTCATTAGCTACCTACATAGAAACATTTACATTTCCTGCATACATTCTTACACAGAAAGTGCAAGGGGAAGTAGGAGTACATATTGAGTATACCAGTGGAAATCCAGTTTTGTGGGATCTAGTTTTGAGTACACACTTGCTCACACAATCAGGAACAGTGCATACAATAAGTACCCAAAAGGGTATCAAAGACATGTCTTTGAAATAACTGAGGCCAGGACATATGTCCTACTCCTCTTCCTGTTTTCAGGTTTGAACTTTGAACCAAAGATCCATTTACCTGCAAGCACCCTAGCATGACATGCTTTCAGGATTCTATACAGCTGCCAAAACTGTGCTTTGTCCAGACAATTTGACAAGAGAATGAGGCCAGCTATGTCGGGAAACAAATTGGAGTAGATTAAATTTCCCTATTCAAATGCACAGGTCCAAGCAATCACATGATTAGTGAGACAAGACCTAAAAAGAAAAGCAGACCAAGTGCCCACCACTGCCCTCCAAATGGCGTACATGTGTAAGCGAGGAAATCTCCCTCCTCTCAAAGGTTACACCCTCCTCTTGCATCTAAGACTCAGACAAATATCCACTAGCAATCTCCCTCTTCTCAAAGGTTACACTCTCCTCTTGCATCTAAGACACAGACAAATATTCATTAGCAACCCTATGCTCTGGCAAAATGGAGTATCAAACAGAGTCTATGAGTTATCAAATCTGAAAATCAATTGGTTTTTCAGTACAGGTTCTCTCTGCAGTCTTGAGCTTCTGCAGAATTGTTGAGGAATTGGGTGAGCCAGATCTCCTTGTTGAACGGACTTTGGTTGGAGAAGGAGACTGCTCTTCGGGCTCTGGAACCTCTCCTTTCTCTGCCGAGGAGATCAGGCCACCTGGCCTGCACTCCTCAACCAATTCAGGCCCTGAACTTTCTGACAATTTGGTTGCACGAGATCTCCTTGGTGATCATACTTTCTATGGAGAAGGCTGCTCTTCAGGCTCTTTAACCTCAACTTCCAGTGGTGGGGAAATCAGGCCAACTGGCATGCACACTTCATCCAATTCAGACTTTCTGCTTGAACTTTCTAATGGTTCAGACACGAATGATCTCCTTGGTGACCAAACTTTCTTTGGAGAAGATGGTTCTGGATCCTCAGGCTTGTACTCATCCTCCACTTCAGGCTTTGTGTTTAAACTTTCTTGCACTACTTCAGAGTCGAGACTTTTGAAGGACTGCAGCAAGTTTGGGTCCCTTGGTGGACATACTCCCTTTGAAGAAGTTTGCTGCCCTTACAAGCTCTGGAGCCTCAACTTTCTGGGCTGGGCAGGTCAGGCTAACTGGCCCAAACTCACTATCCACTTTAGGCCTTGAATTCAAGCTTTCTGATGCTTGCTCAGACTGAAGAGTTTTCAGACCTACTTGCCCAGTTCTAGTTACACAGAGCCATTCCCGTGGTGTTGTGATGTCATCACCACCACTCTTGGGTATGTGCCATGATCCTGTTTCCGATTCCTGAAGCACCGCCAAATAGTTGAGGAAGCCAGAAAAATAGGGAGCCTCTTTCTCAAACAAAATAGCTTATCAAACATCACCTTGTCAGATGCAAAGACTAGGCAACATGCATGGCCAACAAGGAAAAAATGGAGGCATCCAGTGTGGGTGATCATCAACCTGCATGACAGCTCACAGGCTACTGTTTCATTTCAGTGGTGATCACATTCAAACTCCAGTACTAAGGATGATGCAGTTGCCCAACTCTCCTCCAAGATTTGACCCCATGTACCCACATGGTTTTCAGCGATCAGCTGGCCCTGTGATCCCTATTATAGTTGGGTTGCTATATATTAGGTTACATGTACCATGCTATAGTGGTGATTTGAACCCATGCCACCATATGCAAGGTAGCCATTAGTTCCAACTACTTGGGCTATTTGCCTGGTGCTTAGCCAAAATACAATAAGAACACATATTGAGGAGTACAAACTTATACATCACAAGACTATGTGTGACTCACACACAGTATCTCCTTCACCATCAATAACAGTGACTGGCTGCCATGACTCCCCACTAACTTCAGAAGCTTCTGATTGTTGTGACAGACACTCTTCACATATCATCAAGACACCCTGTTTGGGGGGGGGGTTCTGTAGCTTTTTGGACCCACCTGGATCACAATAGAATATGGTGGGGGCATGTGAAATACTGGATCCTTCCTGTTTAGAGTGAAGCGAACCTGGCAAAATCCAGCATAGAAACATAAAATAAGTCAACTATTCCATTCCCCAAATGGACCAGACAAAAAATCTGACAAATTGGATCTCTCTTCAAAGCTGACACCATCCCACCTGGTGGCGCTCCTTCCACTTGGGAAAGAACTCATTCCCAAGCAGCTGGAACAAATGATCCTGCATCTCATCATTAGTGACAAGCAAACACTTGTACCTTACTGCTGCATACAGCCAGTACCTGCAGGGCGTGCCATTGAAAAGGTTACCATCAGTCCAACCATCACTGTGTAATTACAGATTCACAACAAATTTTTTTTGGCTGTCTTATGTACAACAATCCCACACTATCAAATATGAAAAATGAGAAACAAACCAATGTGAGATGTCTTAAATGCATTACAGCTTTTATTCTTCAAAAGTAACAGTTCACATTGATCTAAATTTGTTCAAAATTACAATTACATCAACAGCATCAAAATGCACATAAAATAATGTAACAGAGACCAAATTACACAGAGGATCAGTGTACAACTTTGCCACTTATTAGTCCAGCTTGGCACATACCAATCATCATTAGAACCAGTTGGTGTAGAGTAGATGCAGTTTGCATTTTGCCATCGGGTCAGCAAGCTCAAAGCGTTCGGTGTAGCAGCAGCACCCCCTTTGGTACGTCTATGATGCAATAGTACAAGAGGTTCTCTTTTGGAACCAATCTTCTTCTGGATACCATTTACCACAGCATTGAGCTGCACATCAACGAAACATCAGACATCCGGTTTCAAAAGAAACTGGAAGCCCTGCTCCTCCATATTAAACTTGAGGAATTTCTAACAAACCAACTTGCTCTCTCAGACCTTAGCTGCAAATATCAGCTGTAGAAATAACTGGTAAGACCAAAATGCCATAAAATGATACCCACTAGCATGGCGAATGCATGCAAGTCATAGGACACTAGCTCAGACTCAATCCACTACAATACATAAATGTGATCGTGAGAGAAGCTCAACAAAAACATGAGATAACTGAACACATGCTACTTGTGGACACTCATCATTCTTTGTGCATTGTCATGCACCCCATGTATCAATGGTTGTTTATGGACAGTTTTGAATTTTGCTTGTTCCTCAGTTGTGCCAACAGCATCAAGCTTCATAATCTTATATACTCTTAAATTGAAGCACGCTGCAAGCATGGAAATAAGGTAGACATAAGTTTACCTGAAAAAAATTGAAGCCTCCATCCCCAAAGTTTTGGTTATAAAGTCCTACATTTGCAGCATCCACAATGGCATCAAATGGGCCATGCCGATCAAGCCAAGCCTGTGTATTCCCATTTGGGCACAAAAACACTCCAGCAATCATAACCCACACTTCCAAGTCCCCTAGCATAAGCATGCTATCTTCCATCACTGATTGATGACTGTCAAGCTATAATCCACTTATGTAGACAGCACATAATCTCACCTGAAACTTTCTAAACTCGTTATTCTTGGCCTCCCGCTGACATGCCAATGTGAACAAGGACTCTGCAAACATCTCTGTTTCTCTCGGATCAATGTCAATAGTCACAAGATGCTCCCCACAAGTTTGACATACACCTTCTTTGTCAAGCTGGCTGGATTTTACTTCCCATGATCCCTTTCCAAGCCATCCCAACCCATGCCAGCCACCTCCCCCCCTCTGCACAGCTTCCTTCACCAGATCTGTTCCTGGTAAGTTTGCCCATTTTGATTTTCCAGCATTTTCAGCAGCACTGCTAGTAAACCACTGCTCCACCACTCCAACTGTTGATGCTGAAAACTCTCTCACAGTGGTGCGAAGTCTATGGAGTAAACTGTACACTTTTTCTTCTAAGCCCATTTCAACACTTAGTTTCAGCAGGGCTTCCAATTCAGCTTCTTCTGGTTGAACACCGGCTGCACGCATGTGCTCATCAACCTCAAATGCCTTGTCCACAACCTTCATTTTGCAGTAAGTGTAAAGAGCTGGGCCGTATGACCTAAGTCTGAAAAAATCACAAATTCAAATACTGCATAAAAGAGATGACAAGATGCTCAGAAGCAGGCAGTAAACATAAGCTTCTACTGGTTAAGAGAATCATGAAACATGCAATCAGTCTCTACATGTCTATGCAGTGCCCATTACACAAAAAATGGCTTAAAGAAAACTGAAGTGTACAGACAGGCAACTTCACAAAAGTGCAGAATGAGATATGATCATATGGCAGATCTCACAATGGACGACTCTCAAATTCACAATACAAGAGATATTGAAACGTTTAAGGCACCAGGAGATATTCTACCTGGGAGTGATCTTTGCCTCAGCCATCTGCTTGACCATATCAAAAGCAAGATCCCCATCTCCTTTGGCAACAGCCAAGCGGGCAACAGCAGTGAAAGTGGCTTCATTAGGTGGCACCCCTTGCAACTTCATTACCTCATAAATCTCAAAACCTCGTTTCAAGCACAATGCTTTCTGATCATCTGAGAGAACTACAACTTCTTCAGCATTTTGATCACCAATCAGTTCCTTTCCATCACCTGTAAAGGTCAGCAGTAAGCATAAGTCCATAACTGCTGAGTAACACAAGCCCCATTGCTTCTGGTTGTGTTCATCATCTTCTAAACTCATGACAACTAGACTTCTCATGTATTGCCAGACATCCTTCTAGCAACAGCTTTCATTTGTGTGCATGTCAGCATACCATGGCTGACAACTTGCTGAGTGTCTTTGTCTCAAGAGTGCAGTAAGGAACTATTCACAAGTGTCAAATTTGGCAACTCCATCCAATAGTAATACTAGAATTCAACATTAAATTTCTGCAAGGTAGCAACCAAAGACCTTGCTGACTGCGCTCATTGCCACTCTTCCCTCGCTTCAGTACACCTGTGGCAGCTGACGAGCAAAGAGACAAAACAACGTTGAAACTATACTGGTTGAAACTCAGGCCCCTTCTGCCACCACCTTGTCATAAAGTTCAAGTGCCTGCATGACATTTGCATGCTTGGAGCACATGTCAAGCGAGTGTCGCAGGTCAGATGCTGCTGGATCTTTTCTCCTCTTGACTTTAGGTTCCTCCATAACTCCAGGCTTCATATTGGGTCCAGTTCGCTTGCGACTAGCACCCCCATTCTGCATCTTCTCCTTGTGTTCCTGAGCCAAACAGCTCTTACTGACTGTTTCCTGCAAGGTCACTGCAACAACCCACAGCATTGTCCTGCCTCAGTGTCATCCAACAAAGTGTAACTGACTGCAATCACACACATGTTCAGAGATCTTTGACAGCATCATGAAAGGCATTAACTAAACATGTGCACCTGGCATTCCAATCAGAAATTGTGAGCCAATTTCTACTTGCCAATGTGTGATGAAAATGCCACCACCCTTTTTCTCTTTCTTATGAAAAGAAACTGCACCAATTTTTTCATCACTAGAGATGTGTTTTGCATGTGTACCAGAACTAAGGAATTTACTGCCAGAGACATAAGTGCGACGACCTCCACCAGAAGAACGTTGTTGTGTGCTGCAAGTTGAAGAAGAAGAAGAAGAATACGACTTGGTCTGTCCAATTCCAGAAGCCTGGTACTTGGTTCTGAATTTGTTGAATGCACCACCACCCTTCCCAGCAGCAGCTGTAACTGAGTTGCTCCTAGCTGCTTTATCAGCTTTGCTGTATCCCTCTCTTTTTTTCTCCTGTGAACTTATGTGCAAAGAATCTTCTTCCCCTTCACCACTTCTCTGAGACTTCGCAGCAGCTGAACTCTCTCCTTCAAGATCACCTGCTGAAGACAAAACAGAACAGTTCAGGATGATGGACGGTTTGTTGTTGTTGTTGCTGCTGCTAGTCTAAGTACATATCTGTGCGATGACTGCAGAGAAAAACTCCACAATGTCTAGGGTTTTGAAGGTGTGACCCGGTTGCGACCAAAACACAAAAGAAACACAACCCACATACATACAACAGAGGAGAAACTCACCACCTGCGACGACTGTGGATGGTGGCCAGCGCCTGACCACATTCGCATTCCTTGAACCAGGAGCAGAGCTAGCGGCACCGGACGCCGAGGCTACCGCTGAAGTGGAGCCGAAATTGCTTGCGGCTACGAAAGGATCCTTGGGGTTGGTGATCACTACGCTCCAAAAGCGAGGGAATACTCGTCGTCCCCAGCAGCCCCCGACGAGGACAGCAATCCGCCCTAGACCATGATGAACGGGCAATCCTCGAGAGAATGCGGCGCAAGTGGAGGTCAGCAAGGAAGACGACGCTCCTGTGGGGAGAAGCAGCAATGGGTGCAAGCGCGAGGACGCGGGGAGAGAGAAGTGCATGGCAGGCACATGCACTGCTGCTACGTCCATCGCCACGCCTCCATCGCCGTTGGCCGCCCTTCCTTCCTTGCTTGCAGCTCCCTCTCTCTCTCTTCTCTCTTGGCCTGCAGCAACCAGGACAGCATACCCTACTTTTCACGCGGGCAGATCGGCATCCTAGGGTTTGAAGGAGCACAGTTCAGATTGGCTTTGTTCTGCATGGTCAAAACAATCTACTGTTGTTTTACAGTGATGATGTGGCAATGCAGGTTGCATAAGCTCAATTTCCTGGAGCTGCAGACAGCAGACATACTGAGAGTTTGTGAATGTTTTGCTGTCTTTATGATGATGATGATGCTCTTGCTGCAATGGAGGAGGGTTTGAAAGCAAAAGCTGACCAAGGCAGATGTTGTGAGCCTCAGTTTGACAGCCAGCTTCCATTATATTTCAGTTGCTTGAACACTCCCTCTTTTGCAAGTCTGTTTCTCATGTTGCAAATTGTGGCATTTGGAACCAAACGTCTTTGCTTCCCAAGGGGGAGATCATGAAGATGCTGCTGCGGTCATGATCTCTCCAGCAGATTCTTAGGAAGGAAGAAGCGTGATCTCACCAGCAGATTCTTAGGAAGCAAAATGTATGATGTGTACAGCAAATTCTTAGGAGGCATGAGGCATGATCTCTCCAGCAGACTCTAATGAAGCAAGACAGACAGACTCTCTGGCAAATTCTTAGGAAACAAGATGCATGATCTCTCCAGCAATTCTTTGGCAGCAAGTGGCACAATGCCTCCAGCAAATTCTTAGGTTGGAGGATGCATGATCCCCTCAGGAGAAGTGTTCCTATCCTGTTGTTTTGTCAGCTCTCCCTCTCCCCTTCAGGAACTAGAGACATTATTGTGATGCACCCAGAAAGAAACGGGCCAAAGGTTTAGTATCCCTATATTCTGAGGTCATGTGGAGTCCACTATAGAAACATTTCTGGCCAGCTAAACGCAAGGATCCACTTGGGCTTCACTGCACTAACCATGGTGTTGTTTTGTTGTCTTGTTGCAGGGTGTAGGTTTGGAGTGTTGCAATAGAGAGGAACTATCTCTAAACTGGTTCAGAATTCTGCTGTGATTCAATTACTCTCATTAGCTAGCTCCTCCAGCAGCAGCAGGAGCAAGTCCGAATGAGAGAGACATGAGACTTCGCAAAATTCCTTTCTTGGTGAGGTCCTGTTAGTATTTTGGGAAGGAGAATGGCGATCTCGCAGTCTTTGTTCGGTGATGTATGCAGCTGTTGTCATGGCTTGAAGCTCATTGTCCTCGGTACTAGCAGAAACTACACCAAGTCCAAGTTCAGAGTTTCCCCTTGTGATGGAATGAGAATGGAGTGGCGGCAGGGTTGTTGCCCTTCGTCACCTATCCTGGCGTCTCCAGCGGCATCTGCAGCTCCTGGTATGTTTTCTCATCTCTCCATGCAGCTTGAGAAAAGACAGGCGCAAATAGATGAAGAAGAAGAAGCAGATTGGTTGCTGTTTCTTGTAAATTGTGGCAGCTCGCTGGTCAACCTGTGGGTGCCATTGCTTCTGAGGTGGGCTTAGGAGCAATCTGTGGACCTAATTCTTTTCCTCCCAGGGATCTGAAAAGCTTGAAAGAAACATCACTCACAGATTTGGAATCAGATGGAAGGGTTTGTAGAATTGTTTTGGCTTCAGCAGAACTGGCTTGATATCCAATGATGGACTGGTGACATTGTTTTCAGGGCAACCATTGAGCACGGAATCGCTTCAACAAGAGCTCTTTAAGTCTTCTGCTCCTTCATGCGGAAACAGGGTGGGAAGGGAAAACCGCTCAAAGACCAATTTGAAGCTTGTGTATGTACAAAACAATGTTGTCCATGAGAATGGGTTCATGGCATCTCTCTATGTTGACAGACAGAAGTGGCTGTGGAAACACAATGTGAAGCACAACCGGGTCATGCATAAGAAGAGACAGGAGGCACTCTGGCTTGACGACAGACGGATTCCTCCTTGGGTTGTTGCGGAAATTGCTGCCCTAGCACCAGGGACAGTACCATTGAAAATTTCTTCATTAAACAGAAGACTTACGAGTTATGTGAAGGCAGGGCAGTATGAGAAGGCATTGGAGGTTTTCCAACAAATGGGAAGAGAACACATAAGTCCTGATAGATTCACATTTGTCCCAGTGCTTAATGCATGTGCTAATTTACAGGCACTTCAAGAGGGCAGGCGTGTTCATGAACAAATCATTCAAAGCGGCTGTGAGACTGATGTCTTTGTGGGTACTAGCCTTGTTGATATGTATGCCAAAAATGGGAGCATGGAGGATGCTTGGAGAGTGTTCAACAAGATGCCAAAACGCAATGTTGTCTCTTGGACTGTTATGATTCAAGGACATGTGAAATGTGGGCAAGGGAAGAAGGCATTGGAACTATTTCAACAAATGCAATTGCAAGGTGTGAAACCCAACCCTGTGACTTTTGTGGGAGTCCTGAATGCATGTGCAACTGCAGTGGCACTTGAAGAGGGTAGGCATGTTCATGAGCAGATCTTGCAAAGTGGTTGTGAGTCTGATGTCACTGTTGGTAATAGCCTTATTGACATGTATGCCAAATGTGGGAGCATGGAGGATGCTTGGAGAGTGTTCAACAAAATGCCTGTGCGCACTGTGGTCTCTTGGACTGCCATGATTGTTGGGCATGTAAAATGTGGGCAAGGGCATAGAGCATTGGAGCTATTTCAACAAATGCAATTGGAAAATGTGCAGCCAGATCCTGTCACTTTTATGGGGGTTTTGAATGCATGTGCAAGTGTACTGGCACTTGCTGAGGGTAGGCGTATTCATCAACAGATTATGCAATGTGGTTGTGAGTCTGCTGTCTTTGTGGGTAATAGCCTCATTGACATGTACACCAAATGTGGGAGCATGGAGGATGCATGGGCAGTTTTCAACAAAATGTGCACACGGGATGTGGTCTCTTGGAATGCCATGATACTTGGACACGTAAAATGTGGGCAAGGGCAGAAGGCATTGGAACTATTTCAACAAATGCAATGTGAAGGGGTGCAGCCAGACCCTCTCACTTTTGTGGGTGTCCTGAATGCGTGTGCCAGTATAGCAGCACTTGCTGAGGGCATGCAGGTTCATCAACAGATCATTCAAAATGGTTGTGAGTCTGATCTGTTTGTGGGTAATAGTCTCATTGACATGTATGCCAAAAGTGGGAGCATGGAGAAAGCTTGGAGAGTGTTCAACAAGATGCCTTCACATGATTTGGTCTCTTGGAATGCCATGCTTGGAGGATTTGCAATGCATGGGCAGATCAAGGAAGCTCTCACACATTTTGAACTGATGACCCAAGAAGTTGTAGACGCAGATAACATCACCTTTGTTGGTCTTCTGTCAGCATGTAGCCATGGGGGCTTGATGGAGGAAGGCCTGCATTACTTTGATATCATGGGTTTAGTTTACAATGTTTCAGCTACAGTGGAGCATTATGTTTGCATGGTTGATCTTCTTGGTCGTGCTGGCCATCTGCAGGAGGCAGAAAATTTCATCAAAACAATGTTGTGTGGATCAAGTGCTTCAGTGTGGACAGCCTTGCTTGGGGCGTGCAGAATTCATGGTGAGGTGCAGATGGCAGAGCGTATTGCAAATATAATTCTTGAGATTGACCCTAGAAATGCCATGTGTTATGCGTTGTTATCCAACATCTATGCTGCTGTTGGCAAGTGGAAGCTTTCACACAGATATTCAACAACAGAGAAAGAAACAGTTTGTGAAGAAAGAGCAGGGTCACAGTTGGATTGAAGTGAACAGTGAGGTGCATTCTTTTGTAGCAGCTGATCAAGACTACCCTAAAATAGCTGACATTGATGCTGAATGGATGAGATTGTCTGGGAAGATGAAAGATTCAGGTTATGCGGTAGACATGAATTTTGTTCTGCATGATGTAGAGGAAGGAGAAGTGTCTCATTTTTATGAACATAGGGAGACATGAATTTTGTTCTGCATGATGTAGAGGAAGGAGAAGTCTCATTTTTATGAACATAGTGAGAAATTAGGTATTGCATTTGGGCTCATCGGCACACCTTCTGGTACTCCACTCTGCATTCTCACAAATTCTAGGGTATGTGGTAAGTGCCATGTTTCCACCAAGTTTATTACAAAAATAGTTGGGATAGTAATTATAGTTAGGGATCCCAATCAATTTCATCACTTCATGTAGGGATTATTGGTATTGTGCATTCAAGGGCTTATGTCTTTTCTTGTGTTTCTTCACATGTATAATGGCATATATGTACATTTCCAAAATGGTATCCTTGCTTTTACTATATCTCAAATATTCTCCTAGTGTAGAACATAGTAATCAAAAGACAAATTGAAAAGAATAGACTTAAAGAAAAGACACTCTAAGTAACATGTCATACTACATATCCACAGTTTGACCTAAAAAGTTCATCCTCAAAAGGTTGAATGCACTATAACAATCTCACCCAACAATTTCCCATGCAATCACCCATCTCCCAACAACATATAGGTGATAGAATTGTCTCTGCTAACTTTTCCAATGATGTTTCTGATGACAACTCTTCTCATGATGGGTGTTGGCATCTTCCACCCAAACTTTTCCAATGTGATGGGAAAGTGCAAACCAAAATTTTCTATTGCTATTTTATATACCCATCCCATCAACAGTAGGAAGAAGAAAAGGGAAATTGCAACAGAAAAGCCTGACAAGAACAAAAAACCACCCTAAGGACTCAGTGCAAAAGCAAATCCTGCATTTCTGGGTAGTCATTTTCCTTAAACAAGGGGTTCCACTGCATCAAGTGAAAGTACATTCAACTTTTGGCCATTTGTTGGAATAAAACATAATCAAATTGGCCTGTTGCCCAGTGCAGTTGCCCATCACCGCGCTTAAAAACTGGCTCCTTGGAAGCAGTCCCAACAAGCTGAATGACTGAGCATGTTAAGTACAATAGCAATAAACATCAATCCAGGAGTGACAAAATAACCTTCATGGGCTTGAGAACATGTAAACCACTGAGGCACCCCCTGAAACACCGGAAACTGCTCTCCATGGCAATGCCTGGCATTGAGACCTACATGGTTGACCATCAGCTGACAAACTTTGAGATAGAGGAGGAAAACCCAAAAAAAAACCCCCAAAAAAAAAGACTCTATCTCAGCACATCAGCAGTTTCTTTCTTATGTCTACTTCTTGTATTATATCATCATGTATTCTATCAGGACACCAAAGTCAACTGCTAAGTGTAATGGCTTTACCATCACAACTTCTCTTATGATACCAGAAAGCTAGTGAGCCTAAATAGGCAGAGGATGTTAACTGCTAAAACTACATTCCATACCTAGCCCCCAATTACAAGATCCTGACTCACATCATGTCCAAAATCAGTAACTGCGCTGGGTAATGGTAGAAATGAACTGATATGGAGGAAAACCCTTTCCATACATGACACCTTGTTCTTGTTATTTATACCCCTGACAAGAAGCAGTCTGACATGAAAACTCAGCTAAAGAGATAACAAAACACCTAACAGACTGAAAGAAAGGCTGAAAGAAACCAGTGCAGCTGAAGGATGTTTTTCAAGCCTGAAAGGGCACAAGTGAAGCTTTTTGTATGCTACATCACGTACAGACAGTGTGACAACATACATGTCTAGAACCTTCCATTTGTTCCTGTCATACCTAAGACACACGTCATCAGAATTTTCTATCCAGTCTGATCAAGCATAAAGCCAAGAGATCATTTAAGCAAAGAAATCAATGGCAAGGACAGGTGACAGACTAAGACAGCAGGAGGGTGACTTGGGGGAAGACTCCACAGGGTCCTGGCAAGAATCGAAACTGAGTATGATTAGAACTACTGTATGCTTTTACCACAGAATCTATAAGAGAAAGAAGCAAGACCCCTCACCTAAGGTATAAACACTCAAGGTTTCTCACTGTGTGCAAGAGGCATTTGTGCTATACTGTCCTCTTGGACACACAAGAGAAGAAGCTCCCGGAGCCCAAAATGAAGATCTATCACATCCCTGCTCTGTCAGGTTGCTGCTGTTGAGGCTGTTGAGCACCAGGATGAGCTGGTACTGGAGCTGTTTGTGTTCCTCCTGGACCTTCTCTACCAAGAGCAGCTGAGGAAGGCCCAGACATTGGCAACAACTGTTGCTGTGGGTGAAATGGATACCATGGATGAACAGGTGGGACAATGCCTTGTGATGATGTTGCAAAGTAGTTGGGGTGTCTTCGTACCTCATATAGTCACTATACAGCGTAGGAAACGATGGTCTAGATCCTGGAAAGCCAATTGTGAATGGGCCAGCATAGAAGACTGAGGGAGAATGTTGCATCCCTTCTGGGATTGCAGGAGCCACGCAAGGCTGGAAACCAAAATTAGGATGAGGATATGTCTGGCCTGGAACAATTCCACTCATCACTGGCATTCTTGGCATCCCTTCATAAGACATCAACCGTCCTGGATGAGGCACTGCAAAGGGTGAGCCATGAGTATGCGTCTGCCGTGTGGGAGAGGGTGCCATCATCATGTGTGAGCCATGAGGTTGCACCAGTTGCGAGATAGGCCACGAATGCCCATAATGAAGCATGGCGAAACTGCCACCAAAATCCTCGATCTGAATCTAAATCATGGGCATTGTGGTCTTGGATGTCATGTCAATGTCATCAGCATCATGAGCACGATCATCGTCGTAACTATCGAGGATGATAGTACAGGGAACAGGCTGATCAGGAACATGCTGCTTGACGAACTCTTTGACAAAAATCGACATTGTACGGCGTTGGCTGATGGTGGCATCCATATGAGTCTGCTTCTCCATGAACAGGCAATCGCGTTCGCCAGAGGGAAGGTCGTCTCATTGCAGCTGGATATCGATACAAACCCAGCAATCACATACGTCCTCGGTGGTGCGAACTAAGCGAAGGCCAGGAAACAACAGGTGGATGTACTGAATCTAGCATGAATATGATACGACACGACAGCCGTCATTGGCAAATTCGATCTTGTCCTTGTACCTCTGATACAGCTTTGTGAACGTGAGCTTTGGATTTAGAAGATATAGCTTCGGGTGCCTGTGAGCGCAGGGGAAACCGTCCTCAACCTCCCAAGACACCGCATCTACCTTGATCGTGTCCAATTAGTCGTTATCATGAAATGCATGAATAGGAATGCGCGGTGGACGATGGATCTAAAGCGTGTCAATACCATCTTGCAGAACCTTATGCAATCGACTGATCTTTGAATCGCTGACGGGGCAGGACGACCCGAATCTCACGTTTCGAGAATCCATTTTGGATCGTATTCATGATGATCCCTTCTTACGACTGCCATTCGGCACCTGCCCAATCCGTTTCCATAGATGCCCAATCGGCACGAATTTTGTCAATCGCATCTTGGCCGATTTTGGTAATGACCCATTCCAATGCGTTTGCCTGTCGATTCGCCGATGGTTGACGTTGCCGCTAAATCACAATCTGATGGGAACCACCGACTCCGCCCAATCAATGTGATACCTGTTCAACTCGCAATGTTGACAACTCCGATGTGATGGACTTGGCGGACGTTGATAATGAAGTCAAGGCGGTCGATGATGAGGACGTCATGGCGACCGATGATGAAGAGGTGTTTTGCGTTTCCAGCAGCTGGTCTGATGCGAGTGCCAATTCATCAACGGTAAGGTAGCGAATGATATTTTGCTCCCATCTTCGCGTAAGGAAAGATTCAGGGAAGGTGACCAGGAATGCTTCAACGTGTTGAATGGCCATCTGCACTTTGCTTATTGGCATCGTTCTCCACGTGTCGATATCATCATGGTACCCAATTAAAGTATGCAAACGCACATTTAGCTCTTCATAGCAGTCCTCAACGCAGCGCTTGGACATGATTGCAATCATGTTTGGATCGTCTGGGCGATGGGGCGACCACCACCAACGTAAAAATTAATTAATTGCCTTCGGCGTTTTAGCTTTATTTGGGACCCCGGGGTCCCGCCATAAGGTTCAAATGTGATAATCCAAATTGATTGGATAATTGAATTTGACAGAAATATTAATTCGCTAGATATAATAGACCACATCTGAAGAAATGAAATTACGTTGTCACCATTCTTCCCAATCGGACATAGCAAAATATGTTCTTGAATGATATTCGTCACAAAATGGTCATTTTAAATTATGGAAATCGCATCAAGACATATAAATGTAGATAATATTTGTGCAAATATGGAAACAAAATTTGCAATGAATTTTTGCAATGCAAGGACCAAAGAATGGAGAGCTTTGTCCTCATATGAACCAATTATGTTTATGGAAAAGATGATGCAAACAACATAAAGAAAAAATAAATTTAGCCATGATAATTCAAGAAGCAAGAAAAAAAGCTAAAGAAAAAGTTTATTCAATCAATTATCTTCTAGTGAAAAGTCTAGTCCAAATTTTCAATTGCTTCATCATCAATGAATCTTAGTACATAACGCCATACTTCCCTTTGTTATTAAAAGATGGAGGCGTGGAGTAGCCGGCCATTTGTCGAGTGATGCCTTATGCATATTTAAGTAATGATATGTGGGAAAGGGGACGAGGGAAAAAATATTCTAAGCATAGCATGGTACAAATGGAGATGGAAATGGTTGGGTATCTTTGCAAAACACATAAAACATCAATATGAAGTGTGAAACCTGAAAAAAGATACAAGCAACTAAACAAGCAATTAAATTACAATAAACTTGAACTTACTCACAATCAAGATTCACTTTCAACCTCTTCTTGGGTGGGGAATCCAAGGGGTTGTAAATAAACATTGCACGATCGACCTAAGGTCTAACTTCCTCCAAAAGGGGCTTGACAACCTCCTCATAAACATCATTGTCTGGTTAAAGAATAAAAACATGATGACCAAAAGATTAGTAGGCGCAAATACAATTTCGTTTGAAGATAATGGCACATCATAATAATGGAAGATTGTAGAGAAGATAGAATCGAAAATAAGGTTCTAAACAAATTTAGACAATCTACATGTGGAGGAATCCATGCCAACAACTAGAAAACTTTCAAAAGAACACGTTTAGATCATAGCTCCTAATGTGGAGACATGGATTTCTTGTCCTCCTCTTAATGGAATTCCTTTAAAGGACTTTTGCATTGAATCCATGTTAGTCCTATTGTATAAGATATTGTCCTCCACCAATAACAACCGAAGCCTCACCACGTCTGGGTCAGTTTCTTGAAACGTAAAACCATCCACACGACAAACAAGAAGAGTGCCTAACTCAATCAAATATGCAAGTATAATTACCAACATTAGATATGGACAATGAATGTTTTGAATCAACATGACTTTGAAAAGAAAGCAAACATAAGCTTACCATTTTCCCCCGCAATTCATTATTCATTTGTGGCAGAATGTTAATTACCACCCACCTTAACAAATTTCATATCCATTTCCTTCCAAGTAGGATTTGATTTCCTTAAGCACATGAAGATCATCAATCATGGAATACAACAACCGCATCGTCATGACGGAATTATTTATTTGCAAAACCAAATACTCCATACACATAGTTCTATATGTGTCGAATCTAAAAGGGACATCAATTGTGTGTTTGGACACGAGAAGAACTCGTAAATTGGATGGGACTTCGGCAATGAACATAATTGGCATCCCATATCAGAATCTTGTACATTAGCAATAAAAAGAGTTGGCATCTAGAATCTATTACATTGGCAATGATAGTGGTGGAGATCATGATGTAGATTTACACAAATGGGAAATTTATATGAAAAATTCATCGAAAAAGTACCTTTGTTAACGATCTATTAAACTCCTGGTAATGAGAAGGCCGAAGACTAGACGATGCCTTTGTGCTCACAAGATTGGGCCAATAGAGGTGAAATGTTGAAAATTAATAATTGAATTAGGAAATTAGTGGAAAGATCAAATGCTTCGAGAGTGGGACTTTGAAGGTCCTCCAAGCTTAAATTTAAACTCATGTTATGGAGGTGTTTCCGAGTCATTAGTGTTTTAACTGTGCAATCTTGTGTGGCACCCTCCTCTCCACCAACCACTATCTCAATGAAACCTTCGATATCTAGATTGTCACCAAAAGGTCTAGCCAATTGCTTCTTCGACTTTTTTATTTTCTTTGCACTTTGGCTCTGCTTAAACCCTTTTAGTTCAAATTTGTTGAAGTAATTTTCTCCAAATTGGTTTCACCAAACTTTTCCCTGAATTCATGTTCCAACTTTATGTTAATGTCATAAGCGCAATCCAAGTACCAGCCATAGTATGGAAGGTGGGCAGGGCCCCAATCCTTAAGGAGGTACCTTCTAAACATGTTTATTTCAGCTTTAATATCACACTAGATTTTCAAAAGTAGAGGAAGAGTATGAATAGTTTGGTTGGCCAAGAGTGCATGTGAAAAATACGTGCAAGCACCAATCGAACTCAATATGGGAATTCAATGGCATAAAGAAATGAGGGGAATAGAAGCACAAATTAGGTGCATTACTTGTAGACCACACATTTGAGTGCCTTTTCACCATTAGTCTGATGGTTATAGGTCTCACTATTAAATATTGCACCTTTCTATTTGAATTCATGAACAAATACATTTTCCCACAATTCAAGCCTTTAATGACTTATAAATCCTTGAGGCTCTGTAATGTAACAAATTCAAGGATGAAAACCCCCAGGTTTGTCACTATGTTGTCAAAGAATTTTCGTGCCTCTACTTCCAACTACAATGTAAGTACAAAAGAACATTATTGAACATCAAAGTCCATTGAGATGGATAGAAATAAACATTCAAATTTGAAGAGATGTTCAATCAAAAAAGGTTCAATCATGAATACTTGGTACTAAAAGGTTGCCTTATGGAGCCATTTTTTCAAAGATGGCATCCAATACACTAACCTTTGGGAACTTTTGAACTTCCTTCAGGATTGGGGATTGATTCCACTATTTGAGCCAAAAACCCTTCTATTCATTTGAGAGGAGACAAGAAGTTATAACTTCTTCATCATCATTTCAAGATTTGGATTCATATTATAATGAACTTGCACTTGTTGAAGAAATTATAGTCCAAGTGATGGGTCACAAACAAGGAGTCTCTTGTGAAATGTTGTCATGTGTTCCTTCCGAATGCTCTCCACGGCCTTATTGTTTAATGAGGACAACACTTCCAAGTCACAAAAAGTAGGGTTTAGGACCTCCACATAGTATGGCCAGTGGGCGGTGTCAACAATTATTACGAATTTGTTCGACAAAAATAAAATAAAAATAAAAAAACCATGAAATTGTTCTAGAAAAAACAAGTGGTTTTAGATGAGATTTTGAAAGGTTAGCTTATACATATATTCAAAAAATGCCTTTAGGGTGAGGTTGTACCAAGTCTTTTTAATTTTATTTTCGCATTTTTTGTATTTTTCATAAAAAATAACCTCCTTAAACTAATTCAAGGGAATCATGTCGATGGATTGAATGCGGAAAAAGTCATGAACCAATGAAGGCTTCACATGATCCATCTCAATGGACTTGCGAACAATTAAAATGATTATTTGAAATAAAACAAAATGATCAAAACAAAATCAAGTAGGGGGAT
The DNA here is from genome assembly GCA_963920785.1 of Sphagnum contortum. Taxonomy (NCBI): domain Eukaryota; kingdom Viridiplantae; phylum Streptophyta; class Sphagnopsida; order Sphagnales; family Sphagnaceae; genus Sphagnum; species Sphagnum contortum. Next base: position 10,065,196 of record OY987290.1, on the reverse strand, counting down.
TGAAATCCTACTTGTTTAAGTTGGTCATGGCTATGAGGAGCTCAACTAGGCCATTTGTGGTATCCAAAACAAAGGCATCAATTGAGATGTGCCAATCCTCTTCATCAAGATGATTCAAATCAATGTAAGGTTGCCATGTTTGAAGGTGGTGATTCTCGTCCTAGACATGGAACATCTTTCCACATGGCCAAGAAAGATCTCAATCTTCAAGCAATAACTTTCCAAATTTGACATTCTTGTGGGTCCACAAAATGCTCCAAGACAATGTGTATTTGTTGACAAGCTTTTCTTCACCTTTAGGGTTTTTTGAGGAGACGTAAGATGTTTTTTTTCCTTTGCAATACCATTTGGTAGAATATTGTTAATTACTTCTCTTCTACTAAATTTATTGTGAAAACTGCAACATGGAACATTCATTGAAAAATGAAAACAAACTAAATGTAACTTGTGACATTTTCATGAACAAAGTTGTTATGGCAAAATAGAATGTGGAAAAATCTAAAATAAAATTTAGTTTGGAATTTGAAAGGGGAGGAAATTGGCAAATTGATAATAAAAAAGAAATACCCCAACAACATTTTAAAAATATGCACAATCAAAGGAAAATTTAAAAACTAGAAGGAAGAAACACGTTGTGTTGGTCTTTTTTTACAAACTTGTGAACTTAAAGCAACCACAAGTAATGAGATGTTTGTTATGTTATAATGCACCTGTGAATGTTTCAAATCCAAGAATGCAAGCAAGGAAAGGTCTAATCTCATATTATAAAACAAACAATATAACATCTTTAAAAAAACATGTGGATGCTAATCACTATTTAATTTTCAAAAAATTTGAATAAGAAGTACAAAATATGATGAGAGGAAGTGTGGAAAAACAACCAACAAAAAAACATTTCAATCCATCTAGATCTTCCATATAAAAAAGATTTGTGAAAGACTCGTTCACAAAAGATGATATTCAATAAAAAGAATTTGACGAAGATTTAGGTAATTAAAAAAAAAAAATCAATTTGTTGAGAGTATATGGTTGAAAATATTAACATTACATTTATGTCCAAGTTAATTTTCATTCCAGAAGACAATTTTCACAAAAAGTTTGCCAAATTTGGTGGACAAAATTAATCAAATGTATGTTCTACATAGTTTTACATAATGATATACAACAATAACAAGCTTTGATTTATGGATGAATAAAGGTGCTCATGATATTTTTGCTTTGGTTGTAATTTTTTAAAGATATGATTAAAATATATAACTATTGGATTGTTTGAAGCTATAGAAACTTATGGACAAATGTTGGCTCAAAATTTGATAAATTTGTTTAAAAAATTTGGTTTGAAAAAAAAACCATTGTATATGTGAAAGATGAAGGCTCTATCTTGAATGCAATGACTTTTGCTTTAAATTCTGTTATTAATTATGAAACATTATGATTATAAGAAAGTTTCAATGATATTTGTTTTGGGCATGTTTTTTCCAAAGCATGTCAATATGCTACTATTGATGAAAAAATGTGTAGAAACATAAAGTATACATATATCAAGGGATCTCAAGCACATTTACAAAAATGTATTACTTAGTCCAAAATGTTTGGAAAGGGTAGGCAAGATTGGACCAAAGTTTATTTTGAGATTGGGATTCATCCCAAAAGATTCAATGCCTTGGTGAAAACAAAGTAGACAATAAGCTCTTATTCACTTTCTAAAAAAGTTAATTTTTTGTTGAAAATTGTCAACTTGTTTTGTTTTGTTTTTATTGAAGATTAATAATTTGTTTCATTTTACTATTTTGTAGGTTTGGTAGCAAAATTATTATGTTTTAAGAGGCATTGTTGTTTTGAGTTGCTACAATTTTGTGTTATAATAGACAAATTGTTGTGAAGGTGGCTGGTTGAGTACCACCATCTTTTACATGGCACATTTACCAAATTATTGTTGATTGCCTTTTTCCTATTATGACTAGATGTGTTTTGAACTAGTTTCATGGGCACTGGTTACTAAGTGTTGCTCTAAATTTTGCAATATTATGGTTTTAAAACTTAGAGATGCACTTAAAATTCTACCATTTCTACATAATTTTATGGAAGAGGAATCAATAATTGTCGATGAATTAACTTCTTTTGCATCTAACATTAGAAAGGAAGTTTGTGTTGTGTTAGAATCTTTCCTTTCTTTTTTGAAAAAAATTGAATAAAAGAAAGCCCATAGTATGCTTTCTTTGATGTTAGATCCTAGATGATTTAAAAGGCTTCATCTTATGTCTTCATTTATTGGAAGGGAACAATGTGTTGCTATTATTGAAGAATATGATATCAAATCCTTATATCCCATGTTGTTAAGTGCCATGACCATTTGCATACTTTGGCAAAATCTGAAAGTGGTTTTGTTATCATTGGTGTGGATCAAGATTATAGTTTGGATATATATTTGAGTAGATTGCCAACATAAGTAAACTAGTGAAAGAACTTGTGAATATGGAACTTCTCATTTTTAAACGATACCAAGTGGATGTGAAAGAAATAAAGTGTCATTTGTAATGGTGGTAGAAACATGAATCCATGTTTCCAATTGTGGGATTTCTTATTTGTCAAATCTTGGGAATTGTTGAATCCTAGATTGAAATTGAAAGAATTTACTTTTAAACTAGAATCCTTACAAATTTAAGAAGATGTAAGTTACAATTAGAAAATTTGGAAAAATTGATATTTGTTAATAAAAATTGGCCTAGTGATCCTAGAATTAGTTGTAAATCACCTTTTAGTTAAGTAAAATTCATTGATATAGTTGGAGATTTGAAAGAAGAGCTAGAAGAATTTGAAGTTTCTTTTGAGAGGAACGAAGTTGTGTATTTGTGAAGATTTAAAAAAAAAATGCTAGTTGGAAAAATGTTGGCAAAAAATGTTTGTTCATTAAAAAATAACTCAAAATAATTTGTTGGTTGAAAAAAGATTTGAAATATTACTAGTGTTGTAAATCTAAAATTTAAATAATTCTAAAAATAATTGAAAAATTTAAAATGGAAATTGTAGATGATAACAATTCATGAAAACCGGTGTAGATAACCGATTGTTCTCACATAAGCAACAACCAAAAACTTAAGAACCGGCCTATGAGAAAAAAAAATCCAAATTGGAGACCTAGATCCGACCTCTAAAATTTTAAAAAAAAATCATATTAAGAGAACTGACATATATGGTTATATATATATATATATATATAACCGGTTCATTATTTAGAAAAAAACCCAGCCCCACCTCCTACCTGGCCATTTTCAAAAATTTGGTACCCGCCCCCATCCATAATCGGAGCCTATCATTTCAAACATATATAACCGAACTTGACCCACGAGGATATATCCAAAGGGTATCTCCCAGAAAACCTGGCATAAATCCCTTTGATACTTGATTTATATAACATTAGGGTTAGGGTTTTGTAATTTCTACTTTGTGTTTAGGGTATTTAGTTTTCAGTTTGCATGTTTTCTGCTCCTATCTCCTTCACTTTCCACATCCTTCTTTTGCTTTTACAACTATCATTCCTATCAAAGTGCTGTCAAAGCATCAAAGTTACAAATGCCTCCTACTTGCTAGTAAATCTTTCAAAGGAATCATAGCAAATACCCAGGTTGTCTGTTTGTCAAAGACACTTGAATGGAAATGCAAATACCTTGCTTGTCTAGATGTCAAAGACCTTTGAATAAAAATGCAAATTCCCGGGTTCCTTATTTGTCAAACACCGGGGCTTACAACCTGTGTATACCCATCTGGGTTTTTGTCAAATAACCATGTCATATACCTGGGCAAATCAGATTACCAAACCCCTGCCACCGGATCATCTGGCCATCACAATGTTTTTGGAACCCAGACCCAGGCAGTTCTTTAAAAGGTAGAAATGCAAACACTCCGACTTCGGTGGTTCTTTCCCAAAAAAACATCCCCTAATGCCCAGACCCAGTAGATACATGAAAATCAAATACCCACCCAACACTGGTCTAAACACCGTCAAATCCCCTCAATGCACCCTTATTCATTTAGGGCTTTCCAACAGTACAGAGCACTCCAGGCCGTACTGTGGTTTGGGAGATCTCAGCTAGAGAAACAAAAGAAACAAACTACCTTCCATAATAGATAGATTGTATTTCCTGAACGAAACCATATCACATGTGATTTCAGCTGTGTTATGCAATTTTAAAAAGAATACCACAACTGAAAAACACAAACATGAAAGCAATAAGAGTATTTTTATTCATTTGAATATCAAACACACAAGTGTATAATTATGGTAACAAGTGTTGGTGTAATGTTAGTTCATTTAGTGAAAGAAACCAAGAAGAAAGAAGAGCACAAAGAGAAGGTTAAAAAGGTTCAACCAAGGAAAGAGAAAGAGCCCACAGACCCAATACTGAAAGCTATATAAGAGCATATTCTTTTGAGGACATGGATAGAACCATAAAGAGCACCTTGGAATCACAAAGCAATGATCTTTGAATATCATTTGTGTTGGAACTTTCATTTAACATATCCTATGAGTGGGTGGTGACTACAACAATGAGGTTCTATAGACTTCAAAAGACACAATAATATCTCATTCTATTCAAACCCTCCAGCACACAACATACCCATTGGATTCAAGGACTGCAACAGCATTCAGAAAATACAAACCCGGGCAAGGAAAAACATGGGGAAGCAACACAATTCTCTCCCAGTCATTGTGAAGCTGCTGCCTGACAAGCAACTATGGTGCAACCATCTTTGAATATCTCTCCCTCTCTACTAGTATCATTTTTCAAACCAGCAATGTACAAAGACTAGGACAATTATCAGCTTAATACAAGCTCATTATGATCAGACCAAAGTTTCATACTGGAGAGAGCTGAGAGAGCATGTACAAATTCTTCTACAAGCATGGCATGTCCAACATCACCAATTAGCACAAACACAGAAACCCAACACCAGATTTAGCAGCAGATTGCATCCTTGCAATGTAACTGTAACTTGCCGACCATCCAGCTACACAGCTCCATCACCGTGTTAACAATGGGCCTCCACTTCCAAAAAAGAAAAGGCCAAGCAAAACAGATTGAAAAACAAAAACTTGCAATACATACTTCAACTCCAAAAAACTGAGGATGACCATCAATGAAGCAGTTTGCAATGTGCATTCATAATCTGGACTGAGCTAGCTTCACTGACACGACTTTGTCCACAAACTTTGAAAAATCCAAAACTGTTTCCTTTCTTCCTGACAGTCAGTTTCCACATAAAAAGCATGATTTCATCCTTTGTCTAGAAATTTCACAAACTACACAACTGCAGATCGAATCTTGACAAAAATCCTAGACCCTCATAATTCTGCAAACCCTAGGTGTATACGCCAAACCCTAACTGCAAATGGAAGCAAATACCAAAACCACTCTTTACAAAGGCTAACACCTCCAATGTGTACCACAGCAGCACAATGAAGCATTCCATGAAGACACCAAATATGGCAAAATAAGAACAACCAGCAGCATACAAAAGAGATCCCCAACAAGATAAAGTACACTTGGTAAACAAACTTAAAGCCAGCGTTGAAAGACTGAATATCCTTATTAAAAAACAACTATTCACCATCTCTGCAAAGTACAAGAAAAGAACAAAACCCAATTGCGTGTGAGAAACAGCTACAACTGCTACATGTGAGTAAACAACCAAAAGATAAAAAGAAAAAGCTTTGAGTGCGCGTTAGACACAACACATACCACGGCATTGGATTGTAGTGACATGTACGTTTGGATTCTCTGGCGTTCAGAGTACGAGAAGTGGAGAAAGAAAAAAGCTTGGTGGGAGAGGAAAGGAGGAGGAGTGGACGTCGACGGCAAACTTTGTGCGCTCTTTCTTCTTTCTTTCTTTCTTTCTTTCATTCTTTTTCGTGGAAGACGACGGCAGTCGGGGGACGACCGTCTGTGTCTCTCATCCATGACCACAAAATACCAGAACAGGAGATAATGAACTAAAGTACACGGCCTCAGAGATGATATCCGGATGCATCTCATCCATGAAAACGAGTTTTCGTTCATGAAGGCGTTCTCGGGAGCCGTAATAAGTCGCTCGCTTGCTCGTGCTTTGTGCTTTTCTTGTGTTCGGTGTTGCGTGCACGGAAACAGCGGCACAGAAAGAGACAGACAGACAGACAGAGAAGGAGACGACGACGACGACGACGGAGAGCTCTTGCGTTTGTTGGATATGCATATATCGAAACTTACAGATATGGAGGAGGTCGCAGAGTGCGGTAATTGAGAAGAGAAAATCCTGATTGTTTTCTGTCGAGCTCTTTGGGAAGGTACATACATAGAGACACAAAAGACTACAGACTTGATGGAGGAGGATATGGAATGGAGTTTGCGGAGCGGTTGGAAGACGAGAGATGGAAACCTTGCGAAGCATGTGAGCTTGCTGCAAGTACTACATGCCGCCGATGGATCTGTACTGCGAAAACAGGCGGATTCATCAGACGAGGATGGCGTCGGGGGCGGCGCAATTCTGGTCCCTGGTCCAGACCCGAGTCCTTGCGAAGTCACCGGTGAGAGTAGAGAGTTCTTCCCCTCCGTTCTGTTGTTGTTATAGGTTGTCTGTTTAGGATTTGTCGCAAATTTTGAGCAGAGAACTTCGTATTTTTCTTTGTTTTTGCGTTTCTCGGTAAAGAAGTCGTGCATGCACGCTTCGTTTTGCTTCTTCTTTGAGGACGCTGGAGTGAACGCCGTGGTCTCGGACATGCGAGTTTTTCTGGAATCTGTCCTGATTGTAGGGTAAGTCTTCTGTGAAGTTCCAGAACTACTCAGGTTCCAGTCCTGTGTAAGAACAGTCTATCGTTGCGTTGACGCTTTGTTGGAAATCTGCACAGGTCTGTGATAGTGAAGAAACTTCTCCCTTGTCACACTCATTGCAGACATGCCAAATGGAAATTAATTGTCGTCTCTCTGTGAATTCCCTCACTGCAGACATGCCAACGGAGAAGAATTGTTGTCTCTCTCACAGTCTCTACTCGGATGTCGTTGTTTTCTTACGAGAGATGATGTAGAGAGGGGTGAATGGAGTGGCTAGGTCTCTCAGGAACAATTCAGAGCTCTGCTTGTCGCATTGCTGACCTTTGTTTCCGACATTATTTCACATGCTTCTCTTATATCTTGGGTAAAATCTAGATCTCTGGGTTTGAAAAAATAGAGCATTTTGCAAGGTTACTTTGCAAGGTCACCCTCTTTGTTGCATGTATCCCCTTTTTCTCAGTTGTGGGTGATGAATGTCAATCTTGTTGTGTGTGCAGTGAAATTTCAACACCGGCTGTGCCATATCCATTGCATTCAGGTACTAAGTTCTGCAAAGACATGTGAAATCTATACACAGAGTGAGGGAGTTGCCAACCCAGAGTATGTTTGTACACGTCGTGGTACAAAGTTTGAGGCAGCGACCAAGAGCAAGAAGATTGTTGCAGGCATGTTGGATGAAGAAATTTCGAGCAAATTGTCAGTAAAGGAACCAGTCACTGAGGACAGATTTGAGAGCCATTCTAACTCTCAAGGAGCAGAGGATGCTGTAACTTCTGGTATGACCCAAGAACATCAGAGAAGTGAGATTCAACTACCAGCTCAGAGTGCCAATGTTGCAGGATTGAGTAGTGGCTCAGAAGATTCTGATTGTCAAGAGACTGAGGGTGAATTGGCAGTGTGTGAATGTGGTGACATGCCAATCTGTAAATGTAAGGTCATAACTGGAATTGGCCTGGCAGAACCTGCTCAGAGTCAAGAATGTGATGCTCAGCATGGGAGTCACTTTTCTTGTGAGACAGATGAGGAAGAAAGAAGTTGTTCTGAGGACTCAACAGACTGGGCTGAAGTCTTTGCTCACTCTTGCAAATCACAAGGTCAAGAAGTTGATGAACTGCAATCAGAGGGATGCAAAGCAGAGTTTTATCTTGTTGATTTTGCTGATGGATCAGGATCACACTGTCAGCAGGAGTTTGCAGAATCATATTCAGCAGGGATACATAAAGGTTTGGGAGATGAAGTGATCTCGTTGATTAAACATACTCAAGGGGGTGTACATGATGCAGATTCTGATGCCATCCAAGAATCTGTGCAAGACAGTGGAATTTCAGTGGTTGGTTTAGGAGGAGGTGAGAAGAGTGAAGTGGTTCAGGCTAGCGTGCTGGTTGTGGATGAATGGGATGGGCAACAGAATGGGACACTTCATAGTGCTGAAGAATTTGAGGTTGTTGAAAGCACTAATGGTTTGGTTAGCAGTTGCAAGGGTGCAGGATTTGAACAACAGATTGTAATCAAGAATGAGAAGAGACACGATGTTAATAGCTTCCCTATCAACATTGATTCTGAGGAAGAAGGTCTGTCAGATAGGATTCTCTATAAGGTGGAAGTGCAGTTTGAAGACCTTAATCCATGCATGTCCTTAACAATCAGGCTTCTGTCTTTGGAAGAGAAGTTTGTTGTGGATATTGAGGATGTTCTGATCACCGTGTCTTTAGGCCCCATTTTTACAGCCTTCAATTGTTCTACTTCTGTGAATCCACCACAGCAGGGTTTGAATGTAGGCAATGGGGCTGCCTTTCTTGGGATGCTTGTTCCAAGTATGTTGCAAATGGCATCGGGGCTTTCTGGGTCGAGTCAAAGGAAAGAGGTTGCACCAGCAGCTTCTATTTATGGAGAAAAATTACTTACAGAGGGTGCTAGCATGCAAAGTATGCTGACACCTAGTAAGGAGCCCATTATGCAAGCCTTGATGTCAAGGTTGGACCCAGGAGGCTTGAAAGGAAAATGTGTTGCAGATTCTCCACCAGTGGAAGTCACCCATAATGCTTCTGTTGCTGAGGTTTGTCAGCGCCTTGATAGACTGGAAGCTGTGTGTGTGCGCATTGAGACTTCTCTGAACAAGGCTTTGGAGTCTTTTGACAGACGCATTGAGCTTCTTGAGGCCAGGCAGAATGTGGGACCTCAGCCTGGTAATGCTTCCTATACAGGGTCTTCTCCAATAGCTTATGAGTCAAGGTTTGCTCCAGGGTTGGAAGCTCAAGTGTCTAATCCATATTCAACCCATGCTTCTGGACAGGGCCATTCTATTTTTGAAGGTGCATCCACTTCCAACTCAGAACATCTCACCTACTTATATTTCATTACCTTGTCCTTTCACTTCTAGATCACTAGGAATGTCACTGCATTGCACATCACTTGCAATAGTACACTGCTTCTTACCTTGACCCCCAATCCCAGCAACCTGGTTGCTTGCAACATTTCCCAACTTATCTGCCTCATGAGTGTCATCATCATTGTTGAAGTCTCACAAAACTCAATCACCTGTAACTGTTGGCTCTGCAGAATCTTCTGCAAGCTTGGATGCAGACAAGGTGCTGGACAGGTCTGCAGTTGTGACCAAAACAGATGATACAGTTTCTTGCCAGTCTCTGGAGGAAGCTCATCATGATGGTGCTGAAAGCAGTGGCAAAGTTTCACCTTCACAAATAATTTCTTTGAAATCCTCAAGACCTTTGGTGACTGTAGATGATGCTTGGTCATCAGCGTTGCTGGCATTTTCAATGACTGGAGGTTCAATTATTGCAGATGCTCACCCTGGTTCAATTGGACTAAACACTGACCAGTTGGACACAGTTTCCAGTTCTGAAACACTGGCCTCTGAACTAAGGGCTGGCGCCACTGAAGAGCCAATGACTTGCTTAGATTCAAATATAGATGATGAAAAGGATGTTACTTCAAGTGTCAATATGAGCTTCTTGCATAGAGCAGCAATTGTACAGGAAGGAGCATCCGATGATGCTGTTGGAAGAAAAGAAGAGGAAGATTCAGATGGAGATGAGTTAGTCAAGGTAGCCAATCAGCCAGAGGAGACTGCACAAGTTGCTAGAGAGGAGCTGCAAACTCAGCAACATGATGTGCAGTTGATTCATGATGAGGATGCTGGAGCAGGTCAAGAAGAAGAAATTCTGCTGCGTCCTGTAGAAGTTTCCCTTAATTATGGACTTGAAGACAATCTAGTCCAAGTGCATGGATCAGCCACAAGAGCTTCAATATCACATGTGCAGATGAAGGAGCCAACTTCTGTTTCAGATCTTTACAAGTTTTTTGTGGATCATAGCACAAGGGAGGGCTCAAGTTCAGGATCTAAATCTCCATGGGCCTTTGACTTAAACTGCCTGTATGAGGAGCAAGAGGAAGACTGCAGACCCCATTCACGACAGGTAGATTTCAGGTCTGGAAACTTACATGTATCAACTTTCTGTCCCTCAAGACGTGAATATTGTGGGGTGTCTACACGAGCAGCCTCAAGTGAAAGCACCGAACAGCTGATGCATTCTGAACATTCACAAAAGTGGGTAGAGCAGCAGCAACCTGACCACTCACTGGAAGACCTTTTTGCTAGCTTTTCCAGCAGTTCTGTCCTGGAAATTGGAGATTACCAGGCAGGTGTAGAAGGATCTTGGTTTTCTATGTCATCAAGTCACAGGGAAGAGTTGGCATTGTCTAATGAGATTGATATTCATGAACAGTTCTGGGGTTCAGAGGCAATTAGTGGGTTGTCTCATCAGCAACAATTTATGGATCTGGTAACAGAAGACCTTGAATATCGTACTGCCAAACCTTCTAGTGAAGGATTTCAGGAAGTTTTTGGCAACTTTGTTGAGAATGTTCCATCCTCACGGGGTTCAGATTCCACACAGTCTGGTGAGCATTGGCCTATACATCTAGAGAGCCATGAATTCCTCAGTCAAAGGTATTCCGGTGTGCAAGCTGATCTGTTTGAGGCTTTCTCACAGCGAGATGCTCTTGAGGAGGAAGAGGGAGATACAGGATTGTTACTTGATGACATGGCTTGTTTCTCAGTTGTCACTTCTCAAGTGTCATCAGGTGTAACATCATCAGCAACATCTGTCCCGCTTATGACAGTTGATGGATCTGACAGTGACCCTTTCAAGGACCTGTTTGTAGATGAAGCTGCAAGACCCTCTTTTCCCAGCAATAATGATCTGTTCATGTCACTGTCCTCTGAAATCGTCAGAGCAGGCAAGGAGCCACTGATCTCACGGCCATCTCTCTCTGGTCCTGATCCTTTAGAGCTACTTTCTGCAAACCAAGCAATGGCATTGGGAACCTATGATTTTCCCAGAAATTCTCTGCATACTGATGACTTCTTCTCACTTCCTTCCCTTGTTATTCCCCAAGCAGCAACTGTAGCACAGGGATTACCACTTGAGCCTACAAGGCTTCCAGAACTGCTTTGGGACAGTGATAGCTATGGTTCAGGGTCTCCATCAACCACACGTGCCCCAGATTTGCAGTATACAGGAGATGTCTCTTCTGATGCGAGCTTTGAGGGGGATGCTGCATCTCCATTCTGTTCTTTGGAACCAGTGAGATTGGATCCTGGTGCATCATTGATGGAGGGTATGGGCCTGGTCGATCCTCTAGAAAGTGAGGAGATGATCTGGTACAGCGTATAAGTGTGCTCAATATTGTCAGTCTCTCTGATAGAGCTTCCAATTTGCATTGTTTATATCTGTGTTGTGACAGGCATTCTGGATCTGCTGTGAGTACTGTTATTTGTTCTGGTGCTGAGTCAAACCCATGTGTTCTTGAGATCACTCCTAGAACTTTCTACTCATATTTTTGGTTGTGGGGTTCTATGATACTACCAGATTATGGTCTGTTTGTGCTCACTGTTTGTTAGGATGCCACGCCTCCTCAAATGTTCTGTGGGAGGAAGCTACAATTGTCTTAGACCTTGCCTTATGTTTGAACTCTATTCCAGTTGAGTCTCTTTTCTCTGCTTTTAGGGTTGGGTTTCGTCTTTATATTGTTTGCTGATATGTTATCAGATCTGAAATCTCTCTAGCCTCCTTATTAGGTCATCTTTGATTCTATTCAGGTTGACACTTAAATCATAAGTATGGAGAAAGTTCTCAGTATGTATGAGACATATTAATTCTATTGAAGTCATATGAGGTTGGAGGAAAACATGGCAGGTGACTGTAAACGCTGTGTTGCATGACATCTGACGGCTGCTGAAGTGGGAGGCATATTGTGGGGTCACATTAACTGAATTACATGTATGGATCCTTACTGAAGCTGTTTCATTCTGTGGAGATTTCCCCTCATTGTTTCTGCTGGCCTTGCAGATGCATGACAAAGCCACATTCAATGAGGTGAACCTTTAGTGGCCTAAAGTAAAGTTAGTTTTCTTCTTCTCTACATCAAGCTTTATTCTAGGTATGTTGCAGAACAGGTGTTAGCCTTCTCCCTTTGTATAATTACTGCAAGAGGGATTGTGCATTACATCTGGTAGGAAGGATTGTCATTCTAAAACTTTGGACCTGAACATGACAGTTACTTATGAGCATGAGCCAATCTATGTGCATCATCTCTAAACAAGTGTATAAATTTAAGCTAAAACTTTTGGGTTTCTTTTGATCTCCAAGTACAAAGTACCCCTTTGAGTCATGTTGCTATCCATTGCCTACCATGCTTGTATCCATGTATGAGAGGGGATTTTGTTTGCCTAGTTTGGATATTGCCCAAAGAGCAATGACATTACACTCTTTGAATTTTAAGACTTTAGGTTTGGAACTATACTATCCTTCTAAATTGGACTATCATCGAAATGCATAACAATTGTATTGCCTACTATTGTATTTGCCAATGGCAAACCTGGTACACCTTCATCCAAAAAGTTGCAATTAATCAATTTATAGAAGATTACACTTTTGGGAAACACCACTGATGTAAATCCACAGGCACACAAAAGCATATAAGTAACCTTCTATTGCGAGCTCAGATGACAAATGGTAGAATTCATCCATTTCAAACCAAAGCTAGATGAACAATGTTTCTTACTTTAGCAAAAGGTGTTCATGAGCCATATGGCAACATTGAAAAGAGCTCTATTTGTTTTAAAATGAGACTTTGTTCATTTTTTGAACAAGAGTTAAGAAAACACCTTTTCCCTCACAACTTGGTGATTTTTTTGACGAAGTGCGAAAATAAAACCTTAACTCCCTTGTCAATAGGAAGTCTCCAAGCCTTGGTAAAAATTGGGACTCAAAACTGGGACTCAAATTGTGGGTGACAAGTGGAGACCTAGATGTATTCTCTATGCTGCTATTTTAGTCAAAACATTTTGCATTCAAATTGCCTGACCAAGTTACGCAAATTTCAGTATCTCTCTTAATTTTTGATGCAACCCTGCAAAACTTTATTCATAAACACACCGTAGGTTTGGAAAATGTACAAAGGAATAAGAAAAAGGAAAAGAGAGAATTTACAGGACGTCCGAGTTAGCTCAAACTAGATGTCAAAATCTTCGTTGTTTGAAACTGCCCTTAAAGGGTAGAGCTAATTCCTGTTCAGTTCAGCTGCTTGTTAACGTACCCATTTGGCATGACATGTTAGTGAAACATGTGGAGGGTTCCTTGACAAGGTGTTCAAAAAGATGAGTAAAAATTGGAATGCTTCTTTGAAGCACTAAGTTTTAATATAAGCATATCCTCAGGCCAAGTTTCCAAAATTCAATTCCTCCACTGAAAGCAATGTTGTCTCATTGCAGAGAAATATCGATCGCACAAAATTTCCACCCAAAGCAATGGTGTCTCATCAGAGATATTTTGAAATTCAAAGTTTTTGGAAGAAAGGGTCTTCCAGCCAAAGCGATTGTTTTCTTGCCACAAATGTTTTGTGGCCATTGCTGATGGTCACACGCACCAATCTCGATCTGCTTTCAGCCTTTTAAAGTCCCTTGGTGCCCTTCTCCAAACATCAGCTGGAAAGTTTGGATCAAAAACTGGTCAATGAAAGTTTTTGGGGGGGGGGGGGGGGTGGATGAGGATGCTTGAGACAACCCTTTAAGAAATCTTACAAGATTACCAAAAACACAACTCATATGACTTTGTGAGTAGTCAATCTCCTTCCTTCTATTTACATGGGATGTTCAACCACCACCCTTGTATCAAATGAAGAACATGGCTTGTGAAATTGAGAGGACATTGTCCTACTATGGAGAAAGATGCTCTACATTGTTCTAGCAAATTTTTTCTACCTCTGATTTGGGTTGATGATGCATTCATAGTGTGTAAAAACCATAATGGTTAGGCAATTTTAAATAGCTATGGTCAAAGGAAGAAAATGATATAATTTATTAGTTAAAAAAGTAAAAACTAGAAGGTTTGACAAAAATGGAAAAATAAAAATAAAATATAATATCACTTCAAAGTTCATACTGCATGCTTTTGACAAAACCATTTGCTGAGTTTTCACTTTTTTTGTGATTTGAAAATTGGGTTTTTCTTCTCTTTCCTTTTACATCAAAATATGGTTCATTTCCTTTTTCTTTTCTTTTCTGACTTGGGTTAGAAGTGGGGGGTGTTTTTTTTTTAAAAAATTTATTTAAATTTTTAAGTTTTTAAATTATTATTGTTATTATTTTTATGGGGTTGGGGGTGGGGATCAAGTTTTTGAGGTAGGTGGACTGGTGATGATCTATCAAGAGGAATGAGCCAGACAGGAAAGTAGAAAAGTTTTTAAAATTCTGCTTTGTTTTTGTGAATGTAGTGTCTAAATATGATGGCTTCAGACTTTTTTCCCTCAAAACATGGTGACTTTGGTGCATATTTTCCAAAAACTCCTTTGTACTCCTTTGTACCCTTGGCATTGATTTTTAAAAAATTGCCACAATGGCATAAAAATTCCAAAAGAAAAAATACTGGTTGGAAGTCCCATGATCCATCAGACTCCCTTTGAAGTTTAAACCAGTGTTGACCAGTTTTTATTTATTTTTATTTTTATTTATTTATTTTTAAATTAAAAAAATTCACCAGGTAGGTCTTTTTTCTTTTAAATTTCTTTTCAGGATCACAGGTCTTCAATATATCAAAAAAATTGGTTTTATAAATAAACTGAGTAATAACTCAATTATGCATAAGAGTAGCTTATAACCACTTGTTATCTTGTCAATTATTAGTTGATCATAAATTTTTTAAGAAATAAAAAGAAATAAAAATTAATATATATATTTTTTCTGTTTTTTAATTTTTAAAATTAGGGTTTAAAGATTGATAATCTGGTCATCGAAGTAAGTTATTAGATTTTCAATACCAGAGGTGGTTATCAATTCAACCACTTATACAAAAAATCAACAACTGGTTGCTACATCATTTAATAACCGGATTGACAACTGGGTCAAAACTCAAGTAGCCACTTTTATGATGCCCATCGGATCTGGCTTTCATAAAACAGTCTATAAAAGGGTTCGATTTTCACTTTTTTTCCCTAAATTTTATATGCCAGGCAAGGGTATATATATATATATATATATATATAAATATTGGTTCTCAATATGTTGGTTCTTGAAAATTTGAGAATAGTCAGTTCTCACCAATTGAATATTACTTATTAATTGGTTATTATTTTTAACAATTACAAAAAGATTAAATTTAAAATTTAAAAAATCTCGATTTTATTATTTTTCTTACTAATGAAAAAATTACAAACATTATCACAAACAACTTTTTAGCATTACATAATATTTTATTTATTGAAGTTTTAACTCTTCAACAACTTCCTCCTTTTCAAATTCACCTTCAAACTTTTCTAACTCCTCTTCTAGATCTACATCCCTTTCAAGGAATTCCACTAAGATAGATGGAGACTTACAACCTATTCTAAGATCATTAAGCCAATTTTTGCTAATAAATATCAATTTATTTAAATTTTCAATTTGCAAACGACATCTCCTAAGGTTCTTAAGTATTCCAGTCAAAAGAAAAAAATCTTTTTGTTTCAATTTGAGATCCAACAACACCCAAAATCAGTGGGCTAAAAATCCCAAATGTAGGAAACATTGTTTCATGTTTTTACCACCATTGAAGAGGACATTTGATGTCTTTAACATCCAATTGATATTTCTTGAAGACTAGCAACTCCCTCTTCACCTCTTCACAAGCTCTTCTGCTGGTTCATTTGTGCTTGTAGTTTGTTAAAAAATACCCAAATTGTAATCTTGTTAAAAAATATCTTAGTCAATAGAATTCTTATCTAACCTTATTAAAGGATGCTCATGACATTTCACCAACATAGGATATAAGGATTTTCTATCATATTCTTCAACAAAAGCAACACCTTGCTCCCTTGCAACAAATGAGGATACTATATGAAGACTCTTAAATCTTAGGGTTTCACATTAAAGAGATCATATTATGAGCTTTCCTATTTTCATATTTTTTCAAGAATGAAAGGAAAAAATCTAACACATTGATTACTTCATTTCTAATGTTAAAGGCCAACAAAAACAACTCGTTAAGAATTAATGGAATCATCTTCCATTAGGCTATCAAATGAAAGAATAATTTTGTTTTCCTCCTTCAATTTCAAACTCATGGAAATAATAGAGTTTCTTTTCTTTGTTGGTTGTTTTTCTTCTCTTCCTTTCAACAAAAAGTTTACTTCTTTTTCAAAAAAATTTGGAATAGTAGTGTGCTTTACATTCACATGTTTTTTTAAAGAAGTTATTCCACTTGTCTTTTAATAAGATCCTTTCTTTGCTTGAGTTCTTAAATTTATTCCTATTACAAGTTCTTGATAACAAAGGATACAACGCATGATTTGTGTATTTTCTAGGTGAATTTCTGCATTATCATTGACACAATAAAAATTCCAAAACAAAAATAATCTTCCATGTGGTTGCTATTTTTTTCTTTGTGCATGCAATTTTTTAAGATTTATCTTCATTTGTTCTTCTTTCTTATTTTTTAGATTCTTGTTTGTTTCTATTTGCACATTTACATTTACTTCCATAACTACATCATTCATACAAATTTCAATTGTCTCATTATTTTTAATTATAACATTTTCATCTATAGAGGACTCTTCCATTGGTAGTTTTCATAAGAATATTTCTAGAGCTAAGTAACGCATAAAATTAACCAATAATTCCAATTTTTTTCATAAACTATAAATAAATAAATAAATAAAATATTTGCAAAGGTTTAGAATTTAGAAAAACATTTACAAAAACAGTAGGTTTAAAAATAAAGTTTTGAAAAAAAACATTTACAAACAATGGGGTTAAAGGTGAGGAAATCATTCATTTTTCTCTCATTAAGATTACAAAAATGTATAATGATAAATTTTTTTAGAAAAATTATTTGGGTTTATGGATGTCTTGCACATTAACAAACAAAAAAACAAATTACATTTCTAAATAAACATATTACAAGAATCAAGAAAATAAAACCAAAATGAAATAGAAAATAAATCAAAGACAAAAAACTATTTAGTAAAAGAAAACAAACAAAAAAAAACTAAACACCAAAAAAAAAAAACTAACTTTCTTTCATATTTGCTAGAGAGCTTGCTTCTCCAAGCTCCAAGTTCTTCCCTACAAGGAAGGGGGTTTCACATGACATCAACTTTCATGCATCTTTCATAGGCAATCATTTGTTTTAGGGGTAGCATTGCCCCTAACTTTACCACGTTCTCCTCCTTCACCGTGGACATGGATTGCATCCATAGACATCATTCATGTTTTCCATTTGGGTATACCTCATCCTCATTCACGCCATGATATTCCATATGTTTTTCAAGGTAATGTTCAACAAGCTTTACATATCCCTTTATCTCGATTAACATCCAATTTTTTTTTATATTATTGTTTGACATGTTTTTTTTGTTATTTCCTTCTTCGTGTTTATTTTTTCCTTCATGGGGTGATGAGAAACGTCACCAAAAGACTTGCGCTCACTTGCATCAATACATAGGTGGAGACTAAGAAACATTATAAGAGGATCACATGAATATAACACTCACTTTAACTTTTCATAGATGTTTGGAGTTGATTCTAGATCTTACCCCACCTCCATTGGCATGATTATGTTAAGCATTGGCCCTTGTTCATGTAAGGGAGTATGCTTGAGCAATACATGCATTAGTTCCAAGCACACTTGCAGCCCCATCAAACAAAACCACAAGATTTTTTTGCCTTTTCCATCCCCTTGCTGAGGTTGATTTCCCCCCTTTCATTGATGATTTCCATCTTGAGATAAAGGTTACTTTAAATTGGGGCATTTATTTTTACCTTGATACATTCACCATGTTTTTCGTTCGATGGCTTTTAGAGTACGGTGTATGAGTTTTTATAAGACTATTTTGTTCCAAATAATTTTGTGGGTGACTTCGACTTCTTTTTTGAAGTATGTGGGCACATTGTTCAAAGTCATGTTCCACCTTTAATATCACATTTGCCTTTTGCATATCGATTCCTAACATTAGAGAAACAATCTGGAGGCATACATCCCATCACAATTAGTGAGGTGACCTATTGTTTAGTTGCTTGCACATTGGTTATTTAATTTAGGGATACTCTCGCAAAGCATTTTAGTCCTCATTAGTTTGGTGTAGTGACTTGTGGCGAGTGTGAGATAATGGTTCATGGTGTTTGAACGATGTCAAATTTGCACCTAGATTGGGTGGTGCTACAAGTGGATGTTTGTAATGCTTTCAATTCAATGTCATAGTCAACCATTTTTTAGGAGTTACAATCTTCGTTTGGTTCTTTGGATTGACTTTTCCTATTAATTTAATGATTTTATGCATGTTCATCCCCATTGTACTTTTTTTGAGGCTTTTTGAAATGGAGATCTCATAATCATTTTGTTGGAATCAGATATATGACATGGGGACCCATTAGAAGGAATGTTGTTTGTTTTGGCTCATCTTTGCACTTTTCGCCTTATAACAATAGCCCACCTTGTGCTTTCTTTTGTTGGCAAATGATACACATAATAGGTATTGCATAAGATGTGGTTTTTATTTTTTTATGATTATAGTAGGTTTTTTTAACATTAGGGCTTTTAGTGCAGCCAATGAAGTGTGTAACTTGGTCTCCATAGGTGTTGAACCATTCTCTATCGCTTCCTCTCGGCTTTTTTACTCTCAACTTAGGTTTTCATATTTTGGGCACATCGGTGGGATCTAGATCATTCGTTGAATTGTTTGTGATTAAGGTTTTTCCTCAGGATCTTGGGACAATTTAGTTTCACTATGCTTGTAGATTTGTAAGCAACTTTTGTGATGTTTTTGTTGTGTTATTCCTAACACCCTAACTACTTGTTTCACACATTGTTTCTATCTTTAAGTATTTTGTAACAATCCATTGAGTTCGATACTTGTACCATAACTATGTTGGAGAAGTTACTTGGTGTGAGATCTTTGGGTGGTTCTATCAGTCACCTAGCTCATCATCAAACCACATAGCCATGAGTCCTTTTTGCATAAGGCTTTCACCTAATTTTTGTTGATTGTTTACTAAATTTTATTTTTCTTTGGGTTGTGTGTACTTGTGTTCTCATTTGCCTTGTACTTTTGATGGATGGGTCCTATCCTTGATTTTTATTTAGAGAGTTTTTTCTTTTTTCCAGGACCTTGAATTTGAACCTTATTCTTCTCTTTTAGAAATAACTTCAAATGGTAGACATTGAAAAATAAAATGCATTAATACTTTTGTACTAGCTGCATTTAGGACCCTTGGCTGATTTAACAATCTTCTATTCAAATACTTACATGTGTAAATATGTCTATGAAGGAAGATAGTTTGTTTTGTTTTGTTTTGTCAGGTTGAGATCTTCCAAACCATGGTGCTTCATGCCATGCTCTCAATATCTTCGAAAAGCTGAGATCTTCCAAACCATGGTGCTTCATGTCGTGCTCTCAATATCTTCGAAAAGCTCTCGATGAGTAAGGGTGCATGGACTTGGTTTGAGACTATTTGAAGCTATGGTGTGGAAGTTATTGATTATTGAACCATTTTCTCAATGAAAAATAAATAAGGTCAAAATTGAAAACTATATTGAAATTTGGGAGTGTTCTTGGTGTTGTCCAGATGAACTGGACGAGGCAGATTTAGTAGAATTTATTTCATAATTTTCACAACTAAGGTGTGGAAGAGATTGATTTTTGAGAGGATTTTGTTGTTGGAAATTCAAAAAAATTGCAAAAATTGGGTTTGGAAGGAAAAATCAGTTGAGCCCTCAATATATGTTCACATTTGGGCCAACAGCACATCCTACACTAGCCATTGTGAAAATTATGGGTTTCTTTGCAGTTTTTGCCCCTCTACAACTCTCACCTAATGGCTGGCAATGTTTGGAGCCTGTGGTCGTGGGGAGTCACACAAAGTTTGGCAGAAAAAGCTGTTCCAACTGATGCTACAGAATTAAATGTTTTCTAGGCTTTGAAATTGACCCAAGGGCCAAATCTCTATTCTCCCTTTTTTTTCGTTCTCTTTTCTTTCCCTTTTTGTTTCCTATGTTCCTTTTTTTTTCACCATTTTTGTTTCCTTTGTTGCCTTCAACAAGGGTCCATTCAAACTCTCTATTTTCTAGTTGGTATACCATGAGTTTGTGACTTGTTATCAATTTTCAAAAAGGTCATCAAAGATCAAAACATGAGAACTCTTTGGGCTAAAAAACCTTGAGCACAATCCAAAGGGATAACACACCTGCAAATAATGTCCTCCGAAATTATAATTCAACTCATCATGTCATTGGGACCCTATATGTGTTCCTTTGTTTGACTAGACTTCAACATCATGCTAACTGCCCTACCTCATCATATGTATGTCAGAAGTAGGTGTTGTCTTCTCCAGGCTCTATTCAACTCATCTTACAACAAAACATTTTTTTTCCAACTACCCATGTTTGTTCTTCTCTTAAGAGGTGTGCTAAATGCCTTGTTACATAGTTATGCTTAGATAGGGGTGGGTTTTATTCCACCCACTTGTTACCAATAATGTTCTTAATTGTGCTCTCCCAATTTGTTCTCCAAGTGTTCAATTTGAAATTAGTTCTCATGTATGTGTTGTGTTCAGTGTTTTTAGTTTTGGTGAGGAAAAACCAAAAAATAAATCAAGACCATTGCTATAGATAGAAAGGTTTTTATTTATTTTGTGAGAACAAAGTTGGCCCAAAGTTATCACCTTATGAGGAAAAACAAATTGAAATCACCATATTTAGACAATAGGTTCTAGCATGTTGTCAGCTCAATTCCTAAGCCTTTTTACTTTTCTCTCTAGCCTGTAGTCAAATTTGGCTAAGTCGTCTTTTGGATGATCACCAACTTGCTTACCTCACAAATTTGAGAAAAAAAGCACTGATTGTGTCACACATACATCTCATACAAGAGTTTCAACTTTCTAGGAAAAAAAAAAGTTTGTCATAATAAATTCCAAAGATTTCATACAAGTTTTTAATTTTGTTATCTAGTGAGATTTGATTGGTCAAAAGGCATGTCCAATTTCAAATGAAGTGACATTCAAAGGTTTCCATTGCCAAAAGTGCGAAAAAAGAAGAGTAAGAATGACCAAAAATGGTTTTGAATGTGTAGCAACAAATATAGAAAATGGATTAAACGTTTTCTATTTCATATCTAGTTTATAGCCAGATTTGGCTAAATCTTCCTAAAGGATGATTGCCATAAATTTTCACATCTTCCTATGTATGATCTCCAACTGATCTTTCTTTTCAACTTTGTCAAGTAGGTGGACACTGGTGATGATCCCAAAGAGGAATGAACCAAATTTCTTGGCTAGAGTTAAGAAAGGCCAATTGAACCTTTGTTTAGAATCCTTCCTAGTTCTGACAACCTACAGGAACTCACTATATAAATATGGTAACTTCTAACTTTTTTTTTTCCTTTCCCCCTCATGAAAATATGGAGACTTTTGTGCAAATTTCCCAAAAAAACCATTTGTACAATTAGCTTGGATTAACTTTTTTTGTCACCACCCAAAAAAAAAAAAAGCAAAAAAAGAAAGATGACATGAATTCTCCAGTTGTTCTACATTAAAAAAATCCCCAAAATAATGCTGGTGGTGAGTGAGTGGTTTGAAGAATTGGGAGTGATTAAACTCATGATAGGGTTGGTGGGGATCTTCAAATACTAGACAATAGTGGGAGAATACCTTTGCATGTAGCTTGCTACAGCATTGCATTGCAGCTCTTGTGTTGTTCCTCTGTTCAGCTTGTGATCCAACTTCTGGTGTGTTATCAAAACTGCAATGCTGGATTTGTAACAGCAGCTTGCTAGTTGCTAGCTAGCGGTTCATTCATTGTGTCAAATTCCAATATTGCAGATTAATCCAGTGCAAATCTCTAAATAGGGTTGCAGGAAGCAAAATTGTTTTATTGAAGTAATAGCAAACATCAAGATCACGATTGCCTCCAAATATATGCAGTTGCTAGCTTCAAGGAACTTAGCCATGAAGAAATCTTGTGTTATTGGGTAGTGATTAATTAATATTGATTGATCTAGAGAGGAGGAATCTGCTGCAAATGCGATGTTTAGATCAGTGATATTCCCCGCATTCATGAAAGTTAGATCATCGGCTTGAGAGAGCTGATCTTGAATTAATCTAGATCATTTTCCGGACTCTAGTCATCATGCAGCAGCTCATAGATCATGATCCAGACTTACATATATCAACATAAAACTCTAATATACAGTGAACAATATGATCATGTATATCACTCAGGAACTTACAAGACGACGTTGCTGCACGTCTCAGCGTCATGTCGAACTAATATATACTTTTTTATTAACACAAATTTGAGAAATTTGTTACTTTTTTTTTCTCTGGTGAACATTTTTCTATTCCTGAGATGAAGAGAAAAATGATCTATTCATTTTGTCTTTGGTGAACAATTTTTTCTATTCCTGAGATCTGGACTTTTCTCGCTCTGGGATCCATGATATAGTTGCTCATGTCTTCCGGAGCTTGGAATTCTCTCTTGGGTGTCCATGGGTTTCCGCATCAGCTACTGGTTGTGGATGTAGATATAAGCTATCTAGCTAGCTAGCTTCTCCGTTTAGGAATTGACTCAGATCCGTCAAAGAATCACCGCTAATTGCAGCAGCAGCAGCAGGATTTGCAAGATGAAGTTCGTGCAGCTAGTTGCAATTGTAGTGCTGTCATGTGCAGCTAGTTGTAGCACACTAGGGGAGTCGAGAAAATTAGCTGCAGAACCGGATCGTGAGCCCAAGGTGGAATTCTTCGATTACTCAGGCGAGGATGCAATCGTAAGCTGCGCAGAGCAGCCATCCAAGAAGCTAGAAACGGGAGAGATGGTCTCTGTTCCTTACACACACAGCAGCCAAGCTTGCTCAGTGACTCTTCTCAAGACTGGCAAGTACGTCCCTTTCGTGGTCAGCCAAGTGCTACCCGGATCCTCCAATTCGGGCCTCTCGGTCTCCATCGACATCGATGAGGCCTATCTCTTCTTCACCCTCAACGACACTGACGAGCATGCATTTGTGAACTACAGGCTGACCTCAGACGACGATCATACAGCAACAGAACCTGAAGAACAACAACAAACTCCGATCACAAACTCGATACTAAGTCAGTAGAGTACTACATCGCCTTCCTCCTGCAGCTCGTAAGCTTACTACCCAATCTTTTTCTTCGTCTTCTTCTTCTTTATGTATATGTGTGTGTTTTGGAGCATGAATTCAGGAATCCTTGAATCTTCAATCTAGCTGATCTGAATGCTGTTTTGGTGGGTTTTGGATTTGCAGATTGAATCTTGGCAGTAATATTTGGAGATGAAGAGCTTGAAGAGGGAGATCATGAGCAGCAGCTTCAAACTGATCTGATGAGCTGCAATGATCTCTCGTGTACCATACTTGAGGGACTTGAAGAGCTGTTAGAATTCAAGTTCCAGGGCATCACAAGATCTTTCTTCCAAGAACCTGCAACAAATTGTACACTACAGTCTCTCCAGGGTAGATTGCATATGAATCCCCTTCTTACAGTTAGAAGTAATTAAAACTCACAAATTTGAAGCTTGTGAGTAAATTGCATATGAAGAGCAGCCCAATTGTCTTATAGATCTGCACACAAGTGTTCCTGTCTTCTGTCAATAACTTTCTGTTGTGCAATTAGTCTTAGAAGTCCTTCACAATTAAGTCCCAGCTCATAAAAATTTGTAGAGCTTTGAATCAGATTACTTTGTATTCGTTCAGCTAGTAAAAATTTTATGATTTCAACAAATTCAAAGTTGAAGATTATGAATGTGCAATTTAACAAAATTTGCACAACAAAACATTTGTTAGCATTGTTCTTGTTGTTGTTCACAATTTTTTATATTATTCTTGTGGATCAAGAATTTAATTACCAAGTTTTTCTAGATCCAGGGTTAGATCAACTTCACCAAACTGTTTGCAACTGACACCTATATTATGGAGAAAGAAGAATAATTTTTATTCTCAGTTCTTTGTGATTTTGCGCCTCCAAGGTCCTGCATGTAGAAATTATTGCAGATCATTCTGACTTGGTTGGTTTTTTGGGTGCTTGTGTTAGTGGTCACTGGCAGCTCTGAGGAATGAATGCTCCCACAAGCTGAATGGACCTGCATTTTGTTGTCTAGCTTGAATCTCTAACTCTACTGAAAGACAAATCTAGTGCAACTTCTGGCTTTTCTATTTTTTTTTTCTTAGCTAATTCTTCACCACTTAATCTCCAGTGATCCAGGTTCCTGGAAAGAATGTGGTAATGGAGGGTTTAGGGTTTAGGGTTGGGTTTAGGGTTTAGAGTGTATATGTATGATGGGTTGGTAATGCAAGCAGAGTAGTGAATTCTAGTACCCATTTGTCCACCACCCATGAATGTGCTCTAGAAAGCATTCCATTTTAGATCATTGGAGGACTTCCACCAGTTTTTTTGAGCTGTCTTTACAGGATTTCATGCCATGATTTGCTTCCTTGAACTGGAATCTGGAACTGTCATGTCAATGATTTAGTCTCCCTGGGCAACTTTTTCCTGCACATTTCTTTGGTAAGGACTTTTGTACTGCATGAAATGAAAAAAACATTAGGTGTTGGTGGATTTAATAACAAGGAGCCTAGACTCACATTGAGTCATCATGAATCACTTGTGTAATCCACCCATTTTGAAGGGAAAAACTTTGCAAAGTATTTCATTGATCTTATGTAGTCCAAGTTTTGAGAAAGTTTCCTGACATGGCGTTCATGAATTGGCCCTGAACAAGGTAGCTACATGCCCATAGGCCTGGTTGTCCATATGAACCTGTAGATCAGTAGCTCAAAATAGCTAAAGAGGTAAGTAGCAAGCTCAACTATGTATGATGTTTGTTAACTCTTGCCTGAGTACAAGGTTCAATGAACTAGTGTTGTTGGCAAATTCTTGGTGTACATTACAAGACCCATTGGGTTTGGCTGTAGAGTTTTTTTTCAAAATCGAAATGGAAGACCCTTTGGTTTCAACTCTAGGGAATATTTCAAAAATTAAAATAGAGTCACATTTTTTTCACCAAGGGTTTAGGTCTGATGGGTCAAACTTTTATAAGAACTTTCAATTTTGAGTTTAGATCAAGACCAATTCTGACTCAATTCTGATTTTTAAAACAATTTTTGAAAATTTTGAATTTTCTATGTTCTCATATTGCTCTCATCAAGTTCTCTTAACTTCCCAAGTGAGTTCTCAAAGTTCTCAAAATGTTCCACAACATGTTCCCAAGAACAATACTATGTGGACATAGTGTCTATTGTCTGATTCATATTAATTAGTTAATGGGGTGATGCATGTCAAAGTTTTTATTTTCTTTTACAAATGAGTCTCTTCAATTGGCCCATCACTAAAAAGAACTCAAACTTTTGGCACTTCTCAAATAAAATGTTTGCATTTTGCACTCGCAAAACATAAACATAAAAGTCTTCTCCTTTGATGACTTTTATAATTTTCAAGAATATTGTTAGGCTAAAGTTATAGGATAAAAGGGTGAAGAAAAAAATTGGACCTCTAATGTGCTTGGCATTATCTTATTGTCTGAGTCCAATTTCATTACTAAAAGTGTTAGTCACCATTTTTGACCAAATGATACGGAGCACCACACTTTTATCCAGAACCAGCCCATGTTAGAAGGTTTTCATGCCAATATTTTGATTGCCGAATTTAATGAGTTGCTTACCTTTGTAGGACTCATTGATCTTTCAAGGAACAAGTCTCCGAGTATATTCAGGCATTTGCTAAAACTTGGGCTTTCTGAGGAATAAATCGCACCAATTTAAAGGCTGCAATAGCAGCACATGTGTTGCGATTGCAAAGCTTCATCATTTAGGTACAATCTCTCTCACTCTCACAAGAAGTGGCTTTGTACCTCCTTCAATTTCCTCAGTACCCTTTTCTTTTAAAGTGATGTAATTGAGGTAGTTGGCAATGTCTCTTCTCTCTCATTCTCTCTCATTCTCTCTCTTTCTGCATCTTCAATGATTGCAGATATTGCTTGGTGGGTTTTCCAATTTTTGAGCAGGCTTCACAACTTCCAAGTAGGCTCAACAAATTTGCCATTGCACCTTGGAAAATTTGCATATCAAATTTGCCTATCATTAGAGGGAAATTCTGACAGATTCTTACACTGGGCAAAGCCCTCAGTCAAGGGCATCACTGAAATCAGCTGGGCTACTACTACCCTCACACAAGCCCTTATTTTGGTAATGCCCTTCACCTCAAGCTTTACCCTACACATAATTCCTTCCTTCCTTCCTTCCTTCCTTCTTCAATTTGCAACTCTCTTTCTATTTGTTTTTTGTCGATGGTTCCATTCCATAGTAGGTAAAATATTTCTGACCAAATTATTTGTGGCAGTTATAAGGATTTGCCTTTGTGACGAATACTTTGTGCTCTTATTGGATGCAACCAAACGTATTGTACTTGCTTGGTTTTCCAATTGTCAGTGCTTATAAATGATTAGAGCATCATCTCCACCAATGCTCCGAATGCAACCCTGCAAACATATTTCTCATATCCAAGTTTTAGTTACTAACTTTGTGTCCAACCCCACCCCTAAAAATGAAACTGGTACTGGAAGTAGGTGTGAGACTATTATTAATAGCAACCCACTTGGACCAATCAAACTATCTACCCAATCAGAAACAACAAGGAGCAGTCAATAAATAGGATTTGACTGTGTTAATTAGACTGTTCTGGAGGGCTCTGGAAAAGCTGTGCATACATTCGGGGTCCCAGCATTCTTCCAGTGGATTCATTGGATTGGACTCATGATGAACCTTATCCAAGATTTTCAGCAAAGGGGTGACATACTCAGCATTGGTGGAGATGCTCTTAGAGATGGAAAATACCCAGACAAATCAAGTTTATCATAAATAGGGTAGTTGTGTTCTTTCTGCAAACAAAAGCAAGTTTGGAACAAACACAAAATGGTTGGACCCAAGATGCACTTCTGAGAACCCTTTTTTACACACTATTATTTGCTTGAATGAATAATGACAACTAGGTAGGTATAATACATTTTCACCCTCATTTGTTTCTGCATTGCATATATTAGTCCCTCTTCAACAGCCTTTTTCAATAGACCTAAAAAGGGAGATGATGGGACAACTTACACTCTGGAGATTTGGGCTGATTCATGTCCTGTTTCAAATCACAAGGTTTGGTGAGACTCCCTTTTTGTCAATATAATAATTTTGCCCATGTACTACTCTCTCATGTTGTGTTTGCTCCTTTTTCATGGCCCACCCACTCAATAGTTTGCAAGAATACATGGTGTTTTTTATTTATTTTGGTACCAAATGCTTTTGTAAATTATGGGTGGGTAATTGTAAACCCTAAAAAAAGTGAGTATTTTCTAAACCCTAAACTAAAGCATCATTATTGTCTTTTAGATTTCCAATTGAGCAACAGGTTTGATTCTTGAACAATTTCTTTGGGGAATGTGAGGATGAATTTTTTTTTTTAATTCTCGTGTTCCTGTCATGTTCTCAGCCTGTTCAAATATATGTTCTCAATGATTTTCCCCAGGTTCCTAATGCGCTCCCCATGATGCTCCTCAAGTTCTCAAACCGTTCCCAAGGGTGTTCCCAATAATAGCACCTCATTTTATCTCATATTCTTAGCCCAAACATCAGCCTTTCTCACATATGTAGACGAATCCAAAGGGGAAGCACTCTATCCTGACATAGGAACTGCAATTTGGGGGAGCCTTCGATGTTTCCCATCAGGTTCCCAATAGGTTCCCCAAGTTCCCAATGTGTTTTCCCCCATGTTCTCCATAACACCTCACTTTTATCCCATATGCTTTGGCAAATGTTGTCCTCCTTTCACCTATATAGGTGAGCCAAAGGAGAGGAACTCTATATTTCAAAATGAAACCTTCTGTTCTCAGGGAGCTTCCATATTTTCTTTTTTCTCGATGATGGGCCAATCAAATTGGCTCATTGCGAAAAAATAAAATTTGAACTTGGTAGGCACCTCATCTAGTTAATAGGAGAGGTAAATTGCCCATTTTAGCAGCTTTTGAAATAATGCATTAATTGGTTGGAGGGCAATCTGTTTGGTGATTTTGATAGCCATGTCTTTATGGAAACGATGAAAAGGGCAATGGTGTTGGCAACAAGAATTCAAGGCTACCAAATTGTAAACCTTTCAAAATGGAGAGCTTTCATGGGAGTTGTTGAACATAAAAGCTTGGCATTGACTTGCTAACTTGATGGTGAATGTCAAAACAATGAAAGGCTATGTTTTTGGTAACATGAGTTCAAGGCTACCTTAAAAACCTTTTGAAAATGAGAGCTTTTTATAGCAATTGTTGTGTATAAAAGCTTGGCATTGTCTTTCTAATGATTTTGATGGTGACGGTAACTAATTTAGTTGCTCAAAGGTTTACAATAAGCGTGGAAATGGTGATGAGCATATCGAGAAAAGAAATTCAAGGTGGAGCATAGGAAGCTTGAAAACGTAGCTAGGGTCCACATTTTGAAAACTTGTTCAAAGTTTTGTATCCAAGCAAGTAGTATGGAGGTTGTGGGTATCTAGTAAACATTACACGTTTGTTTCCATCTACTTTTCATGGTTGTTTTGTTATGGGTAAAATTATTAATGAATGAAAAATTCTAGGTGGTGGGCTAAAGTATTGAAAGGAAAATTCTTGTTAGTTTGTTATTACTCCTTGAAAGGAAAACTCCATTATTTTGTATCTTTTGAACCATGATAAGCACATATCCAACAAATCAAGGTGTGACTAGACTTGAACACTATGATCAACTATGCAATCGCTTTTGACATATAATTCACAAATAACCATGGAAGAGTTATAAAAAGTTTTTTATTTCACTTTCCCCATGTGAAAATGTTTATAACCATGAAAGGTTTCTTGAATAAGCCTTCAGTGAAGATTGGAAGTGCTTAGCCCAATTGATGTCCAAGTGAATGAAATGAACACATGTAAAAAAATTGTTTGTACTCATTTAAAATAATGGGAACTAGGGCAACTACAGGCATTTTAATTCTACATGTTCAAAATATATATTCTTAAACAATGGTAAATTTTTGTTGGTCCATGGGATGTCAATGTGTATTCATTATTGTTCATCACTTTCAACCTTTAATAAAGGATTTATTTTTTCCATGTCAATAAAAAGTGGCTTGTGAATAAATGAAAATTTCAAAATCATTGTTATGTAATTCAAGATTTATTTTAAGGTTTCAAAATTGCATTTATGTATTGGAATTATTTT
Organism: Sphagnum contortum; assembly: GCA_963920785.1. Classification (NCBI taxonomy): domain Eukaryota; kingdom Viridiplantae; phylum Streptophyta; class Sphagnopsida; order Sphagnales; family Sphagnaceae; genus Sphagnum; species Sphagnum contortum. The sequence goes on along the minus strand of OY987290.1, from coordinate 10,035,602 downwards.
TTTGAAGTTATAAGTTTATTTATGTGAAAATTGATGTGGATATGAAATGTCAATAATGATGTTAAAACTTAGATTTGGAAAATGTTCAAACATAAGGAAAAAAGGAGTTTGAATTCAAGCTTGTGTGAATTTACTTTTGGGTTGGGATTGAAGTAATTTGTAAATGTAAATATATGTTGTGTTTTCAAAGTGTGAGTTTTGATGTTTAAATAAATAAATAAAATTATGCCATAATGTTTTCTTTCAATGTATTAAGGAACATTTAGTGACATCAAAATTTCTTTTGTTTTGGTGATGATGAATATCTTTTCAAGTCATGTTTTTGTTGAACCATAAGGTAGAAGCACCTAAACCCATTAGAATAATATATTGAGTAAATTAGTTTTCCTTTATTTTAAGACAAATTAAAATTCAACCGAAGTCGTTATGAACTTTTTTATTTTTAATTAGTTATGAATTTATAAAACTCAAGATAGGTTCCCTTGACTATTAATAAATAGGCTCCCCTATGAATGGTGGGTGTAGCACTTCAAATACCTTAAAAAAAACTTAAGAACTTTTAATATATTCAAATATAAAATTTCAAAAATAACCCCAAACGTGCTGCAATAGCCCATATAATGGGCTAGATTTGAAAATATTTGAAATAGATAAGTTAACAAAAATTTTAACCATTTTTATAAGACCATAAACTAAAAGTTATTACAAGCATGCACTCATAAGCATATTTAAATAGTTTCAGGAGGTTTGTAATATGACATGATTTAAAGTACACTTGTGGTCTTAGGTTTTTCCCTCATGTAGCAAACTATAGGTTAGAAAAATCTATTGAAATTTATAATCATTGTGCAACTTTTATACAACCTTTCTTTTTCTATTGATCAATAGTATGTTTATGGTATAAGTTCAAATTGTTAATTTTGATGTTTCAAAACTTTGATAATAGTTTCATTCATAAAATTTGCTTTCATGTGGTTTTGATATTATGGTTTTATAGTTTGGCTTAATTGGCCATTTTTTTCCCTTCAAAATTTGTTAAATTATAACCAAATTAACACAATATGATATGAATTTTCAAAAACATCCCCCTTTCAAACTTTTAAATATTTTTTGGTGCAATAATTAGACCATTATTTGACTACAGGTTGGATGGAAAATTCACATCTAAATTATGAATGAAAAACCTTCAAAATGGATGAAATGTTGAAAAATAAACTTAAATCCCAAAAAATCAAAAAACAATTTAATAAAAAATAGGTGGCAAGTTTAAATTGGTCTTGAACCTACCTTTTAGGTTTGGAGATTTTGAAATAAAATAAAATAAAAGGAGGTCCAGATGGACACATGTATCCCCTTATGTGTTTTTAAACTAGTTTTTAAAATTGAATTTAATCATATTTTTAATCACATCAAACAATGGACAAAATTGGTTGTAATCATAATAGATTAGTGAATACAAATGTGAGTACAACTATATGATTAACATGACTAAATATGCTGGTTCAAAAGGATTAAAATGATCAAGGCTATTAATTGATATGGCATTATTAATTTGATTTTAAATTAAAAGTTATATTATTTATATGAATATATAATGACATTATGAAACTTTAATATTTTTTAATTATAGGTGAATCCAAAACCCTACCACCTTTGATCTGTAATTTAACATTGGAAAAATATATATATTTTTTGGGCTTACATTGTTTGTCGACATCACACAAGCCATTGAATCCCCAAACTCATGATTTTTTTAATGCTCCAAATAAAGTTTCACTCATAACGTTTTTGGCCACATTCCAAGGCCTTAATCACTAAGTCATCACCTCACATGATGAAAAAAAATGACATTGCAAAATATGTAAGTTACATATATTTTGAAGAAAAAAGTGAGTTTTTAAATATCACTATTTGATTTAATAGATTTGGTAGTATTATTATTACATTGAACTTCATTAATTTTTTAATTCAAAAATATGTGTAAATATTTATTATTTGAAATACTTGTTAATTAACAAATTCAAATGCATCATTTGAAACTTTTAATTGAATTATATAATCAAATATTATTTAAGTACATCTAATTTATTAACTTTGATGAAACTTTGTGATTTTTTTCCATTTCAAAATGTACAACTAAGATGGCTTTAAGTATTTATTTAAAATAATCATGTGTAATGTCTGAAATATAATTATTGAAATAAAACATTTACTTTCACAATTACATTGAATTTTCTAATTTCTTTAGTTTCAAAATATGAAAAAATAATTTAATAATTTAATTTTAGAATTCATATATAATGTATCAAATCTTTGATTGAGTTATAATCTATAATTATTTAGGTTAAAATAATTTATTACCATAATCATATTGGATTATGTGATTCCTTTCAATTCAAAAATGTAAACAAAAAATTCAATATTTGTTTCAAAAATTCAAGCAATGGTTTTTTTTTGCTTGGGTTAGAAAATTTTCATAAAACTATTTGGGTACAATTGGTTTCCTTGCTTTCATCATTGACTTCAATTTTATTATATTTAAAATCCAAAGTCTTAAACATTCCATCATACTTTGAATTATTCCATAAATGTATTTTTAAAATTAATGTTAAAAAAATATATCTAAATTTCATAACAAAAAAAATTCACTTTTGAAATTATGGTGTTAAAATTTGTATACCTTCAATCTTATATTAACTTTTTGTAATAAAAATAAGAGAATTGAATTGAATGTAAATTTTTTTTGTAGTAACAATGGATTTTACCATAATTTTATTTTTAAAATGAAACTTTATATTTTCTGAATTCAAATTTAAATGAGATGTACATTAGTTTTGTTCTATTTTTCATTAATTAAATAAATTACTTCATTTTATTATTCCATTTTACTCATGTGATTTGATCATAAATAATAAATATATGGTTTAATTTGGTGCTAATTTGATTTGGACATATATATGCATTCAATTAATTCATCACAAATACAAACTGAATAAGGGAATTTGAATAAGTGAATATTAGCATGCACATTTAGTTAATTATTATGATTTATTCTCTATAATTTTGATAAAAGTAGAAAACTTTAAATTAATATTCCATATTTCCATTACCTTTTTTCTCACATTTTCTCTCTTGTAAATTATTTATTTATTTGAATAATTATGAAAATAATCGAAATCATAAAAACTATATCTTTTGACATTTTTTTGGTAATGATGTTTGAAAAACGAGAACATGAAATTTTTTTTCCATTTTGTTAATACCACGTCATTAAAAATAACAATATGATCATGTGTGTCATATTGTATGACTAATTCTAGTCATGTTAGTTGTATTAATTAACATAAACAAATCTGTTTGGGCACCCACATTTGCCATGTGTGCAACATATTATTTAATTTGACTGTAATGCTAAAATTTTTAATCATATTGAACATTGGTAATTTTGATTTTAGTCATGATGAACACATTTAGTCACTTTAGACTACTAGTGTATTCTAAATATTGACTATATAATCATTTAAACATGATGCTAGTAGCATAAAAACCATGTTTTTGTAGTACTAAGGTTTCAACCCCTAGGCTTGCAAGCTTCCCAAGCTTGTCAAGCAATAGGTCAAGAAAACTTGAACTTGAATGGTAATTGCGATGTTAAATTCCATTCATTGCAGCATTTGCTTCTTTTTGCCCCTCCTTACTAGTTGCAAATACACCTATTATAGTAACAACTCTTCCTCCTTGTGCATGACATTACCAACCATGAAAATGAAGAGGAGGAGAAGCTCAAGCCCTTGCATTATTTGTTGGCAAAAACCATTGGGAATTCTAAGTTTTAACAATGGTGGTGGTAATAAAGATTGTTGTTGATACTCCTAGGTTGGGCACATGCAAGGAAGAAGATGATAACGACAATCACAAGGGGAAAACCCCTTAAATACGATAACAATGTCATGTTGGTTGGTTAGTTACTTGTTGGTTAGCAAACCCTTATTACTTATTAAACACACTTATCAAGGAAGAAAAAAAAGGAGAAAGAAAAAGACATGAAGAGAGAAGGAAGAGGGGTTCTATCACAAAAGTAGGGCCTTCATCATGTGTATGTGAGGTTTTTTCTTTCCACCAAGCTCCCTTCAACACATCTTCATCACACTTTTAATTAGGTACTTAGGCCCTTGCTAGGGTTCAATTCCTTAGGGAGCAATAAATGAAACCAAATTCAAAAATGCCAAAATCACCAAGTGAACTTTTTCAACTAAAAATTAAGAATGCCTCCCCTTAGTTGTACTTCCTACCACTTGCAAATTTCTTAGTGTTGACCCATATCCAATTCAAAACTATAAACGCACTAAAGTAAATGAAACCTCCATGACCTTTGCCACACAAGACAAATCTCAAAACAAAACAACAAAATTTAGTTGTAGCACAAAACTAAGTCAGATTTTTGGTGATTTTAAGCATGACTCACCTACAAATAATAAGAATCTAAACACAAAACACAAAATGGAATGAACACAAAAACATGTGCCACAATGGAATTTGCATAAAAACGCAAAAAATATGTAACAACAAACTTGTATTCTACAATTTCAAATCACCAAAAGTGATTTGAAAACACACAACTTGGGATAATATCCCAAACATGAAATACATTTCATCCTATTCACATTTGACTCAATTCTAAGCTAAAACACAATAAATTACATTAATTCAATTTAACAATAATAAAATTAGGACTTAATTAGGAGTGTAAATGCAATATAAGGAACCACAGGCTACAAGGTTAAAGTCCTTTTCAAGGACTGCATTTGACACATGGCATTCATATGTTGGTCAATTTTCTTAATTTTTACATTTTTCATATTTAATTTATATCTGTGTTTTGAATATAATTACCTTTTTACTATATTTTGGTCCATATCATATATGTACAATGCATCCATGCTTTAGATATCATAAAAATGAATAACTTTGTTAAAGACACATTTTCAAAATTCATAATTTTAGGGTATAAAAACATGTTTGAAACAAATATGTTTAAATGCGTTTGAAAATGAATTTTATTAATTTCAAGTGATTTTTCTTTTATAATCATCAGTGTTAAAATCCTCTTCAATTTTGAAAAGGAATGGTGCACATTTGATAAGGAAAAAAATGTTGGGAAGAAAAAAACCATTTTCATAGTTGTTTTGAACATGCAAAAGGAATCTTGAAACATCATCAATTTGCATCAAGTTTTGAACAATGAAACCTTATAAGTAATGAAACTTAAGAAGGAAAAGAAATTGAAAATCCAATTTATTATGCTCCTTTTGTATTTTTCAAAGATATAAAATATATTTTTGAACACTTGTGGTTCCTTTTATTGTGTTTGCACCCTTAGGTAATTAAACTAGCATTCCTTATAAGTTGAAAACCAAGACCTCCAATGAAGAAGAAAATGAAAAAGATGTGTTACAAAATGAAATGGTTTTGGCATAATTGAAGGCAATGCACAAACATGCTTCCTAAAGCATTCTCAAAAGGCAACAAATGTGTCCTTTTGGTAGTCCTTCAAAATTGACTATTGTTTAATGTGTTGCTAACCACTTGTAGAGGTCCTAAATCAAAACTTAAACTTAATGCTAATTTTTGTATATGTTCGATTTTTGCAAGATGTTCAAATTTTCAACAAATTATTCAAATTGGACTAGAAATGAAGATAAAGATGTTGAATCCATAAAAAAAACAATTGAAAATTAGTTGTCCAATTTGCATGGATGAATTAAATTAGAGACTCATTCCATTCCAACATTTTTATGTTGAAAAATTAAATTATAGTTGCTCAAATATGTCCCTTACACAAACTTCCAACATCCTTCATTTTTCCATGCTCCTTAACCTTCCCTCATAAGCCTCATTTAATAGGTAAGTTTCATAACTTCAACAACCTCTTCAGAAAACCTTATTCCTTGAACAAGTCAAGCTTCAACATGCAACAAACATGTAAAAAAAACCTATAAAGACCCATAGTTAAAAACAGACCATGTTCCATGACAATGACAATGATGATGGTCATTCTTAAGGAAAGTTTTCAAACTTTCAAACATTTTTAAAATGGTGAACTTGCTTGAGATTTGTAGACCTAAATACTTTAATGGTTTTTAGGTGTTTTTTTGGTTCTAACTTTGTGGTGTTGCTTTCAAGTGATGATCATCCACAATTATGTTTAGCCAAATTTGGGAAATATTCAAACACTCATGGAAGCACAAAACCTTAAACACCTTAATGTATTGTTGACAATTATGCAATGTTTAGGATTTTTCCTATAACCCTTTTATTGCAATTTTAAATTTAAAACAAGAATTTGTGACAAGTACTCTTCTCATAAAATATTTTTTGAATTTTATAAAGTAATTCAATTTTATTTTTTTCCTATTGACAAAAGCAAAATCAACCTTCAAAGATCTAAAAACCCCATTTCCCAAGATTTCCATTGCCGAAAAGGAAGAAAAAATAATAAAAATTTCCATATATATATTATTTGGTTTTCAATTCTTAGCCAACAATGTCATGGAAAGATGATTAGAAATTTTTTAATTAATATATGTTTGTAACCAGATTTTGCTAAATATTCATAAGTATGATAACAATTTTTATATATCATCTTGTGGAAAATCATCCCTTTTTAGCTATAAACAAAAATGGCCTAAAAAACTATCAGCCCCATTTAATGCACATTGGCCATGAAAGTCATGGTCATGATTAAATTTTTTTACTTCAATCTTTCATCACATCAAACCATATTTGCATAATGGAAAAGACCCCTTCTGTGCACACCAATTTACTTTCTAGGTGGATTCTTTTAATGTTTTCATCCCATAAAATATCATTTTGAACCATGCATGTTTTATTTCTTAAAATGGCCAAAATTGCCATATTTTGAAAGAAATAATGAAATTGGTTCTTAGCCACCAATATCAAACTATTAACAAATTCCCATTACTTTCATTTTTCATTGTAGAAAACATGTGGTTAAGTGTTTGCATGGGTTGAAGCTAGTATTATAATTATGAAAAGATTGATTCAAAACCCTTAAGTCCTCTTACCCCCTTCTCACCCCCACCCCCAAAAATTTGCGTGCCTACATGAATTGTCCCTACAAAGAAAAGAGGTGAATTTTTTAATTAAAAAAACCATGGCTAATGATAGGATAAATTTTGTGGTTCCATATATTGTAATGTACAATATATATATGATGAACATTACCGAGTGCATTAATACATATATTACACCTCAATTTTGTGTGGTTTTGGATGGTTAAAAATGATTGGTCTTGTTGCACCATATTTCTTACGAAAGTACCGTAAAAGAGGATGTAGTTACACACATTTGATAATTTGTTTTCTACACATGTTTAAGTTACTCTAATTTCCTTAGTCGATGGAAGGTGCGATGTCTTGCCACAATCATGAAGAGCCCTTCTTGTCGTAAATATGCGTCAAGGGTTCCATGTTGCTTAACTCTTACTCATAACATGTGTGTTGTATTGCTATTCAGTTATTCCTATTCTGTCAATTATTTGCACAACCAAGTTTAAAGGTTTTAAAGGTTTAGGGTTTAGGGGGTGTTGCCACCAAATTTGAGTTTTTATTTCGGGATTTTGAGGCGAATGACCCCCCCATTTTCAAAAGTTATGATTATCGTGATGTGTTTATTTTTCCCTAATTGTTCACCATTTGCAAAATATTGGGGGGTGTGAAAATTTCAAAGAAGTCAAAAAGATGAATGTGTAGGGTTTATTTTTATAAAATTTCAAAGTTTCAAGGTGGCATACCCCCCATTTTCAAGGGTTTTAATGCTAGTGGTGTGTTTACATGTTTTACGTATCATCCACATTTTGGCATTGTAAGTGTTTACATGTTTTACATTGTTTTGATTTCACCCACATTAGTGTATGTATGTGTAGGTATTGAATTACAATGGGTTTAGGGTTTAGGGTTTAAGGGTCTAGGGTTTTTGGGTTTAAGGTTTAAGGGTTTAATATTTTAGGGTTTAAATGTTTAAGGGTTTAGGTTTAAGGTCACATGTGCGTCCTCACCAAATTTGAATTTTTATTTTGGGGTTTTGAGATGACGTACCCCCCACTTTTTGAAGGTTTCGATTCTCGTGGTGTGTTTATTTTTCCTTAATTATTCACCATTTAAGCCTAGGTTTAGGGTTTAAGGTTTAACATTACATGTGTATCCCCATCAAATTTGAATTTTTATTTTGAGATTTTGAAGTAATCAACCCCCCCATTTTCAAGGGCTTTGATTCTCATGGTGTGTTTATTTTTCCTTAATTGTTCACCATTTGGAAGATATAAGGGTATGTAATTTTAGAGGCTCGGAAAAGATGAAAATGTTTAGGGTTATTTTTATAAAATTTGAAAGTTTAAAAGTGACTTACTTCCCCATTTTTAAGTGTTTTGATGTTAGTGGTGTGTTTTTTTTGCCTAAAAATGTACAGTTTGCAAAATATAGAAGGTTTAAGTTTTAGGGTTACATGGTTGTTTCAACCTAATTACACTTTTTTATTTTGGGATTTGAAATGACCTACCCTGCACCCCCTTTTCAAATGTTTTGATTCTAATGGTGTGTTTACATTTCCTTAATTGTTCACCATTTGGAAGATATGAAAGGTTTGACTTTGGAATGGTTAGTTGATTTATTTTTATTCTAACAAAATTTGAAAGTTTGGAGATGACCTACCCCTTTATTTTCAAAGGTTATCATGATAATGGTGACTTTATTTTTCTATAAAATTTTATGGTTTACAATTTAGGGTTTTGCCCAAATTATCAACTTCCACCTTAATTTTTCCAATTTATGAAATTATGCCAAGTTTTGCCAAAATTATGGGGTTGTGCCAACATTCTCCAAAATTATGGAGGTGTTTTTTAATTCTACCAAATTAATGGAATTGTGGTCTAGTTTTGCCAAAGTTATGAAATTGTGCCAAGATTTGCTTGAATTATAGAGTCCATTTTAATTTTTCCCAAATTTATGGGGTTAGGATTTAGTTTTGCCAAAAGTATGTAGTTATGTCAAGTTTTGCCCAAATTAAGGAAAATCCTTTTCTTTTTTGCCAAATTTATGGAATTATGTTCAATTTTGCCCTAATTATGGAATTCCCCCTTATACGTATGATATTCATACTACACCCACAAGGATGAAGGCAATAGGTAGTTTGACCAAAAAAACCCACTATAGTGGCAAGTAGTTTGAACATAGTGGCAGGCTGATTTTATTGACTTCTTTCACTTTTTGTTACTTTTTACTAGTTGTAACTTTTGTAACCTTCTTTTTACTATATTGAAGGGGGGCAAGGTTAGTTTTAAAATTTTATTTCTTGATTATTGAGGGGGGAAGGGAGGGGAGTTAATTTTTTTTTTCTTAAAACCTTTTTTCATTGTTGAAGGGGCTAGGGAAGGGAGGGGTCAAGGTTTTTTTTCTTTTGATTTGTTGAAGGGGGAGGGGAGGGGAAGGGGAGGGGTTGAATTTTTTAAAACTTCATTATGAGGGGGTGGGGGTTGGTTTTACTAATTCAGTTTTAGTTAAATTAAATTAAATTAAATTAAACCAACCTAAACTTGGTTAAATTAATTGGTTAAGTTAATTTAAACTTTGTTAAACTAACCTAAAATAAACTAAATTTGATAAACCTCTATTTCCAAACTCTAGGTGTATAGTTTGCCCTACCAATGGACAATGGACCACAAGGTGGCATGTCTAATTCTTTGTTCAAAATTAAATTGGTTAGATGTTTTTCCTACCATGCATTGTTGAAAGTGGCCACGCTGTAGTTTTAAAGCCTTCACCGAGGGTGGGATTTCACGAGATGGATGAGGTCTATTCACTTCATCATCTAATAGAGCTTCCTACTTGTCTTTCACTTTTGCATTTAGCAATTGTAAGGTGAGTTCCTTTTTTGCCCCTATTACCTGAAACAAGCAAGTAAACTTTTAAAATGCAACAATTGGTAATCCATCTCCACACAAATATGTGAGAAAAGAATCCTAAACTTCCTAAAGCTATTTAACAACTTGAATTCAATTTAAGCTAATAGGTTATGTCTGCCAAAGTAAGCCAAAAAAAAAACAAGGAAACTAAAATTTTGAAGTTGTAATTATTTCAACAAAATGGTTGCCTCATTTGACCACTAACTCTTATGGCTTCTTGGTTTAACATTGAAGAAATCATTCATATAAATAAAATTACTATAAACACAAGATGTATCTCCTCAGACAATTTATCTCAAAACAACCAAATGACTACACACCATTGGATGCATTTCATACCTAAGCATTATTTTCTACAACAACGACCGTAGGAGCTGCCCCAAACAACACACCTCCATCCCTTTGAAGACATCTAATGAGCTTTATGCATTCCTTTAGTCTCAATCCATGAAGATCACCACTTTTTTAACCTCAACAAGAATGACTAGGTATTGACAAGCAAGTTCAAACCATGTCACTTCATTCACAAATAGATCACCTTCAAACTCTGGTGTCATAAACATTGTTTCATTCACAAAAAAAAATTCCTTTTTTTTTTAATCTTCACACCTACCACTAGTTGGAGCACCCAAAACCATGTGTTGCATATCTACAAGTGGAAACTCATGCAAAGGTGTAAGGTTAAGGGTCATCTATGTGTCCTCACAAATTTTTGAATTTTTATTTTGGGGTTTTGAAGTGACCTACCCCCTCCATTTTTAGGGTTTTGATTCTCATGATGTGTTTATTTTTCCTTATTTTTTCACCATTTAAAAGATATTGGGGGGTATGAAAATTTCAGGGGGGCTAGATAGATGGGGTTCAAGGTTTAAAGGTGACATACCCCCCTATTTTTGAAGGTCATGATATTAGTGGTGTATTTATTTTCACCTAAAAATGTATGGTTTACAAGATTTAAGGTTTTAAGGTTTTTAAGGGTTTAAGGTTTAGGGTTATATGGGTGTTCCCACCAAATTTTAATTTTAATTTTGGGATTTTGAAGTGCCTTACCCCCGATTTTCAAAGGTTTTGATTGTCATGGTGTGTGTTTATTTTTACCTAATTGTTCACCATTTGCAAGATATAGGGGGTATGAAAATTTCAGAGGGGCCCAAATGAAGGGTTTTGGATTTACTTTTATAAAATTTCAAAGTTTGGATGTGATGTACTTATCCATTTTTGAGGGTTGTGAATCTAGTGGTGTGTTTATTTTTGCCTAGAAGTGGACGATTTGGAAGATATAAAAGGTTGTTTCAACCTAATTTCATTATTTATTTAGGATTTTGAAATGTCCAACCCCCCCATTTTTTAAGCTTTTGATTGTCATGTTGTGTTTATTTTTCCCTAATTGTTCACCATTTGGAAGATATGGACAATTTGACTTTGGAGTGGATGGTTGATTACATTTCTTTTTAGAATTTCAAAGTTTGGAATTGACATACCTCTTCATTTTTAAGGGTTATGATGATAATGGTGTGTTTAGTTTACCTAAAAATTGATGGTTTCGAAGATTTGGAGGGTTTGACTTTAGGTGTTATAGTTGACTTATTGGATTAGTTTGGAAATTAAAATTTGTGAGGTGATGTACCCCCTCCATTGCTCTAGTTTTGCACATTTGAAAATTTGTACAATTTTTCACCGACACTTCACTTCTTCTTCAAATTTTTTGGGCTTAATTGGGCAGATAAAAGCCTATACATATTATATTCACATTGCACTCACAAGGACATAGGTAATAGGCAGTTTGACCTAAAAAACCCCACTTTAGAGGCAAGGAGTTTGAACATGGTGGCAAGTTGTTTTTGCTGATTTCTTTTCACTTTTTGTTACTTTTTTTACTAATTGTAGCTTTTGTAATCTTCTTTTTATTGTTGAAGGGGGGTGAGGTCAGTTGCTTCAATTTATTTTTTCATTGTTGAGTGGCTAAAGAGTGGAAAGGTCAAAGTTCATTTTTCTTTTCTTTTTTTTTCTTGAAGGGGGAGGGTAGGGGAAGGGGTTCATTGTTTTTTTAAAATTCATTATGGGAGGGGGGAGGGGGGAGGGGGGGGGGGGGTTGGTTTAACTAATTTAATTTTAGCTAAAATAAACTAAACATAATTAAACTGACCTAAACATGACTAAACCAATTTAAACTTGACTAAACTAAACTCAACATGGCTAAAATAATTTAAAATAAACTACATTTCACAAAATTAATATAATCTTGGTTTAAATCAATTAAATAAATCTTTGCTAAACTTGGTTAAATTAACCTAAAATAAAATAAATTTGACAAAATTAATATAATTTTGGTTTAAATAAACTAAATAAATCTTGGCTAAACTAACATAAATCTAGTTAAATTTGATTAAACTAACATAGTTTTTATTAAATTAAATTAAACTTGGATATGTCATTTGTTTTTAGATATAAATTTACAATGGTTGTTTAAAAAATAAAATCAAGGAACTTTCAAGTTTTTAAAATTTTCAATATTATTCTACCACCACACTAGAAGAAAAATGAGTTTTTCCAACTTGTCCAATGTGACGTTTTTGTCCAAGGTAACTAATTTTTTTCACATGCAACTAAAACATTAGTCACCTTGGACAAAAATAGTCACAAAAGTTGGTTACAAAATCCCATTTTTTCTTCTAATTGGTTATTGGAATAAATATATTTAGGAATTCAAAATTTGCAAAATAACACACGAGTGAATTAAAAAGAAAACAAAAAGAAATGTGTAAAACAGGTATTGGAAATTTTTAGAGGGGATCAAGGTCCAAGTTGTCACATTACATGGAAAAAAATTCTAAAGTCACCTTACTGAGATAATAAATGCAAACAAATCATCAAATTATAAGATGGATCCTAAATCATTCTACTTCCCCTTGTCACTTTTAACCACCTCTAAACCCTAAATCCTAACCCTTTTTATGCATGATTGCCAACCCACTTACTCCACAAATTTTGGGGGTGGGGGGAGGGGAAGTTCTATTTGTATCTATAAGAATATCTCCCATTTATTACATTTTAAATATTAATTGTTGGATGGAATTTTTTTTCAAATTGGTACATAATTTAGTTGAGTGCAATATGAGTTGTGGAAATATGTATGTTGTGGACCCAACCATAGATGCCTTTCTTAAAATTTTCATTAAAAAATTAAAACTACCATTTATGTTGAAAGGCAAACCATTTATTTCATACTTGCTTTCAATAATAGTTGAATAACCCTAATCAACATTTAAAACCTTTTGCATAAGATAACATTACAAATTTAATTATGAAGTTTGTTTAACAATCTTGAAATGAAAGGTCCATAAAATTTAACATGAACTTTTGTTACTCCTTGTGAAATATGTATTTATTTTGATTTGAGAAGTAATTTAAATTCATAATTTTCAAATTGACTCCATCATTTCAACTTTAGGGGAAAAAAAATGAATTGAATTTTGCAATCCTTAACTTGAATACGTGACCATGGTTTTATTTCTCAATTTTATGACATCAAATTTACACTAGAAACACAAAATTTTCTCAATATTTTTGTTAATGTGATGATGTGTTTACCATAATGGATATTTGGAAAAGGGATTTAGTAAGAGAAATAATGATGAAACAAAAAGGATTGAATCAAATGAAAAGGCTATCATATGATATAAAATACCAAAATGGCCATGCCATGTCTTTAGATTCTTTAAATAAAATGCATGGGTAGCTTAGGAATCTTGGGATAAAAAGCTTAAGTAACCCAAGGTTAAAAGTCTAGATAATCTATAGTAAAAAGCTTAGGTAACCTAAGGTAAAATGTTTAAGTAAATCAAAAAGCTTAGGTAGCCTAAGGCAAAAAACCTAGGTAACCTTGTGTAAAAAATATAGGTAAGTTATAGTAAAAAACCTAGGTAACCTAAGGTGAAAGGCTTCGGTTAATCAAAAAGCTTACATATTTTAAAATAAAAAGCCTAAGCAACCTATGCATTTTTAAATATTTTTTTTAAGTAGCCTCTAAGGTTTGTGTGTTCATGGTTATTTGGTGGAGGATCTAGAGGCTACTTAGACTATTTTATTTTAAGTTGCATAGGTTGCTTAGGCTTTTTACCTTAGGCTACCTAAGTTTTTTTATTTACTTAAGCCTTTTACCTTAGGCTACCTAGGGTTTTTAATGTAAATTACTTAAATTTGTTACATTAGATTACTTAGGGTTTTTACTATAGATTACATAAACTTTTTACCCTAGGTTATCTAAGCTTTTTATCCTAATATTTTTAATCTACTTAAAAATTATATTTTAAGATCTTAGGGTAATTAAACATCTTATTTGAAGATTATGAGGACAAAGCATGGCCATTTTGGTGGGTCTTAGTGAGCCTTAGAACCATCTACAATGCTTATAGGTAGTTCAATCCTAAAAAAAAAGAAAAATGCTTGTAAATACCTATCACTCAAAAAACCCTATCCTTTTTCGTGATAGTACGAATTGAAATATATCTCAATTGTGGCATACCTAATGACCACAAAAATACCAAATGTCAACCTTCAAGTTGCAATACATTTGCACCACCATCCAAAATTAGAATATGAATATTCATGACCTTGTCAATTCCTTCATACATGTACAACCAACTTGTAACCATTTTGTAGAAAATCACAAAGTTATTTAAACATAAATAAAATCTAATTCAAAATGATGGATAACTATAAATGACGTTTTACAAATATTCAACAAACTGTGAAACATACTTATATCTTTAAAAAAATTTGCAGACATGAGAGCATTTATAATGTGTGGTTTTCTGAACCCAAACATCAAGCACATGGGGCAACATGACTAATTCAATCAGAATGCACGAATGAATTCAATTAAGGCCTCTTCTTAAATTAATAAAAACTTGACACCCATTTATATACTCAGACGTATATTAATTTGCTCACACCTCTATTGGTTCACTCATGATTTTGGTGGTTAGCTAGGTGGTTCAAAGATACAAAGCTATTACATTGTTGCCATCTTGCCTTCCATGAGTGCTTCCAAATGAAGGATCTATGGATATCATGATTTGTTGTTCCAAAATATGCATTTTGGGTATTCAACATCATCTTCCAATTATTCTTGTAAACCCTAGTAATCCAATGTCTTTCAATGTTCAACCCCGCATTCCAAAAAGCCCAATGTTGTTGCAACCACACCTAACTTACACCATCTAGGTTCCAAGACTTGGAAACTTGTTGACTACATGCTAATGCAAACAAAGATGTCAACCACAACTAAAGGAGGCATAAATAATATACCATAGTTAATAATCATTGGACATATGTTTTCAATCCTAAAATTGTATTTTTTTTTGAGATTATCTTATTCTAGCATTTGAATGCATGCATTTACCAACTGTGTGAAGTTGGTAATACATAGGCCTAAGGCCTTCAGTCCCATCCATCGAACCAACTGTTCATCACCAATGATGTTTTTCAATTTTGGCATGGCCTCATGCATGTTTAATGAGTTGCAACACCAAATGGCCCAAAAAAAAACTTATAATTGTTCACTCTGGATCTAACCCGGCAATCAACACCATACTTTCCTTCATGCAATGAGACATTACCCAATGCCTACTCATTGTGCAAAAGGTGGCACTTGGGACAATTTTTAGGTGAGTGGGGAATGGAATTATGGCAATCTGTTTTAAGATGCAGTCCAAGACATTTGAAGGATTGATAACCATTTAGCAACAATGGACAATTTTGATTGGGGTGATAGAGGTGTCCATCACTACCATAAACACAACATAAAAGATAATTGGGTTCATTAAGAGCAACAAATCAACAAAAATTCATCAAGGATGTACAATCCTCATTCATGAAAAAGATGAGCAATGTTGCCCGCACCACTTAGGCATCGACAATGGCAAGGGTGGTTGTAGTGACACCACTTGTGATTGTTGAAAACAATTATCACATGGTTGTGTGGCTTGAATTAAGCTGCACCATTGGGATTGACCATTAACAACTAAATGAAGATTGTGTTGTCGATAATTTTTCATGTACATGATCCAAGCATTGGGTTCATCAATGAATGAATCAATGTGCATAGCTTCCACTCTTGATTTCCTACTAAAAATCATTCGGTTAATACTAAGTTGATTATCACGAGCAAGTCGACATGACTCTTGGTGTAGAACAACAAAAGATCTAAAATATCCATGATAGATGATAAGCCTAACAAATGGATAGTTGTACCCACACCCAATGACCCTAGTGGCCACCATAACATGCACTTTACCCAAAAGCCATGATTATAACTGCATTTTCTTAGTGTCTTGGAATTAGTGGAAGTGCATTTCTTAGGAAAATGCAATTAATGGGTTTAATTTTTGTTAAATTTGTATGCATGTTTTATGATGCATTACATTGAGTTTTATATTGTAGTAATATTGCAGTCTATATAAGGTTTATGTTCATCACAAAAGATATGTTATGGTTCTTTAAATGTTTCAATGCATATTATTGAAATTATTCTAATTGTACACCCATTGTGATTACTAATCCAATTTAGATATATTTATAAGAATTCATCAATGGATATTAAGTAACTTCCTTCTTGTTCAAAACCCATTTTGGTTATAAATCCAATGTTTAAAAATTCAAATAATTGTGGGCTTGGTGGCCATTTGACCATTTAATACACAGTCTACTATCAAGGTCGATGAATTAATTTTTTCTCTCTACATAAATCGTTGTTCTTATAAATCCAATGAAATTTAATTTCAATTTCATTGATCGCTTAGTGGGCACCCAACCACATAATACTCAATTTATTTGAAAATTATTTACATTACATTCAAAAAATAAAAAAACTCATGTTGCCCTAAGGTGGACAAATTTTCATGAACTTGAAACATCTATTGCACAATTAAATGTTGATATTGTTTATGATCTCCACCATTTTGTCTTGCATAAAAGGTATACCGCCACAATATGAGAACATAAGTGCCATTAAGTAAAGTCCAATATTAACTCTTTTGCCTAGATTTAATTAAATACCAATTAGACCCTCTTCAACACATGTTAGAATGAATTTCCCAAAGCATTAACTTATATAAATTAGAAATGACTTCTAGGCATGCCATGGCAATCCTTGGGTCATGGTTGCCATTAAGGTTAAAGTATAATTCAACTTCAATATGAATTGAAAGATTCAAATTAGTTGTACTTCCTTCCTTCAATACGTTAAGTTGGATAGATTTATACTTGGAAAAATGCATAGGTAGTTATAATTGTTGGAAGAAAATAGTTTAAGGATGTATGAGGTGTTCAAACTTTATTTATATTCTTTGCACATGAACTATTCTACTTGCAATGTCAGAATTCTAAATCCAATCTTCACCACTTTTCAACATAATAATCACATGCGTCCACAAATAAATCATCTAGTAATTATCATATTAATCATATTAATATAAGTCCCATAAGATTAAAACCTTAATGGATTTTTGTGATCAATGTGTCTTATTGATTTTATTTGAGTTTGAAAACATCAAGTGTATGAAGACCTAACATTGAATTACAACTTTTTTTATCATTTAACAAAACACTCTTTCTTACTCTTGAAGCTTATGTTTCGAGGAATGAAACAAGTTCACCAAATTTATTTTTGATTTAGGATAGTAGAGGTATGAAATTACCTTTGAGTTTCTCGAACTCCACTAATAAATTCTCCAATATGTGGCACCCTTACAATCGAAATATCCTGAGTTGTGACAAGTCCACAATTGAATTAAATAAACACCCCAACTCGGAACATTCAAATAAGTGCAGTTCCATCAAATTTTTTGAATTCCACTGGCAAATTCTCCAATTTGTGGCACCTGCACAATTGAAATGTCTTGAGTTTTGACAAGTCAACAATTGAATTAGGTGAACACACCAATTGGGAACATTTAAATAACTCCAATTCCACCAAGCTTTGAAATTTTCCGAACTCCATTGGCAAATTTTCCAATTTGTGGCACTCCTATAATTGAAATGTTTTGAGTTGTGACAAGTCCACAATTGAATTAGGTAAACACCCTAATTCAGAACATCCAGATAAGTCAAGTTCCACCAAGCTTTAAAGTTTTCCAAACTCCACTGGCAATTTCTCCAATTTCTCGCGCCCCGACAATCGAAATGTCTTGAGTTGTGACAAGTCCACAATTGAATCAGGTAAACACCCCAACTCGAAACATCCAAATAAGTCCAGTTCCACCAAGTTTTGAAGTTTTCCGAATTCCATTGGCAAATTCTCCAATTTCTCGCATTCCTGCAATTGCAATGTCTTGAGTTGTGACAAGTCCACAATTGAATCAGGTAAACACCCCAATTGGGAACATTCAGATAAGTGGAGTTCCACCAAGCTTTGAAGTTTTCCAAACTCCATTGGCAAATTCTCCAATTTCTCGCACTCCTGCAATTGGAATGTCTTGAGTTGTGACAAGTCCACAATTGAATCAGGTAAACACCCCAATTGGGAACATTTAGATAAGTTGATCCACAAGCTTTGAAGTTTTCCGAACTCCATTGGCAAATTCTCCAATTTTTTGCACTCTCGCAAAGTAAATGTCTTGAGTTGTGACAAGTCCACAATTGAATCAGGTAAACACCCCAATTGGGAACATTTAGATAAGTTGAGTTCCACCAAACTTTGAAGTTTTCCGAACTCCATTGGCAAATTCTCCAATTTTTTGCACTCTCGCAAAGTAAATGTCTTGAGTTGTGACAAGTCCACAATTGAATCAGGTAAACACCCTAACTCGGAACATCTAGATAAGTGGAGTTCCACCAAGCTTTGAAGTTTTCCAAACTCCATTGGCAAATTCTCCAATTTTTGGCAGCCCCACAATCGAAATGTCTTGAGTTGTGACAAGTCCACAATTGAATGAGGTAAACACCCCAACTCGGAACATCTAGATAAGTGGAGTTCCACCAAGCTTTGAAGTTTTCCGAACTCCATTGGCAAATTCTCCAATTTTTTGCACTCTCGCAAAGTAAATGTCTTGAGTTGTGAGAAGTCCACAATTGAATCAGGTAAACACCCCAACTCGGAACATCTAGATAAGTGGAGTTCCACCAAGCTTTGAAGTTTTCCGAACTCCATTGGCAAATTCTCCAATTTTTGGCACGCCGACAATCGAAATGTCTTGAGTTGTGACAAGTCCACAATTGAATCAAGTAAACACCCCAACTCAGAACAATGAGATAGATTCATGTGCTTGAGTTCCTTTAGTTGAAAGATGGTGTCAGGTAATGCTTTTAAACTCGAGCAAAATGCCAAATTCAATTCGTTTAACCTCAATAATTTCCCAATATCGTTGGGAACTTCTTTAAGAGCTTTGCAATTTGAAAGGATCAATGTCTGCAAGTTCTTATAAATGATCTATAATCCAACATTGCAAAAAGTAAAATGTTTCATTAACTTGTAATGCATTGAACACAAAAGCCCCATCATGTGGTCTATTAGTTTGATAATGAATGAGTTTTACATATTCAAAATTGAAATATATGTGCAACATAACTTCTATTGATGCATTCCCATGCATATTCAAAAGAATTATACCTTAAGATCATTGGGCCAAATTTGCATTAACTCCTTGTTGGAAGTCAAATCGAGCACCGCCAACTTTCGAAGGTCTAAATCTGAAGGTAGTGCTGAAATATTTGAGTTTGTCCATTGGAGCCAGCTCAATTCTTGTGACCAAGTTCGAAAGTCACCCTTCACATTATCACCATCCAATAAAAGGAAATGCAATCTATTCATGCCTATGTAATTTTCAACCACATTAGTTGCACCAATGCCATCACAGCCAACTCCAAATGTTGAAAGCCCTCGGACTTTATGTGTACCCTACAAATCCCACACAAGTGTGTAAATGAATGATTTGATGAAAAATCACATGCCAAAATCTTGGTCCAATGAAATGCTTGAACCTAAATGCCCCAACAAATAGTTTTGGTTTGTATTTTAGTGTTAAAATGAACTTTTGGGACGTTGAAGGGTTAAACATTAATTTGAAAAAAAATACATATGGTCCATGTGCATCTTTTTGTTAAGACAAATGTACAACAAAAAGAAAATAAGTTGGAATAGTTGACATGTATAATGTAGGGCACTTGGTAGAATTTAATGCATATTACAAGGACCTTTGAATATAAATCACCAAAAAATGTTAAATATGGTCGAAACCTTTCATAAATAACTTAGTACATATTTTTGTGAATGTTCTATGGTTGCAAAATTTGACCTTCTTAAATTTACATTACCCATGGGCCAGTTTCATCATTACACAATTTTTTTGATAGAGGTATTTAAAAATGGCTCAAAATACATGACATTCATGTCATGCAAATGGTCCTAAATATTATGGCCAACGACAATATGGATCATTTTAACTACTCCTATAATGTAATATTAAATTAGAGTATGTTTGATCACAAAAGGAAAAAAATGAATTTAAACTCTAAACAATAAAATTATTCTTTTCAAAATTTGATCAATTGTTCATTTTCTCAATGTGGATATTGACCCTAAATTACAATACGTGAAACTTGAAGTTCAAAATCTTTTATGGTTATGCCACCCCCAACCCCCAAAAACTTGTTGAAAAATATATTATATAGTTTCAAGTTTAAAAAACTAGGCACCAACCTGCTTGTCTTGCAGCACTTGTTGTACCATTTCAGGATCCCACAAGTGGCTTGGTGTTCCTTTCTCCATGTGACATGATTGGTTCATGACCACTTGACGTCCCATGTCACGAAGCAAATCATGCATTACGATTCGTTTATCTTCATCCAACTTCACTAAACACTTGTCCTTAAGTGAGCTAAAGTATGCTGTTGCTCCTCCTTTGTAGTTGCATGCTTCAAAAATTTGCATCACTATATGTTCACGTTGGCTGATCATGAAGCAGGCTATGTCCAAGAACATTAGCTTGCTTGCTTCTGTAGGAAGACCGTTGTAACTGATTTTAAGCTTGTTGAGAATGTTGTTATCTTCGCTCAATGTCTTGATTGTTTGCGGCCAATAACCTTCTTCTTTGTCGGACAAAAAACATCCAATAACTTCCAATGCTAGTGGGAGACAACAACAAGCATCTGCCACCTTCTCTGCAAGTTCTTGGAAGCCATCAATAGCATCAATGCTATGGAATGCATGCCAGTTGAAGAGATGTTTGGAGTCTGTGGTGCTTAATAATGCCATATCGTGCCTTGAATATTTGCCATTTCCATTCATCATGATGTTGTTCACCACGTTTGATTCGCGTGATGTGATGATGACTCGACTACCGGGACCAAGTTTGTTGATGTCAGGTATGAGTTTATCAAATTGATCCTTTTTATCTATGTCATCGATAAGAATCAACACTTTTTGATCCATGACATGATTAAAACATTCATTGAATTCCCCCATACTTCTTACATCCTTTCTGAACAAATCATGGGCCAACTGTTTTTGCAAATCTAGAATTACACACTCTCTTACATCCATAAGAATGCTCTTTTTTTCAAACTTGTCATTCTTTTCGAAGTGACAATATATCTCCTTGGCAAGAGTCGTTTTCCCAATTCCACCCATGCCGACCAAACTCAAAACCCCAACATCTTTTTCCACCTGGTTTAAAGTTTCAATCAACTTCTTGGATGTCTCCTCTAATCCCACTTGATAGGGTGCAACTAGCTGTAGTTGGAAGGCACGCAAGTGGTCCCGAACTTTGCTTACAATTGATGTTTTCAATTTAGCTTCATCCCTACAACCACCCACATTGCGCTCCTTTTAGCCCATTGTTAGATTTCAAACATGAGAGATTGCGTCAAACATCGACCCACTCTTGACACACAAGTAATTAGTTTAAACGATGTGGATTTTTTGAAAGCTCTAATCCAAGTAATCTAAAATAGAATGAGTATTTTGAGTTTCGGTTGTCTCACCCATTGAAATTAGCAAGTTGGAATCCAAACAATTGAGCAGCTTTGCAAAGTGCATCTTTCCATTTCTTCACTTCACTTGCAGGTCTCTTCCGATGAGTTTCGCGAAAAGCCTTGGTGTACGGTCCATTGTGGAGCTTACAATGCAGATCATCTGGTGAAACATCGTAGAAAACAGGAATAATGAGCTTCTTGCTTTCGAGCATGGCGCACAACTCGTCGAGACAATAGTTGGAGTTAGCATAGTGTTCGGAGAAGATGGCCACATGCACATTAGCACATCCAATTGCCTCATAGATCTTCTTTTGACCATGCTGCCCTTTCTCGAGAGACTCCATATCTAGGAATGGACGGCACCCTGCTTCTTGAAGTGCTTGGTGGAGATGAGCAGCAAAGTTCTGCTTCACATCAGGTCCTCGATGGTTCAAGAAAACATCGAACATCCCTGGTACTGCAACCATGGTTTCTAAGTTGGGTTTTCTTTCTGGCACAAGCTTTTTGCTATCTACTACACGCTCTCCGGGGCCTGTCTTGTTGAGACTCCACTGCTGATGCAAAATCTCTGTCTCAAGCTCTCTCTCTACTTCAACAAGAGCTACTTCACGGGGACTAAAATGGCCTGTAAAGACGATTGTTGGGAAGGCGACTATGAAGAACCCAAGGAGATAAATGGCTGCCGCAGCAGTTTGCTTACGATTGCATCAAAGCCCAAATGATGCCTTGGGGGAAACCGATGAACTTCATGAACCTCTTTTCCAGACTGTCGGAACTTTCTTGAAGGCTCTTTTCTACTGGAGAGATTTCGCCAAAAAGCGAAAATAAATATTCAAAATCCGAATATGGAAGTGTTTCTGGAGTTTTTCAATCGCCAGCTGAGGGAACAAAAAAAAAGTCAAAATCGCCAGATTTTCAGTTTTTTATTTTCAGTGTATTAGCCAAAAATGTAGAAGGCTGATTAATTAATTGTGCAAGTCATAGCTGGTGCATAAGCAGATTGGCCTAAATCTTCCTAGGGCTGATCGCCAATTTATCTGCTTCTAATTCCCATAAATGATAGTCCATTTAACTCCCAAAAATATTTCTTAAAAATTGGGAATCCTGGTGCACACTCAGAGTCTAGGTAGTAGGAGAGTAGGGTCTATCTGTAGACTTTTGACACTTGTCTTCCAAGTTGAGACAAGGCGTTCATAGCAGTGTGTTTTCTTTTGGCCGACAATTCGCCACTCTGCGACAAAAAAGTTTGACTATGAAGACCCCAAAGCAAAAATTTCGGAAAAATCCAGAAAATTCGCCAGTTTTCGAGCAATTTTTTCTGGGACTCGCCAGTTTCAGACAATCAGTCCTACCTTGTTGCCAGTATGTAGAAGGATTTCCCGAATTTTCTACCTACTTGTCTGACCTGTCACCAAATTTGATGAAGTCCTCTCCTGCATGACGGCCAGTCCACCTACTTCTCAAAATTGAAAAGAAAAAAACACTGGTTCACAGCTTTGGTGAACTCCCATTAATGTAGCAGCTTGATGGTAATATCTTGGCAGATGCGCCATGTGTATGTGGACTAATTCATGGTCCAGTGGTAGCAGGGTTTTTTCTAGCGAAATCTCTTGGAGCCAAAATGGTTATCAGTGATGTACAAATAATGGCGATCATCCACAGGGAGATTTAGCCAAAATCGGGCAATAAACTAGATATGAAGTATAGATCTTTCATGAGCCTTCTTTAATTTTGCTACACATTGAAAATCAAATATCGCAATCTGTTTCTCTCATTTTTGGCGAGTGAAAACCTCCAAAAAGATTGCATTTACCAATTTTTGATATTCAATTTCTCGCTGTCGCCAGTAAGAAAAAGGGCTGAGTGGTAGACGCCCACCCACCTTTAATTAGGTAGTGGCTTACAACTAGCAACAAGAATGCCAACACATGAAGTAGGGATCACTGATTGTTTTTTGGGCGAAAAATCGTCAAATGGCGAATTTCATTTTCAAAATGGCGAAAATTGGGTGTTTTTTGGGTTTTTAAGTCTCCAAATTTCTACCAAAAACTTGGAATTTCTAATAAAATTCTTCAAGTGCTACAATAAATTCTAGTAGGTCGCCAAAAATATAGGATGCGACAAGAAATCTAATTTCAATTTTTTTAATTGTCAAATCTGGCTAAATCATCTTTGGAATTATCAATCTGAGCTACATGACAAAAAAATTTAAAACGCTGGTAGGATTGCAGCCTGGCAAAATCTTCTCCCCATTTATTTATTTTTCACATGAAACGAATTATTGGACATACATGTGAGGCATCTTCCAAAGTAGTTTGGCAGATGCAACTCATGTAAGTTATGTTGAAATAATTAATTAAAAAAATACCTTGCCAAAAGTAAATTAATCGATAAAATATTCTATTCACTAGGCCAGACCACAATCCCTACTTCAATTGTTAACATTATTGTGGTTGGTACATTTTTAAACGTGGGTGGGGTTCTACCACTGGACCACAGAATCAAACGGATTGGCCCTATGAACAGAATTGGCAAGTTGCAGTACATGATAATGTTGTTATCATTTACTACCATATAATTTAATATAGCGAACTGGACTATGATGATGTTACTATAATACCAGGATATTATTTTTGTATAGCCAAGTGGACAGCAACACAAGTATGTCGAAAATAATAATTCATTTGCAATTTTGTTCACTAGGTCACCACTGTCTAGAGGCAAACCCCCACCCACCAGGGTTTTTAATTTTATTTTCTGGTTTGAAAAAGTTGGTGAATTTTTCTCATTTTTTGGCAATTTTTTTCAAATTAAAGTAAAATAAATGAGCAAAAAAAGAAAGTTAAATAGAGATCCAAAAGCTTTTTAAAACCAAAATTATGTGGTTCTCCCAATGAAAATACCCACCTTGACATATAAATATTTTTAGGATGGGCATGTTGTCACCTTAACTAAAGTAGGAATTGGTTATTGTCATCTATACATATGATCTTGCCACTGTTGGCACAATGGCAGGCTCCCAAGCTCTTAGGCTCTTACACCCCCTAAAGTGGGGGTTTAGTGGCAGGCTTTCACCTCCTTGCAGTGGTAGGCTCCACTACCCTCAAAACAGGATAGTTGAGCCTAGTTTGAAGGCCAGAGTGAATTAACAGCCACCAATGCACCAGTTGGCCGTTCTGTCCACTGGATGGGTTGCGTTTTTTCATTCGGCGCCGGATGGGGTTCATGACAGTCCATTTCTGACCATTGTACTTTTTTTTTTTTTTGGTTCTTGCTCGTTTTTCCCTGGACCTGACCTCACACATAGCTACCTTCCTCACTTTTCTACCCTGTTCACTTTTCTACTTAGCTACTGTACTCACCACCTACCCTACTAACCTAACTACCCTATTAATTACATACCCTACCCTAAAAACCTTACCCTAAATGCAATACTTATATTTTGGGCCATTTTGAAAGTACGCATGTGGGGTTCAAGCTTTCTTTATACAAAGATCCTACCCTAAATGCAATACCTGCATTTTGGGCCATTTCGAAACTACGCATGTGGGGTTTAAGCATCTTTATACGAAGATCATACCCTAAATGCAATACTTGCATTTTGGGTCACACCACTATTCAAGCTACTATACTAACCACCTACCCTACTAACCTAGCTACTCTATTAATTACATACCCTACTAACTTAACCATTAGGTTTAGGGTTGAGACACATAAATTAATTGATAAGTTTTTCATAAATGTATAGTAATTAATTTAAAGTAAGCTAAATTTGGGGGGAATTTTTTAGGGTTTACACACATGTGAAGTAATACAATTGCATTTTATACCTTCTTCAAAAAGAGTGGAAAAATTAGGTTGGAAAAATCACACGAAGGTAAAAGACATATCTTCTTTTTTAGTTTTGTACGAAATTTATTTGATTATTTTTAAAGATTAACATATTTTCTTTCAGTTAATAAATATTTATAATTTAAAACCTTTGAATTTTGGTTTCTAAATTTTTTCCTATGTTCTTTTAAATTTGTTTATTTTGCATTATATGATTTGTATAGTTTGTATAGTTTTTTAGGTTTAGGACATATATCATTAAATCTTCTTTTTGTTAGGGTTTGTATAATTAGGGTTGTAATAAGCCTTATGTCAAAATATCATTTGGATTTGTAAGGTTATGTTTTATGATTTAATGTATAGGAATTTGGTTCATATATTTCAAAACTGATATTTTATTTTAATAAATGTCTCAATTACTAATCAAGATTGTTGCCATTGGCACTAAATTTTTTGTTTTAGAATCAATTTTGTATGGAGGAAACCATAGCCCAAATTCTTTGAACATCATGTATTCAACACACACATGAAGTCTAATATGGCACAAAATTTATTATTGTTTCCAAGTAATAAACACAAAAGGTGTGAAATGCAAAAACACAAGGATAATGATAATATTAGTGTTAAATGCAAGTATTATAATTAGGCCCCAAAATCCCAGTTGGTAAAAGTAAATACAAGTGCAAGTAATACCCCAAAATTCCATTTGGTAAAAGTAAGTACGGGTGTAGGTATTGCAACGAAACCCCAAAATTCCAGTTGGTATAGGTAAAGTATGAGTTTGGGTATTTCAAGTTGAAATGAAAAAACAAGCCTAAATGCAATACCCACGTTTTTAAAAAACCCATCTAAATGGTTTGGATACCTTTAAGTGAAGACCTAGCCTTAAACACAATATGCACATGCAAAATCACTTTGAAATAACCTAACCCTAAATGCAATACCTGCAATTTAGGCCACTCCAAAAGGACGCATCTAGGGTTTAAGCTTCTTTATATGAAGATCCTACCCTAAATGCAATACCTACATTTTGGGGCACACAAAAAATACGCATGTGGGGTTTAAACATTTTTATTCGAAGGTCCTACCCTAAATGCAATACCTGCATTTTTGGCCACTCCGAAAGGACGCATGTAGGGTTTAAGCTTCTTTATATGAAGATCCTACCCTAAATGCAATACCTGCATTTTGGGCCACTCCGGAAGGACGCATGTAAGGTTTAAGCTTCTTTATATGAAGACCTACCCTAAATGCAATACCTGCATTTTAGGGCACACAAAAATAATTAGTTGATTTCAAATTAATATGCTAACAAAGGTGTGTATAGAGGTTAGGGTTGTTGATTAGGAGTTCCATGATTCTTACTTCGTTTCATGAATTTGAAAAGAGGTTGTATTGTTTGTGGATCAAATAATACAATGACAATTGTGATCAAGCTTATCTTGGTGTAAGATTTTTTCATGAAAAAACTGAACTTATAATCTATAACATGGAATAATTATCTTAAATAGTGATTTCAATAACTTATTAAAACAAAAATATACTTAAGTTAATTAATCAAATATCAAATTAATCAATCTGATTTTTGGATCCAACTTTTTATTATCCAAGTAAATAAAGTTAAGCCAAATGATTAGCTAATTATTCCAAATAAATAAATGATTATCTAATTCTTAATAATTATTCATCTAAATTATCTGAAATAATGGTCTATTAATTATTTAATTATATGACGAAATTTTAATAAATTAATTATCAGAAATATTTTATATTAAATTGGGGGGAAATTTTTGGGTTTAGACATATGTGAAATAATACAATCTCATTCTATATTTTCTTCAAAGAGATTGAGAAAATTAGGTTGGAGTTATCACACAAAGGTAAGAAACAAACCTTATGTGAAAACCCAACCCTGAATGCAATACAAAGTTTGTTGAAATAAAAAATAAACCAGCAACTATTATGGGATATATATGCAGGTATTGTAAGAGATGCCAAAAAACTAGCGGCTATTATGGGAACTATATGCGGGTATTACAACGAATGAAGAATGTTAACGATTATTTGTGCCCTATATGCGAGTATTGCAAGGAATGCAAAATGCCAGTGGCTATTATGGGATTCATATGCGGGTATTGCAAGGAATATAAAAGGCCAGTGCCTATTATGGGACTTATATTTGGGTATTGCAATTAATGCAAAATGACTGTGGCTATTTTTGGACTTATATGCAGGTATTGCATATTAAAAAATGGTCTTATGGAATTCATAATAGAAAATGATGTGAGTATTATATGTTTAAAATGTGTGGATTATTTTTAAAGTCTTTAGGTGATGTGAGTCCTATTAACTTATATGTAAGTATTGTATAATGTTCATTTTGATCTTTGGTTTGATTCTTACATCTCAAGTACTAATAAAATTATGACAAAGAAGACATATATGAATAACCAGATACACATCAAACAAGTGTGAGTAGAAGATACTATTATATTGATAAAAGATGTAAAAAAATGGGTGCATGGAAAATGACTAGAGAACCCAATGAAAAAAACATTGGATCTCTATAACATTTCAAAGGATCAAAGTTCAAAATTGGGTGGTCCAAAAAATAAAAGGGCTACAAAACCTTACTAATTATATAAAATGAAACCCTAACCCATATCAATATCTACAATCCCGTGTTTAGCTCGATATGCAATTGCTGCATTTGCAGCCTTTGCTACATGATGAGCAGTGTAAAGATGACGACGTTGCATCTCAACCTGAACTGCATTTGTAACAAATTGGGCCTTTGTTTGGTCCTGAACCCTATAAACACCCAAAAATCACCAAATTAAACCATAACACACCTTGGATGAAATATAATAAAAAAATAATAAACATTGCTTATTATTGTTTCTTACCTTCCATGAATCATTCTAAATTCATGAAAATCCAAAACATCCAACAACTGTTTTGTTCGACTAGTTTTATTGGACTCTTGATCCCAATATTTGACATCCCATGTTGTCTTCAATTGTTGTGCATATACATAACGGGTGGACTGGATTATCCTTTGTAAATTTTCATCCTTCTCCATCCGGGATGTTGCATCTCGAATGACGCGCTCCCAAGTTCCTTGTAGACCCACTTTGCGGCAATGTGGAAGGAGTTGGAACTTGGAGCCGCTCCCTAGCTCACAACACTTGGAGGGCTAGAGGGGCGTGTTGGAGCTCCGGGATGGGACTAGGAAGAATTGACAACCTTATTCACTCACACGGGCCTGCACACAACCCACACAAAGTGGTTAGTGCATAGTTGGAGCACCTTCGGTGCTAGGACGAGCCACGGGCAACACGGACACACAAGACTCACCACGGCCCGGACTTGGGGGAAGCCATCACCTTCCCCCTTATAGTATACTCTGCAGCTCTCCACGGAGGCTACATCCAAATGGCTATTTTTCCCCAGACTCTCGAGTGGGAGTCCCGAAACTGTCCCGGGTTGGAGTCCCGGGTTAGAGTCTTGGGTTGGAGTCCCGGGACTTTGGACGCTCATAACTCCCAACTGCAGAGTCCGATCGCAACGCGGTCTGAAGCAAAGTTGTAGCTCTCGTCGAGAGCTTTCCAACGCCGTGTTGCACTCTCAAATTGGTCGGGAAGAGGTCAATTCCTGACTTTTGGTGGTCGGGAGTCAAGTTGCCAGTTTGACTCCCCGCCCTTCTTTTGCCCATACCTTGTGTTTCAGATGTCCAAATGAGCAATGCGAGCCATTTTAGACATCTATGTTCCAAGAGCTTTCCAACGATATAAAGAGCGCAACAATCCATTGAGATTTGACCCTTCAACTCGCCCTCTGAAGTTTCGGGAGTCCACTGGGACTCCCTCTCCCAAAATGGGAGTTGCCTTGGGAGTGTGGGTGTTCACTCCCTCACACTCCCTTGCACTTCCTTAGACTCCCGGGCTTCCTCTTGGCCCGTAACCTTGCAACCCTTTGCTTTGGTCGCGAGCCCAAAATTAGGGTTGTGACATCGAGGCACACTACCCACGCCCCAAGCATTAAGGCCCAACACCTTCAACAATTGCTCTTAAGCTCATCTGACCAAAGGTGGTTTTGGGAGTGGTGGACACTGTTTTGCAAGAGTTACCAAGTGGTTCCACCCATGTTCTGCTTTGGCATGAGCACAACTAGCAACTTTCTGATCATTTCGGCTTTGCATAGCCATTGCATTTCCCAAAATGCGAGTATTCATCTTGGCATGGTCTTGATGCCGAGGACCTCCTGCAGCAGTTGAAGGCCTCCCAGGTTTGGACTTTTCTACCACCAAGCCGTGCACCTCTTTCAAATGTTTGGTCGATAACCATTTCGCACAATATGCGACAATGCAATTGTGGACTTTGCACTTCCATTTGGACCCAACCTTTGTCCATTCCTTATGCTTCCGAACCAAATTAGATGGACAAAGAAGTGCAAGTGGTTGAGAAGCTTGCTAAGTTTCCAGTTCCGGACCTAAACCCAAAAAATGAAAGTTCAAAAAATAGAATGCAGGTATTGCAAAACATCAAATCACAAAATTACATACTACTCCTATAAACATGAACTGTTCTAAGGTATTGCAATAAAAAAAATTTGACAAAAAAATTCCCGCACCTTCCAACAAATGATGGAAGGTGCGGATACAATTAAACTTCAAGAAACTTGTACAATTTTATTAATCTGTAATTAATCTAATGTCCTATCTTCTAATGTCCACGAATTCTAAAACAATCTATACCAATGTTATCCTTGTGTTTCAATTATGATAGAGCATAATTATGCTCACCAATTTCCTGATCTAATGCAACAACACTTTGGTCACCAGTTGCTGCATCAGATGAAGCAACAACACTTCGGTCATTAGTTGGTTCATTTGATGTAGCAACATTATGCTGAGGAGTTGCTACATTTGATGCAGCAACATTTTGTTGGGCACCTTCTGCATCTGATGTAACAACATTTTACTGGGCACTTCCCGCATTTGATGCAGCAACATTTTGCTGCGTAATTCCCGCATCTAATGCAACAACATTTTGGTGAGCAATTGCCACATCTGATGCAACAATATTTTCCTAAACAATTGCCACATCTAATGCAACAACATGTGGCTCAACATTTGCCTCATCTCCTCCAACAACATATGGAAGAAGAATCGCTTCATCTGAAACAACAACATTTGATAAAAGAATTGCCTCATTCGACGCAGCTAAATCTTGCCTATTGATTTCCAACTCCCTACCATCACTTTTCCTTAGTATTCTTCTCCTACCCATTACAACCTCCAACCCTAAACCAAAAACCACCAGTTATTACCAATTGTTAATTCTAATGAACTAAAGCATGAGCAACAACAAAGAAAAAAAATAAAATCACCACCATAGAGGAAGGTGACGATAATGCTGCCATCACCTTCTTCGTAGCAAAACCATAAAAGAAAGGCGGAGGACGCCACTTCCATATAGCAAAGCCATCAAAGAAGGTGGCGGCAATTGTCGTCATCTTCTTCATGGGGCTACATAGCAACGCCTTGTTTTTTTTCTTTTTTTCTTGTTGTTGCGCTACAAAGCTACCGTCACCTTCATCTTTTGGTTTTGCTACGCTGCAATTTGATATTGAAGGCGACGGCAGCTGCCGTTGCCTTCTTCGTGGAGTTGCGCTGTAGCGCGGCTCCGCAACAAATAGGAGTTGCCGTCGCCTTCTTCCTCTTTTTCTTGCAACACGAAGAAGAAGAAAAAGGCGACGGCAACTGCCGTTGCCTTCTTCTTCTTGTTTTTTCTTGAGACACGAAGAAGGGTTGCAGCTCGTGGACCTGCGCTGCAGCACGGCTCCGAGGTCTTCATGGACCTGCGCTGTAGCGCCGCTCTGAGCTCTTCATGGAGCTCCGTTGCAGCGCCGAGCTCTTTGTGGAGCGCTAGTTGCAGTGCAGCTCTACAGTAGGAAGAAGAAGGCGACGATAGTTGTAACTGCTGTCGCCTTCTTTTTCCTTTCTTTCTTGCATTGCACAATGAAGAAAAAGGCGATGGCAGCAACGCTGCCATCGCCTTCTTCTTCTTCTTCTTTTCTTGCAACACATGCATCTGCACAAACAAACAAATAATTCATGCAAAAAGTAAGATGCTGCTTACCTGCGTCTCGCGTGGGTCCCGCTCCAAGTTGCTCCAAGCTCCCTTGCTCTAGGCTCCAAGCTCCCTTACTCCAAGCTCCTGCTCCAAGCTCCACTGCTCTGGCGATGGAGTGAGGGGGGGAGGGGTTGGTAGGTGATAGGTAGGAGGGGGGAAAATTTTTGGGGTAGAGAAGAGGTGAAAAAAAAAAAAATGCGGGCAGGGAGGATGGGATTTTCGTTCATCCGGAAAACGGCCTCAACGGGCTCATCCGCAACTGGTGCATTGGTGGCTGCTAATTCACTCCAGGCCTTTTTTCTAAACTTTAGACCCACAAGTTTAGAATAACATCAATAACTACTCAAAACGTGGAACAGTCCAATTTAATGTGGAACTGTGTTGCTAAATCTTATTGAGGAAAAGAAGCAGAGGGGGTGAAAAAACATTTAATCCCTTTTCAAGGTCAGGTTGAGTTTTGAGGGGTGAACAGTCCACTTTTATTTGAAGGTGGAGACGGAGGGGCGCTTGGGTTTTATTTATTTATTTTCTTGTTGCTTTTGCACTTTGTAAAAAAATTGTTATTTTTTCTAGCTTTTGAAGGGGAGGAAGGCATGGTTTTTTTCCACTTTTCTCTACTCTTGTTCATTCCTGAAGGGGGAAAGGGGCATGAGTTTTTTTCATTTTTTTCTACTCTTGAATTGAGGAAGTTGGTGTGAGTTTTACTTTTTTTAATTCTTGAAGGGGGAAGGGGGGCATGCGTTTTTAAAAATTATTTTTAAAAATTACACTTGAAAGGCGGAGGAGTGTGTGGGTTTATTTATTTACTATTTATTTTTGAATTTTACTATTATTTATATTCTTTTGTCACATTTTTAAACTCCTAAGGGGGGAGGGTGGCATGGGTTTTATTTTTTTTCCGTTTTTTAATTTTTTGTATTGTGTGTTCAGCTTTTGTTACCATTTTCTACTTTTGCCAGGGGAAGGGGGTGTGGTTTTTTTCATTTTTTAATAAATGTTTTGGTACTTTTTAACTTTTTAAGGGCGGAAGGGGGCATGAGCTTTTTAAAAACTTGTTAAGAGGGGAGGTAATAGGGTTGATTTGTTTGGGGAAAGAAAATTGTTGAAAGATGGAAACGGAAGATGGGTTGGATGTGAGTTTGTTTTTCAAGGCTCTAATTGTTGATGGAGGAGAGGGGCAGAGGGACGTGGGTTATATTTCTTCACTTTTTAAAAAAAAATTCATGTTTGTAATTTTTTGGGGTCTTTTACTCATAAAGGAGGGTGGAAAGTGGGGTGTGGCGTTTTTTATTAAAAAATAATTTTTTGTTGTTAAATTTTTTGATCGTTTGTAAGTTTTTGATTATTTCTTTTCATTTTCAAAGGCGGAAAGGGGGGCACGGCTTTAGGGTCAATAAATATAATTTGTATTTATTAAACTGATCACGAGCCCTTATTGGGCTTTGCATTCACTAAAAGGGTACCAAGAAAATTACTAATAACAACTCACCTGAATTAATCAAATATCAAGCCAATCATGTGTTTATTAGTCTAATCATGTGTTTATTTAAAAACCCCCCAAATTATGTTCAACTACTCAATTTTGCCACTACAGGGAGGTGAGAGCCAACCACTGAACCCCCCCTTGAAGGAGGTGTAAGAGCCTGGAAACATGCCACTGTGCCCACACTGGCAAGATCATATGTATAAGAGAAGCAACTTTTTTTCTAGGAATTTACTTTCAAAGTTAGGGTGGCGATAATCCATGGGAGAATGTTGATAAATGGCTATAATCCCCAAGAATGTCTAGTTAGATTTCGTTATAGACCAATTATAAAAGATAAAATTTTAATTAGCAATCTACATATTTGGCTACGCACTAAAAACCAAACATAGGAATCTAGCAATTGAAAACCTCCAAGAAACCCTTGCTAGATTTGAATTTTAGTTTTGCTTTTTGGTGAAATGTCACCAGTAAACAAAAGGCAAATGTGCATCCATTCGCAAGCGCAAATCCATGCAACTACTACAAGCTTAATCATAAGTAACTTTGAAACCAGTAGTTCAACAATAAGACATAACTGATCATCTTGAAAACAGGCTAGAATGATTTTGTTCATGATTATGAAAATTGGACAAATTTTTTAAACCAAATTTAAAAAAAAAAATTAAAACGAAGTGGTCAAGGTCTTACAAATTAGTGTAAGAATCGAAACTAATGATTCTCACCAAAAAATGTGAAGAGAATGGTCCAACATTGGTTTGAAGATTGAACCAGCATTGGCTAGTTCTTGTTTTTTTTAGAATCAGCTAAGTAGGTTATTTTTAAAAAACAAATTGACTATTGGGTAGGTTCTCTATATCAATATCAAAATTTGAGTGGTGAATAGGTTATCAATGTCAATGTGACTTTGGTAACAACTGTTGGTTATGCATAATGGTAGGTTATCAAATAACTGGTTGATAACCACTGATTATCAGCCAATTAGAATTAGAATTAGGATTTTATTTTTACTTTTATTTTTCAGTAAATATGGATCTAATTTCAGATCTTCGATATTGTTAGATTTTAGGCAAAACCAGAGATAGCTACAAGCCTAGAAAATTGACATTTTAGTCAAAGATATGTTTCTCTTCCTACTTCACTCTATGATTTCTTCACGTGTTTCCTTCATGGCATGTTTTTCCTCTACACTGGCTCTTCCCGCTTGACACTACTACTCCATGCACAACATTGATTCCAACATTCTTTTCTCTACATTCTCTTATCACTGGGCTACAAGTTTTTTAAGGTTTAATTTTTGTGTTTGTCTACGATTTTTTTTTTTGTAGCAACAGTTCCAAGAAACATATATCAAAAGGAAAATGAAGGACAAAATAACCCAAAAAAACAAGACTACAAGAAAAAAATGATTGTCCATGTTGCATGTGGTTGGATGACATGAAAAGATTGGTTGGCATCAAATGTCTAGTAAGTGCAGAGTGGGGGTGGCCTTTATTTTTACTAGCAAATGAAATGTTAGAAAGTCAAGGTTTAAGTGCTTTCAAAGGTTTTCAATCGCCACAAATGAGAAAAAATAGTAGATTTTTGCTTATATATATATATATTTCCAGTGTGTAGCCAAGAATATAAAAGGATGATTAAAGATTTGTAAATATCATCACCAGTTTTCAAATACCTTTATTTGGGATTCACCAGTTGTAGTGACTTGTTGCTAAAACATAAAAGGATTTCCTACATTTTCTACTTGCTTGTCTTACCTAAATTCAAATAATGTTGCTATGTAATTCTCTTTCTTTCATTGGTAAAGGGCGGAATAACACCCAAGAAACTACTCCCCAAATACCTATAGCATTTTTATAGTGTTCTGTGAAGTCTACATGACATTAATATAACAATTAGAGAAAAAATTAAGAAAACATGCACTGGGTAGGAGTGGAATAATAATATACGGTGGATGAAACACCACGAGATGCATCTTGCAAGTATCTTAGAAGACTAATCTAACCAAACCTCACTATTCTATGCTAACACCCCATGTGCACATGTGACCAAAAACTAAAGTACTATTGTTTCACCTAAATCATATGCAAAAATTGAAATCCAACACATGCCATCTATTTTATACCAGAAGTACATATAAACATAATATCGCAGCATGTTCTTACGGGCGAACTTCAATATTTTGTCAATCATCCACAAAATTGACCAGCTACACACAACACACACTAAATAACATAAGCCCATAATTATTTGAATATACTTCACCATAATTAATTCCCTCTTTCCTTAATGATGCACTTTTAATCTGGGCAATCTAGCCACTCGGCATCTTATCCATCCAATATAATCTAATTTGTGAAGGATTATTCAATTATCAAAATTAGAAAAATAAAACAAAACCCTAAAAGGACATCATTTCCACTACAGTGAAAGGTAGGGAAAATGACATCCTTTCATGATCTGCCACAAAAGTGTTAATAGCTTCAATTGGCTTGAAAAACAAAAACTGGCCTCCAAAGATTTTGCAAACGTTTCATTCTTTATTATTCAAATAATAGTTTTACCATGCTTTTCGAGAGCCCAAATTACTCGTGGGGGTGAGGTGGTGGGTTAAACCTTCATCACCACCCAAAATTAACATTGTTGTAAAACACACATGATTAAACCTAACTAGGACTTTGGTAAAAGGTACATGCAAATTATTTTCCTTTGTTGCATTTAAGTGTTATATTTTTGTTGTTTCTTGTAGTAATGCCCATTGTCATTACCTTTGTGCACTTCTTTTCGGACAATTTTGTGTGTTTTGATTAATAGTTGTTAGGGATAGTAACCTAGGGTCCAAAAATGGTGCTTTGGGTCTTGCATTAGACATTAACATGGTATTTGAAATGGCACATGATTCCAAGCCAAAAAAATGTTTTCATGCATAGCTCAAGCAAGACTTCAAATTGTTACCGTGCCTTCATGGATGGTTGTTTTGAATGTATCATACACCCATATAAAAGTGCAAGTTTCAATTACATGCTTAATGTTACCCAAAAAAAGTTCCCAATGACCCTTAGCCCTTGGATGGGATCAAGAAAGGGGAAAAGGTGAGGGATATACATTTGTAAGCATGCCCATCAACAAACAACAATTGATAATTGTTAGCATCAAAGCAACAATCTTGAACACCATTAAAGATGAACAAATAATTTACCCAACATTCAATGTGCACCCTATGACTAAATAGGTGTGTATTATTATTATTATTATTATTATTTGTGTTTCTTTCTTTTTGTCGTCTCATGGAAAATCCATTGCACAACAAAAGGGAATGTTATTCAAACTTTAGGTAAGGCTAATTGAACATTAGCATTCTTCCCATTGACCATGTAAGGATGGTGCATTTTATCCATCTTGGCAATGGGAGAAAATCACCCTCTTGATCATAGGCCCCACTTGGAACTAGGAAATGTGCCTTAATGGGACAAATTATGTGCCTTGGGCTCTTGTTGGGCCCATGGGGGTTAGATAACAGTTTGTTTCAAGGGTGGTAAAAACCCGATTTTTTCGCCCGACAAATCGGGTTTAAGGTTTAAATGAATAAAACCCGATTTCTGGGTAATCGGGTTTTATTCCGGGTAACATTAATTGAGGCCGTACCGCACCCTATTAAAACCCAGTAAACATTTCGCAGTCCGCACCCTCTTAAAACCCAGTCCGCACCCTATTAAAACCTGATTTTCAAAATAAAACCCGATTTTATGCGATCTCAGACAATCGGGTTTTATATTAAAACCTTACAAAACCCGATTGCAAAAAACCCGACTCTGCCACCCTTGGTTTGTTTGGATAGGGGGAAAGGTACATGCATGATTCACATAAGAGCTCTATACATATAATTTATGTGTATATACATATATGTTTACAGGTGTTAGGATTTTTTTAATAATATTTTTAGATGTGGTTTCTTCTCAACCAATTCTTACTCTCCACCCCCCCCCCTTCTTGTTTTGTACAAATGGTTTCTTAACATAAAGTTTCATTTGTAGAATATTTGTATTAAAATTATTGTTTTTAATGGAAAAAAATTGATTATAAGTCTTGAGAGTACTACTCCAATGACCAACATGGAAAAAAAAACTTCTTATTGTAAAATTAAATAAATATATGATCATCACGCCTCCATAATTTCATTTCATCTATATGAACCTTGAAATTTGACCAGTCCTCTAAGTCCATTAAATGCATTGTTTCTTCTTGAAGTCCTCAAAAACTTGATTTCTACGCATAATGTAGCAAACAAAGTGGTGAACATGGAACCCTAGCGCTAGAAACTCAAAGAAGGACATCAAAAAATGATTTAAACTTAAAGAAGTCAAAAACCTTACACATTAAAGATAAAAAGAAAAAAAAGTTAAAGGAAACAAAGATGAGCTTTATTCCCTTCAAAAATTTCGCATTGTTGTGATGCTATTTGAACAAGGAATTAAATTGCTTAAGGAGCTCAAATTTTGATATGAACCTAAAACTTTAAACTCTAGACCATGCAACCATGCTATCTACCTAATCCTAGAACCATAAATTCTAGCTAGACCTAAAACTTGGCTCAATGAAATAGCCTCAAGAACCATTAGTTTAATTGTAGGATGAATGTAGTCAATGTTAACTTTTCTTGGGCTAGATCTAGACTTGGATTTTAAGGGTACTTTCATGTCCCAAGGTGAGTCTTATGGTGAGTCTTTTCCATAGATTAGGCCAAGTTTTAAGAATTGGCCTAGACTTGACCAACATTGTTTTAAACCCCAACTTATGATGCATATAGAGACATTAAAATTGCACAACGGGAAAATCATATCGCATAGCTTTATTGGACATAAGAAACAACACCTATAAACATGATTGGGAAACCATATTTGAAAAATTATCTAAGGTAGATTATGCATACATTAGTATGGGCTAGTTCTCAATCTTATCATGAGTTTGGGTTCAAATAATAAAACCATATGTAGTCTCCTATTAGAATCAAACTTGATATAGACCATGCAATTAGCCTCCTATTGCAACCAAACTTTCCAACCAACTTATTTACATGAACCAAAGCATTTTTATTATGTTTTTTTTAATAGAGGTTCTAAATCTCTTGGGAGACCAAGTAATGTTGTTCAAAATAGTTGACCATTTCTAATTGATTAAACAACATTGGTGTTACACAATCTTGCATCCTTGGCTCCCTTTAATGTAGGTGGAATTGGACTTGATTTCCCAATGGATTGGGCTTGCAATTCTTTCGAAACACATCAAAAGCAAGGTTAGAACATTTCAAACACCTTGATCA
Organism: Sphagnum contortum; assembly: GCA_963920785.1. Classification (NCBI taxonomy): domain Eukaryota; kingdom Viridiplantae; phylum Streptophyta; class Sphagnopsida; order Sphagnales; family Sphagnaceae; genus Sphagnum; species Sphagnum contortum. Next base: position 9,996,879 of record OY987290.1, on the reverse strand, counting down.
AAATTTGATTGAAGGTTCTATCACATTTTAATTTTTTGCCAAAATTGGAATCAAGAATTTTGTCAAGGTCAAGAATTCCACAACACTTATATGCACTCTATCTTTTATTGGAAGGTGGAGAGAAATAAATCTAGGTGAATTAGTTGTTCAAAGAGATGGGAACCAATACAACCTTCCAAGTCTTGGGGATGTATGAGACAATCCTTTTCCCATAGAACTTACTTTGGAAAGTAGCAACAACATAAAACAAAGATAGCACATTTATCATGCAGGATGACTACCAAATCTTGCACCGTTGATGTGTTGCTTTGTAGATCAATCCAACAATCCAAGTCACGACAAAATTGTATTGTATTTGAGGTGTTCACCAAAAGATAGACAAGACAAACACATGTTCCAATTTCTAGTTGAATTCTTTTCATTAGCTTGCACATGCAAACTTTGAAGATTGGACCAAGTGAAAATGTCAAGTTCCCCCATTTCCATGGCACGAATTCTTGTGATTTTCCAAGCACCTAGATAACACAATTTGGAAGAGGTTAATTCTTTGTTTCTTCTACAAGGAGATTGTGCTTTTACTCATCCTCATTTCTTGTTTTTGCAAGGTCCTACCAATACAAAACAAAAAATGGCCTTGGCAAGGTGATTAGACCTCAAAGAAAATTCTATTTTAATTTGGACCAACTTGGTCACAACAACCCAAAACTACTTACACTAGTGGCAGCCTAGTAGGTTGGCATATCTAAATATACTAAGAGCTGTTTTTTCAATTCTCATAATAATACATGGAAAAAATGATGGGTTACACAGCTTTAAGAAAATGCCAGGTTTAGGGTTTAGGGTTGGAAAAAAGTAAGTTAACTAAAAACTTGGATTGTGAGAAACAATTTGTGAGTGTCACATACTCAGCACTGCTGGAGATGCTCTTTGTGGATACATACTATGGATAGAAAACATATAACATATAAAGGGTGAGAGTAAAAACCTCTACAAAACAAATTCAAATTCTTGTGGTGCTAATTGTGTTTTAGACCTAATCACTTGGATAGGTGTTAGGTGTGTAGCTCAAAAAATGTGTAAACCTGAAAAAGATGCCTTAAGGGAACACAAAATTAAACTACATAAAGTAGTCAGAGAAATTCCTAAGTGCATTCGGAAGGCACCATATGTTCATGAATCTCTCTCTCTTAGGAAAGAGAAAAGATATATTATACCTACTTCTCAACAATGAGAGGGATGCTATACCTATGTAAAGAACTTTTCAAATTCGGTTTTAAAGTGTATTTGAAAAGCTATTCCCATGGCAGAATTTCACTTTAAATTTGAGGGACCTTTACAAAAGTGGGAAGATCCCAAAATTAAAAATTAAAATATCTTTTCACTTTTGTAAGGGATCCTCAATTTGAAAAAGTTCTTTACTGAGTGTAAGGAACAACTTTGAGGCTCTTCTTAGATTCAAGGATCCAGTTGTGAGCTCTTTGAATTCAAGAAGAGCCTCAAAACTGTTCCTTAGCCTATAGTTATTTTGCACCTATAAGTAGGCATAAGATCCCTGTCACTCTTAAGGAGTTGGTGAAAGAACCCTCCTTCTCATATGCCTTGTGATCTTCATATATGTTATGTTCTCAATAACCTTCGACTTGAGCTTTGTGATGAGTCAAGCCCATGAGAAGATAGAGGGGGGCACAGGGTCACCAAAATAAGGGCTTATGACAAGACATGAAAACCCATGAAATTCTCGGCCTACTCCAAGGGCTTGACACAAAGGCAAGAGTGTTCTGGTGAGAAGAGAACAAGGCATCACAAACACGCTTGGCCTGCCAATAGATAAGATGTTGTACATCTACCTACTGTGTCCACACTCTGAACACTGAAGAAAAACCCATTCCAATCTAAACACTTTCACCAAAGAAACCAGTTCACCTAATGCAAAGCCGATTCTAATAACGTAAAGCTTCCAAAAGTTGGATCCAATATGATAGTCCCTGTCCCTACGGGTGCAGGGCCCAACAAAGGCTAGAGTGTTTTTTTGGGAGAAGAGAACATGAAGAGAACATGAGGGAAAAGTTTTTGTAAACAAGGTCATTGGACACACACACACACACACACACACAGAGTTGAAGAAATCTGAGGACTAGACCATGTGGAGGCCAGCAGAGTGTAAGCACTAAAGGGGACAGAAAGAAAAGTTGAAGTGCAAGAAATGGGTTTAGGGTTTTAGGGTTATGGATGATGGGAAGGCAAAGTCTGAGCAGTGAAAAGAAAGGAAGCAAGAGAGGGAAAGGCATGGACAGGATTCAAGGTGTCGGGTCTCAAAATCTGAGAACTGAGTCTGATATATAACCGCAGCTCTCAAAAATCTAAGAACCCATCAAATAACCTGCTATAAAACTGTTGGTTCTTTGGTACTTTCTCTTGTGAAAACTGGTGGTTCTTTGGTGGTTTTTTTGATAGGTTTTTTGAAGACTTTCAATCACATGGAACTGCAGGTTCTTTGATTCAAACAACCAGAACCGCAGCTTCTTTGAGTTCCAAAATTTTGTAACTACTAGAACTGAAGGTTATTTTTGAAAAAATAAAATAACTATGGAACACTCCTGTCTTTATAAGAAATGATGCAGAAATATTGCAGCTTAACAGTTGAAATTGCACCATGAATGCAGCAGCATCACAAGTGCTACCCACTTTGCTCATATCAACAAGTTCAATTTTAAGCCCATGATCACATGAATGATGAATCTGTGAACTTCACAGATTATTGACACTAAGCCCTCATCTGATGCTCACTCTTGACAATCTGTTGGAGTTGAACAAATTTTGTCAGAAATCAAAGCCAGCAGTCACACCACCTTTGTGCACGTCACGTTCTACTTAAGTATGAATTTGCATAGAATCAATCACACATTTTGGAAGTGATAATATTGTAGACATGTCGATTGCAGAACACTGCAATCTACACTCGAGGAACCGCATTTCAATGCTTGCCTCTCTGACATGACTATATACAACAGTGAAGCAGATGGCTCAGTATATTTGACTAGGAACTTGGTGTACACATATGATCTCAGTGTACAAATTTTGCTAAACTTCTACATAACTCTTTCATGATTTGCAAAACTAAAGATCAGCTCTTCGCTTTAGCAGCTGTCTAGCTGTACATGGTAATGTCACTTACAGCTCGGGAATTAGGCATCAAATCCTATGTTGATTTTTTCTTGGCTTGATTATCACCTTGTAAGTAATTGGGACTTTTCATCATTCCCCAGCTTCTGTATTGAACCGGACTCCAAATGTTGGATCATTGGGTCGGCTTGTATCATCATATAGTTCACAGCTTGTATCTATCCGAGCTATTCTAAATCCGCAGCATATTTACTTTAATACCCAAAACTGCTTTATGTTGAGCTTGTGATACTCTCCAACGCATGGTTTCAATCCCGCAGCAGAATTTCCAGTAAATTATGGGCGCATATAACAGCAGTGATCTCTTCATAATCTGCAAAAAAAATTCCAAGATCTAGTAAGCTGGTAATTTGGCAAGCAGAAGAATGATGATACCACAACATCTACTCTCTTCCTCAACACTGTTGGGTCAACAAAGTAACTCATCAATGACAGTTTCTAACCCCCTTAAGTTATCACCTGCATTCCTGCCAAAATAGTCATCCCATCCAATACTTCAAATCTCAAAATCCCTAGAAAAAAATAGTCCAGACTTTTGAGTATGTGGGTGGCTAAGTTAAACCCTAAATAGAAATAGGTTGCTAGGGATCATAAGTGTTTCTCTTGCACACACTAGCTGGATTTGAACTCTAAATAATCCATTATCTAAGGATGACCAAGCTCCAAATTGAAATTTCAATCTGCAACCTCTGCCTGAAATTAACATTGGAGTCTAAAGAGATGATGAAAATTGAAAGTAGGTGGAAACAAAAAATTGTTCTGATATGAAAGAGAAATTATCTTAAAGATGTGCAAATATGGCTCACCTGTTTTAGTTTCCAAAGCTCTGGCACCCAGATGAATTTTCTCAAGCACTTCAGAATTGTTGGAGAGCCAAAAACTGGTCTAATTTCTGATTCCCAGAAGAAGAATCAAGATAGAGCAAGGAGTAAACATCAGTGCCCTCGAGAGTGATCAAAACAAATCGGGGATCAATATTCACAAGCACAGATAATCCCGATTTGAAAGTCCCAGGCAGTTCCTGACTGAGTACAAAGGAAACTGTCCTGCTTCTACTTTCACTGCTGCTTCCATCATGATTGTGATGAGATGTCACAGAGCAAGCCAGATTAGGGTCAGTGTAAGGGATGCTGAATGTCTGACCATCTTTCACCAACCTTGATGCACGTGCGGTGCAATTCACAGTTCCATCAAACCCCGAGAAATTACCAAAATGAACATGTTGGCTTACTCTTGCTTGCACTTGCCACACACCCAACAACAACACTAGTAGTAAAAATGTCCATGCTATCACCATGGCTGCTTCCACATGCATAAGCCTTGCCATATGTTAAAGAAGGGTTTAGGGTTTTCCTTTTGCTACAAGGCAAAAGAAGGGAAAAAGAAAATCTACTCAAACAAGTTGAGCAAACCCTCACACAAGTACCCAACAACACATGTAGAACAAAATCCTTCACCCACCCAACACTAAAGTTCTACAACGAAATCCTCACACACCCAACACCCAAGTTCAACACATGTAGAACAAAATACATACGGACAGCATCCAATCAATGGAGAGAGATAGAGAGAGACAGAGCCTCTGAAGAAAACCCTACTTCAAGTGAAACTCCCATATGCAGATATTCATAGAATGCTAGCAGCGAAGCACTTCTGTTTGCTCTGTGCCAAGATGTTACAGCTTTCAAAACAGAACATTGAAACTACAGAACACAAGAAAACCGATCCCTAGAAACACTCAAATTCTCCACAAACTTCCTCCATCAAAACAGCAACTTGGATCAATTTGTTGCAATTTTCAGCTGCCGATTTCTGCTGATTATTCAACTGAGACCCAAGGGTCTCAAGTGAGTACTGTAGCCCTACATTATCATTAAATGCATAAAATTAACACCCTCCCCCCCCAAAGAAAAAAGAAAAAAAGGGACTCAACTCGACAAAATTTGTTCCAGGAATTTACACCCTCCTCTCTCTCTCTCTCTCTCTCTTCTTCACACACTCTTGACACCCCTCATCATCAGAAACAAAATCTAGCACCTAGCCCTGAATTATACTAGGTGCTAGATTTCAGAAGATTTTGTAGCAAAAGCAACAAACACCCACTAGTCTGCAAACAACAGGTTTCTCTTCTTCACTGTTCAACAACAACAACTACAAGAAGATGAAGATACCTATTCAAAAGATCCAGACCCAAAACTGTTGCAACCTTGCAGCAACAAAGAGAGAGAGAGAGAAGGAAAAACAAAAGTACTTGGAAGTGAACAAGAAAAAGAAAAAGAAAAAGGGGGTTTTGTCATTTTGAACCAAACACATAGAAAACAAGTTGCAGAATCATTCACGAACTGATTCTTCTGCAATTCCCTCTCATCTGAACAGTGAACATTCCTCAAAGTGTGGGACCAAATTATGAAAAACACTCCATCATGGGCTTCTTGGGGTGCATGCTGCAGTTCCTTATTGGTTGAGCAGAATTTCAGGCTATTCCCCAACTTGTGTTCATCACCTGTTTTGTTTTGGCCTTATGCTAGTGGCAGGGGGGGATATGAATTGTGTGGGACATAGTTCTGTCCACCAGAGAAGTAAAGTGCTCACTCAGCAGTATGTAATGTGACCCTCCAAACATGTTTCTCACATCCAAGTTTAGTTATTTACTTTTAGTTTGCAGGCACAAGCCTGAAGAGCCAAGTAAGTAAGTCTACAGAAACTGTACACAACACAACAATGGGCCAACATCAGGCTTCCTCACAGTACCAAGTACTATGAAAAAAGTCAAAGGAAGTTTTTTGTGGGTATATAATTCTTTTTGAAAAAACTGAACCCATGATGTCGGTTAGTAGGTAGGTACTGTCCTAGCCTAAGTACTCAAGGCTCTAGCTATTATAGAATATATACATACAAAATGACCCATTGGGTTTTTTGGCTTTAAACTTTTTGCCATGACTCATTCTTCCAATGGTTCACCACCATCACTTTTGACCTAATTAGTTTCAAAGTGCCACTAGGTAGGTCCCAACTCTCTTTTGTTGCAAAATTTTTCAACTTTTTTACTCCCATTCATGACACAACTAAAAGGAAGTTAATGTTGTTAACTTACTTTTTACTCTATGAGAAGAGAGAGTAATAAAATAAAGATTTCAAGGAACATTGTTATGTGTAAACCCATTGTTGTTGGTAGTTGAGCTTATGACTTCAACTGGGTGCTTGAGCCCTTTCATAGCCAAACAAGGACAACAACAACTACTACTACTACTACTAACCTTTGGCAAGTAAGCTAGGACATATGTCCTTTCTTTTGGTTTTTTCCTTCTTTGTATAGTGTTTTGGTTCTAATGTGGGTTGGCAAAGTTTATGTCATTGTCGATGTAGTGTGCACTATTTAGTTTAACTCGCCCACCTACATGATGTATAATGTTCTCTCCACAACATGGTTCAATGTGGTGTCACGCATGGGTTATGTGCTTTCTTTTTTTGGTTGTTAGATGGTTCATGCAAGAAATATGATGATGTTGTGAATCCCGCTTAGATCTACATTCAATTTCAAACCTTAAAATGTATGTTCATTACAATACTAATCTAGGGTAGATAGGCCAATCACCAAACACTTAGTAGCTCAAAGAGTTAGAGTTCAATGAACCCTGCATTTGATGGCCTTCACATTCAAAGACTTTTTGTAAGGCACTAGTCTTGCCACCAATAGCCCTTTACAAACTCCAAAAAGGATTGAAAATGCACAAGTTGGTGGCTTCCCAAAGTGGGTTGGGTCATTGGAAAAAAAATTCCTTCATAAAACACACTCTAGCCCTTTAGCCCTCTAGCCTTGTAAGAGTGCTTTAAATTCTTCATAACGAGTCATTCTAGAATCTACCACATATACATGTACACCCTCTCACCATAAAAGCCATACCTAAAATACAAAACGACTATTTGTAATTACCAAACACATTTGTATTAAGACTGAACATTCCCAAATAAGTTAATCCCCAACCAAAGTGACCATATAACTCTATTACCAATTAGTTGCTTTGCTACTAGGAGTGACCAAATACCCATTACCAAACACACTATGCAAACATTGATCAAATGTTTCTTGACAATTTTCTCACATTTTCCCATGTCCAAACAACATATTACCCTTGATTGCTTCTCAAGTCCTTTGAAATCTCTAAGCAAAATAATGAACTATGAATGTTCAATAGTAAACAATTTGTTGCATAGTTATCAACAATGAAAAAAATTATCATTAGGTTTGGCTTGTATTAGAAGGTTGTTTGATTACCGACCTTTGTTCGACTATGAGCCTATTTGCCCTAGGAGTTCCTTAAATCAATTCTTATGATTTTGATTCCTACGAAGCTAGTTAACAAAATCCCATTTGTTATCATCACTAACACCTATCATGAACAATAACTATTATTACAAGCATAATGGACATGACTAATTATTTCATCACATGTTTAAGCATTAACCCAACAATTATGACAATGAAAACCTAAATGAGGACATGAACTAAGCAAAGAAATACCTAAAGAAGATTGTACTCACAAGACAACAAAAAAAAAAACTAGTGTTGAATCAAAATTGAAAGTGATGGGTTGTATTACATCTATTTGCATACTCCTATTTCAAAAACTTGGTCATGAAAGCTTCCATTAAGCCCATCATCCAAAACCCATTCTTCCATCATTCATCGCCAAAAATGTGTTGACAAAGGCCTTATAAATTATGTGCTTCAATCTAAGGAATGCACAATTGCTCTTTGAAGATGAGGTTATGTATTCTTTTAATACTAGAGATTTATATTTCTTTTTATTGAATGTTTTTGGAATTGTTTCAATGTTTTCACGATCACCTTGCCATGAAATTACTTGTTTAATTCAATAGGTTCTTTTGTAAGTGATGGGGCAGGTTGTGAGAGATTAAGAGATTGGGTTTTTTGGGTCTAAATCATGAAAATCTTGTGGTTTTCATTCCTAATTCAAGGAACCATGCCAAGAACATGGGCTAGCATTATTTGATTACACTTCCCTAAAATGTTTATTCACTCTTGATAACTAAACTAATTGTATTTAAATTTCAAATGCATCTAATTTTGAAGGATTTTTTACATCTAAATAGGTACTTTAACTCTTTGATGATTCATGAATTTGACTCCTTTGGCATTTAGGTTGGAATATGATTATTTTAGTGCCTTGGTAGCTTCAACATTAGTTAATATTATTTTCAGAAAATGTTGAAATTTTTTAAACCAACAAATTTGTGAAGGACATTTTAGACTATTTTTTTAAATATATATATTTTTGACCAAAATTATTTAATTTTTTAGACATATGAGCTTCAAACCTTCCCCGATTTGTGAGTAAAGGTCACCTTATCATCATCATGTTGAATCTCTAAAATAATGGATGTCTAGCAAATAGGTCCCTAAGATAGGATGATACCTACCTTGTTATTTTTTGGTGACAAAATTTCACCATTTTGCGAAAAAAAAAAAATTGCCCAACAACATCAACAAAGGTTTTCATCAAATTTTGAAATTATTATTTTTTAAAATTTAAAAACATCATTAAATTTCTACCCAAAGGCTCTAGCAAGTTTTCATCATATAGAAAGATATAAAGAATTTCTAATGTCAATCTACATTGAACTAAAATTGTAAATCCCCCATTTGCTAATGACACATCTACTTGTGAAAGAAGGGGGGCACAACATTAATGGGTTGGTTCAAGGCTTTCAAATTCAAAGTGCTTTTTTTATGATCTATGTTAAAAAAAACTTTGGGTACCCTAAAAGACCTAGGTTGATTAGGCACTAATTATTTTATTTTATTTTTGGAAATTGCTGAAAATTCTGAAAAACTACATACTTGCCATGCCATGAAGCTTTGAAGCGAAGTGCAATAGCTCATTATTTAGTGTAATGCCAAATATCATAATAATAATAATAATAATAATAATATTTTATTTATATGCCAAACGTAATGATAAGTGACAAAAAAATAATGAATTATTGGGCCTAAATACTAGGGTACTTAAGAAAGTGGTGTAAATAAAGATTTTGTTAACATTCTTTAGAACAAGTTTTGAAAAAACAGGACTGGAACTGGGAGTTAAATTTGCCGATTAATTTTTCAATTAGCCCTGGTTCTTCCAGGCCTCTTTTTGAAAAATCTCAATTCCGCGGCATCAATTCCATATATAGACCTAAATAGAATTAATAAGAACTTGATTTTGAGTCCGGTTCTTCAGAAATAAAATAAAAATTTCCAGTCTTGATTCCAAAAATCGAACCTGGTTTCGATTCAATTTTTTTATTAACTGAAACCAGAACCGACCATTCTCGCACCTGCCAAACTGGGTACCCACCCAAAACTAGCTAGTTCCAAGGTACGGAACGTAGGTCCTGGTTCACCTAAAGTTTCGAAACATGGCCAAAGGGGCCTGTACTTGGACTAATATCCTGCGACTAACATCTCGATCGATCGAACAAATTTATTCACAAAAGGTCTAGCTCCCCAACTTGTGAAAAATTGTTTATCATACCAACTGGAGGGTTCTTTTTTTTTTTTTTCCCTCAAATTTCATGAGGTAGGACAACGGGCCGATTCACAAGAAGATTTAGCCAAATTTGGCTACAATTTCATGAGGTAAGTCGACCAGGCAATTCACAAGAAGATTTTGCCAAATTTGGCTACAATTTCATGAGGTAAGTCGACCGGCCAATTCACAAGAAAATTTAGCCAAATTTGGCTACAATTTCATGAGGTAAGTCAACCGGCCAATTCACAAGAAAATTTAGCCAAATTTGGCTACAATTTCATGAGGTAATCGACCGGGCAATTCACAAGAAAATTTAGGCAAATTTGGCTACAATTTCATGAGGTAAGTCAACCGGGCAATTCACAAGAAGATTTAGCCAATTTTGGCTACAACTTAGAGTTGAAAATAAAACTTCTTTTGAAACCCTGCTTTGTAGGGACTACATACTTGTAAGAGCCTATAGTCTAAAATATGGCAATTTTCTTCTTTCTTCTTTTTTTTTTTGAAATGTGGCTAATTTAGGGGATATTTCCCCTAAAAACTCATTTGTAGAAGTCGCAACCCATTTCTTTTTTTTCAGACAAATTTTCACCAAAATTGTCTCAACAAGGACCTTTTGGGTTACGATTAAAAATACACAACACAAGGTATACTTTGCATACTTATTCCTCAAATTGTTGAAAAGTTTTTAAAATTAAATTTCAAATTGAGGAGCCTTGTTTTCTTTAAATAAATAAATAAATAAATAATTTTCCACAAAAGAAGTGCCAATTGTGAGCAGTGTTTTTCTTTTTGGGCGAAATTTCATCAAATTTCCACCTATATATATATATATATATATATATATTTCAACCTAGACAAAGGATTTTGATGAGAAAAATTGGCCAAAATTCACCACATTTCAAAAGGAAAAAAAATAAATCCAAATCACCAGATTTTTATGATAAGCTCCAGTAGGTAGCCAAAAATATAGAACAATACTGGGTTCTATTTACTTTCATATTTAGTATGTAGCCAAATCTGGCTAAAGCCTGTGTAATTACAGATGGATGGATGATCGTCCCTTCAGCTTACACATCACAAAATCGAAAAGAAAGGTTCACAAATGGTTTGTTACGCACAAGACAAAATTCATTCGGCTTGGCTACGACAGAAACAACAAATAGCTACATAACTTATTGCACCTGGTCGTATTTCAGGACTCGGGCCACAATCATACTTACTTACATTAAAAATCCGGTATCCACCACAAAAGGGTTACGCACATAATCTATTATCCAGACTCGGGAGACGAAAATGTGAAGCAATCGAGCATGCCATGACACATGCACTAGATGCCAGAACCGAGAGTTATCCTCATGACTCAGCTGGAGCATCTCACCGACTCATCATCATCATCATCAAAATATCTTGTTTTATGTCGCCAAAAAAAAATAATTTATGGTTTTATTGGCAATTTCCCCTTTCACTTCTCTTTTTCCTTTAGACATTATATAACACAAGGAACCAATTGCTTTGTAATAATAATAATAATAATGATCATATTCATAATAATAATAATACTAATAATTTCTTTGGAATTGGTTTGCATCTGATTTAATTTTAACATCCACATGGCAACAAATAATAACAATAAAAAATAGATAAATAAATAAATAAATAAAAATCCGGTTCCAGTCATACATACAAAGGATTTTTGTGAACCAAAGTCGCCAAATTCAAATTTCAAGGAAAAACCAATTCTAAAATTATCATATATTTAGACAATAGGTTCCAACAAGTTGCCATAATATATATAGCAAGATTGTTTTTTACTTTCCTCTCTAAACTGTAGCCAAATTTGGCTAATTCCTCTTGTGCATGATGATTGCCAATGTGACCCTATCACAAAATTAGAATTTTTAAAAAAAAATTAAAATTAAAATCTCCTGATTTAGGTTACTTGTAGGAAAATTTCTTTTCTTTTTTGTATTAAAAAATTTTCACATTTGTATGAGCTATAAGTAAGATATATTATTTACTTGACATGTAAGACATAAAATGAAAATACATTTTTTTTTTCAAAAACACTGTTTCATGCAGATTTGTAGCATTTTGGGCTAATTTATTTCTAGAAATGGCGATTTATTTTCCCAAAAACGGGAATTTTCGACAGAATATTCCCTTATTTTAAAAAACAATTCCTCAAAATGGCGAGAATTCGCCACCCAAAAAATAAAGTAAATTTTTCTTTTCTTTTCGTTTTTTTTTTGGGCGAATTTGTTGGCAACTGGAATGCACACTTTCTCTGTTCTCAGGCTCCTTTTGTGGCCTCTTTTGTGTTTTTGCACCAATTTTTTCTTCGTCTTCTTCTTTCTGAATGCTGATCTTGTGCAGTCGAAGAACATGTTGCTGCGATTTGGCGTCGGCGCTGGGAGGAAACTCCGGGAGTGAGAATGGAAGTGAGAATGGCGGTGATTTTTTCAATATTGTGACGGGGCCGGGGAGTGACGGATTTGAACCGGAGAAGAAGAGGAAGAAGAAGAAGAAGAAGAAGCAACCGTGGACACATACAGACAGGAAGGAAGGAGAGTGCGGGAGGGAGAGATGCCACCAATAGATGCAGGAGTGGCAGCCAGGATTGTGGGGCAACGAGAGGTGATGATCTCTTTGGCAGGCCTTTGTCTGGTTCTTCTTACGCTTCTGTTAGGGAGAGTGAACTCCGCCGTCATCTTGCTCACTTCCAGCAATGAGACATGGTCTTTTCCGGATGCGGAAGCCAATTTTGGTATGTGATTTTTTTTTCGAATTTTCTAAGTGTTTTGTTTTGTTTTGTTTTTTGTTTTTTTTTTCCCCTTGCTTTTTCCTTTGTGTGTTTCAGTTTTCTTCCCTCTCTTTCCTACTCTGATTGCTGCTGTTTTTTTTATTGTCACAAAACCTAACCTTTAACCTAAATCCTCACCATGCCTGGCTGGAAAACAAAACCAAGGAAACAGCCAAAAAATGTACAAAACACACACTGATGATCACAGTAATGCTGCCACACTGTTTTTCCAATTTGTCTCCTCATTAGACAAAGGCATCTTCTTTTGAGTCTCAGGGCTGCTGGCTGCTTTGTTGAGCAGTTTGATAACTGGAGGTGACAAAAGGAATATTTGCACAAGGAATAAGAATCGCCTCTTTGGATACACCATAGGCATGCATGTTGACAGAAAAACCCTAGCATCTTGGATGCAGTGTGCCTTGAGTCCACAAACCCTTGTGAGGTGCCAGTGCTTCAGTTATGAAACACGGATTGATGGTGTGCATTCTGTTAGCTATTGTTCTACAATGGCTTCAGTCATCATGTTTATATAGGGCTGAACTGATCAACTGGGGGTCAACATTCCCAGCCTGTGTTTTTTTAAAGTTTTTAATGTCGTTGTTGTTGCATTCTTCAAAACGCACAAATCTACTGGGAAAGCATGCAGAAATCACTTGCAGTGCCAGCCATTCTGCGGCTTTTGGTGAACTTGAATTGGCAGGCGATGTTCTGGGACATGCAAGAAGTCTGTGGTCAAGGAGTTGGTTGAATGGCAAGTTTCTTTTGTGTTTCATCATTTCTACTAGAAGGAAAGAGGGAACTGTTGGTCAGTGGGTTGACTTTTATTGTATTTTGGTTGGCAGCTCCTCGGATTCCAGCAGCTGGCATTATGGGAGTCCTGCACAAGGCAAATCCACAGGATGCCTGCTCACCTCTGGTCAAAGATCCAGACTCACAGAGAAGTCTGCTCCCTCCTTTTGTTGTGGTTGCCCGTGGGGCCTGTAATTTTGATCTCAAGGTGCGACATGCTCAGGAAGCTGGATTTGGAGCTGTCATTGTTTATAACAATGTTGACGACCATGAACTTGTTACCAGTATGACCCCCCTCACTCCTGTTGCAAACGAAGCTGTTTTTAGCATGTCTCTGCTTCTCCAGTTTTGGATTCAAATATTTAGCTAAGGCTTTTTAAGGAACTCTTTCTAAGTGCTTAAGCCTTGTTTCTCAACTGTTGTCAAGAAACTGTTGCACAGGTTTCCACCCTGTCAGCCTTTGTGTATTCCTCTGATATCTGATGTCCTCACCCTACTGGAATGCCCTTATGTGAATAGAGGGTGGATTTTTTATCATATGCTCTTTGATGGAGGACTTTGAGAAGTAAACTGTAATATGTTTCAATACCTCTTCAATCAGTGTGGAATGAAACAAACTCTGAGAAGAGGCTTGAAATTGCAAAGAAACACAATGTGGAATGATTGTCAATCCTGGCAGCCTCCTTCATCATCTCTAGGAGAAACCAGGGTCTAGTTTGGGTGATGTACCCCAATGCTTATAGCAATATGTTATTCATGATGAAGATGATTGTTTGATAGCTTGTGAATCATCTGGCAAGGAGAAGATGATCACGACAAAGACACTCACAAGGTTATGACCACACTGATTGTTGGGATAGGTACCAGCAAAGTGTTGTTTTGGAGTTGTCTCTGCAATCTCACAGATATATGCCTAATGCAATTTGGTATTTCTGGTTGTAAATTGCAGTGTCAGGAAATTCAAATGACTTGAACACCTATGCTGTCTTTGTCTCAAAGTCATCTGGACAGGACCTTCTGCAGTATGCAGGGGACACGAGAACAATCTGCTATATAATGCCAGCATTTGAGAATACAGCATGGTCAGTAATGGCAGTCTCCTTCATCTCTTTCATCGGAGTGTCGATTGTCCTTGCAACATTTTTCTTTGTGAGGCGACACCGGCTTCACCAGCTGGCACCCCAATTACTCCTGACCAGGGAGCCATTAGGGATGAGCATAAGTGATGTGAAGGCTCTCCCCAGCTTTGTGTTCAAATGTGCGGGGGAAGGAAGAGGAACTGCAGAAACCTGTGCAATCTGCCTTGAAGACTATGAGGCTGGTGAGAACCTGCGACTGCTTCCTTGTCACCATGGTAAGAGCGCTCTCTCCCTCTGTGTGTCATGGATGGAAAAACAACTAAACATTTTGCAAAATTGTGTTTCATGGACTTAGCTGGCAGTCCTATGCTAATTAGATTGCTGATTATTAATTGTTTGTTGCTAGGTAATGGTTTTTGCAAATGTTTCTGGTTTGTCCATTTATAACTGGGAGAGCCTCGGTTGTTGTGAATTGTGCAGAGTTTCATCTTGATTGTATAGACCAGTGGTTAACAACGCGACGTGCATTCTGTCCAGTCTGCAAGAGAGATGCCCAGTCCAAAACTTGTGAACCTATTCCCATAGAGACCACTCCTTTGTTAGCTGCAGTTGGTAGGGCCCTTGGTGGTCCCATTCATGTTGGAACATCAATTGCCTCCACTCAAACATCTTCCTCATTCAACCCTCCTGCATTCCCATCACCAATTCACTCTCCAGATGTATACACTGTTGTTATACACACATGTCCAGAACAAAGAGGTGCATACTTATGCTAACCCCTATGGAGGAAAGGTGAACTTGGTGTTTTGCAAGAGGCAGCCTTACCTGCTCTTTTGAGCAGAGTAAATCTGGAGTTGTTTGTAGGAGTACGTAAAGTTGAGGTGTAGGTTTTGGTGTATCATACAGTATATGAGTTTCCCATGGCCATGACAATGTATGTCAGTTGGTGTGGTTCGCATCCTCTGTGACAAGGAGGCAAGGGTGGCGTAAGACTATGTACCAGCAAATAAGGTGGGATCTTGAATTCAATCCCTTTCCTTTGCTTTGGACTTGGATGGTGGCACATCACATAGCAGCCCATTGGCTGCAGTTGAGAGACCTCAAGTTGCTGAGAAGCAGTTTTGAGCAGATTGTTGGGTTTTGTGGACAATGTGCAAAGTCCTGAGTTCATGTTGTTGCAGTGTAGCTATATGTAGAAACTAGTTTAGTCATCATGCAGTCAATGCTAGTGGCTAATTTCATTACTTCCTATTCACCCTCTATTTCTCAAGCTGGGTCACTGATTTCAAAGTAAGCTGCTGCAGATTTTGAATCTGCTTCATCCTCATGTGTCGTTAAAACATCTTCGCTTTAGCCATGGTAATTTGATTTTTCAACTCTATATACTAAGTTCTACCTGGCAGATCTAACATCTTGTATGAAAGTTCCAATTAATAGCGTGTTTGGTTAGATGTTTAATTTTCTCCATAGTTTCAAGGTTGTGGAATCCTTAGACTTAATCTCTTGGTTAGAACTTTTGATAGACAAATCTGTTCCTTTCTTTTGGTCATTGCACTTACCAAGATAATGTATTGGTATATGCGTGGGTACTAATTGTGTAGTCTATTTAGCAAATTTCTACCTCATTTCCTGCGAGTTTGATTTTTTGAAACATCATTTGAAGTCAAACATCTGCCCAAAGATTTTTACCTCTTTTCCTAGGAGTTTGATATTTTGAGGTATCTTGTGAAGTTCAATGCCTGCCTTGTTCTGCTTCGGAGATCATCTCTAGTTTGTAGGTTTGTGTATGATCTTTTTTTGTTGCGAACTTTCCAGACATTGAGAGTTTCATGTACTGGACAAAGATTCTTTTGGGGGCCACACACATCTTAAAATGTCTTGGGAGTTAAATTGTCCTTATGGCTTCTCTTGTAACTTCTT
Organism: Sphagnum contortum; assembly: GCA_963920785.1. Taxonomy (NCBI): domain Eukaryota; kingdom Viridiplantae; phylum Streptophyta; class Sphagnopsida; order Sphagnales; family Sphagnaceae; genus Sphagnum; species Sphagnum contortum. The sequence goes on along the minus strand of OY987290.1, from coordinate 9,980,569 downwards.
GGTGTAGCCATGAATCCAAGTCTTTGAGATATTTTTGGTGTTAACTTCAATAAGTCACTACAATATGCAGGTATTGACATGATTTGTATGCCTCAGAAACGTTTGAGGTGTTGTAGTTTTCTTCATTTCTCTGATGGTTAATAGTCTTATTGTCCATTTGAATAGTAGAAGGCTACCCTCGAAAGTTTCTCTTGTAGATTACCACATGTATAGAGGTTTGTTCAATGAAGAGAAATTTCTCCAAATTAATTGTACATCTAGAGTCTTGTATTTTTTGCACTTGGCACTTCTTTAGAAGAAGCCCTTCCCTTTTGGGCACCCCTAACAATTGCCTCATCAAATAGCTAGGCAATGCACAAGGGAAATGACTTAGGTGCTTTTCTATTAGGTGTGTAAGTTCTTTCATTACATCTTTGGGCAATGCATATGGGATAAATTTATAGTGCTACTTGCTATTAGGTCAAAGATGATGAATTTGTTTTTCAGGTTTATGACTCTCCAAACTTTGGGTTTAGGGTTTGTGGTTATTTAACACTTCATCAACTTCGTTATCTTAACACTTTTGGTAATAGAAATTATACTAAACATAGTGAGTTGATATGGGAACACCCAAAAGGCCAAATGTTTTTCACCACCCTTTTATGCATAACATATTCTTACAAGCTATAAAAGTAGGAAAAAGAAAAAAATTATATTCTTGTTTTGACAATGCAAAGTGCACACTTTTTATTAAGTTCAAGTTACTTAGTAATGCGCCAATCAAATAGGCTTAATTGCAAATTAAGCAAAAAACTTTGTGTACACTTGTCCCTGACCAATTAAAATATATCACATTATAAAAATTATATTCCTATAATTTTGCTCTTGGAATCACGTTGGGGAACATTTTGGAAACTAATTAGGAAATTAAAGGAACTTGATGAAACAACATGGAACCATTTGGGAACTTGGTGGGAACTCCAAATTCCCAAATAATCCAAAATTACTTGGAAATCAACTTTGAAATTGTCCCCAAAAATAAACCAAAACGAATTTCAACCTAAACTTGGAACCTAAGGTTCTTATAAAGATTGGACCTATTAAACATGGAACTATTTGTTGAAAGAAAGTTAACCTAGGCTTAAAAACTGATGGGTTTTTAATTTTGCAAAATCTTCCTTCTACTAGGAATTGAAAGGTGTTTCCATTTTCAAAAACAACCTTAGACCCAAACCTAAAAGTTCTCGTAAAACCAATGTGTGGGAGCATAATTTTTTGATATATCATTGGATAAAGGTTTTTTTTTAAAAATAAAAATAAAAATGAAAGAAAATTTCCAAATGTTAAAAAACTTAAACAATTTTTGAAAGCCAAATCAAATGTCAAAATGACAAAATCAAAGTGTGTGAATCATCCTTGACCCAAGATAAACAAGCTTCTAAATGAACATTTAGTGTATCAAAAGATAATGGCATCATAGTGAATGTTTGGTTAGTGATGGGGTTTAAAGATAATTTGTTACTCATTTTTGGGCATTTCTTTCGGCACTTTAATAGGCTTTTGAAGCATTTGTTTTGTTATTGAATAATATGAAAATTATAGCCCTACAATCATTGGCACTCCATGATCTCAAAGACATTTTGCTACATACAAAAAAAAACATACACAAACAAAATGATTTCACAAATTTTTCAACTTGATCTTCAAAATTCAATGAACTATTAATTTTGTATCCTCTACTTGGATTTGAATTTCCTAGCTACTATTGGTCACTCATAGATTCCTATGAATCGATGAAGGTAGGAGAAAATGCAAATTATTAATGAAAAGAAGTTCATCTTTTTAATTGACAATGTTGTTCAAAAAGCACAATAGTAGAAGATATTGCAAATCACAAGGAGGAAGAAAAGAAAGAAATTAATTCCAATAAAAAAAAAACACAAGATGAAAAAATGCTACTTTGACAAAGCTTAGATGAAGCATAAGATGAAAAAAATGATGTGATGTTATCTTCTGATAGACAAAGGACAAAACACAAGATGAAAAAACGTTGCTTTGACGAAGCATAAGATGAAGATGATAATGTTATCTTGAAAAAATCAAGATGACATTTAAAAACAAGCAACAAGGGGAGCAAGAAACAAGATGAAGACCTTACACATGCATAAAACACAAAAGACACCATAAGGCAAACAAGAAACAAAGAAAAGAAATGAAGCAAACTTGTACAAGCACATGGAGTGCACACCATGAACATATCACAATTGAGAGCAACAATGACAATGCACAATGAGAGCAAGAACAACATTGTGCAAATGATGAAAGTGAAAAAAAATGACAAAAAGAGCTGAAAAATAAATGGAGGGTAGATTTTTGGAAAACAATCATACTTATGTTTTTACATAGGTGAAAGGTCTATCTATAGACCTTTTTGGAAATTTTTACACCTTTGGCCCTCCTCTTTTTTGTGTGTTGAAAAATCTCCCACCATAACAATGGTGCACATTCTATTGGTTAGCCTTGCAAAGGGTGTTTTGCAAAATACAATGCCTAGTGCTGTGGTTATCTAGTGTACATGAGGAATGAGTCGTTAACTAGTGTTGCAAGGGTATCTAGATCACAATGTTAAAACCAATGGTTTTGATTATTGGTATCAAGATACGGATCTAGAATCCAAACTAGACTTTAGAACTGCCTTAGGAACCTTATTCTAGAACTTGCTTGGAGGTGAAAATTAGGTTCAAACCTACTAGGGGATTCGTTGGAGCAATTCGACCTAAGATTGCCTCGAGGTTTAGGTGTTTAGGCACATTTGGGTATTCTAGAGTTTAAAGTTTTTTTTCAACTTCCATAGCTTTCTCCTGTAGAGCTTTGGAGCTTTCGTCATTTTCATCATCTTGCTCTTGCTTTCCATTGTCTTTGGCTAGCATTGTTTTCCTTGTGTCTTTGTGACTAAAAAAGCTTCGTTGAGAAAACAAGTGTAATATTTTTCAAAACATGTATTTCAATTTTATGTTGTCTTGTTGTAATTTTTGGGATAGTTTGTTTGTGTGATGGATAGAAAAAACTAGTTCACAAACTCAATTAGAATAAAATCATCATTTAAAACCCTAAACTCGAATTATAACCCTAAATTCGAATCACACTCGGGGTTCACATTTTTTTTCAAAAAATTCAGAACCTTACTTGGAAGGGTTATCAAATAAATTGAATGTCAGGTAAGTTATCAGAAAATTTTGGGCTATAAATATCAATTATGCATAAGGATAAGTTATCAAAGAATCAGTTGATAACTGTCGATTAACCTGTTGGTTATACACTTGTTTTTAAAATTAAAATTAAAAAATGCTTTTTTTGGGGGTATTACTATGTAAAGATTGATAACCTACCTGGATGAATAATTGGGTGGAGAAAAATCATAAAAGCCTTGAATGATATCTCATAATATAAGTTGAATTTGTTTTCATTTCCAATCCAGCCCAAAAAACTTAAAATTCCAAGACCAGTGACAAATGTTTTTTTTTTAAATCATAAAATAAACAATTACCACAGAGCTTTCTGAATCTCACAAGATTGTGAAACAACCAGCTTAGTAGTTTTCAATGAGATTGCGGATATGGTGGATAGGTCAGCTGATCTTTCCTATTTTCAGTTTCCTGGGCTCTCTCTTCTAGTTCTCCTCTGATCACCAAGAAATGGGTAATCTTTGGAGTCCATGATACTAGTTCCGAATCTAGTGAGAAGATAATTGTACCTTTTGATTGCAAAACTCTTAATGAATAATTATGGAATCTTAAACCCTAAACTTGCACTGTGATCATGTCAATGCAGAGTACTGGAGTCAGTGACATTAAAGATCAAGGTGAGAGAAAGATTTCAAGTATTAGTAAGCAATATTGTGCAGAGTCAGAATGTGATCAGCCAGATGCACACGGCTTGTACATACATTGTTGCTGAGACATGGTCGAATTCCATTGTCAAAGTGGTTAAATTTCCATCTTTGGTTTTGAACAAATTTTTTTAACAACTTGCCTGGATCTTAAATGCTGTAACTCCAAATTATCAAGTTCATCATCAGACTTTCGTTGGGACTCGAAGAATGAGTGTAAAATATTTTATGATAAAACTATTACTGAATATTAGGTGCAGAGGAGGTTTTGTTCACATCTTCAAATGAGCAATCAAGCTGTCAGAGCTGCCACTGAAAGTGTGTGAATAGATTTGAAGTTCTTGACATCAGGTATTTCACTGAATTTCAACTTGGTCATATGAGACTATATTAACCTCTTTAAAGTCATTTGAATTCTGATGCTGTTCAAATGTCTCCTCTCATATTGGATGGAGAGGTTTTGATTTCTTTGCTGATGAAAGATATACCTTCATATAATTTTCTTACTATTTGGGCTGCAGTTTATAATGAATATATGATGAATTTGGATTGACCAAAAACTTGGGGTTCTGGGTTAATACAGAAAGAGTCCCATCTCAATGGCAGCAGCTGTGATTTAGATGATTTTGCAACTGTTGGGTGACAAGAAATCCATCAAAGGTGTCACTTCTTTCCTTCAGAAACTTATGATTTACTGGATTCATGTTTGATGAATTTCATAAGAACAGTTCACAGACTGAACAAGACTATATATATGGGTGGTGACAGATATATCCATGGTGACACAGGTGGCAGAGGCAACAATCAGAAGTGCATACAAGGACTTATACCCGCATGCTGCCAAGCTTATCCCAGATCGGTTTGCAAAAGAGGTGGACTTAGAGAATCTATATGCTCCAAAATAAAGCGAAAAAAGGAATGCTTCTTTATATGATCTGATTGGCCTCCTCTCGTGTGGTCTTAAGTAGGAGTTTGGAACTCCCTTTTTGCAGTTCAAATACTTGCTTCCAGAGCTGGCAGGGAGGATCTAGAAACAGCTACAATGCTTGCTGTTATGCTGCTTCAATATGTTGTCAGAGCTGAAATCTGTATGAACTTCTTATCAGCTCCATTTTTCAATTCAATTCAGGTTTTCAATTTAAGTCCTTACAGTGGAAAATCTTTCAGTACGTATGAAGAATTTCACAAACACCAAATCTAATGTCATCACTAATAGATATTAAAGTTTCTTCAGCTTGGAGAAATTAGAGTCTGGAAATCAGTGTCTGGTAATCTGGAATCAGGACTTGGGAGGGGGGGATTTATAGGCACTTTGTTGGGACATGCTATGGCAGAAGTACTCTGGATCTGGAGATGCTTACATCAGCTTTCTTAGTGCTGCATATGCACATACATACTCATCTAAATTACTTCAAATGAAACATTGTGGGGGCAGACACAAGATGCTCATAATGGCATGGGACTGATTTAGCTAGGGACCCACCCTAATAACGCTGGAAAAGTTTTGCATGTGTACCTAGACATCAGTATTGAGACTACCAGAGCTCCACAGAATCAAGACACATCAGCCTGGAAATAGCTCTCAAAGCAGCAACTCGATTGCCGCATACAGGCATGATTCCAAGTCCCTGAACAAGCAATCCTGTACTCTTTATGAATTTCTAGGTTTCAGTTCATGATGAACTTGAAATGGATATGATACACAAATGGATCAAGGTGTAAACATTGTGGATGATGAGTCAAGGATCTCAGCCAGGAATATACATCATTGGGAGACTTGAAATCATACCTTGATTCATGTGACCCACCATTGGGTGCAAAACTTGCAGTTCCCTCTCTCTATTGCAGCACTGAAAACTAGAACCCTAAAATGTATCTATGCAAGCAGTACACCATGCTTTGAAACACTTGATTGATAGGAATATGATTCTGTACTGAAACATCTCAAATTTCAGAATAAGATGCAGCTGAGCATATCAAATTTATCTCTTTGGTTACAGTCTCAACCTCATCGTTCCAAACACGGATTTCAATGTGTCACAAACATCAAATCATGACCCCTCACTCTTGCAGATCCTCAATCTCTGGGTGCACACAAAACGCTGCATTGTTTAGCCACAAAGCTCTTCAAACCTTAAGGGTCATTATGAATCCTAGTCAAGGATTGAAAGCCCTGCTTTTGCAAATGGTTAGGGTTGGAATCATCATAGAAATAGTGGTCAGCTTCTTCATGAACTGGCACTGCAATTCATTTATCCAACTAGCAAGAAACCTTATGGGTCTTACTTTTTTTCAAGACAAGAATTGGATACTAACACTTCAGATTTGAGCCATTGACTCTGATGTGGAGGCAGGAAGCCAAAGAGAGAGGGAGAGAGAGAGCAACATTGTGGAAGACCTCAAGCATGCTGCTAGATTGTTTTCTTCTTGTACGAAGTGCAACAACTCCTTCAAAGATGATCCAACAACAATGTCAGAATTTCCACAAGGCTTCAGGTTATTTTTGGCTTACTCCCAAGTGTATACAACCTCCTTACTAGAAGAAAAGAGAGCACCAATCTTGAAAGTTGGGAGTTAGTTGTCAAGGAATTAATATGCAATCTATAGTAATTCTGCACATGTATGTATGTACAACACCACTAGAGGACATTGATGTAAGATTGTAACAATTTTCTGTCAAGAATCTCCTTGTTGCAAGACCTAAAATGTGTCTTTCTCTCAGATTCAGTCTTCCGCATCTGGAGAATCTGAAGACCTAGATCTCCACACCAAAGTTTTGAATGTTGATGTGGTGGTACTTCTTCTCCTTGGGTCTAAACTTGAGACAGTTGTTTGCTGTCCTAAGGGTGCTGAGTTCCTCTGCTGCAAGTTACAAAGCTCCTTCTCCTGTGAAGAAGAATTTCCTGGTGTGCAAGACCTAAATGTGCCTTCTCCTCTCAGATTCAGTCTTCCAAGTCTTGAGAATCTGAAGACCTGGATCTCCACACCAAAGGTTTGAAGGTTCATGTGATGGTACTTCTTCTCCTTTGGTCTAAACTGGAGATGCTTGCTTGTTGTACTAGGGGTGTCAAGCTCCTCTGCTGCGAGTTAGAAAGCTCATTCTTCTCCTTAGAAGAAGAATTTCCTGGTGTGCAAGACCTAAACATGTCCTCTCAGATTTAGTCTTCCATCTCTGGAGAATCTGAAGACCTGGATCTCCACACCAAAGGTTTGTGAGTTGATGTGGTGCTACTTCTTGGCTCTAAACTTGAGATGCTTGCTTGCTGTCCTAAGGGTATCGAGCTCTTCTGCCGCAAGTTAGAAAGCTCGTTCTTCTCCTGTGAAGAAGAATTTCCTGGTGTGCAAGACCTAAACATGCGTCCTCCTCTCAGATTTAGTCTTCCATCTCTGGAGAATCTGAAGATCTGGATCTCCACACCAAAGGTTTGAGGGTTGATGTGGTTGTACTTCTTCTCCTATGGTCTAAACTTGAGATGCTTGCTATCTGGAGGGATGAGCTCCTCTGCTGTGAGTTGCAAGACTCCTCCAGTGAAGAAACAAAACTCCTTCCTGATTTCAATTGCCTCCTAGACTGCATACGGGCGATCTCAATCTTATCCAATGCAATGTTGCCCTTATCTTTCTCCTGACTGCCACACTCAGTGTTCTCCAATGCATGGCAATCTGTCTTTTGGGTGATCTCAATCCTTTCCAATGAAATGCTGCCCTTATCTTTCTCCTGACTGCCACGGTCAGCATTCTCCAATGCATGGCAATCTGTCTTTTGGGTGATCTCGATCCTTTCCAATGAAATGCTGCCCTTGTCTTCCTCCTGACTGCCACAGTCGGAATTCTCCGATGCATGGTAATCTGTCTTTTGTGCGATCTTGATCCTTTCCAATGATATGCTGCCCTTATCTTTCTCCTGACTGTCATGGTCAGCACTCTCCAATGGATGGCAATCTGTCTTTAAGGTGTAGTGATGAAATGCTTGAGATGAAGAAGAAGAAGAAGAAGAAGAATCAGAATCTCCCTTTGTATCTAGAGTGTTGTCCACTTGAGTACCACCATGCTGATAAACTCTCTGCACGTTGAAGCCTATTGTGCTATTGCTACTTGCTTTGTAGCTGCAGCTAGTGGAGCTTGGCATCATCAGATCCTGCACCACACTAGGGTTTGGTTCTGAGCTCTGCTGCAATGATCTGTTCTCCATTCCAAGCAGCTGGCTAATCTCGGAATGATCACTGGAATCATCATCATCATCATAATCATCGTCGTCTGCATCTGATTCCTGGTCGTCACTACTGTCGTCTTCTTCACTGGTGCTCTCGGCATGATGTTTATCGGCGGCAGAAGTCTGTTTCCCAACAACCCCGTTGTCGGAGGAGGCCTTCAGAGGAATGTGCAACAGACGAGGCGAAACCTGCTTACCGCGGCTGGCAGTACTACTGCTGCTGAGACTTTCAGAGGACAGATACCTTGCAATCCTCAGCCTCAGTTGTTGTTGTTGTTGTTTCTGTTCCCCACTGGTCTTGACCTCCTCCTCATCCTCCACATTGCTCCCATGCCGCTCCCTCCTCTCACAGGCTCCTGCGGCGGTTTTCGGCTGATGAAACCCTTGTGCAACAGGGACCTCGGTCTTCGTCGGCAGGGACGGATCCGCTCCTGCATCCGTCTCCGTGAATAGGAAGCGCTCGATTGACAGAAGGGTTTGCGCATCGAAGAAGTGATGCTTTGCAAGGGTGTCAGGCTTCGTCTGCCGCAGCACTGCTGCTGTTTCTTCTTCATCTTGTCCTGCCGATGTCTTCTGTCGAAGATGCAGCTTAGCTTTGATGGCTGCAATCTTGAACCGCTCTCTGAATTTCTCTGTCTCGAGCTTGAGAGCCTCTTTCTCAAGTCTCATCTCTTGCTCCCGTTTCACAGCCGCTGCAAAACCACCATCCTGAGAAGGCGGTGCCGTTGCTTCATTCCATTCTGGCCGCGCTTCATATTCCTTCACCCAAGTCGTCCACCGATCCTTCTCCTGCTGTTGCTCTTCCTCCGACGATTTATCGCTGGATCGGAGAGCTCTACTTTGCTGCTGGATGGCGCTGTCTACAGCTCTATCCGTGCTCCAACTCCAAACTCTCTGTACTTGGCTCTCTCCACTCCAATCAACCAAATGCTCATAGCGATGCGCAGCGAAAGAAGAACCCGATGAAGCAGCAACAGAACTCACAGAATCCGCGAGAACCACATCTGAGACTCGTATCCACGTCCCGGCGCCAGCAGCAGCAGCAGAAGCATCCGAGGAGTCATCATGGCGGCGATGATGATGATGATGATGATGATGCAGAGGATGAGGAGGACCAGAAGAAGAAGAAGAAGAAGACGCAGCAGCAGCAGCAGCAGCAGCAACAACAACGGTGGGATCGCCAACTTCTGAGCTATGACCTTTGATACTTAGGAGAGCCGCAACACAGAGAGCTGTGGACATGAGCAAAGGAGAGAAATACACCAAGAGCGGGTACAAGGGCGGAGTGAAGAGTAGAATTACAGCAAGAAATAACAAAGGATTGTGCCAAAAGATCATCACTAAATCCATGGCACAACCACGTCCACCATTGCTACTACTACTATTATTATTCTCATGATCGCTCCTCCTCCTTCTCCTCCATCTTCCGCCCATTGCTTTTTCCTTTGCTTGCTCTCTCAGCAACGCAACAACAAATGCTCACTATCTTCTTCTTCGTCTTCGCCGCCTACTCGCAACGACGCACTCGTCTCGTCGCCCCCACCACAACCACCACCCAAGAAGCGCACTCGAAGAAAAACAAAACAAAACCAAACCAAACCAAAGCACGCCACTCCACCACACCACCACACCAAACCGCAACAGAAAATGAAGGCAAAAAATTCAGCACAAAATGACAAGCCAAAAAACAAACAAAAACACACAAAAACACCAAAACACATGATTTTCTTTTTTTCATAATTACTTTCTTTTCGGTAATGGGATTTTTTTTCCCCCATTTGTTCCCAAAATAAAATATAATAAAATTAATAATAATAATAATAATAATAAATAAAACTCCCAATCATGGAGTTTATATTCTTTTTGGGCTTTCTTTTTATCTTTTTGCTTTTTTTGTCTTGTTTTGTTTTGTTTTGTTTTTTTGGTGGGTTGTTTCATTTTAGGGTTTTTTTTTTTTTTTTTTGGTTTCTTAGGGGGTAATTTTTTTGATGTTGTGAATTTGGGGGAGTTTTTTAGACCAAAAGAAAACATGTTATAGCCAAAAGTAGTGAAATTTTGAGTAGGAAAAACCAAAACATTCCCCCAATTTTTTTGGGTCGGAAAAGAGACAACTTTTTTTTTGGCTTTTTTATAAATTAATTTTGGTTGGTTGTGTTTCATGGGTTTTTTTTTTTTTTTTTTTTTCCCCCCCATTTTTGTCATGTAGCTGAAGCTTTGATAAGACAAAAATTAGGTAAAAAATCAGGTTATAAGTAGGATATGAATGTAAAAAAAGGGTTTTAGCATCCTTCATATTTTTGGCTATATGCTAGAACCCATTTAACCCAATAGGTAGTAGAGAAATGTGGAAAATTTCTCCCAAATTTATTTATTTTCTTCCAAACCAGGTGACTAGAACTTCACAAGAAAAACACATATTTTAAGCCATTTGGAAAAAAATAATTTTTTCCAATTGACTTAATTTAGCCATTATTGTAATTTGTATGTGTGTGTGAAATTGTGTTTTTGTTTGGTTTTTTTTTTTTTCAAATTTTCTCAAGTACTAATTTTCTCAGCTACTCGTGATAATCCATGAAAAAAGGAAAGAGCCAAATTTGGCTAAAGTACCTGGTTTCAACATGTCACCAAAATATAAGACGAATCCCAAATTGTTTTTTTTACTTTCCTCTTTGATGTATAGCCAAAATTTGGCTAAGTCATCTTGTGGATGAAGCAAGGGGGGTGGGGAGGAAAAAAAACAACACCCATGATGGCACTCTATTTAGGAATGCATTTACCCTAGTACATTGGCCAATTCGACACTAATTCTATTATTTTCAGAAAATTCTAAAAATTTCAAAAAAAATATTTGTTCCAAATCAAAAAAATATTGTGAAGGAAAATATTGAAATCCATTTTTCATAATTAATTAATTAATTAATCCTCAAAAATGTGTTGAAATGGCCAAGGTACTATGGTGGTTTAGTGAACAACTCTTTCGTTGTTTTTTTAAGAGTGTTGTTTTTGGTAAATATAATTTGAACTTTGTTGTTGTTTGTTTGTTTAAGTGTTAATCGCGTTTGTTGATATTTGGTTAACTCTAATTAGGATGCAAGTTTTCCAATTAGGATGGACCAAGTTAGGGTTATGAATTATTAATCCAAATGAACACGGAGCACCCAAAAACAAACCATGTCGTAGGCTTCATTCAAAACAAATGTGGTTTTGTTCCAAATCAAAACCTCGATTCTCAATTTCACTTAATGTGTGAAGGCAAAAGTAAAACTTCGATTTTATTTACTTTTTAAAAACCCAAAAAGATTCTAATTTATTTTCCAAAAATCCCAACTAAAAAAAAAAAACTACCCAATAGGGGAAATAACACATCCATTAAATATCATAGTGACCTTTTTTTCTTTTTTTTTCTTTTTTGAAAAAATAAATAATCATGAGAGTAATATGCCTAAAGGAACTTAAGGATCTAACCGTCAATTATTGATGAATACCCGAAGAATGCACAATTGGGTAGGTGAACGAGATGATGCGCATAAATCCATAGAGAGCAACCAAAGAGGGAATCGTTGATGGGAATGTGATACTCGGATGGGCGGAAGGGGGGAGGGGGGTATGGGATGGGCGAGAAATTATTGGCATATATGAAGCTCATGGAGCTCATGAAATTTGTTTGGAAGTGCATGGTTATGGTTATTATCATGCATGGTTAGGTGTATACCCATGGGTATGATGATGATATAAAATGTAGAAAACTGGGCTCCAAATTTTTTAACTTTGTTTATGTAGATGAATTTTTAAGATACTAGGAAACATCACAACACATAAGAGTCTTGATGGGCATCATGCATAGTGTATTATTTTTTGGGCATCTTATGTAAGGCGCAATTTTTTCATTAGCTTAAAAGTATGAGGTTTCATGTAAGAAAATAAGGAAAAAAAAATTTGCAAGTTAATCTAGGCCGTCATTTGTTGTGCAAAGAAAGTTTACATAAGTGCATTTGGGCCGGCCTTTGGCCATTATGCAAGGGAAGGCATGGATAGCAAATGTCTTCCCATATACATAAAACATGTAATGTGTCATAAGTTTGATATGTGTGGTGGGATGTTTGCATTGCCATGGTCATCGACTCTTTGGGACTCCACAAGGGGTCACTTAACCAAAAAACAAAACGGCTTTTGACAAATGCACATCGACGTAACACTCATGGCACATTTGAAGCCATGTAAAAAATAGTGCAAAATTGTATGGTATATATATGATCTAGGCTAATGAATGATGATGGTGTGGGATGAGATGTGTAGAGGGATGTTGAGCAAGCTCAACTAAAGTACATACATGCCTTAAGGAAAGACTTGACTTGTGTTGTGGTGTGGTGTGGTGTGGTGTGGTGTGGTGTGGTGGGGACATACCTTGAGTCCATGCACATCTACCCATTAAGGCCTCCATGTTTGCCAATCCAACAAAGACACAAGTGCACACACACACACACACACACACAATGGAGCATTTATGTGCATGACAATTAGGTGATTCACCTCTAATAATTTCAACCCATTTTTCTTCTTCTCTCCCATAGGATTCTTCTGGCCACATCCATAATTTTTTTCTTTTGAAAGATTAAAAAATTGTTGTTGTACATGATGATGCTCTCGGAAGCAAGCAGCTTGCAAGGTGCTTTTTTTTTTTTTTTCTCCTTTTGAGGTTTGAATGAATATATGAATGTATTCATATATGAGTATTACATATGAATGAATTGTATGTTAGTAAGAAAGTTACCCATATCTTTTTCAATGTGAAATAAATGAGCTTAAAACTTTAAATCCCAAACCTATAAGAATGGTTTGATTGATGCAATCCATGATTTTATTTGATTTTTGGCTAATTTTTGTTACTTTGTTGAATTGTGTTTTGGACCCGAAAAAAAAAACTAGAATTATTTTTTTTCAGTGGAAATTTTTTAATTTTTTTTCCAGAAAAAATTCACAACAGTTGCAAAGTCAATTTCTTTTTTTAAGGAAACGAACACTTGGATGAAGCCAAAGTGACAATCATCCATAAGAAAATTTAGCCAAATCTGGCTATAGAAACCAGATTACAAAAGTACAAAAACTTCATAATCATCCTTTTATATAGTTCTGGGGCTACTCACTTACTAGAGTCAAAATATAGAAATTTGGCAATTTTTCATTATTAATTTTTTTGTAACTTATGGCCAATTATTGAAACCCTTTTTTAAAAAAAAGAAATCATATAATTAGTTATTTTCATTTTCATTTTTAATTTCACTTTTTGATGGGAAATTTTGCCAGAAATGTTTTTATATTTTTATAGAAAAAAATTTTTAAAAGCTGACCACCATGGAGGCATTGATTATGAGTCATGTGCTTCACTTTACTTGTATATGAAGCTAGCTACAAAACATTAAGAAGGATGATTTCACTCATTTTAAGCTTTGCTTTTAACCCACTACTACTCTCTTTCTATCTATGATGCCTAAGCTGGAGCTCAAAACTCATGGCAAAAGCAATAAGTGAATGAACAAACAAACAACCCATTTCTTTATTGTATAAGTACCTACACACAATTGCATTTGTCCTTTGTTGGTGGGGCTCTATCCCCAAGGGGAAGAGAGCTTTGCATACGTGTAGGATTTGTTGGGAATTTTTGTTTATGTTTTTGCACTAGGAACCAATTTTGTGGGTGACACTTGTCTACACTCTCAAAGTTACCTTGTGGTTTTTTTTTTTTGGGTTGGGATTAGGGTTAATTCAACATATTTTAATGCATAATTTTGGATTATTTTTGCATTTTACATTAATTTTGAATTGTTTTAGGGTTTAGTGTTTAGGGTTAAATTTTGTGAATTATGTACATGGTTTTCTATGCTTTCATCATCATCTCTCATGGTTTTGTTTCAAGTTCAACCTTGCCATGAAAGTTATAGAGCCATTATAGGATGAGTTACTTGTTGTCCTTGAATCTCTCCTCCTTATTGGGCTCTTTTTAGTGGGTTAAGAATAAATTAGCTTTTGATGCTAGTTGGAGCGGAAATTTTTGGAATTGATTTATGACCTTGTTGGCTATGTTGAAGTTGGTTGTGATTTTGGCGACCTTGGGGAGAGTGATCACCGCAAGACCATTTTTCAACCTAGGTTGATGATATTCTTTTTGTTTTGGGTTGGGTTGGGATGGAGTGGGGGGCCCAAAGACTTTCATCGGTAACCTAAATATCTCTTGATGACTTTCCCCTCCCCCCCCCCGCCCCCACCCATTGCAACTAAAAAGACTACCCAATGATTTATAAATGTTGTGAAAGAATTCTTGTACGAACCGCAAAGCCAAATTTGTCAAGGTAGAATAACCAAGAAAACACTAAATGGCACTTCTTCCCAAGCACCTTCCGGGCATCCTTGTATTGCCATGCAAGCTTTTGCATAGGATTCAACTAAAGTTTTGCCAAAGAAATAAAATATATAATAATAATAATAATAAAATTGCAATCCTGAATGCAAAGAAGTAAGCTAATGGTGGGTACTACCTATTCTACCTTGCTTCAAAAAAACACTAGTTCAAAGTTCAAACCCTATGAGGAATAACAAAAACAAATTCTTAAAAATTTGCTAAGCAAAACAAATGTTAAGTGTGAAGAACAATAGAGCTCCAACACACTCACTCACTCACTCACTCATAAGCGAATATTTAGTGTCACCCAAAGGCCGAGTTGGTCCTAGTGTGGAACTTGTCAACTATGCTTTCACTAGTGAAAGCCACAACATATTTAATGGACAAAAAGAGTGTTGGGTGGTGGTGCTAGGTCATGTTCAATGGTTCCAAGTGCTATTGAAACCCCACAATTGGCATTGGAAAAATGGGTTTTTGATATGTTTATTTGTTGGGGGTGGGGGGGGGAGAGGAGGGGAGCCAGAAATGCACATGACACTCCATTCCATATCATTCATTGCACTGGCAAAGCCTGCCTTTGGATGTGCCCAGTCATTCATTCATTCATACTGGATTGTGGGAGAGGGGGTTTTGTCAGGGACTGACTGGTTTTGAGAGAAATGAAATGGGTGGAACTTTTGTTCAGGAATCAAGTAAAAGGGAAAAAAGCCTGGTGGAGATGGTGCTTGAAAGGTGACTTGAGTAAGCCTAATATCTATACATATACTAACAAAAAGGGAGCTCTAATAATTAACAACAATAGCAACAGACTGACATACATACAATACACAGAACCAGCAGCCTAATGAATGGTATAGGTCAGAGCTTCAAGTGGTTGCTACAACATTGCCCACCACCACCATCACCACCACCCAAGTCCCAAACATCCAATACATGTAAGGGAAATGCTATTAGCCATTATCTTGTAATGAAATTGGAAGCTTTTGTAAACCAATCCTGTAACCCTCCTACTTCCCAACCATCCCCTACCTAGGTAAGTAAGTGGGTGAGAATGCTAAGTACCCTAGGGTTAATGCACTTGGTGGCTACTAGGTGAGTAGATGCATGTATGTGTATTGTTGGTATTTTTAACTAACCACCATGGTTAAATAAAGGACAGGAACACAACCAAAAAGTGTTTCCAGTTGCCACACCATCCATCCATCCATCCTGTATTTTTCACATCCAAGTCTAGTTATATACTCTTTTGCAACCCCACCCATAAAACTGAAACTGGGACAGCAAATAGGCAGGGGACTACTAATAGCAAACCACCTGGACGAATCATTATGATGGGCCAATCAGAAACACTCAGCAGCAGCAGCAATTAGATCATATTTATCACACTCTTCTCTGTAGGTGCACGGCCTATTACCACCTACGGCAACGCGCACAAATATGTGGTGCCAAAACCATTTTCCTGAGCCAAACCCGCATAAGTTGGGATTTTTTTCATCCAATTTTACTGTGCAGCATCACCGATGGAGATGCTCTTAGTCCTTGCCCCCACAATATGGTCATACAACACCTCACTAGACTATGTTGACAAAAGTGCAAACACGAGGAGGACACCGGAGATTAGACTAGAGTACTACAAAGACTAACCATATTGACAAAAAGGGCTAGAGGTTGCACAACAAAGACCGCAACCAAGACCACAAATGCTAGAAAAGTGTAAGAAAATGGGATTGAGTATAGAGTGAAATTCACTATGTGATGTAGAGTTTCTCTTGGTGATTAAAAATAGCCAAAATGCTATGGTCAAATTAAGGGTGCTAAAAATAGTACAATGAAAACAAGTGAGGTAAAAAGAAAAATATAGCCAAGATTCCATCAAATTTCATGCAATGGTAGCCACTATATGATAATACTAAGAAGTTGAATTGTCACATGAAAACTCATGTCATGCAACCACGTTCACCACTTTGCAAGTATTTCATGGCATGGTTGGGGTTTATTAGCCACTCCATAGCTAACATGTGCGCATAACCACTAACCGTCAAAACATTTAACATTTTGCCTTTGAGTTGTTTGAACTTTGTGCTTGCACACTTTTCTCATGTTATCATCTAAATGTTAGTTGTTTATTTGAAGATTTCTAACTTTGTGGTGTTTTTCTTGTTTTCAAGTTCCAATCAAGAGATTTTTAGGTTATCTTGATTGATATGGTGACACAAGGTGGAGAAAAAGGAGCACATTTTGTATGAAGCCCTTAAAAAATTAAACACATTACTTCTCCAATTGTCTCTAAAATATACATGAATTATTGGAGGCCTAGAACATCTTAGATATCTTTCACAATGCCCAATACATAGAGTTCGTTCTCTAATTATTGAGGAATAAAATGGCACATCATATGTCAAGCCTTGATGCCTAAGGCTTTTTTATTTTAATTTTAAAATCTTTAAAATGATGTAGATATGTGAACATTTAAAGTTTTAACAAGAATGTGAACATTCAATATAGCTAGAATTGGGTGGACAAAATGATTCCATGTATTATAGGCTACAAAATTAACTCAATTTATATAATGTTTTGCAATGAAACTTGCTATGACACTTGCTATATTTATATTTCATTTGTTTTCTTGTAGCCACTATTTGTTATTTTGATGCAAAAACCTTTGTCAATGTGCTTGAAAATAACCAAATCACCATAGCCAAAATGATCTAAAGAGTTTCCTACTTTCACCATTCATGTGTGAAAAAAACATCAAGTTTGTCAAAATTGCTCTCACTTTTTCCAATCAAAGAGCCACCCATCAAAATTTCGAAAAGGTTTTCAAAACATGTTGATATGATGTCACCAAGTTGACTAATGAGTGCAAGAGAAGAAAATATGGGGTTAGACGTCAAATTCTCTATATGTAGTGTGACTTTTGTGATATTTGAAATTTGTGGTTGGGGGGTGGGGAAGAGGGGTTGGGCCTACACTAATATCTTCACCTTTTGAAGTGAAGCCTTCAAGTGCACATATTACACCCAAGAAATTATAAATTTGGATTCTTAAACTTTAATTCATCTTAGCATGGGATATATATATTTTTTTAAAGATAATTTTTTTTAATTTGGGGTTTTTATCAATGTTTTTTGGGTTTGTAGTGTTAAATCTAAAGGTTCAAATTCAAGTTTTTATGATTCGAACCCAAACCTGCATCCTTTTGATAAAAGGAGAACAAGAATTGGACCATGCAACTAGCACTTTGCTAGAACCAAAATCAAAATCAATATCTTGAAAAACAACTTTGAACATAGATTCAAGTTAAAGAGTTGGGTAGCAAATGTTGAATTTTATAAGAGTTGATTGGTGTTTATTAGTTGTAGAACTATGTACTTATATCATCGTCAATTTTTTATTACTATAAATTATGTATTTATATCATCTCTTGTCTTTGGGAATGTGTAATATACACATGACACTATATTCAATTTTCAAATTGGGCCTGCGATGTACTTTTATGAATCATACAACTAAATCAAAAGAGAGAGACAAATAAGGTTGTTTGAAAATTGTGTTATGAAAGACAACTCACAAATGGGTATCTAAGAAATATAATTAAAAATATTCAATCTTAAGAAACGATATGTGACTTGTAGTCATGTAATTGTTTGATTAAGATTAAATTAACAAGTAAATTTTGAATAGAATTCTTAAACCCTACATTCATTATAATTGAGAAATCATGAATAAAAAAACAAACACCCCTTCATCATATCCTAGGTTTTCAACCATTAACCCTTAGTTGTGCTTATATCACTTCCATGAAATTTTTCAACATAGACTCCATCTTTTTCCACCAAAGAAAACACACTAATTGCACTTCATTTTCTCTCTTTTTTGAATTTTTTTGAATTAAAATATAAATAGATATCCTTTCAGTGCTACAAAATGTGTCCTATGCTACTTATCATCACCTACACCTATTCCCATTGCTATCCACACACCACACAAAATAACATAACAACACCTTAACTAACACATCAAACCTAAACCAAAATAAGGTTCACTCGCAACAAGCAATAATTGAAGACCAAAATATAAAATGAAAACATAGCACACAACTTATGTGCCAAAAAAACTTGCATAAAAAAAAACACATCACAACTTGTAAAGCAAAACACACTATATTTTAAAATTTTAAATCACCAAAAATGATTAAAAAGCCTCACTTTGGGATTATTTCCCAAATACTAAATAGCCCAAATCATGTTCACATTTGAACCAACTCTAAGCTAAAACACAATTAAATATGTTAATTCAACTTAACATTAAACTAATTATGATTTAATTAAGTGACTAAACTAACACTTTTGACAAGTTTGAAATGTGCCCATCTTTAATTTTTTCTCAAACAAAATAGTGTTGTAATTCATTGTGTTTTGTTTTTATATGAAATTTAGGATTCCTTGTAAGTGCAAAAGTATTTTGATTATTTGAAAGTTTTGTAATAAAAATGTGTGTTTTTAGACCTAAATTGTTCACTACCATTCATATTTAATTGGTTTTTTAATAACATGTATTATAACCATGTGTTTGGTTTTACTACTTGATAAAACTACAAATGTTGGTTGTTGTTTAAATTTAGACCGACATTAGCATTTTCAAGCTTTAAACCAATTAAGTAAAAGTTCATTATCTCAAACCATGTTCTTGACTCGATTATATAAGTCCATGGAGCATCTTTCAAAACTACAAAATTTTCTTTCTTTTCTAAGATGAATAATAACCCTTGGGCTAATCCATGTAAATTTCTTCCTTTACAAACCCATTTAAAAGAATGTATTAACATCCACTTGGGTTCTATGTTGCTCTACACTACTAATGACAATGAAATGATAAAATACATGAATTGATTTTGTGCAAATTAAGTTCCTTTTGAATGAAAATATTGAATGACATTACATGCAGCTTGAACTGAATTGAATTTGAATTCTTAAATTCAATTGAATTGACTTCAAATTCATAAATTAAATTGAACTAAATTAAACAAAATATTCCTCTTTTTTGGATTTAAAATGGTTAAGGTGAAAACATGGTAAAATAAACAATTTTTACTTCTTGTCAAAAAAATGAAAAATAACCATAAACAAGTTTTAATGTATTGAAAATATAATTCATCTTTCATTCAATGATTAATATGAATATAATATTTTTAATTTTATTTTGATAATATTGAAAACCCACATCCTTAATAGGCATGTAAGTGAATTTTTTTTAAATACATTTATTTGCACAAAATGTATGGTTTGTCAAAAATGGGTTGCTAATAGATTAAATATTTACTTTTTTTTATTTCCAAATCAATGAAGCCTAAATTTATTTTTTCCTTTCAAGTTTTGCATATTATATTAAACATATTATTTCAAATTTTCGATGTAAAAGTAGTTTCAAACATTGTATAGACCAAATAGTGTAATTCAAATGTATTTGTTACAAACATTTAGTACATTAAATGTTTTCAGATTTTGGGTGCACTGCAGTTTTGGTTTACTTTACCACACTTTCATTTGTTAATGTTTTCATTGAAATTTCAATGAACTAAATTTGGTTAGATTGAATTGAATTGAAATTCTTTTCATAATTTGGTTGAAAATCTATGAAAAATCAATTATGAAAATGCACATGTTAATTTGTCTTTTAATACCCATATAGGTGGCTTGGTGAAAGGACTAAGGAAATTAAGTTTGGAATTCCATAAAGAATGTTTTCACAATCATCAAGTTGACAACCATATTATTGGACCTTCTACATGTTTCATTTTTACCAACCTCCATTGTAATCATCATTGCAATTTGATTTGAATCTCAAATACAACAACCCATTGCCAATGCAAACATGATTCATAAAAACATTCATTTTGATAACATGTGAAAAGGTTTCATGGTAATCCAAACTTTTTAGTTTCAAAACACCTTTCACCATAATTTTTTATTTTTCAATTTCTTTAGAGATGCATTGTACATAGATTTTAAGAAAATTCATTTGCAACTTATAATGTTATATTTTATCATTTCATTTTGTTGGTGATCAACTTGACAAGGAAATACTTCTTTTTATTTACTAAATATGTAAGTAAAAAATAGCTTATTCCATATATCGGTCATTGGGTAAAAATTGTAATTTAATCAATTCAATAATATGATTGTCTTTGTTTTGAAAATCAACATATAATTAATATAAATTTTGCGTTGTATATATATATATATATATAACATAAAATATGTACTTAAGATTTTAAGTATTAATTGTTATAAGTAGGTTTAAATGATAGGTTAATGAGTGACCTAATATTACTAAATAGACTAGTGATCAAATGTGAAGGAATGAGAAATGAAGAATTTTTCCACATTGACAATTGAAAAAAACCAAACAAATAGATGGGTACATTTTGCTTTGTCATCTCCCAATTACTTAATTGAAGAATATGTTAAATATATGTGATATGTCAAAATAAAATAGAATAATTACATGATCTTACCATGTTTGGTTTTTAAAGAGGTTAGTATTTGTACATTTTATAAAACATATGAGAGAAAGGATTTTTTTTTAATGTCATGGAATATAATATAATACTAAATTATTATTTTATGAAAATTGGGAAAATTTTATCTATATTTTATGTATATTTTTGTAATCCAATTATTGGCACCATATTTACATCAAAGTGAAATATTTTTAAAAATTCATTAAGTTGCACATCATATTTTCTTACAATTCATTTGGAAAAAAATGGAAGTAACTTCCATTATGGTTTAATTGCATCCTCGTCACTCTTTGCAACTTCGAGTATTAAAACTAAATAAATGACTATAGGGTATAAAAATTTGAATTTAAGGTGGTTTAAATTGTGCATATTAAAAAATTAAATAGTAATAAGGTGAGAAAAAAAGGTTTTCCAATGTAATAAAATTATCCACAAAGTTAACCAAATCAAGGACCAAAATGCCCAATGTGATTAAAACTAAGGATGAAATGTGAAAAAAAGGAAAAAAGGTACAACATCCTAAAACAACGAGTTGGTGGTGGTAAAAAAACATTTCACCTTAAGTTTTTAATTTGTTGAGGATGCATTCACTATAGGGCATAAGCATGTTAAAGTATACCCAAAAAAATTCCTAATAAGCCAAAAACACATAATTGTCAACTGTGGAGGTTAAAAAGTAGGACACATTCTTTGAAAATTAACATTTAAACTACATGAGCATATGCAGTATAGCATGAAAAAGTTTTTTAAAACTTAATATGTTGCGTTTACTTTTTTTCTAACCTATTTTCACTCAATTTTCTTGATTTGGTGTTATTATCTCATTTTGCACAAAATAGACATAAAGTATAATCATGACCTTTCATTTTAAAAATTCATTTTTATGGCTCCCTTAAAGGATGTTTAAAACATGTTTTACCATGTTACAAACAAAAAATGCATATGTAATTCATATTGAAAATTAGGTTTTTAACTCTTCAAACCTACATAAAGAAAAACTTACTTTTGAAAGGTTAATAATGTCATAATTGAACTATTCAAGTTCAAAAAAATGTGCATCAATACACATGATAGCCCAAACAATAACAACACATCATTTGAATAGTTTGATTTGGAAAAAGATATATATCAAATGGGTACATGTACCATACATTTACATGCTTTTGAATTTGTTGTTGAACTTTACGTTGATCCCAATTGATCTTTGCTTGTGAAGGTTAGATTGCTGATTTACGCAATTTTTTCTTCTTGCATTATTTTTTGAATTTGAAACAATGGACTTTCATAAAAACATTATATCACAACTAAGGACTAATTTCTTCTTTTGTGTATTATAGAATCTATAACCTAATTGCATTCCATCAGTATGCCCAAT
This sequence comes from Sphagnum contortum, assembly GCA_963920785.1. Classification (NCBI taxonomy): domain Eukaryota; kingdom Viridiplantae; phylum Streptophyta; class Sphagnopsida; order Sphagnales; family Sphagnaceae; genus Sphagnum; species Sphagnum contortum. The sequence goes on along the minus strand of OY987290.1, from coordinate 9,958,193 downwards.
AAAATTCACTTTTTATTTTTAGAGTTTAACTTTATTCTAATCTTTATGTACATGGATATGAACATTACAACCAAAAATACAAATCTATGTCTAACATTTTTGATTTGGTTCAATGCCACAATTCATACAAAGTTATTGTAAAACTACACTTGTGAGAGAATGATTAGATTTATATGACAAGTTGTTACAATTGTTTTGCCCATAATGCATTTGGAAAATTAACATGTTGTACCATGGTATATGCACTTTCAACTAAGGGTATTTTTTCTTTTTGAACATTTGTGAAATGCTTTGCAATTCCAAACTATTCACAAAATGCATTGAATTCATAGGAAAAATACTCATGACCATGTTGTCAATTCATAAACACATAACCTTCTTTCCTATGTGTATTTGTTGAAGTTTTGTAAGTTTGGGTGAAAGCACATTATGGTGGCCAAAAAATGTTGTCACAAAAACTATTTTTTGAATTTTTTTTACTTTCAACTTCCACAAAACCAAGATTAAAAGATATTTTCATAAATTATACTAAAAATAAGGTAGTTGAATTGCCAAATAATACAATTGTCAAAAGAAATTAAAGTGGCCCCCCTAGTGTGTTTTCACTTGTTTGGAATTTACTAAACATTTCTTCCCCTTTTTTTGTGAGGAATGCATAATTGTGTATCTTGATAAATTGTCAATGAATGTCAAGAAGTATGTGGATCCACCAAAAGATTACAGTTGCATGCATTGGCCAACCACATTATTGTGGACAAATATAAGAAATTCATTTATTCAAGAGGGTGAAAACATGGTCAAAAGAACTAGGGGCACTAAGGCAAAAGTCCTTTTCCAAGGACTACACGTGACACGTGTCATTTTTGTGTTGGTTTATAACTTTAAATTTTGTATTTTGGGTACCCCATTTAACATTGCATTTTAGATATAAATACATTTTGACTACAAATTGATTTTATATCATGTATATTATGCATCCATGTGCCTTCTATCACATAAATATGAACAACTTTTGTTTAAGGCACATTTTCAAAATCCATAATTTTCAAAGTTAAAAGCACTTTTGAACCAAATGTGCTCAATTGCGTTATATAAAAAATTTCATTAGTTCAAATCCTTTTGCCCTTCTAATTATGAATGTTAAAATCCTTTCCAATTTTCAAAAGGAATGTTGCACATTTGGTAGAAAAAAAAAAGGTTTTAAAAAAGCAAGGATTGTCCACTTTCAAGGTTTGAATGCTTTGAACATGCAAAAACATTTTTTATTTGTGTCAAAATTTGAACATGTAAACTTGGTAATTAACAGAAAATATTCCAAAAATAATTATGAAAATCCAACTATTATGTTTCACTTGTGGTCTTTCAAACATACAAAAATGTAGTTTTAAGGAGTGTCCACTCACTTGGGTGGCTCCTTCGATTGTGTTTTTACCCAAGAAACATTAAAAAAAGTATTTACAACTTCTTTCAATGTTGTTTTCCAACATGCAACATTAACATAGAAGGAACATGACCTTATGTATTTTTACACCAAAAACCAAATTTTCTTCTTGCATCGTTTGCAAATATTGGGCTCTTAACTGTCCAAAACATGGATGCCAAAGCATGGTGACCCCTTTTGGATTGAAAAAGGTGTTTTGTACATGACCATAACTTTGTTATACTAGAATCCCTACTCCCACAAGATCTAGATATTATCCTTTTTCTTCACTTTGATTTTGGAAACAATCCCATGTGCATTTTTTGAAGAAATTGAACAAGTATCAAGTATCATATTTAATTAACATTTGCATTCTTGATGTAGTTCCTTGTCCAATTGACAAAAGATTCATATTAATTTTAGGTACACAAAATACATTTCAAACATCTATTTTTTGAATGAATACAAGTACATTACAATGGTGCCAATTTTACAACTTGTTGAATCCTTCCATCACCCATATACATTGGATGTGGTTCAGTCAAAGGAATGTATTTATGAAATCTATGTGGAGTCATGTGATGAGGACATGAATCTAACATGCATGTTTTGGAATCTTGAACAACAACGAATCAAGCTGAAAACACTTCCAATCTTTCATTTTCAACTACCACAAATTTTGTATGTGTATTGGCTTAACTTCTATTGGTTTGATTTGAAGTTTTTTTTTTTTCTCATCCCCCTTTTTATTTTTGCAATCATTGATATGATGTCTTGAACTATGTCATATTAAAAGCAATGACCTTTCTTGTTTATGGTGTCATCAATTTTATTATTGTTAATTGTTTTTTGTCTATTTATTAAAACATTTTTATTATGTCATTGTTTATTGTTAATTTTTCCTCAAGAGACAAATGTAACATGTTGATTAAAGGTCCTTGTTTGTTTATGCTCATGATTTCTTCTTCTTGCAACTTGTAAGTGTTGGCATATTACAAAGAATTAAATGTTTTGTATGATTTCGAAAGAGGTTTAGGGTGTATGCTCCAAAGAGGTACATCATCTTCTCTTGGTCATCCCAACCCAACACATGCCATTTGATTTAACAAGTTTTGAGACTTTTCTAAGAAAGAAATAGTAGATTCTCCCTCTTGAATGACCAATGCTCTAAATTTCTTCTTGACCACAAGTTAGTCTTGTGATTTATCTTCATGCTCATACATTGCCTTAAAGAAATCCATGTTCCTTTTACTCTTGTTAAATGTTGGACTATTGTTAATTGATTATCACAACAATTTAGCAACACATTTACAAGTCCAAAGGAAATCTTTCATTTTTTCAAATGATGTGCAAAAAAATTAAGGTGTTTATAAATGGATTATGAGAATATATCTAAAATATATTTAAAGTTTTATTTTCAATTCTAATAGACTATTCTTATAATGTTTTATTATTTCATAGCATACCAAAAAGTCTTTTTATCTCATTGTTCCATAAACCCTATGTGTGTCGGAAATTGTAAACCCTAAACCCAAAATGACTTCTTTGAATTGCATATGTTTACCTTCTTGAAGTTTCCAAGGTTTATGATCCATAAATTATGTCAACCAAGTCATTTTGGGGTTCAAATTCTTTAAGGTGTACCAAAACTATTGTCATACCATCCTTTACTAATCATGTTTCACCATCAACATAGATGCAAAATGGATCATGATATTGATGTTAATTTCATATATATGGTGTTTAAGCTTTCATATTTCAAAGATAGTTATTTATTAATTAATGTGTAAACAAATCAAAATATAAAATAGAATTAATACTATGTTCAAGGTTACCTTTATTTCATCTTGGGTTGTACCTTAAGAAAAATTCTAAACCTTTACAAAAATAATACTTAAATTTTCATTTTCCAAACAAGGTAATTTCAAGAGTTAGCAATGACCCAAAACTATTGTTCAAATAGTGTTCCATTTGTTCTTAGGATTGTAAAATGTTTGTTGAAGATCTGTAACAAGAAATAAATCCAAAATAAATATGAAATTCTTGTACTCCAATGTAGGTACAACAAAATCATGTGAATATATTTTCATGGAATTAAAATTTAATGATATTTTGGTGGTAGTTCATAATGAAAAAATACTTGTGCAAATGGTGAGCATTTGTGTTTTTAAAGTGGGATTGTTGAAATGGTTTATGGAAATATGAAAAACATTGTTGGGATTGATAAATGATAGCAAGATGCATCTTCAAAATGCTTTATTGCTTGATTTATATCTAATGGTGAGTGCTCATTTTGTGATGAATACAAATAATAGTTGCATTTTTGTCCACTGCACAAAATACCTTTTTTTTTTTAATGGAAAGGTTTCACCTCTCACTATGATTGACATTATGTCTAAAATTGAATTAAATACTTTTCAATTGGAAATTCCCTAGTAGCTTAAATTCAAAATCACATGACAAAGGCATTGCACCTAACTATGAAATATTGAAAAGTACCATTTGAAGCCCTAAATACTTTGCCAAATTTGAGACATTCAAGATTGCTTACACCCTTTGTACCATTATATTTCTCAATTGAAATGATGTTATATGTAGGAATTGTACTAATGAATGCTATAGAATGTTATGATTGTGAGATTAAACATTAGTTATGATATTAAGATGTGATTTTACCTATATTGCATCACTATTAAGCTTTTCTTTCAACCTATTTTTCATTGATAGAGTTTTTTCTTTTTAAGCTTTGATGTACCATGTATTAAAACTTTTGAACCATGTGTTTAGTGACAAAAGAATATCATTAAATAGCTAGAAATTATGTAATGATAAACAATTCGCATATGTACAATGATATAATAGAAAAACATTCTTAAAAAAAGAGATGTGACTTTTAGTCATGTGTTTGTTCAACTAAGATTAAATTAATTAGTGAGTAACTTTTAAATATGATTCACTTTCTTGGATTTGAAAAAAATGTGCCAAAATAAAATTGCAAGGTTGAAAATTGTGAAAAATTAGGCTCAAATCCACACCTAGAAAATCTACCAAGTTTTTTGAAATGTCAAAACCAAGACTGAAGTTTCTTTTGAAAAAGAAGAATTGGCCAACACTAGTTTTGATTATGATGCCAATTTAGGTGTTGGTTGATGAGAAGACCTTGATTGTTGTCAAAAAAATATGCCCTTGTTGGTTGATGAGAGGCCTTGATTATTGTCAAAAAATATGCCCTTGTGGTGAGATCATGTCACCTCATTTGCTTTTGAACATTCTTTACAACATTCTCACAATAGTTTTTACTTTGTGATGAAACCAATAACTTGAGTCATTCTCAAATCACGAATGAACAACCAAATGACACCCCAAAAAAATGCTCCTTTGAGAAGTGTGATAAAGGCCACAAGGAAGGAGCACACAATCTAACACAATCTTTAGTTCATTCCTATTATCTATGTGTTCTGGGAATTGGGCGGGAGCTTGTTTCTCTGGATCTTTTCCCACATTTTGAACCTTTTATTAGAAGTTGTTTTTGTATTTCAACTACAACTTGCTATGGTAGCTCATGGCTATATCCTTGAGGCTAGATTTTCATATCCTTGACCTTGCAATCATCGATCAAAAAATGTTTTATTAATTTTGTGATGTGGTGATCATTCAATGGAAGATTTAGTCAAATTTGGTTGTAAGCAAAATATGAAAGTAAAGAAAGTTTAATGTCCATTTATATTTTTTACTACCTACTAGCACCAAATTTACAAATTTGATCATGGACCAAAATCCATTATAAATAAAATTTGAAAATTAAAGAAAGAAAATAGGATACAATACGTTCATGTGCATGCAAGTCAAGTATTGAAAAAATTATTCTTCGCCACCATCTTTCTAGTTAATCATGAACCCAAGTTCACTACATTAAAGATGCTTCCATCCATGGTACCCAATGAATTTTATGGTAAGGATTAAGGATCTCTCAATTATTGGGCATGTGCTTTTGACATAAGGAAAAATATTCATTGATGCAAAAAGGTGACCACCACTAGTCAATATGAACTTTGAACATCATTGATGGTGCAAGCAATTAGAATAGTAGTACACATAATAGCTTGATAATTCCAAATCAACCACATGTTGGGATTCTTGTGTTTAATGTTATAAAATGGATAATCTATAAAGTGCAAAACTCCCACCAATTAATTTGTTTTGGGACCTAGTGAAGTTAACTTTTGTGTTGAAGATTGTGAGTGCAACCTAATGGCATCTATTTCCAAGAAAATTAATGATCAAGCGAAAGATAAGAAATGTCTTGAACCTTCTTCATCTTCCTTGTCATGTCAAAGGTGAGTAAGAACTACCCATTCAAATTATGTGTGCAAGATGCACATTTGCAATTCTATTGCCAAATTGTTGCATTTCAATGATTCAATTGAGAGAAAACTTGGTTTGTAATCAAAGTTCCATTTTCACACAAAAAGAAAAGGACACAAAACATGCAAAGATATACCCAAAGTGAGAACTAAACACTTAGATCATAAGTATTTTTGTATGCCTTCTTCATCTACTAGGCCAATATCTAGATGCTACACATTGCAATGGATTTGTGAAGAACATTTGCTAAAACAGGATTTATCAAGTCTGAAATCCAATTTCAGAGATTTCTATACAAACAACTAAAGCCTGCAACCAGAGCAATCTCCACAATTCTGGGTTTGCTGTAGGAAGTCCAGAAGTTCTGTTCTTCCCCAATTCTGTGTTCCAAGAATGAAATCCATTTCAGAGAACAAAAGTATTCCAGTAGCCTACACATGTCAGATTAGAGTTTCTGAGTTGCAGTGTGTTTTTTAATAATATTTTCCCAGACAAATTTTGTTCTGGCTTTTTTTTAAAGCCCAAAAATTGGGAAATTTTTGGAATTTTTTTTTTCCATTGTGTAGTAAATTTGACTAATTTTTTGATAATTCCGCAAAATTTGAAAAGACAAAACCCCTCCTGTTTCTGAGTTGTATCAGACATTTTAGTTGCCATAAAATAGGGTTTGTGGGTTGTGTAAAGTAATGGAGCTGCCTGTGAGGAGGAAGGATGGATGAATCATGAAGAGATTGGGTTTGTGGGTTATGTACAAAGTATTGGAGCTGCCTGTGAGGAGGAGCAATGGATGAGCCATGAAGAGATGGAGTTTTTTTTTTCTTTTTAAACTGTGCTTTGCTTCTGCACACATATAGGGTTTAGGGTTTACCACTACCCTAGTAGTGGGTACTCTCTACCCATTCAAGGTATGATTTCAAATGCTAATTTCCTCATGGTAATAGGAGTGTTGAGAGTACTTACTTTGTAGGGAAGTTGCAGAAGTACTGTGTAAGGAGCTTGAGGTTCTTGATTGGTGTCATCATACATTTGGAGTGTAACAGAATTACATGTCACCCAATATTTGTCTAAACCCTAAACTTTAAACCCTAAAAATAATCCCAAGTGATTGTGTTGTTTCAAGTTTGCATTGCTGCTTCTCATGTGGGCCAAGTGAAGCAACACCTACCAGCTCACCATGCAGGATGGATGGATGGATGGATGGATGGTGCGTGGACAGAAAGCACTTTCTTTCTCATCGCATTCTTGTCCCATAGTTCATTAACCTAGAGCGGTTAGCTAACTACTAACCATCCATGTGCATCTATCTACCTATCCTAGTAACTACCGAGGGCATTACCTATTTACCTACCTACATAGTGAGCACTTACATGTCCTACCTCCTTACCTATGAATCAACTATAAAAAAATGGGTTTCATCTCCATGAAAGTGGTTTAAAGAAGGGCATTAATACAAGTTGTGTTCCAGCTGAAGCTTCCACTTTCGTTGCAAGGTAATGGTTTTGTGCGTTGCTGTTATAGTTAACTCCCTTCATAATCACGCATTTGGTGACCACGTTTGTTTTGTGATTTAAATGTGTATAGTTGCATCTCCAACATAATAATATTCGTGGTGTCTGTCTGTCCGACGCTGCCGGCGGTCCTCCTTTCCATCCATCCGTCCCGTCATCCGTCCCATCCTCCGTCCATCCAAGTTCCTCATCCCGGAAGAAGAAGATGATGGAAGAGTCTATTACTATAAAAAAATTGGTAGGAAAAAATGCAAGGCGCATTCAGTGTGTGCTTGGGCCTTCCCATTGGCTGCATGAGATTTCTCCTCCCAAAAACGTTTATCACCAAGGGGGTTGGGGGGGCCAGGGAAGGTTTTTTTTTTTTTTTTTTTTTTTTTCTCGCCCTAAACTGGCCAGGACTTATTATGGTTTTCAGGACATGGTTTTCGGGACTTGGGATCTCAACTTTGGGGCCTAGGAAATTTTAGGATATGGTTTTCAGGACATGATTTTCAAGACTTGGGACCTGGATTTCACACAGGGTCTTCAGAGTGGCCTTCGGCCACGGGCACCCACTATATATAATTACAACATGTGTGTGCGTCCGTGCGTCCGTCTGTCCGTCCGACGACGGTTCCGCGTTTTAATGGACCAGCGGAACCGGCCCGGACGGTCGGATTCCGAAAACGGGAACCGGCCCGGACAGTCGGATTCCGAAAAGGGTAATGGGTATAACTCAACAGGGGTGGGGGGGGGGCCAGAGAGGTGTTTTTTTTTTTTTTTTTTCGTTTGGAGCCAGCAGGGGTGGGGGGGGGCCAGGGAGGGTTTTTTTTTTTTTTTTTTCCCGCCCTAAATTGCCCAGGACTTATTATGGTTTTCAGGACATGGTTTTCGGGACTTGGGATCTCAACTTTGGGGCCTGGGAAATTTTAGGATATGGTTTTCAGGACATGGTTTTCAAGACTTGAGATCTCAACTTTGGGGCCTGGATTTTCACACTCGCGTCCAAGACCGAAACCTGAAAACTTTTAGGACGTGATTTTCAGGATGTGGGATCTTAATTTTGGGACCTGGATTTCACACAGGGGCTTCACAGTGGCCTTCAGCCACGGGCACCCACTAGTTCCATATAAAAACCTTGCTAGATTGTGTTCTTAGGTTTTAAAAATTTACAAAACAAACAACCTTTTTATGCTAAAATAAAGGTGTCAATTGATCAATTATGGGTTATTCTAAGTTCTACTATGCATTATTAGACATGAAAAAGGTTGTGATTCTTTTTTTATTTTATTTTTTGATGTGATGATTTACATCGAGTTTGAGCTCCTTAACTATTAGGTTGTGTATCTTGTCAATTAGATTTTGTTAATTAAAATTTTATGTTTTCTTAGCAAGTTTGCATATCTTTTGCTTATCTGCATTAGAAAGTTTTGTTTCTTTTTCTCTTTAACTAGATTCATTGTTGTTAGTTTGCACAACTTGAACAAAAAGCAACACTAGTATTGCCAAACTACAATTTACAAAACCCTAATATTTTTCCTATATTTTTCCTCATTAGAGTCACATTTACCCAAAAAATAAATAAATAAATCTGCAAATATTTTGTGCTACTAACGAGTGTGACAGTGATTTAAAAATGGTGTCTCTTATTAAAATGGAATGGTTACCAAAAACTGTGAAGAAAAATGTGACTCAAATGGGGATGATTATAAAAAGGGGTTTACTGTATCTCTAAGCACAGCATTTCGCTTACATGCATGGATTGATGTGTTGTATGTCTGGGACATGGGTGGTGTGGTTGAGGCATTGTGGCAAAGCATTTTGCCTTGATCACCATCTTCTCCTTTGTGTTGTTTGTTGTCAGCCTGTTACCTTAGATAGTGTGAGGGCGAAGTAGTAGTAGGGTTTACAGAACTTACTGAGGTGGAGCTCACTTGTGGTTCATCCACAATCATGAACCATAACTGCATTTACTGGCTTTGGTGTGCTCTTAGAGCACCTTCTTAGGTTTTGTTCCAGCATTGGCCAGTTTTTTGGTTCCACTTTTAGCTCTGCTGTAATAAAAAAAAAAAGTGGGCTTGACAATACATGAGGAATTGGTGGAAAACCCAAGCAAAATAGCAAATCAACCTAAGCCCTAGAATCCTACAAATTTCATGCTTGGATCATATCATTCCAGTGTTACTCCCCAGAGATATCTTGGATTTCTTCATGGCATCTCGATCCAACATTTTACAACCCAAGCTCTCTAATCACATTTTCCAACCCCTAGCACCCAATGAATATCACACATCTCACAATACGTCTCTTCTAATTCTCACATCCTAGAAGTTTTGACAAGTGAAAAACAGTTCCCCTTCTAAAAAGATCACAATAAAACTTCTTCTCCATGATTTTGCAAGATTTACCCCCCAAGAGCCCATCCTTTGAGGTCCACAAGAAAACATAAGCCCACACTCAAAGCGCGGATATGAATAGGTACTCACTTCCTTCAACAACCATGATCTCTTTGCAACCCATAAGATCATTGAATTTTAACTGCATTTAGAGTGTTCACTTTCAATGTATTTCTCCACACCAATCTTGCAAACTGAATCACAATTCCCCAACCCAAAAACCCCTCCCCTTCCTCCCACCTGCCCAATTTTGTTTTTCAAAGGATTCTATCTAGATCCAGTGAGGATTTGTATGTGACGAGTTTTTTTGCTATTTTGCAATTTCTTTTTCAAGAAAAAAACTTGGAGAAATGTGGTTTTTTAATAGTGTAAAACATGTTTTTTTTCAGCAAAACATTCGCCAGTTCAAGCCAAAACTATTATATCCCAAATCCTACTAACAATGTGAAGTCCCAACAACAAAAAAAATCTGTCACTTTGAAGTGAGAGGGATCTAGAATCTAGACATGTAGACATACCATAAACAAGAGTCTTGTGAAAGGGAATAAGGGTTCCAAGGTCATGATGTCATTATGTCCTCATCTCATTCTTCTACAGCAATGTTGCCTGGTTCAGGCTACTGAGTGGGTTCTCTCCCCATGTGTTCAATTCAGATTTTTCTTGCAATCTGGACCAGAGTTTCAGAGTCCTGCCAGCATTTTTGCATTTTTTTTGGGGTTGTGAAATTTCACACAAGCCTATTGAGAAGTTTTGGAAAAACATTTGTCACTGAAAAATTCAATGATTAGCCAGAAAATTAAATTTTATCATTAGTTTTAGACCTAAGTTCCAAGTAAGTAGTCAAGAAATAACAGGTTCAGCCTGAAAAATTGGACACTATTCATAGACATGTTGCCATTTAATGGTCTATCTCTTGAAATTCTGGCCATTAACTAAACTAGAAAATTGACCCAAAAGGGGGGGAAAAAAAAAACCCTCAAACCCTAAACCCTAAACCCTACTGCTAGATTGGAATCCACCCAGATCACCAGAGGTTCAGAATCCTGCTTCTGGAACTTGAATCCATATTGCAGCAGCTTGGGCAGAAGCTGCTTGGTTGATCAGTTCATGATAGAGCTAAGCTCAGAAAAATCCCAAAGGAACACATCAGAGTTGAGGACTTTCTGAAGGCCTGTGGAATCACCACCACCACCACCACCAGCCGCCATCAAACTGGTGCTACTGCAGCTACTTCCACTTGCCATACTTGGGCTCCACGGCTCCATTTCATAGTTGGTAAGGACATGATCATGGGTTTTGTTATTGTTGTTGTTGTGACTTGTTGAGCAAGACTTTATAATTTGCTGCTGCTGCTGTTGTTGTTGTTGTTGTTGACTGCTTGTGGAAGTAGAATTGTTATATTCCTTGTGTGGGTTGTTGTGAAAGATTTGCTGTCCGGTTGTTGTTGTTGTTGCCGCGAACTGAATCTCATGTGCAGGTGTGCTGGACAATCGAGATGCAGCCTGATCAGGCAGCAGAATTGATAACTGCTCATCACTGCTGCATGCAGGAACTGTGAATTTGGAGCAATTGTTTTGTCCTGATCCAATTGCAATATTTGTACCTGCCAATGGATCGGATCTCGAGTTGGAAAAAATTCACAGGAATTATGCTGAATCAGTTAGTGAGGTATCAAGGTCTAGTGCAGCATCCTGCAGGCAGTTGTAATTAGGTCGAGATATAGTAGTATATCTAGCTGTCTGCAATAGAAGAAGATTTGTGCAAAGTATAAGTTTCTGCATCTGATGAATCTAGAACTTTGAGAAGAAAGTTCACGACATATTGCACAAAACCTGCTGCAGGATGAGTCCATGGAATCGATCCTGCAGCAACCTTCCTCCCAATGTTCATATTGAGGCTCCGATTAAGCTGGATTCCATCACATGACATGCTTATATTATTCCCGTCGCCTGCGATGTCCTTGTTCTTCGACTGATCCTGCAAAATCACAATTCCTAATGCGGACTTGGGCATTTGCAGGACTTGGTTTTCCTGTGTCACAGCTTGATGATTCGACAGAAGCTGAGGAGCCTGCAGGAGCTGGTAGCTACCACTAGCTGTGCAGGAAGCTGAGCCCTGATCGACGAGTCCTGAATGACTGCAAAATCGACTGCGCTGCTGCTGCTGCTGCTGCTGCTGCATGAGTTCCAGCTGCTGGTTTTGGGACCCTGCAGCTAGTGCTGCATCCTCCATCGTTTGTTGACCATCCTTTAGACCAACCTAAGATCCACAAAAGTATTCTTGTCAGCTGCATGCATGACTCACCTTCAGCTGCAGATGATCGTTTGACTTCAAGGTCTGATCATGATTGCTTACTATTGCTGTTCTCATGTCACATGAAGAATTTGCCGATGGCCTTCCTGCAAGGATTGAGTTCTTGGGAGTCGATGCCAGAGACGCACGAGCCGCAGCCGCTGCTGCTGCAGCTTGATGATGAGGATTGCCAGCTACAATATGATGGGCAGTTGCTGCTGGGGTACTGATCTGATGCATGGGTATGCAGCTTGAGCCGGCCTGCAACTGATCTTGCAGCGGCAGCTGCTGTTGCGAATCAGGTCGTTTTCTCATCAAAACATTCAACATATCATCTTTAAAACAACCCAGTGCTGCTTCCGCAATCTCTCCTCCTTTGGGTAGTGCAATACTACCGGCCAAATCTGCCAACAGTTGTGAGATGGGCTTGTGTGTGATCGGATCGATACCCATTTCGCACAGCTTCTTCTTCAACCGAGTGTTCCAATAATTCTTCACGTCGTTGTCTGTACGTCCTGGCAACTGTGCTGCTATAAGCGACCACCTGCAGCAATTACCATGATACCAGCATACTTTACTAATCAACTTTTCAAATTTATTCTTTGTATTTGAAAGCTATTTGACCATTCCAGATTACACTTTCTTTCAAGACTCGAGATCAGCTCAAATATTTTCTTCTTGTGTTGACGAATGTTTGTAACACTTATACATGTAAGATCTCTCTCACTCCAGACTCTTAAGGAGCAGCCATGAGAACCAGGCTCTCCATCTTAAGGCCTGGGGCTCTTTACCTTATGTACTGTCAACTCTTTTTTTAAGTACATAATTATTATTATTATTGTGTATGGGTGTTCCTACAATTTTTTGCAAGTTTGGGATTGTGACTAGTAATTATAATTAGAATAATTACCGACTCCCTAGAGCTGCATGAAGGTTGACGATCAATTTTTCTTCATGATCTGTGAAGCGACCATGCTTCAGATCAGGTCGTAAGTAGTTGGTCCACCGCAATCTACAGCTTTTGCCACACCTTTGCAATCCTGTAGGTTTCAAGTTTCAACCCCACCCCCGCCCCAAAACAACCCACTTTCTAACATTATGTTTTCATGGCATCTTCCATCCAGCTTAAATCTCATCGCATCTCATCTCATCTCATCTCATCTCCAAGTGGCTTCAACTCTAAGATCTCATTAAACTACAACCCCCAAACAAGACTTTCTGAACAAGGGGTGTGTTTGTCACACACTAATGGCCTTGCCATCTACATTAAAAAAAAAGTATCTTAAGGCAAAAAGAAGCAAATTATGGAAAACCCAAATATTTCACCACATGCAAAAAATATAATCTTTAAAAAAAAATCCCCTAAAAACAAACCAAAATCCTTCAAGATATTATAACCCTATTATAACTAATCTCAAGTTTCAACACAAGCAATCCTTGTGTCACCAGTTCAAATCTCTCAAAAATCCTCATATAAAAATAAACCTATTATTATTACCTAGGGGCCTATAAAAATCCCTTAAGCTACTATACTCTATAATGGATCTAAACACAATATCCTTGCCTTGGTAGGCAAGGCTACTAAATAGATTAGATCTACTTCTCAACTACATATATATTTAAGTCTTAATTAGGTCACTTCTCTTTGTATATATTCAGTATCCCGGGCCAGTCTTGTCATGACTTGTGTTTTCTGTGTATTTGGCAGGTATTATTCTGCTATATAAAATTATAAACAAGACAAATGTCAATCAATGTCTATTACACTCATTTTTATTGATAAATATGATTATTTATTTATTTTACAATTACTAAATATAAAGACTTACCTATAAATGGGGGAAAAAAACTATATTCTTAAAATGCCTTTTTTAATGATTTTAGGTTAAAACTTAATAATACATGTTTCATAATTTTAGACTTTGATATGTTTACATGCCTCAAGTCTTTTTTTATTATCTAGACCATGGTTGGAATTAGTGTGTTTTTTCTTTTTTCTTTTTTCTTTCAATTTTGTGATGTTGCTCAAAGTGGTGATAGTTCATAAGTATATACTTAGCCAAATTTGGCGATATTCAATATGAAAGTGTAGAATCTTAAGTATCCTTTCATATAAAGTAGACAATTAGTGATCCTTTTATACCTTGTCTAGGGCCCCTTGTCTAGGACCCCTTGTCTAGGACCCTTACTTGGGGCCAAATGCTCCCACCCTGGAGCTTTAGCCTACAATTGAATAAATAAAAGAAGCTGCAACCATTGAGGAAGTAGTGTAAGGACCGTGGAGCCAGCTAGCTAACTCCAACCTCCCACCCAGTTGTACCCCATCATGGGCAGCTGATGGAGTACAATTGATGAAGTGAGGCAGGTGAGTACCTAACATGTTTGAGTACTTGAGGAAGGACACAAGGACCCCAGCTTCATGCACTTGTGCAGTTCATGAATATAGCCAACTACCGTGCTGTACTGTAGTTTCTGGAACCAAAAAGCTGGGAAGAATCAATCAATCAATCAATCAATCCATCTATCCATCCATCAATTCATCAATCGATTAAGCTCCAGATCTAGAAAATGCTCCATTAGTAAACATAGTGGTTTCAGGAATTTTATAGAGGAGCTCATGCAGCTCAGCAGCTCTCTGATCTCTAGAGAGTTGTAGAGGAATTTCAAGCTAGATGCAAGTCCATGTCTGATCAATGAGATGGATCCACAATAGGGTCGCTGCAAGATCACTATCCTGATGCACTGCAACATCGGCTTCAATGCCAGCGGTTCTTAACTTGTCCCTTGTGTGGAGAGAGATGTTATATACGAGATCAATATATACTTACGTACCAGCCTTTTTGGGTAGGGTTCTCCAGCTTCCGGTGCCGTGTTGTGCAATGCACGCCAGCAATTTGGCGTCCTCCTCTGGAGTCCATGGACCCCTTTTCACGTTATCCTTCTCGCAACATGGCGCCCTTCCCATGGTGTGTACTCGGCTAGACCCCTAGCAGTAGCTGGACTCGCTAGCTACTAATTTTTTAGCACATAACTTGCGGACTACTAGTAACAAATGCAGCACTATGATTTCATGAGATTGCTTTCCTTCCGAGAAAGGATCTGGGCAACCTACAAAGACTCAAAGTAGAGACATTATGAGAGAGATATAAAACCCATTCTTTATCCTTGTAGCAGGAGGCAGCTGATCCTTGAAAGAGCTGCCGGTTCATAAGCTCATAGGTGGAACCAGCTGCTGCTGCTACATGCTAGCTCATGTCCAGTAACATCAAACCCAGTAGAAAATTCCAAGTAAGTGATTGATCAGGACTCCATGATTGCAAAATTCGGGGAAATCATGCAGCAACGTCAGGAAGAACTAAGAAGTTGTTCTGTTGTAACCAGAAGATCCAATATTACATTCTCATGAAAGTATGATCCACACTACAACATCAGATCTCATCACGATCATAGCCCAGGGATTGATGGATCATCATCATCATCATCATTTTATTGCAAATCTTTGGGTATCAAATCTGATCATATCACCTCTGAATATTATTGTCAAATAGCCAGCCATGTATCACGAGAACCCATGCTGCAGCTTTTCGATCTGGATCAAAGCTGATACTGCAGAAGGCCATGACATCATGACAAGCTAGCTGCTTGTAGCTAGCGGTAACATGATCAGCTACTGCTGCTGCTGCTGCTGGCTGCTGGACACTAGAATCTATCTAGCTCATTGAATGCAAATTAGTCCACTGGAGTAATTGATGATTCCATCCATCTGATCTAATTATACTAATTGTAACCTGCTACAGTTTGAAGAACATTTTTTCAATAAATTTGCATCAACTACTTAATCATGATTGAATATATTCTTATGTTTGACCAGATTTGCACTAAGTCAATCTCAGCTTTTTCTCATGTCTAAAGGGATCTTCTTGTGAGATCGCCAAAGTGGGGGGTGTTGTTGTCACCTTCACACCTTCGCTGGTACGTACTCCCGGGACCCCAAGCAAGAAGTACACACCATGAACATTTGTCGCACCTGGTCGCTGGAACGTGACATCGTTGAGTCAAAGCTGGCCCAGGCCAGAATCATGACTGGACGTTGAATCCCATTATATTGGGTCAAACCTGGGAATCATCAGAATATACTATGAACCTTAAATGACCTTGACATTTTTATAAGATACGTGAGAATACTAATTAAACTAATTAGGGTCTAGGGTTTGTGGAAAGTCAAAGATTGTGGAATCATCTCTATGACGTTTTTAAAAGTAGTTACTTACAATCACTCCAAGAAATTTTTCTTAGTGTGTACTTGGAGAAATTTCTTCCGTATATTTCAAGGTTACCTTATAAGCATTAAGATGAAAAAGGAGGATTTTTCGTGTTAGCAGAGGCAACTTTATATAATTTAATTTTCCCTGTGAAAGAGGAGGGCATTGTTCTTGCTTTCAAGGTGGCATCTTATGTTTTGAAGTGGGTTCTTATGTTTTTCTATTTTTTGTAATGTTCCCTTCTTCTCACATGAAGCTAACAAGTGCACTCATAACCTCATGAGAGTGAGTCACAAACAGTCAGTCCATCACCTTCATCAAAAAGAGCCTGACCCTGGCAGTAGGTATACACAAGTATGTAATCATCAGGCCAAAATTTTGGGCAAACTATTAAACATGTGTCCTGAGTTTCAGTGGCATTTCCAGAAGGAATGGGAAGACTTGGTCACGAAGAGGACTAGCACTCAAGAGACATACCTGAACCCAATAAAATTTGAGTGAGTTCTGCTGCCATGTAAACCAGAAAAGCAAACACTACACAACACACCAACCCTAAAGACATTAGAATCAAAGAAAGCACCTTCACTTCAGGACTTTGACAGCAGATCCATCCAGGCATGTTAAGATGTAAAGGGCCACTATTTAGACTCAAATCTTTACTTCAAATTTACACTTCAGTGCTTGTAATCTGTGACACAACTAGCCACTTTCCACATGACAGATGTTCCACATCAAATATTAAATCAGCTAACAGTACCACATTTTCAACCACTCAGCCAAAAACAAACATGCTCAGTGACTTTTGAAACATCTGTGAAATGCCAATCATTCTTATACATCAAATGTACCCATAAAATATGCTCAATATGGGCTTTGGCCCTCAGAACTGTGTAGCTTCAAGGTGTTGAAACACTTCACATTTGAATCTGAGAGAATGTCAGTTTCACATATCATAACAAACTACTAGGCATCATACTTCCGTCACAGATGAGCCACTTGTTCACATTCTTATCTGGTCTTTGTGACCACAGTGAACATATAACAGAGACCCATGGACTGCCTCACAAAATTACATGAAGAAATAATCTGGAATGTAACCAGGAACATCACTGCTCCTTTGATCTAGCAATAATAATAGCAAGACTACCAAGCACATAGCAGTCAACAACTGCTTCCACCACATTTATTAAGTACATCAGAAAGGACAATGCACCTCCTGCAGAAAGATAACACAGGGAAAAAAAGGCAAACTTACTGCATGGGGCAGCAGACTTTTAATTGCCTTCTCAAGGCTCCAGACCATGATCCAAGTAGTACCCCTATTCCAGCAAAACTGTGTCACCTCTGGCACAAGCTCATTCAACACAATGGACACTACTTTTTCTTCCTGGACTTGCTCTGCTGTGAAATACTTCTTGTTACCTTCTGTGTGAATGAAGTTCCCTGCACAGAAAACAGCAGATTCCCATAATCAGGAATTGTTCAGAAGCCTGAGGACTAAATTCAGAAGAAAAATCTGGAAGAGGAATTGGCAAAATACCTGCAGCCATTCATCGTTGGCAGCATCTACACTGGTTCGTGTGCCTGTCTCCACTTTCTTTGTCCGTCTTGATTTCTGTATACAAGCAAGACCTCAATACAATTAAAACATGGCACCAATTCATTCATATATCTTGGAAGCTTCTACTGCCCTGATAAATAGCAAGCTATACCACAGTTGCACAATCAAAAGAAAGAAAGATGTATCCAGCAAAAGAACACTTAATATTTGGCAATTTGGGTGTGTTCTTGTAGATATGCAAAGCAAATTCTACTTCACAGAAGAATGTAGAATTGGACATAGCCCAACATCATGACCCACTCAGTAACCCATTCCTACTCAGGAATTGCCATGCATACCTTGGAGATACGTTGGACTTGAGAGTACACCCACATGCCAAGAAGCCCCAACAGACCCAAGCCGAGAGTGATAAGGAACACTGTTTCCCCACTCACAAATCCACTGGCTTCGACTACTTCCACTGTGCCATTATAGAAGACACTCTTGTGGAGCTGCTCACCCAACTCATACACCACACTCGCAACCAGATCAAAGCTTCCTGGCTGCAATCATGGCATCAGTCACGTCATATGTTCAGATATACAATCAGAGACTGGGAAAATGCCAAGGAAGGGAACACCATCCAATGAAACAAATTATCTGTTCACTTCCTATTGACCAGCATGTTGGAGATGAGTGGTGACAAATTGAGCTCCAAACAAAGAACTATAGCCTGAAGCATAAGCCTTTATCCCCGCAAGTAGTACATACGACCTTACCTGAAGATACTTGTTGACCGTGAAAGTGTAAGGAAAGGATGCCTGAATTCCTGTGGGGACAATAGTATTCCCAAATTCCTGTAAGCCAATCCACTATTACTAATCAGTGCAAATTTTCACTCACCACTCTCTTACTGCATGGAGGAATCTTGAACTGTCCACATCCAGGAAACTTTAAATTCTACAAATAGAGGCCAACTTCCTCCCTTTGTTCATTAGTAAGCAACACTGACATCCTGGGCATCCTATTCATACAAGACATAAAATAGAAAGTGCAATCAGAAAGATTAGAAACCTACCCTTGTAAATAGAAGTTGAGCAACTTTGTGAGACTAACCTGCACAGTGAAGTTTTGGACGTGGATACGATGATCATATGGTAAGTTTAGGCTGGCCTGGATGAAAACCACCTTCAGTGCTTCATCTCCTGCAACCACATTGCAGCCCAGGACCTTTATACCCTTTCCCTAGCACCACAGTATGATGTATGAAACCATCTGGAGCTTTCCACAACAAATATTAGTGACAAGATCTGTGCATCTGTAGTCAATAAACTTAGGCGCACATATGTCAATATAAGAGAAGCATGTCATTACCAAGAGCTCCAACAGAAAAGTTCCCCCCACCCACTTGTCTACTGTTGTCAATGGCAATGAAAGCCACCATCTAGTACACTGACAGGAAGAAAATACTATATCACATGGTGTCTTGATGAAAGCAGGCAACAAGCTGCTATGTGACACAGGAGTTGAAGAGCACCAGAAATAGTGAGATTACCATTGTTACTAATTCCAAGTAATATCTCAGCTGGTTCTCCTGCTCCCACCGCTGCAAGATCCAAAATCCACAGTTTATTGCACAACCAACACCTTCCATGTGATGCAGCAATGAATATATTTTCATGCTCAACTAACTTAGGCAATTGGTTCACATTGTTCAAACCTCAGCTAGTAAATGCAAAACATAATTGGACAATATGGAATCTACACAGGAAAAGCAGTCTGTACAAGGGCACTGACACATCAAATGTAGATGTCACTTACACTTTGTGGGATTCTGTGGAAAGTAGAAGACTGTATCCACCTCAGAAGCAGGTCCCAAAAGATCATCAGCTGGGACATCAGATATCTGCTCGTCAACAACCCCTACTTGGCCACCATCTCCTCCCGCTCCAGCCACCACTTCTTCATATTCAGTTGCACCAGCCCCCACTGTGGTGCACCCCAATCCAGTTTCCAAAATGCTTACTTCCTCACATCTACAAAACCAAAATGAGTGACAAGCAATCCACCTTGAAGAGGAACACTAAGGTCAAATCGTTTTATTTCTTTGTTTGCAGGTGGCATTTCCTGACGGTCAAGGAGCATGGAAGCAGAAGCAGCAAATAAAGAAATTTCCTTGCTCATAAGATCAACTTCTATATTTAGATGGACCCCAAAATCGTTGCAGAAAAATCCTGCACCTGTAAGAAAACCTAAACAGACGAACAAAACAACAAGACCATGTGGCGACCAAAGCCATTAGGGTTCTGAAAAACCTGCCGAACCATGCTTGGAGTCTGTTAGACGATCTAAAACGCAGCATGACCTAAAGGCAAAACGAAAGGTAGTATTACGCCTCCCTCCCTCAAAGCCACACACAATCAAAGACACGCTAGAAAAAGCCGATAGAGAGGGGGGGAGGCGGGGGACTGTGGCGGCCTCACTCTAAAAAAAACCCCGCAAAGAATGTTTCAACAGGTGTACAAAACAGACAAGAAAGAGGGAAAGAGAGAAATGAACAAACACCTGTGACAACAGTGACAAACTGCAGCAGTAGAATGGAAGCCAAGAGAAACAGTAGCAAGCTCGCTCTCCATCTCGATTCTGCCATCGCTCCGGTCTGTCTAACGCAACACGACGCAACGCAGTCGCGGAAGACTCAGGCAACGAAAGTGAACACGAGGAAGGAAGCAAACACAGAGTGCAAGACATATACATGTATGTATGTACGTACGTATGTATGTATGTTATGTATGTATGTTATGTATGTATTATGCGTGTATGTGAACAAATCACATGCATACATCTACCACAAGGATGAAATACCTCGCAAGGATGAAGTACCTGTTTCTGATTGGGTACATAGTTTGATTGGTCCAAGTGGTTTGCTATTACTAGTCTCCCACTAACGTGCAATGCAGTCCCAGTTTCAGTTTTATGGGTGGAGTTGGAAAAAAAAAAGAGTTACCTAGTACGTAACTAAAACTTGGATGTGGAGACATATTGTTATAATAAATCATGACTAATAAATCATAGTAATAAACTACCAAAATATGATGGTGTGACAATAATTTTGGTATATATTAAAAAAATTAAACCTCAATAGTATAGTGTTAGAATGCATTTTTCAAAATCGCAATTTTTAAAAAGCTCAAATAGACAATGGATTTCTTCGAAACAATGATATCAAAATTCCACAACTATTCTAAACAACCTAATGACAAAGGTAAGCATTTTGTTTTGCTTTGCATTCAATGCTTCTTGAATTTCAAGTAATTCATAAAACAAACAATCAAATGTTAGAATGTCACATGCAAATTTATACAAACCATAAATGATGGAGTTTTGTGAAGAAACCCAACAAAAGGAAGAAAAAACTCAATGAAAGTTTAGATTTAATATCTAGTGAAATGCATGCAAAAAGGTCAAGAAAATTGAATTAAGAACATCAAAAATATGGCATTCATAAATAAATAAAAAGGATGAAAATATCATTTCGTTGGACAACATTGATGTTTGAGATTAATTTGAAATAGCAACAACAAAATGGAAGAAAATCTCGATTGTTGTCATGATTGCAAGTCTCTCCCAACACAGGAGACGTGTAAAAACAAACTTGGGGAATGATTTTTGGAGGTTTCAAAAACATCTTCGATTACATGATGAAAATAAGTCAAAATGAAGATTGTTACTCAATGAGCTCATAGATGAACTTATGTTGCATTTATTTTGACTTTTAACAAGAACAAATTTACAACATGATTTTGGAGTTCATGGGCAATAGGTCAATCTTCAACTCACCTCACACACATGACCTCGTGAAGGATTTAAAAGATGTATACAAAGGTTTGTGCACAAAAGATGTATTTTGATTATAATGGGTTGAAGAAAGAAGAAGCTAAATGTGAATATGGACCATATGGTTTGAAACATCCACCACTAATTGAAATTAATAAATATGATGATATAAGTGGTATATTCCATGGCCACATGCCATAAGTTGCACACCACTTTTTTTGTGATGGTGTTTAGTTCATTGGTTCATTCCTCTTTATTGTGGCATTTCACTTTAAGCATTCCATATGTATTAGAGTTGTCACAAACCATCCTAAATCAAGTACTGGATCTTGCAAACGTTTAAGTTAATTTATTGTAATGGTCATTAGTATCGCTTAGAAGGCGCATAAAAACATCTACGAACTTGCAATCCATTACTACTTGAGCTAGGTAGTTGTAAATTACACTACATAAAATGGATTGTCATTGTTTTAAAATTTTAAATGCTTATTGAATATCATAAAAATAGATTCATTTATGGAAGTTAACACATGAAGTCTTTCAACAATTTAAAAAACACAACAAAAAATAATAAACGTTCATCTTAAAAGGACTTTAATATGTACTATAACATTTCAGAAAGTCCATTTTAATATTTGGATATGGATTTTTATCTAATGTTTGTACAATTACATATACCACCATATTTTAAACCTTTTAAAATAAATTGATTAAAAATTGGTCTTGAAAAATATAAATATAAATACCCGAAAAGGTTTTGCCATAAAATGGCATATTCAACTTGCAAATTTTTTGTTCGTATTTATATTGATGTTTTTCAAGACTAAACTTTAATCAAAATATTAAAATATATATATAAACTATGGTGTTATGAATTCAAATATGGGGGAAAAAAATGTTAACAAGTTAACAACATTCAAATCAATTTAAAAGTCAATCCAATTCATTGGGTAAATACAAAGATAATGGACTTTCAAAAAAGACTATAAAATGTTGTTTTTTGATCCACCTTAATTTTTTTTCATCCATTTGTTATATTATATTCACATGTTTTGTGATAACGTTTTAAACTCTTTTCCATAAACAATTTGAAATTTTATGATAAAAACATGTATTATTACAAGTACATATATTATTCCTTGCGCACTTGGAAAAGCATACACCGCAACCTAAATTCCTCCATATCAATTATCATTATCTTTATTTCAAGCCAATAAATTAAACATTCATATATGTGATTGACAACAAAAATGAGTTAAATATGCAAAACAAATGATACAATTGATTTTCTAAATGCAAACAATTCATGACAAGTTAGAAAATTAACACACTACAAGGAAAGATGGGCAAATTCCACGGTCATGATTCATAAGAAGGGTGCAAACAATTTAATAAACGTTAAATCAAATGTAACAAATGTTTTGGCTCTCATTTTTTGGGCCAAAATTTGTACTAATGCTACAAATCATTCAAAAACATTCATGACAATGTCTTTAATATATTATAAAATCAAGTGGTATAAATTGGAATGAATCTAATGAAAATAGAATACTCAAAAACATTCATTGAACATTGTAAGGATTCCTATTTTTAAAAAAATCTTCAAACATGACATTTTGGGGGAGATTTTTTAAACATGTATTTACATAATAGTATAATGTAACCCCTTTTAGGCCATAAGAATTAAATGATTTTTTAAAAAACATTTTGGAACTATTCCCAGAAACAACTCATCTAAAGTGTCAAGTGTTGCTCTTATTATCCCATTTGCACCTAGAAATATCTTTTGTGAAATGGTTGAACAAGCTTTTCATTACACAACCATCTACACATGTAATGATTAATCATATAATATTTTCCTTATAGTCCACATAGATTACTGAAATGTGTGAATGATTGGTTCATTTAATTTTCACATTCCAATATTTTATCCATGTCACACATATAAGACCCACATAATTTCCTTGAATTAATGCACATAATATGAATTTGAACTTGCAAGTGCAATTCATCCATGTTAATGCACATCTACACTTAATTGCCATGAATATCAAGATTTCAATAACTTGTATCAAATTTATTGAAACATTAAAAATTCTTATAAAAATATATATTTATTATGATCAACATCAAGGCACTCAAGAAAACATAATGCCCAAATCCTTATAAGGGGTACATAGAAATCCAACATTCCTTTTACGTGGGATTTGTTGTAATTGGTCATACACATGAGGATATAGATAGATGCTTTGGTTATTTGTCAGAAAAGTTGACGGAGGAAAACAATTACAATTTTGCAAATTTGATGAGGGCTTTCATGATCTCACAAGAAAGACCATTCAATCCTCAATTGATTTAGGGGATTCCATATTTTAAACCTTAGGTCCTAAGTTGTTTAAAGGATGGCCCTAAGATGTTAGTAGGGCATACTAATATGCATCCTTTTAGATTTTTTGTTGATTCATAACGTTGGCATGTTATGCAATACAAAGTTTCCCCCACAAGATCATGTGTAGAGTCCAATAAATGGGTCATCGATTATACTGTGGAAAGCTAATCAAAATGATTCACCAAAGTTGCCTACTAGAATCCCAAGCCCTATTTATACCACCCAATTTGAGGCAATGATGCATCAAGCTCAATGGAAAGAGAAAAGTTTATAAGTTTTGGACTATCCAAATACATGGATTTTTGGAAGGTATTGGGCAAAATTCCACATATGAAATGAAAATGAAACTATATGTGGAATATTGGGAGGATATCTTGTTGCATTTGTTACCCCCTCAAAGTACAACTCTTTTGGAAGGCTTGTGGCCTTCAAGCAATTGGAGGTTCAACTATTGTAGGATTCATTGTCAACCATGATTGACATTGTTGACCTAGAAGATTCAATTCAAGTTCCTTATTGTGGACCAAAGAACATGAGACCTTTAACTACATACACCCCTTTTAGAAACCTTAATGTTGGAAATTTTGTGCTCACAAGACCACATGACCTAATCTTGTTCTTCTTTAGTTGGGAAGAGTGGAAGGTGATGTTGTCAAGAATGAAAAGAATGAATATTTAAAAATGGTGAGAATTCAATGGTAGGTTCTTGTGAAGAAAAGATCAAATTTGGATTAAAAACATCTATATGAAAATTGTTGGAATGGTCAATGGAAATATAATTTAACAAATCTAGAATAGTGGGTTGACATTTCATTTATTATTTTATCTTTTTTGACTCGAAAAAATACAACAAACAAAAGTCAAATATTCCTACTATTTGTACTGGTAGAGTTATTCCTACTATTCCTACTATTTATGATGGTAGAGTTAAAGTTAATTTTGATGCTGCTAATGCTTCAAACAATTTGTGAAAGATGTGGATGACATTGATGAAATTATATTCGTAATTTTTTGATGTTTTTTGTATCATTGTGTTGAATGGATTATCATTTTCAATATTTTTTCAATATTTTTTTATATTTTATGGATTTTTTTTTGGTTGAAATTTATGTGTACAATCTTGAAGATTAATGATTAATAATCTATTTTCTTCCACCTTAATCCTAATCCCTAGCAGCCACAAGGTGTCAAATTTCCTTCTTGTTTGGTATATAAAGCCCTAAAAATATCAAGGATTTGGTATAACATAGACAATAATGTTTTTTGCAAAATCATTGTTTGTCATTGTTATGTTGTGTTTTGTTTGTATTTCAAAAAATTGAATCTTTATTTATGTTTAATTGGAGGATCTACATGTGATTTCTTTATTTGATAATCTATTATCTATTAAGCATTCTAGGAAAAATATTACTTTAATTATATATGGAATTTGAAATGTAATGTATTTGTTACAATACGATTAACATGAATCTAGATTGAATTGTCGTTGTTAGAAATTTAGCATGTTATTAATCAATGTATTATATTCAAACAATTGAGTTTTTTTTTATCACTTTAAATGGGAGTTGTGTCATTTGGTTCTCATTATTTATTATGTTTCACCTAGTGCCCACCAGACATTCAATTTTATTATTAAAAAATTTATGATGTATATATATCTAAAAATTACTAATAAAATTTGTGTGATAGTATGATGTTGTAATTTTGTCAATTTGGCCTCTCTCTTTATTTCAAATTCAAAGGGTTGAAACTCTTGATCTTGCCAATGAAAACATCAACACCTAGTTTTCAATCATTCATGAAAATTCATAGTCTTTGTTTTAGATTTTATATGATTTTTTTTTACAAAATGTGTAAATGGATGTTATATATTTAACGTAATTGAAAAAATATATAATATGATATTCACGTATGAACATTAATTTGTTAAGTCTGGTGGCCACCAAGTGGAGTTCATTCTATCCACTATAATGTATAAAGTCTTAAATTAAAATTTTAGTTTAAAATTAATTAAATATGTGTTTCCATAAGGCATTGCAAAATTGCATGAAAATAAATATCTTTGTTCATGAAAAAAAATTGTATTAAAAGTTTTGAAAGTCCCCAAGAAATCATTGAGTGTTCATTTGACCACAAAAAGTAAACAATAGAAGCCCACAACTTCCATTGTTATTTATGACGACAATGAAACCAACCAAAAGCTAGCTAAATTTGTGGAGATTAGTCATTCAAAACTGCAAGTTACATATAAAAGAAATCGCACATTGAAGAGCTTCACATAAGTTGAACATACAAAATGAAGGTTCAACAATATGTTCCCAAGGCTCAATATGGGCACATGAAAAATAAAGACTAAAATGACAATCTAAAGTTGAATCTTGGGTTGGAAGAGGATGGCTAATCAATTTGGAATTGAAATGTAACACCTAATTGGATACCTCACTATATGAATGGAATTAATTTATTAGAAATTGTACACGAAAATTGAAACACCTAGTTTTAGGGTTTGAGCTGATAATAATGTAGTAAAACATACTTTAAACGTAATTAAATGAACCCAACATATAAGCCTAGGTAGTTCCTACAAAAAAAGTAGAGCATAACTTTTTAAAACATGTGAATGAAATTAATTAACTAGCAATTGTAAACATAACTTGGGAAGTGAAACACTATTTTTTGAGTTTGAGCCAACAATATTGTAGTAAGGCATACTTGAAATATAATATGGGCCCAACATATAAGCCTAGGTTAAATCCAAATTCACATATTCATAAATGTTGAATTAAGACCTCTTGCAATTCTTGAACAATTTTCTTTTCTTTTTTTAACATGCAACACAAATTTAAACACAAAGTTGAAACAAAGTTGACCATGGACTAAATTTTTAATTTTAAATCTAAATTTTCCATGAAAATAAATGTAACATCATAGACAATTTTACTTATGTAGTGGAATGCATGCAAATGTATTGGTTTCACACATAACATAGGTGGACATTTATTTGTAGCTAAATATTATGGCATGCATAAGGTAATCATGAAAATAAAAAATACCACATATCAATATTCACTACAACAAAAGAGGGGTATATTGCGATCCAAATATCATCGCAAACAACAAAGAAAAAAGTTTCCGAAAACCCGTAGTTGCGAACCACTATTTCTCACAAACTCTTAAGCTCTTACGAAACCATAACATTCGCACCCGTACAATCGCAAGTTCTTCGCAACTCCCAAAATTGATACAATCACAAAACTTTTCCGATTATAATTTCTTCTATACATCATTTGCGATTCCCAATACATCGGAAATTATTTGCAACAAACCCATCACCGCAACGACTTAGCGACTTAAAACTGACTCGGTTTTCGATATAAGATCTAGCGCAAACATTTGTCGATTTTCAAAATGCCGCTACTCGTTTGCGATACACATGACATCGGAAACTATTTGCAGCAAACTCATCACCGCAAAGACTTAGCGAATCGACTCAAAAGTTTATCGGTTTCCAATATAAGATCTAACGCAAAGGTTTTGAGATTCTCACAATGCTGCTAAAAGTTTGCGATTAACATTACATCAAAAATTATTTGCAACAAACCCATCATCGCAACGACTTAGCGAATCGACTCAAAAGTCTATCGGTTTCCGATATAAGATCTAACGCAAACATTTCGGGATTCTCAAAATGTCGTTAAAAGTTTGCGATTAACATTACATCGGAAACTATTTGCAACAAACCCATCACCGCAACGACTTAGCGAATCGACTCAAAACTCTATTAGTTTCCGATATAAGATCTAACGCAAACATTTCAAGATTCTCAAGATGCCGCTAAAAATTTACAATTAACATTACATCGAAAACTATTTGCAACAAACCCATCACCACAACGACTTAGCGAATCGACTCAAAAGTCTATCTGTTTCCGATGTAAGATCTAATGCAAACATTTTGGGATTTTCAAAATGCCGCTAAAAGTTTGCGAAATCTATGATTTCGCAAACCTATTCTAAAATGATTTTACCTGTAAAAATGTAGCAATGCCTGTGACATGGTATATTTGGTCTTTTGGCTTTTACAGTGTTTCGAAGAATTATGATTCGCAAATGGTTTTGAGATCCACTGTGTATCGCAAGAGCATGACATTGTATTCTTATTTTGGAAGCAGGGTTTATATTCATTTGGAGTCACTTTGGAAGGCAAAAATAAATATTTATATCAAAATTTCAAAATTTACAATGTAAAAGGGTTTGTAACCCTTGGGTATAGAGGAGGTGGCTCTATGAAGTGTTGGATTGCACAACTCTCAGATAATGTTACTAGATCCCCTACCTTCCCTTCCATAACACACCTATCATAACATATCATAACAGATTTAAGTGTCTTATAATATTCTTCTCTACCTTACAAAAAGCACCCAGTTTCAATGCAAGTGTTTAGACTTCTTTAATCTCCACTGTGTTTTACCCTGGAGAAATTCTGCACCATCAACTTGCAACCGCAACAAATGTGTAAACTGTAAGTGTGGAGGTACACACTTAGCAACATCTGGAATTGATGTTTGAGATCCAGCTGTGTATGAACAACCTGCTCCATTCACCTCTACTTCGCCTTCCTTCTCTAGCTTTGTAGTACAAGATGTAGGACTACACATTGATTGTAAAACATCAGATTGGCTGCACTGTCTTCTGTACTTGAGTGTCATGCTTGAAAGTTCATAGTTTTCAAAAACTGCAACTGGAACACTCTGCAGCCAAAGCCACATTCTGAATTAGCCTTGTGTCCACATTTCCTATTGACTAGCCAAACAATGAAACAAGTATCCTGCATGAGCATGGCACTTAGATAACAAAAAATAACACCAAATCTCCTAAACATCAGGTAGAAAAACATAATTACTCTTGAAGCCAAGTGCTCTCAAAAGGAGCTGTCACACACCAATGTCGCAACCCTAGCTTTGGGCTCACGACCAAGGCAAGGGGTTGCAAGGTTGCGGGAGTCAAGAGGAAAGAAGCCCGGGAGTCAAAGGAAGGAAGCCCGGGAGTAAGGGTAAAGGCATTGGAAGGGTGCGGGCCAAGAGGAGGAAGCCCGGGAGTCATCACATACTCCTGGGAGTCTAAGGAAGTGCGAGGGAGTGTGAGGGAGTGAGCACTCACACTCCCAAGGCAACTCCCATTTTGGGAGAGGGAGTCCCGGTGGACTCCCGAAATTTCAGAGTGCGAGTTGAAGGGTCGAATCTCAGTGGATTGTTGCGCTCTTGGTACCGTTGAAAAGCTCTTGAAACGTAGATGTCTAAAATGGGCTTGCATTGCTCATTCGAACATTTGAAAGGCAAGTTATGGGCAAAAGAAGGGCCGGGAGTCAAACTGGCAGTTTGATTCCCGACCACTAAAAGTCGGGAATCGAGGTCTTCCCAAGATCCGATTTGAGAGTGCGACACGGAGTTGGAAAGCTCTCAACGAGGGCTATAACTTTGCTTCAGACCGCGTTGCGATCGAACTCTGCAGTCGGGAGATATCGGCGTCCAAAGTCCCGGGACTCCAACCCGGGACAATTTCGGGACTCCCACGCGGGAGTCCCGGGAAAAATGGCCATTTGGATGCCACCTCCGTGGAGAGCTGCAGAGTATACTATAAGGGGGAAGGTGGTGGCTTCCCCCAAGTCCGGGCCGTGGTGAGTCTTGTGTGTCCGTGTTGCCCGTGGCTCGTCCTAGCACCAAAGGTGCTCCAACTATGCACTAACCACTTTGTGTGGGTTGTGTGCAGGTCCGTGTGAGTGAATAAGCTTGTCAATTCTTCCTAGTCCCATCCCGGAGCTCCAACACGCCCCTCTACCCCTCCAAGTGTTGTGAGCTAGGGAGCGGCTCCAAGTTCCAACTCCTTCCGCATTGCCACATACTTGGACCCTCAAGTGGGTCCACAAGGAACTTGGGAGTGCGTCAATTGGTCATCATAAACTGAGGTATGTATGTAAGTAATCAGTAAAAGAAATAGGTATCTTTTATTTGACTTCTGAAAAAACAGGCTAAGAGAAGCTTACCTCCATCACCCATCCAACATATTTCACATCGTTGACATGCTGATTCATGTCCAAATCACCACGTTTTGGCTAAGTTCTGCAGTGTACAATAAAGAAAAGCAAAACAGAATGTGCTAGTGCACACAAACAACCTGGTCTCCCAAAATGTGTTGTTCTGCTCTTGCCAAAGCACCATAGCAAAGATTGCATAATCCCAGTACTGCTTGGCAGCTTGTCGAATGTATGGTGTTGCCTTTTCACCTGTGTTAGAAAACACTATCACCTTCACCTGCTCACAAAAGAAATTGTCATTACTGATGTAAACAAGTTCTAGCTTCTTCTTGCCTTCATTTTCCTTGTTCCTTCGGCCCTTGTAACTTTTCGTGCATCAGTGGAACTATAAATTGAGCTCAGTGTGGAAAAGTAGGTAAACCAAAATGGATTGAAATTAAGCACTACACCTTGTGAAGACCTGTTTTCTGGATGACATCTGTCATTTGCACGTATTTCACCCAACAAATGATCAGGTAATCAGCTTGGATTCATGATTTGGGTTCACCATGGCAAGGCCATGATTCCCTTCCAAAAGCACTCTGCAATCAATTGTTGTGTGCATTCTCTGAACTAAGGATCCAAAAACCTGACTAATCAAAACTTCACACAAGTATAAAGTGGGCTGTTGCAAATTCAAGACAGAGGCAACAGAGGCAACCTTGCAAAACTTCAACCACAAAACTATTGCTCAGATAGTGGGTATTGTGGGTTACCAAGCCTTCAGCACCATAGTACAAGATGCGAGGCAACTTGAGAAGGGATGTTGCTGCCCATTCCACCAAAGCATCCACTGTCTTCTTCCCACGAAACCTGTAATTCACAAACCCTCTTCAGTAGTCTTTTTCAAACTGTAGGCTGCCAATTGTGATTTAGTCACACTATCTCTCCCTGGCAATTAAATAATATTGACATCTACCAAGATCCTATCATATCCCCAATGGCACTCAAGAATATGCATGCTCTCCAAGAAGAAAACAGAGAGAAATGGTATGTACTTACCATTTGTCAACGAGGCTGGTTCAGGTATCCGAATGCCATTGGAAGCAACATTGGGACGCACTACCAGCAACTCCAAGTCATCCACCAACTGTTACAACAACAACTTTTCAAGTCAATCCCCGGCATTAAGATAGAAAGAGATTCAATTCCAGAGGGGTCACCAGAAAATGCCACTTCCTCGGCTGTCAATCCTTTCTCCTCCCTTCTACCTAGCAATTCAAGACATCTTCCCTCTAAATGACCACTCTAGCAGAAGCTGGGGAGATTGCTACTTTCAATGATATCATAACACACAGATTCTTATCAATTCTTTTATGATAACATCACCATAGTAGGACAGTTGTCATGCTCAATAGGAGCTACTTCAGCTACATGGGCCTTCAAAAGTTCAACAAATCCACTTCATCTATGTGTACCACAGGCTTGATCAATACAATAATTGCACTACAGAATTGTTGGTTGTGTTATGAATTTCCTAATGAATTGAACCTTGACAAAGAAAATGATAGAAAAAATAGCACAAAAATGACAAAATAACATTCTTGTGACCTAGATTACCGTTATCCAGCAGTGGCCAATATGATAGCTTAACTATGTGGCGACAGAATGACATGTATGGCAAACTAGGTTCCACACTCACATAACAATAGACAAGGTGCAAAATTTGCAAATCCTGTGAATGGTTATCATTCTTGAGACCACTAGACATGCACTGTCCAATGTGAGGAAAGAAACTAAGACTAATATCCTCAAACTTGCATTTGACCCTAACCACAACCAGTGAACAAGGCAGATAGAACATGGAAACCTAGACTTGATTCCAGATACGGTTGATAGTCACAAGAGTGTCATCATAGGAGGCCTGCTTGCTTCTAAGGCTCTTGCATTTACCCTCCAAGACACTGATCTCAGTTCATTGGACATCAAGCTGCTGTGCAAGCTTCTGGTTTTGATACTGGAGCATTGCAGCATCCACCTACACCCTGAATCAACCCTGAATCAGAACCTTTTCATGTCATACCAAGAGATCTCAAAAACCATCTCCTTCTTGTAATGCCTTGTGAAGACTGAAGTGACTAAATAAAAGCAACAAAACAATTCAAGAAGAATATCATAATAAAATTTGGGACTATCCACTTGCAAGGGCTTAATTATAGGCCGTGAGATGGGGGGCACAATGATTGCCAAAAAAGGATAACAAAGACTTGAGACCCAGCAACATTGACTAGATCATTGACTAAAAAGGGTTCATAATGTGATGTGCGAGCCAATGTGTTCTTGCAGGCAAATCAGAGCATCTAATAATTTCATAAAACTCTTAAATGCAAAGAACTAGACAGATGAGAACTTGCAATGCACCAGAACACAATGTCCATGTGCATGGTTATCTTGCCTACACTAGTCAAGTAGCTGCTCTAAACAATGATCATAATCATTGTCCCAGAAATTCCATCCACTCAAAACAATTCCATATCTATGCAGGCCATTTGAAAATCTGAGCTCATAGAGCAACTAGATGGCCAGCAAGAGTAGGTCTGCCAAAAAAGGAAAATATGTTAAGGAATTCCAGAGAAACAAGCTGTCCTACATGAGAAAACACATCAAGTTCTATCATTGTACTTCCTTAACTACACTAGAAAAAACCAGCCTCTACCTCCTCCAACGCCTGCTACTACAACGGCAAGGCTCTGAGCAAATATAGGTCACAGAAGCAAAACACCATAGACCTAGTAAGGAAAACTTAATACAACCTTCTTCCTAAGGTATGAAAGAGAAACTCTCGCTAAAGTTCGGAGAGTGCTTGGAACAAGAAACAAAGGGAGTTACTCGCCATGCGAGAAGATAAGAGGGAGACGAAAGCTTCAAAAATTGGTTGCACGATAAGCGAAAATCCGAAACGCAAAACAGCAGCAGAAAAACATAACATGAAGTTTTCAAAGCTTCAAATTTTAGTTCCAACTTCCAAAGAAAAGAAAATCTGCACAACACTGTCGGCTAGAGCACTCTCTGTACCTTCTTCTCATCGCAAGATGGTGTCAGAGGTTGTTGCTTCTTGAGTGGCGGAGAGACAAAATGAGCGTTATTGTTGTTGTTGTCATTCAGATGTCGCCTCTTACGTTCCGGTACTTCGGTGCTTCCCATCTTTCCCAACCCTGACCTCAAAACCAAGGACCTCCCTCTCGCTCTCTCTCGGCTTTTCCTTCCGAAACTACGACAACTCTTTTGTTGCCTGCTATCGGACTATAGAAAATGCTACTACAAACCCTGTATCCCTTGACACCTCTGGAGAGAAGAGGAGACGAATAGACAATGCGAAACAACTCAATCTACAAGCGGAAATTATTTCTTCTTCCTTTGCACAACCACCAAGAGACATGCCCGTTACCTCCTCTTCCGCCTTTTCTCTCTCCATTCCCTACCACCCCGTCGGCTCACTGGCTCTAAGCAAACCCTAAGCGAAAACACGCTCCCACAAACTTCTTCCCACAACGCATATACCTATTCACGCTCTTTCTGCGGCTCTCTTCTCTCTATTCTCTCTGCATCCTCCCCCATTGTCACCTTCCTTCCCACTTCAACAATCGACCAAACCCCGATTCCTCCTCTTCTACCACCTTCTTCTCCCCTCCAGAAAAACGCCAAAAACCATCGCAATAACGCACAAAAGGAAACTAGAGTCTCAACATCGAAGGCAGAATCTGCCGACGCGACGAGACAGCCGACGGAAGGGACGACCAGCTACACCCACTTTTTCTTCTTTTTTTTCCCCCTTTGTTCTTGCTGCTGCAAACCCAGTTGAGGGTTTTCTTTTTTTTGGAGATTATCTAAGCTTCTGGGTCGCCTTCAAGGATGATTCTCATCGTAGTTCTTTGAGAAAAGGAAAGGTCTGATTACTTCCTAAAAAATCGCGCCTTCTTGGATGTAACAGCAAATAACCTATTGGGAGTTTTGGATGAATAACCTTGCATTGTGGATGATGTCACATCCATGTAGGGCTAGGTGGTAATGGTTATAATGCATGTATATTTTATATAATTTATATGGAACAACATAAATGAAATGTTGTATGGATTTGTTATGAATCGATGTTAAAACAATGCTACTAGTTGTTTCAACACTTATCAAATGCAAGATTTTATTTATATTGAATCAATGCTTGTTATTTGTCCATTTGATATTGCAACATTTCATAGGATTGTATTAATGTTGTGACAATGAGTACCATTGTTTTAACATTTTTAATGTGCCACCTTCAACAGTGTTGATTTTATGTGATATGCAACAACATTGAAAATCCACCTTTATGAAGGTTGTAACAACATCAATTCAATAGCTAATCAATTTGTGTTGTCTCAACATTGACAAGATCTTATTCATTGAATGTGTGTTGAAAAAATGTAAATTATGTCAAAACAATCTCAATGCTAACTCAATATATATTGTTATAATGCCATCAACATATTGTATCAATGACCATATTAACATTGAATCTTTAACATATAGTCATCAATTTGATGACTATCAATGTCATTTCAGGACATGTTGTTACAATGTCACCTTAACATCATATCAATGATTGTATCAACATTGAACGTTGAACATATTGTTAAGGTGTTGTAAAAGCACCCATACAAGGAGGGGGCAAGTTTGTGATGAATAGATCTGATTCTTATTCTCATTGTTTAATAAACATTTAATTCATCTACCATCCCAACAAAGCTTTGTTACAATGAATGTTTACAGATTAAAAAGGATGTGTGATATATTAAACTTTGTGCAAGCGTGAAAACTCTAATATTGTTTACCAAAAATGTCCTAGAGTATCTACCAATTAAAATTAACCACGATTCGCCACGATGACATACTTTAGATATGCCCTGCGGCATTGCCATAATGTTCCTTTTCCCAAAAAAACCCTAATTGTTATTTGGTCGTCATAAAAAACAATTCTTGATTTATTTTGTGATGCGGCTTGGGTTGTTCCAGACAAATTCATATCAAATACCTCTTTTATGGTATAGATTTTTAATTTTACAAGTATACTTTCTCCCTTTTCTCCGAGCTATTTATTAATTTTCTTGGGAGAAAAATTTCTCAACCCTAAACCCTAAAACAAGATTTGTGGATGGGGCATTGGTGGGTGTTGGGTCATTCAAGCCCGGGAAACAAAAAAAAAAACCCGAGAAATTTCATAAAGCACGATTTTCTTTTCCCATTCAATCAAGCTATGAACATCCTTGGAGGGCACGAATCCTACAACACTCCTGCTAAAAAATGATGCAAATGATGACAATCTTCAAATGAAATACCTCTTTACACAACATTAAATATTTATACCCTGTTAAATGTATTTGTAAAACAAAAATAGACAAAAAGAATCCTCAAGGGTTCCCATGTATTTTTCAAAAATTTGAGGGGTCCGATAAGCGGACTCTGGGCTCTCTGCGTTTACATTCGTTCGTGGAGGGAAAAAGTTCAACAATTTTAACCACTGGTAAAAAAAAGACATCTTAACAAAATGAACGATTCGAGTGATCGAAAATCGAATAAGAAGAGGGCGAAAACGAGTGCGGCTTGACGAAAAATAACAAAAGGCGACCAATCGCAAGTAGAAGAGGGAAGAGGGGGGTGCAGCAAGGGGGGTTTAGGCTGGTCGTCGAACCAGAGCTCAGACAAGAGTAGGAGGACCATGGGTGCAGGGAATTGAACCTCCTTCCCCTCCCCCCCCCGGTCTCGACAATCCAAGTTGAACCATTGATGCGATGACCCATAATGGAGCAGTCAACGTAGTGCTTACTGTTTGGTTCGTTCCCAATTATGCCATCGAGAAGTTTTGCAATGACTCAAACATCAGGCTACCCATTTTGTTGAACCCTCCTATGGAAAAAATAAAGTAATTGTTTAAGGAAATTAATATGACATCAATTTAAGTAAATATCAATTTTTCCCCACTCTGTTACCAATAATTTAATATTAGTTTTCATTCTCGCGACCGACATTTGTATTGTAAACCAGTACGTCTCACATCAAATCTTCATTCATGGGACCAATTTGCCTAGGTTTCAGGTTTAATTTCATCCACCACACAATTCGGCCAAGGTTTATCCGAACGACACATGTTCGCCATCCAGGACAAACAAAACACGACAGGCACGGCATGCGTCACATGGTGGCCCTACCATTTATGATAAGAAAAAAAAAATTACTTAAAGGG
The DNA here is from genome assembly GCA_963920785.1 of Sphagnum contortum. Lineage (NCBI taxonomy): Eukaryota > Viridiplantae > Streptophyta > Sphagnopsida > Sphagnales > Sphagnaceae > Sphagnum > Sphagnum contortum. The sequence continues at coordinate 9,921,916 of OY987290.1, read as the reverse complement.
GATATTGTTTAATTTTTCTTACAAATGACAGTAAAAGTAAACTAAATCGTATTTACAAAATTTCTTCTCCTGTGAAATTAGGTCACATTGTAGGATCCTATATCCTATATATCAAAGCAAACGTGGTGTATGTCCGTCTGTCTATGTGTAGCTTGAGGTTCCCTAACCATGTCCCCACCTCCTTCTTCTTCTTCTTCTTCTTTTTCAAACCTTATATTTAGGGTTTGAAGTCCACATCCACGGTTGCACCTTGAAGTTCCCAAACCAGGTCTCAATCTAGGTTCTTCGAAGCCAAATATTGGGGTTTCAAGTCCAACTCCAGGTCCAGGTCTCGATCCACGTGCAACTTGAGGTTCCCAAACCAGGTTCTTTGAATCCAACGATTAGGGTTTGAAGTCTAGATCCAATTTTGGGTAAGAGTCAAAACTATGGATTTCTCCATTTCTGAAATGGATCTGTGTATTTGTGCAGCCCAAAATAATCATATTAATTATATTATTATTATTATTTTAAATTTTATAAACCTCTCCTTGAAAGAAAATGTAATAATAAGTGTATTTATTTTAAAGGTACCCATTCTTCAACCATATGGTAATAATAGCACCGGTGGGTTTTTTTTTTTGCGAATTGTTTTTGTTTGTAGCCAAAATGGCCATCATCTGTAGGAAGATGTGGAAAAAGTGGGCAATTATCTGAAGGAATATTTAGCCAAACCTGGCTACAAATCCAAACATGGAAGCACAAAGCGTTGGGGGTGGCTGGAGTGGTGTAGCCACAGGTTACCCACTAGTATTAGAGCAAACGTGGTGGTGTCTGTTTGTCTGTGTGTTCCTCACAGACATTCACGAATTGCGCCCAGGGTAGTGGGATGAAAGAGATCTACGTACGTCCGTCTTCCTTTCTTTCTTTTTTTCTTTCTTAGTTTGTGTCTGTCTGTTCGTCCGTCCGTCAGTCCTTCTGTCCATTTGTCATTTTTTCCGTCATTGACCTCCCCATCATCCTTTGCCCCATTTTCCGTTTCGCTTATTTATATATTTTTAGTTTTTTTTTCGGGCATCCACGTGATTGGCCTACTCAGTATGCGTAGTAATGTACATCCCACTGCCTACGTGCAGCTCCTTGATTTTTTTTATTGCCAGATTTTTTTGCCAATTTGCACCTGAAATATATGATTTCAAATTTCAACCTATTTGAAGGATTTTTCGTGGGAAATAAATGGTCCCAAATTGGCTAGACTTTGTGGGAAAAAAAAGTTGCTGAAACATCAGACTTTTATGGTAAGTTCTATTAGGTAGCCAATACTATGGAAGGACCCCCTTTTCCTTCTTTTTTAAAAAATAAAACTTTCGTAGTTGGTGATGTTGGCGAATTTGGCCCCTTTTTTTCTGTTTTTCTTTCTTCTTTTTGGGGATGATGGTCACTTTGGTGACATCACAAAATTGGCCATTGAAGACACACAAAAAATAAAAAACAAGGAAAGAAAAAAGGGAAGAAACCACTACTACTACTGCTACTTAACTGGTGCGTACACTCGCAATGTTGTTCCACACACACACACATACATCGCTTTCCAGACCCTCATGTGAATGTTGATGTTTTCAAAACATTTGTACACAAATATAATTAAAGTGCAACAATACCAATTTGATATATTAATTGTGGGTTCATCATTCTTGAACATGCACTTCTTAGTCACATGGAAAAGAATGAATGAACAATCAATAGATGCACCAACAAGTCCACCGATAAGCAACAAACAAAATCTTTAATGAAAGGAAATAATTCAGCAAAGCGTTATTTAAAGCCTAACACGGAGTATGTGGATCCTCGATATTGTGCACTTATCTGAACATTCGCAAATCCAACATTCTGAGAGCCTATTCAAAAGGTAATTTGAGTCAGGTTGTAATCTTGGTAATAATTCTAACATATGAATGTTAGACATCATGCACAATCACTTTCCCAAAAAACGTTCATCATTTTTTTTAATCGTTTATGGATGGGGTAGATCATTTCCAAACATTCGTGGATGTCGTGGATCATTTTCAATCTCCCATGGACGAAAGAGATGATTTATATTCACTCCATAGGGTGGATCCTTTTTTGGTAAGGCATGGATGATGTGGATTATTTTTGGTCATCCACACATTATTGAGATCACTTTTAACTGCCTAGAAAAACACCAATTGCGCAGATCATTTTCATTTTCCCAATGCCCCTGGATCACGTCCATCGTCGATATATAACCCCAATATGGGGTAGATTATTTTTGGTCATCGATACATGGCCTGTATTGGTATTATTTTCTATACCAGGCCTTAAGGTATGATCCGCTTGCATTTGAAAGGGACTTGAAGTCCGAATGGGTGCCAAATATGATGGCGGAAGCAATGCAATTTGTTGGAATGTTGACATCATTGCCAATGAAAAGTTGACACGTCACATCAATTTTTGCCCCCCCGTTGGCTGGATAAGATTGTGCCTAGTTGAAAGTCTTATGGAAAATCAAAATTGCTTCGTGGGCTGTCGGTAGGAACAAGTGTGTCAGGGATCGGTAGGTCGAAGGTAAGTAGGTCGATGCTTGCAGATGGTTGGTGTTTGTGTAACGTGCACAGATGGCACATTGGTTGGTGGGTGGGGGCAAAAAGGTGCTCAGCAGGCCGATGCAAAGTTCACCGAACTCACTTGATTATCATTATATATTGTAAAGGAAGAAAGTTCCTTCCCCTGAAGCTGTCCAAGGTACTAAAATAGTGTAAATTAAAAGGACCCAATCAAATGTCACCTTCTGGGTCAATCACTGACATTAGTGAACCAAAGGAACTTTTTTCATCAAAAAAAAAAAGATAACATCCCAAAATAGAGGAAAATGTTTCTTTTCTCCATCTTTTTGGTTTTCTTTGATCCTTTTTTTAAAAAAAATAAAAAATGTAGGATAGTTTTTATTTAAATGGTGTGATTAGTGTTTCTTTCTTTCTAATTTTGTGGTGTAGTTGAAGGGGTGATCCTCCATAACAAAGATTTAGCCAAATTGGGCTATAAACAAGATATGAAAGTGGAACGATTTAAGCACTCTTATATATTGTTTCCTAACTACGGGCACCCAACATAGAATTCTTGGTATTTCTTTCTTTTTCTTTTTTCCCCCAAAACTTGGTGATAAAACTCGCAAATTTCACTTTTTCTCAGTTTATATTTTCTTCATCAAATATATAGTTAGAACATCCCTATAAAAAGTCGTTCATAGAAGGATGGAGTCATTTTTATGAAATTGTTACATTAAAAAAAAACTATAAAAGGATGTTCATAAAAATAGGGAACTAGAAGTGATGATTCATAAATTATTTGTTTTCAACTTTTGTGATGTAGACAAAACCCCAAAGCATACATAAAAAAATGGAGACAACCACTATAACAATCGTCTTTTTTTGCCTAAGTAGCCAAAAAATCTCACAAAATTAATGCCCATGGATACTTCTGACAATAATTTGATTCCCAAAAACCATTGAATTTTAATATTTAATGTTTTGAATTCTCACCTCAATGTGCAATAAATTCCTTAATTCATTACCAAATTATGAATATCGTGTACAATACATAACAGAACATGGACATGTGAGAAAACACAATCAAGATAACTTACGTGTCTCAATAGCAAGTGTACTTGGGCCGATGAGTAGGCATCACACTATGCAATGGCTTTTTGTGCCTCAACATCTTCAAAAAAAATGTTCAGCCCAAGCTATTTTTTAAATAAAAGCCCTATTCTGACAAATTTTCATTAATCTTCATCAAAAACATGTTGGACAACTTGATGTTCAGGAATATGCTTTATTTTAAGGGTAATATATAAGGGTAGAAAATTAGTGAAGACCTACTACCAAAAAATGGTCCTTAAAATCAAGAGCAAATTCAATGAATTCCTGAATATTTTGCTAGCATGACCTGAAATGCAAAGCATATCCTTTTGCATGTAGAATAAATGTTGGAGGTCCATGTGTATTAAAACCTACCTTAAAAGTATCACATAAATGAAAGCTTACCTTAAAATTATTCATCCATCTAAATATCTCTCTCTCACTATTGACGTTGACAATGTATCATTCATTAGACGCAAACTCAATTGACAATCACCATTAAAGAGTGAACTCCTAACATGAACATGTCCAGCAAAGGTGATAGGATGGGTTTCCCCATGTCCATAGACAAATGATGTAAACCCACCAAACTTTATGACAACAAAACACAAGAAAAGAGGATGGGAGTGAAAAGAAAGAGGGTTTAGGGTCCAATGGTCATAAAGCTCAAAGGCCCAAAAGAGGCGGGGGGGGGGGGAGGGGGGGAGAGAACATTTTCCCTTCCATTTGAGCTATACCTATTTGGTTGTTCCCGTCACAACTCTGGTCAAGAGCCAAATTTGGCCTCACAAAGAGTTGGCCAAAAGCCCATTTTGAACTACCCAGATTTGATGAGAAGCAAAGGCTTGATTGCCAACCCCCAAGCCCCTAGACGTTGCTCGATGCCGAATTTTAACACATTTCACATTCACTTACCATAAAATGGCACTACTCAAGAACTGGCAAGTGTAACAAAGGCAATTTATTCATGAATGGGGTCAAAAAGGGGCCAAATAATGGGAGATGGCCAAAAGTGATGCCAATAAAACTAACTAAAGTGGCAGTTCATAATTAACCCCAGTCCATTAGTTCAAAAAAATTTGCCCTCATCATCTCTGTGTTCCCTATGTGCGAACTCGTAAGTATTTGTTTACTTTTTCGCGGGCTTTTGATTTTTCAGCCTTTTACACCTTTTGAATGGCCAACCTCCCATCTAAGATGGCGCCAAAGGGGGGTCTTTTTTGCTGATTTGGCGCAGGTTGATTGGCCCTCACCCTTAAAAATTATTTTTTCCCCTGGGCCATGAAATCCCAGGATACCCTGCACTTTTTCGTTGAGTAAATTGCGTGCCCATTCTAGGGCACACTTACCTACCCAAATTGAATGCTAAACTATTTGAATCCCTTTTCACACACAACCAGCAAAGGAGATAGAAACCCAACGACCTAAAAAAAGCCCATTTGTTCAAACCTAGGTGTCGACTTCTCATTAGTGCCAGTCTAGTGGACTCCTCGATCTGGAGGCGCACAACTTCTTGGCGCGTTCTCATTGGGCGATAAAATTACACAAGAAGCCAAAAAAACAAGTTAAAACAAGATCACACAAGAAGCCAAAAAAACAAGTTCAAACAAAAAGTGAAAATCAAAGGAGCTCCCCCCAAAATGAAAAGGGCAACGTATGAATAAGCTTAAGAAAAAACCTTATGTAGTAGAGTCTCAAGTGCGGGCCAAAAGTACTGAAGTTACCACAAGTGAAAATTGGAAAAACCCACTTATATAGTTCCATGTAAAACACACCTTCAAAAACATCCTATCTAATCCACAGTGCAAAGCCTATAATAACTTTGTAATGATTTTTAAAAATAAAAAGCCTGAAAGTGCAAGCTATAAGAAGTCCCTCCAAAGTGCATGTTTTAAAAAAAAAGTCTAAAAAAAATCAAAGAAACCCTTCAAGTGTGCCCTCAAGAAAGTTTCAAGGGGGCCCTTCAAGTGTGCCCAAACAAAGACAATATGTCGGAAAATCAAACTCAGCTAGGCCTCCAAACCCAGGAAGAGCTCAAAATGATTTCTTATATATGAAAAAGAAAAAACTTTTGAAAATTTTGGAACCTTACAGAAATTGAAGGTCCTTTCCAATTCAAATGAGGATCTTCCATGGGTACAAGGATTATGTTGTGAAGTCCTCCCACTAGGACCTATACCAAAAGCCCTTGGCTCACAAACACTCCCATGCAAAAGCTCATTACCGTGGGCAAACCCTAAACACCTCAACTCACCCCTTAGAAACCATTGCTTGGACCAGGGCTTCAATATTATCCCTGACATTTGCACCATCATGAAGAAAGAAGGGCATGGGCAGGCGGTGCACTTTGCATGACCCTATAGTGGATGGGCCATCACAGTAGCATTGCCCCAATACCATGATGCACCGAGGTGTAGGCACCGCTTGAAAACAAAGGCACTTGTAAGCACTTGCCGAAAGAGCATTTTGCAAGGTTGGTAGTTGTTTGTAAAGCGCTTTGTAATCCGCTTGGTCTCTCTACTGGGCACGAAGTTCCAAACAGAGGGTACAATAATAATACATACAAACCACTTGCCTCTTTTTGCCTTGACAAAATCACACACATTTCATTCTGTCAGCCTTGGGGTAGAACTAGCTGCTTTTTCTAACATTATTATAGTTATGGGTACCCCACTCCAATTTGGGGCACAATTGTGTGGCCATTTGATCAAAACTGGGGACTAAATGAGGAGTCAAGATGAAAACAGTACACAGGAAAATAATTGGTGACCAAACTAGTTTTCTTTCATCTAAATTCGTCGGTCCTCAAGGGAATTTCAGCCCCAGTTTGGGATTTCCCTTAGCTTTGTCGGATGAAAAACACCCTTATTAGAAACACAAATTCCTTTGCAACCAATGAGACGAGGCAACAGGTAGTCAAGAGCCTCAATTCTTTTTCCTTTGGCGAGGGCTAGAGGTTTGGATTCTGATGTTCCCAATGTGTTCCCATCAAGTTCTCAGTGTGTGCACATTACGTTCCTAATGTGTTCCTGATATGTTCTCAATTAGTTCCAAACTGGTTCTGCAAATTCTCAATGCGTTTCCCAAGAATGTTCCTGTTCACACCACACATGTCCTTTGCCCAAATTTCTATCCTTGTAACCTCTGTAGCTAGACCAAAGGAAATGGCTACATAATTATTCCTTATTTAGGAAGTGTTCATTTGGTGAATGTTTCCTTTTTGATGATGGGCCTATCAAAGAAGCTTGATTGGCCCATCACAAAAAGAAAAAAATTCGTTTTGAATGCACCCTTCCAACAGTGCTTCAAATTTGTGACTTTTAAGGAATTTTAAAGGTCGGTGTAATGACGTCTTGTGACACGTTAGGGACCGTCAAATTAGGGACAAATAGGGTCACACAATTTGTGACTTTTTTCACCATTTTTCGAATTTTTTAAAAATGAAATTAATCACATCTAGACCTAGGCACTTCCTAGGTCGCCACTTGTAGCGACAGTTTTGTAAAGGTGCTACAGGCCATTTAGGACAGTTGCCATTTAATGGCTAATTAATGCTGGGGATCCTCGCCATTGGACCTGCTCGAGGAATTTGAAAAGAAGAAAAAAACCCTGCCCCACAAAGTTCAACTAGTTAGTAGAACTAACAATAGGGCCCCATGCTCATGGGGGGGGGCTGCAATGGCAAGAAAGAATTGGAGAAAGCAAATGGGCAAATGCAAAACCTGGTGACTTGACGAAGAAAAGAAAGTGACGTTTTAGGAATGGGTTTAAATCCTAACTACGTAGTACCTAAACAGATTAGGTAAGAGGGAAGAAAAAACACACGCATCCCAAGCATGTTTTTTTCTCCACAAAATAATGTTTCGATTTTTTGACACCCAAAAAAATTGGGAAATTTTCGGAAATTTGCGTTTTTAAAGTGTAAATTCGACTAATTTTGCGAAAAAATTGCCAATTTTGTTGATATCACAAAATTGAAGAAAAAACCTTAATCCCAAGTCTCCAGACGAAATCCCGGGCCAATTCCAGGCTCAATGATTGGGGGCCATGGAACCCCCCCCCCCCCGGCCCCCTCCCTCCCCCGGACCCCATCCAAAATTTGACCCTACCTGCCAATCTCAGTCTCTTGTTTCTGCCCAACAGCTGGACCAGCTTTAGTTGTGATTGATCACCTAAATTCGTCTTGAATGTCCGGAAACGGGCACGTTTCGCACTGAACGTCCCTGACCGTTGCCGGCGACGGCTTCTTGGCCGACGGATTAGAGGCTGATGAACACCTCAGTCGACGACCGAGAGCGGAAAGGTAGTCGATTTTTCGTCCCTAATGCATCGATCGAGGAATATGCATCTATCGATTCTCTTCGTCTGCATATCTTGTGGTGTAAAGGTGAGAATTAATTACCAAGTTTACACAGGATTTGAACCCACAACCACTCACTTAAAAAAGAACCCAACAGTTGTCTTTAGTTTGGTTCCCAATACCAGAGTGAGTTAATTAATTAATTAAAAACAACACCCCAACAGGAGCAGTACCTAGTGCTGTCTGTGGGGCCCAAAGAAGAAGCCCTAAAAAAAGACCACCGTGGGGAGTGGGGGACGACTGCCTGTTGGCAACATCTGGACCGCACATCGGACACATCAACGGTCGTCATTACACAACAGCGCTGCGTGTCACGGCGCTTTGTAAATTTGTCCGTTTGTGTGTTGGGCCCTCCTCCTCCTCACTGGCTGTCTTGGTTGCTGCACTGCACTGCTTCCGCTTTCTCTCTCGTCCAGACTCTCTTTCTCTCTGTGTCTCTCTCCCTCCCTCCCTCTTCCCCCTGTTCTTCAAATTTTAAATCCTACTTTTGTTGTTAGAAGCAGATGGGCAGAGAAGGATCTCACATTGCTTGTCCACGAGGTTTCTGACAAATCTTTTTCCTTTTTCTTGGCTCTCCCGGTTCCTCTGAATCTTCTTGCTCCTTGTTTTGGTTCTGTTTTGTCGTGGAGACTACTGATGAGTTTCTTTCTCCTCTGAAACCACCGCAACTGCAACTCCAGTGATTGACGACTTGCTGCATTGCTTGCGGTTTCTTGGCGGTTTCTTCTTCTGGCATGTGTACAAGGAGAAGAGTTTTCTCCAGTTGTTCAGTAATGCTTAGAAGAAGCTTCGCCGGACCTTCTTCTTCTTCTTGTGTGCTCGCTCCTCTTACGAAGGAAGAAATTCCCCTCGCATGCTTGAATAAGTTGCGTTTCTTGCGCGCTTCCTGTAGTGTGTCTTTGTTTCAGGCTTTCAAAGGTCATTACAGTGATGAAGAAACTCTTCTTTGAAAGCTTTCAGGATTTCAGTCATTGAGACCAGATTGCGAAGCTCGACGGTAGGCTTTTCTAACAGTTAAGAGCCTACTACAGTTGTGTTTCAGCTCTTGGCAGATAGAGAGATCTCTTTGCAAAATCCCTAACGACGACGTCAATCCCCCAGCTTGTGTAGCTGCAGCAGCTGCTCCTCCTCGGGAGAAAGAAAAAACAGGAAAATCCATGGGTCCATTGAGGAAGAAGGGAAGAGGAGCAGGTGGCGGGAAGACGGAGGCGTTAGCTCCCGGGGAGGAGCTTCCTGGCATTTCTCCAAAGCTTGATAACAACAAGGTGCGCTCCGTCACCACGAACGGAAGAAAGGAATCCATCACCAAATCATCATCATAAGCATCAGCAGCATTTAAGAGTTTGAATGCTGCTTCCAGGTTTGGACTGTCTGTGCGAGTAAGCAATCAGAGGAAATCTGAACCTACGAGCTCCGAGAATACACCCAGGTACAGCACTTCAGTGTTCTGCACTCCTGAAACCCTTTTCCTCCTCCCCATGCATTGTGTGCTTCTTCCAGGACTTGGTTTCCTCATTGTATTCTATGTGAGGGCGCAAGACAGTAGTGCTACTGAGCTTGAGTGCTTAGCTCTCTCGAAAACCCTTTGGTCTTTCTTCCTTTCTGTTGGGTGGGTGGTGGTTTTCCTCCCCGTCGTTTTGGGTCTCAGTTCAGGAACCAAAAGAAATACCTTGAAGCATGAAGCATTTCTCTACTTGATTGTTGGTGGAAAGCTTTTAGGATTGGGGAGTTCGGCCCCCATGAAAGCGTCTCCTCTTCCCGAGCCTGTAATTCTGGAGCTCCGGAATCGCTGGCCCTTCTTCAGTGAAGGGGAGCTCAAGTGGCTCCTGTCGTCGCGGAAAGAAGGTGCTCTCGTCCACCAGCAGCAGGAGCAGCAGACTGGATCCAATGTGGGAGTCAGTATGGACGAGGATGTGTGTGGTGGTGGTGGTAGGCGTCGTAGTTCTGTTGTTGTCGCAGAGGAGGACGATGATTCTTCTTCTTCTTCTTCTTCCTCGTCCCTGTCTCTACAAGAAGGAGCTGGAGCTCACTGCGCTAAGGTGCTGTTTGAGGACGTCGCTAGCTTCTTCAGTGAGGAGGAGGAGGAGCTGAAAGAGTGTAACGCGGATTCTCATCACTAGGAAATTCATATGTCGGCGAGGGAGTCGTCTACTACGAGAGATGATGATGATGAGGAGGAGGAGGTGTTGCTATTCCTGTCGTCGCAACAGGAAGCCGGCGTTTGTAGCAGTGCAGAGAAGTTTTGTTTAGGACAGGATAGGGAGAACAAAGAAGAGTCGCTTAAGGAAGAAGAAGACGAAGAAGAGAAAAGTGATATGAATGACGGTCGCAGGATGGAAGACGAGATTTCTTTAGATAAACAGGAGCACAATGGTTGCTCAAGTGAAGAAGAACAGACTTATGAGCAAAAGCTGGTGGAACTCCAAAGCAGTAGAGTTGAAGAAGACGAAGAAGAAGTTCTCGTTCTGGATCAAGAAACGGAGGTTTGCGAGGTGCTGCCACAGAGCTTGTTGTCCAACGACGAACAACAACCAATTGAAGAGGCAAAGAGTGAGGAGGTCGCTGTTGTTCCAAACAATGACGCCTCATGTGCGGAAGACATGAAGGCAGGGAACCAGATCTTCACGTTCAGACAGCAGCAGCAGATTTCTACGCCGCAAAAGGTCGACGACACCGGGGTCACGACGATCTAGAGCGAGGAATTCGGGAGGTTAGGGCCGGGAGCTTGGATGCTTCCTGACGACGACGAGGACGAGGAGTCGCAGACCGAAATCTCAGGGCACGCTCCAGTTGTGCACGAGCTCAGAAACTATCCGAGTTTGGGGACCATGGATTGAGTCCTACTAGATCTGAGGATGAGGAAGACCATATAGTAAGGTCAAACTGCGTTGACATATGGGAGGACACAGACTGCTTGATGCTGTTGAAGGAAGGTGTGTTGCCTGATGCTGTTGACTTTGAAGAGGGCAAGAGGATCAGGAAGAGGGCAAGCAACTATTACTGGAAGGAACAGAAACTTTTCTTCAAAGCATTACTTGTACCAAAACCTAAGGACCGGGTGTCTTTAGTGAGACGAATGCATGAAGATCTGGGGCACTTCGGAGAACAGTGGACCATGATTCATATCATGAACTAAGCATCCAATATTTCCTTCTATCTACCCCTCTTCATATCCACCCAAATCTTTATCCTGTTAGTGCTTGTGGTGCTTGGTATATAAGCACACAAAACAGGTTCATGGGTACCAGAAGAAGCTTTGTGAGAGCTATTCAGCTTTTCATGTACAATTGATGATCAAGCCAATTTGTGTATGGGCAGTAGCAACCTGACAAGAAGTCTTACCCTATTCAACTAGATGCCTGAGCACCGTAGAGACAGTGTTGTTGTGATGATGCCCTGCTCTCTGACTTTCATCTTGCAAAATGATCACAAGAGTAGATTGTGACAAAAAGTATCAACCAGATATGTGCGGAAATAAGCAGGAGAAAATAGAAAGAGTTTGTAGCCTGTCTGCCTGCGAGGGACGTCTTATCTAGGTTTGGCTCCACTATGTTTATGTACAGTGCTGGCTGCCCCCCCGCCCTTAAAGCTTGTGTTTTCACCTTTGTTGCAGTCTTCAACACTTTTCTGTGGGGTCAGAGGTTGCAGTTCTTGGATCAACTGATTTCGAAACTTATCACCTGTAGTCATTCTTTCCTTTTGTTGGTAGAGACCATATCTAATCTTCTTCCACAAGGAGAAGGTGCCTTGCAATATTAGGCTGAACAGGTATTAACAGTTCATATGTTTGTCTGCTACAGCCAGAACATCAGCGAATGATTGCAGATGCTGGAACCCTTCCATTTTTTGTGGGATTGTTATGGAGACAGGGCAGTAGCTCTAACCATCGGATTGCAAATGGCGTGGTGCGTCGAGCAGCAAATGCTATAACAAATCTTGCACATGAGAATGCACATATCAAAACTCGTGAGGTACGGAACGTTTTTAGATTTCCTTGTCAGACACATGAACCTGCATATATATGAACCCCAACGTGGGGCGGTCCGACCTCTGATAAGGATGCTTGAAGCTTCAGATCCTCAACTTCGTGAAACGGCAACATTTGCTTTGGGTCGTCTAGCTCGGGTTCTGATAGCTGTAGCCCTGGTTTAGGTATTTGGATCGCATCGGTGAGTGTGGACGATCTATGATCATGGCGTGTGCTGCTGCGGGGGTTCCTCAAGGTTTACCTTCTCATCTCTGGGAGTATTATGTCGTACTTAGTTGTAGATGCTCAGGGAATTTTTAGTGTGCAATCTGATCGTATTGGTAAAGCAGCTGTCGGCGTCCCTCCTCGGGGTTGCGGGATCATGGACCACGATGCGGTTACTTTTGGATGACCGATAATCTGATCTGTGTAGCTTTCTGTTTTTGGCAAGGGGGGGAAAAGGAGGGAGAGGAGAAATATTTGACGAGTTGCTCGCAAAGGGAGCTTGCTTCGGTCGCTCGCGGTCCGACCTCTGATAAGGATGCTTGAAGCTTCAGATCCTCGACTTCGTGAAATGGCAACATTTGCTTTGGGTCGTCTAGCTCAGGTTCTGATAGCTGTGGCCTTGCTTTTTGCACTGATCGAGAATCTAGTGTTTCTGAGTGTACAAAGTGCTAAAATTGTAACACTTGTTCTCGTAGTCCTCATAGAACACATAATCGAGCTGGAATTGTCCACGATGGTGGGCTGAAGCCCTTGCTTGAACTTGTGGATTGAAAGAATGGATCTTTGCAGCATAATGCAACTTTTTTGCTCTGTATGGCTTGGCTGATAATGAGGTGAGAACTGGACTTACATGTGTTAGGACTACCTAGGTATTTTTAGTCACAGGATGTACTTGCTTCACTAAAACAATTCATTCTAGTAGCTGTATATGAGCAGTTTGGACATGTACATGAAGAGGGGTGATACATTTACACATGATTGCTTGGAAATGCTCATGCTTACAGTCATTTATGGTTGAACTAGTGGTGGCGTTCTTTCACTGAGTTTTTGATACTTGTGTATTGCAGGACAATGTGTCTGATATAATCAAGGAAGGTGGAGTTCAAAGGCTCTTTGATGGTGACCTTATTGTGCAAGTAGTTTTGTGGTGCTTACTTGCCTGTGTCTACAAGAAAATTGTGTGAGATCCTTCTAGCTTTTGATTTGGGTTTTTAGGAAGTGGGGCTTTATGTATATATTCTCTTAGGGTATATGCTTTGTCTTTTGAAGTGCTTGTAAATGTCCATAAATGCTTGTAATTGCTGTGTGAATGTTTGTGTGCACATGGTTCTTGGTTTGTTCTTAATCTCATAGTTATCTTATTGCATTTACTGGTTGGTTGTAACGGTTGTCGGAATTTTTTTTTTATAATGAATACTTCTAGAAATCTATTTCAACAGGAGCTCAGTTACATGCATAATTTGTGAGGTCGTTAGGGGAGGCCCCATGAACATTGTTTTTGAGCTGTTTAGTTAGGCAATGTTTGTGGGGGCTGGGTTTTGACTCGGTGCTCGTTGGTAATTCGGTCGGCTGATTGGTCACCGAATTGTTGGCGAACTCTCTTCTCCGGACCTCGATGCATGTAATTTAATCACACTAAATCGATGCTCAAGTGAAATGGATTCCTCGAATCTTACTGGACCTGTAAATGCCATGCGAATGTCTGTGCGCGTCTGATTCCAAGTTTGTTCTTGATCTCCTGGTTATGTAATTACATTTACTGGTTGGTTGTAACGGTTGTGGGAAAAAATAAATTATAAGGAATAATTCTAGAAATCCATTTCAACAAGAGCTCAATTACATTCATAATTTGTGAAGTCATTAGGGGAGGCCCCATGAACATTGTTTTTGAGCTGTTTGGTTAGGTAATGTTTATGAGGGTCGGGTTTTGATTCGGTGCTCGTTGGTAATTCGATCGACTGATTGGTCACCGAATTGTTGGCGAGCTCTCTTCTCTTGACCTCGATGCATGTAATTTAATCACATTAAATCGATGCTCAAGTGAAATGGATTCCTGGAATTTTACTGGACCTGTAAATGCCATGTGAATGTCTGTGTGTGTATGATTCCAGTTTTGTTCTTGATCTCATAGTTATTTTATTGCGTTTACTGGTTGGTTGTAATGGTTGTCGGAAAAAATAAAGGAATTGTCCAGGTTTGGAAAATGGAGTTCGGAGAACAATGTTTTAAAACAGTTTGATTTGAATGGGTCTCGGAAACCAACATGATGGAACAATAAACTGTGAATGGTATCACTAATAATATATAAAATATGTAGACCTATGGTTAGTAAATACGTGTTCTTCGATGGTAAATCTATTATCTGACATTTGCTAATAAACTTAAAAATTGACTTGACAAATGGCATCTATAATAGTTCATTAATATACATACATATAGTTTAAAAACTAGCACACAAAAAATGAAACTTAACTTTAAAGGATAAATAAAAACGATGAATAATTGTAAAAATAATAAGGGTTAAATTTATGTTATAGGACCTTTGACAACAACATGTTTATTATAGAACAACCTCATTAGACACCTTCACGAAATTGGTTAACGCCTAAAACAATAACTGCACAACAATGTCAAAATTGAATTCCTTTAAATTCAAAAGAAAAATGAATTAAGAGGAAGAAAAAAAAATGTTGTGTACTGCCATGTTTTTTAACAAAGAACAGATGTATTTTGAGCTTTGATTACTTTTGCATCAAGTATCTCCACTAAATAATTACACTTAATGCATGTAAAATAGAAAAAAAATAAACTCAGAAGCCATTACAAGTATTTCAGGATTTCCAATTTGGATGAAAAGAGGGGCCGCACCTTTGATTGTGGAGTTCAAGGGTAATTCATTCAGGACTCTAGAAGCAGTCGGCATGATAGGAATATTGTTCGAGATATTGTGCCACATTATGGAAAGCTGGAAGAGATCTTGGTGGTATCTTATGATGCACATTCAAAGTTTGAAGAGTATGTGTTTAAGTGCAAGTGGTTTAAAGTGAACCTTGCTGGTGCAAATTGCACTGTAGTTCAAGATGAGTGCGGACACACACGGTTAAAAACATCTGCCACCAGTTATCAGCCATCTCATTGGCAAACTTTAGACCATTTACTTTTCCCAGTCATGTAGAACAATGTTTTTATCTTCCTTATCCCCCAAACCCAAAGGAGTGGTCATTTGTTGTCACATATGTGCCACGGTCCCGTTCTATTCTAAGTGAGAAACCAGAGGTTGTGTTTACAACCTCTGAAGTGGATGATGACCACATATAATGTACTACTCATTAATTTTATGCAAATTGCCATTGAGGCTTGTGGTTCTATATTACTGCACAATGTTCATTGTGTCATTTTCTGCCTATTTGGCTCCATTGTGTAATTTTATTTTCAAGAATAGGAGCACTGCTATGCGTATTTTATTGATATTTTCAGTCAGTCTACCAAGGTAATATAGATTATAATAATGGTTAAGTGGATTTATAGCTTCCATTTGGTCTAAAAGATTTTTTATTTTTTTATGGCGTTTTGGGAATTAGATGACATTGCGAAACCCTTTTGTGAAACTTCCTTCTCTAGTAACCCTTTCACTACTTTGCGAGCTAACACACATCGCAACTTGCGATACGCCCACCAAAGGAAACTTTTGCGAAAATCTGTGGTGAGGTTTGCGATACATATTCAAACACAAAATGAGAGGCGCCAAATAACGCAAGTTGCGATGTCTTGTGAGTCTCAAAGTTTGTAGCGATACTCTGTGTATTGTAAAAGTTGCGATGTTTTGAGTATGATTAAACGTTGCGAAGTGCGGAATATCGCTATGGTGGACAGAGATTGAGCGGGTCGCAAAGTTTTATTTGTCGTGTATCTCGCAAAAATGCTGCGATGATTAAAGGTTCATTATCATTTTGCGATGAATGGTGCACCACAAGTTGCGATGCGTATCGCATCACAAATTTGGCAGATTTTTTTTACTTCGCAAACCCTTCAGATTTTTTGTTTGGCCCTTCGCAAAAAGGCGCAATATGTAGTAGTGATTGCCCTAAGAATGTTAATTGATGATCCATTGTAAATCATTACATTCCATATGCAAAATTCTTTCATTTGAAAGGGTTTATAATTCCTCAAAAAAAGAGGTTTTAAAAATATATCTATTTGTTTTGTTGTCACATGCTTTTCACTTAGAATAATCAATGATAACATGATGAAGTGTTTTTTTTGTTGTTAACCATGGTGGTAAGTTGTAATTGAAAAGAAAGATAGGCCAAGTGCAACATGTTGATTCATCTCAGCAAATGGATTAATGTCATTAATGGTTAACCCAAGCTTGACATTGTAGGTCAATTTAACAAAATCAAACCATCTATTATCAATGAAATTTCATTGTTTAATTAAAATTTGCAACATGTTACACTTTGCCATCAATACTTTGATTATGATGAACCAATGCATTAATCGAATTGATTGGGTGTCCTTCACTTCAAATGGGGAATAAATGAAAAATGCCTTCAAATTTTCCATGGCACATTTGACCTATTTTTTTATATCAAATATTTCCACACTTCAAACAATGGGTGTTCAAATTAAGTTTCTCATGAAAAAGTAGACAACCCTTAGTGTAAACATGAATAATATTTTACCCAAGTCCCATTTTTGAAGCATACTTGAGGCCTAGTTTTCACTAAATAATAAACTTTTTTAGCTTGGCAATTTATTTTTTCCTAGAAAATTCAAATTTTCATTGATGAAAGTATTGGAACATCCATGTATGCAAGATCCATGTCCATTTGAAACCAACAACATAGTAGTCAATTGAGAATTTGAAACACACTTGAACTAAATATAACAAGGGGCTTTGAAAGGCTTCATCAAACATGGACATGTTACGGCCCATATTTGGAGGCACATGGAATCATCCATACCTAATAGATCTTCATCATCCATAAACGTGTTCCTTTTAGGGTTCCACAAACCATCAATCCATAAACGTGTTCCACAAACCCCCCCCCCCCCCCCCCCTTTCATTGGCATGTTGATTTGTTGACACTTCCAAGCCAACCAAACAAACCTTAAATAATTTGATCAAATATAAACTTATAATATAACAATTATTATTTTTTACAATTTTTAGCATCACTTTCAATGTGATTATAGGCTTATGTAATTGCAATTTACAAAGTTCAAAACCTATTATTTACATTGACAATAAATCAACCTACTTAATGCATGTTACCTTATAATTATAATCCTCATTAAAAAGTGGGGTTGATGCTCATGTTAATATGAATTACCAAATAAGTCATGGTTGTGGGCATTTGATGCATATTATACTCAAATCCTCTTGTAAATCAAAAAGTAAATTATGAATTTTAATAACTATAAATGCATAGTTTTCGTTAGTAATTGTTAATAATCAAATAATAATGTCACGTAATTTTTTGTGTTTTGAATTCATACTTGTATGTACAACATGTTTTCCTACAACACCCCAATTATTGTCTCCCCTTACCACATTATAGCCTTCAATCATAGGGTTTGTTCCTAAAATAGGACTTTCAACCTCCCTCCCTTAAACATTGCAAGGCTCCATGTTGTTTCCAAAAACATCCAATGGCCCATGCCCTCTTTGATGTGCCACAATGATGTCTACATTTGTGTCCATGTGCCATGGATGGTGAGGTTGGAAACCATGCATATGATGTTAATGTTATTTTGACCTTCCATATTCCAAAGCCTTCATTAAAAAATGGTGGCCTCAACTTGGATTTGGAAGAAAATGAAAAATTCAACATCATTTAAACCAATTTCAAATTCAAACCAAATTTTATTTTTATTTTTGTGATATCTAATTAGAGTTTTAAATTCTATGCTTGAAATGGTTAAAAAACTAAAACTATGACAATTCAATTTGTAACTACTTTTCATTTAAAACTCGTGTATCCAAATGTTCACATAATACAATAGAATTTTCTTTTGCAAGTACACCAAACATTTTAACATTAATTTGACTTACCACTTTAAAACATGTAAAATTAATTTAAATTTTGGTTACACTTTTTGTGAATCATTATATTGTGATTGCACCTTACAACAAATAATTGATTTTGAACTTTATTCACACTATTCAAAAAGCAAAGGGCTTTCCATTCAAATTGACATTATCATGGGTGTTTTAAAGGAAAGTACAATTTTCAAAAAATCAAAAGAAAATGAAACTCTTGCTAGTGGTGAACAAGTTTCCAAAAAATGTATTATGCTAGATGATGAAGATCTTGATGCACTTGGGGAGGAACTAGAAGGCCTTATGGTGTCACCACACATTTCTCTTATTGCATGTCTTCTTGCCCCTTTCTCCCCCACCTTCACCACTGTTTGTAGACCTGGATTCAAACTTGTACATAACAAATTTGTCAAGGTGTTTATTTAAACATGTGTTTTTGTGTGGAAGTGCTTCCATGGTTAAGGTTATATTGCAACAAACTTTTCTTAAATCTTGTGGTGTTTCTTGCATTTTTTTATGGTTCAAGTAATGAGGAGTTGATTGTGGCAAGTTGAGATGCATATTGAAATCAACATGCCACTCGTTCTTCTTTAACTTGAACCTTTTGAAAACTTTCAACATTCTAACAACCTTTGAGGTTGTGGCATCACCTTGTTCAATTGTGAAACTACTATCATTAGCTTTTGCTTCATCCCCAATATGTCTCAAATTTTAAAACAAACAAACAAAATTCCATGTTAATTGACATTCATCAAATAATCTCAAAATTTTGCAAACCATGTTAAATTAGTTGTACAAGATGAAAATTTTGGCTTTGAAATGATGGAACTTATGAAAGAAAACCATATCATTAAAATCATCCATCAAAGGAAAAACAAATAGAACACTAAATAAGACATATTGGAACTATCTTCAAGTTTGAATTTGAAGCAATTGCAAAATAAAGTTCAACATGTGTAATTTGATAAAAAATGGAAAAAGTTTTGAAAATCAACAAATGAAAATTTGAATACAATGCACAATGCATGCAAATATAAACATCTTAATAAATGTTTATTATAGAAACTTGAAAAAAAGCTTAAGTTCAAAGCCCCTTCAAAACAAAACCACCAAAAGCAAATGACTATCCTTCCTACACGTACCACCACATTGAAAGGAGCTTGTTAATTGCAACACCTAAGGAGATTGTCGACATAAGGAGATGGTTGGGGTAGCCATTGGCAACTTGTTACATCAAGGAGGCATTCCAAATATGATTACACAAACACACAAAGCACAAACCTAACCTAACTTTTGTATCAATACCAATACCTCATTTCATTCAAGCTTGAAAGGTTCAATATTCATATTGCCCCTTGTAGCAAAAACACTCATACCAAATTTATATGGTATCCAAACCCTAAACTATAAGATATCTTACCCCTCTATGAAAATTATTAAATATATGATTTTTTTCATAATGGATTAGTCTATTTTATTATATTTATATTACATACTTAGGTTACACCCTATATACTAGCACAACATTGGTTTTTACATATGACAATTATCTTCTTGCTACATATATGTATGCCCAAGCATGTAATTTTTGTACCCACAATGCCTTGACAATTTGATCATCTTGGCAATGTAGCTGTCTTTATAGAATTACCTTATGGCCTTATGGATAATCACATTACACAAACTAAGCAACAAGCAAGCCTAGTACATCAAGATAAACAATGCACATTCTCGACATAACGGGCAACATCTTGCACATTCCATCGTATAATCAACTTTTAGGAATTATTCAACTGAATGAAATACCATGGGGGGACCGTAATAATCCATAGCCAATTTAAGAAACCCAACCCTTTTCTTAGAAATTATAAATTTGCTTAGAAAATTGACAAAGAAATCCTAAGAACCCATGTTTACAATACAATGTGAAAGCAAGAGGGAGCATTCTGAATTTTAATTGTTTTTCTAAAATTTAAGAATAAATAGTAGTAATAGCTCCAAAAAAAAACATTACGCGGGTGCAGAATGTCCTTCTTGGTTCTTCTTGCAGTTCTTTTTAGGGTTTGAAGAATCTGCGTCTCTCTTTTGCTTTTTCTCCGAGCTCGCGGATCGTGCCCGGTGGATTCACGATCTCGCAGGATTCACAACCATTTTTTGTAAATGGGCAATGTACATTTGGGTAAACATTAGCCACGAATACTGAGCTAGCCAGTTAGTGACGATCGTGTTGATGTCGAGACTAGGGTTCTTAAGGTCTCTGCAATCTCCTCTTCCTCTCCTCTCCCGAGATTTGTCTCAATTCCTGCAATGAGAAGTTAGGAGTGTGAGTCGCGAAGGCTTGTAAATAGGAGGGGTACAATGCCGAAGCTGATTGAGTTGGGGCTGCCATCTCTCACTCCCGAAGTTTACTCAATTTTGGCTTCCCAAGGCATCACATCAGGTAGCTACATTTCAGGTTTTTTTTTTTTCTTGTTTGAATCTGTGTTCTTGCATTTGGTTTTGATGCTCTCTTTTGATTTGGTTGAGGTCTTGATTCTTCGAGGGTTGTGCAGTAGAGGATTTCATGCTGTCAGCAGATATATCCAAATTGGAAGCCTGGGGAAATGGGACACTGAAAGAGGTCAGTGAATAATATCTCACATTCCGCAAGTTCTAGCGTTAGATGGTTGCTACTCCAGGAGTCCCATGAAAAGTACTGAAATTTCATATCTTATGGAAGACATTGGGAAGGTTTTAATGTTTGGCATGCCTATTCTTCTGTAATTGGGCTCTTTCTTCTTTATGAAATACTCAAAACTATGCTGATGGTTTGTTTTGAAGGTGGTTGCGGAGATATTGCATTATTTGGAATGCCAGAGAGTGGGGTTGAAAAGTGGTCTTAGAGGCGTTCAGGACATGCAAGCCATGGGCATCCAATATCTTCCCACTGGCTGTGATAGGTGGCACACCCTAACCTTGCAGTTAAATGTGAAATCAACCTAGAACTAGGAGCTGGGGGGGTAACCCTCAATCTGATTTAGCAGTGGAAAAATTTATGAAAAGGTGAAAAACTAATTCTTTGGCCTTTGAAAATTGGGCATCAATTGTTACTCTTCAGTTGCTTGCTAGTGGCTCAGCCATGCCTCATATTCACATAGATATGCTGGTGCAGTTTGGATGCAATTTTAGAGGGTGGATTACGTGAAGGAACGCTGACAGAATTGGTGGGAGCCTCTGCAACAGGCAAAACTCAAGTGAGTCTGTTATATGAAACCTATCAGATTGTTATCTTACAAGGCTATGTGTTTCATAACATTTCTGCCAGAAGGCTATTCTGATCCATGTTGGCTCAGATCATCATCTCAAATCATGTTTGCTTTTGCTGTTTTTGAAAACATCGATCCCAGTTACATAGGGTAAGTGTATTTCTGTTTGACCATTACAATGATGAAATTTGGATCTTGAACAGTATGACCATTGTTGATTTCATGATTAAGTATGTTGAACAAGATACACTGTTTGTATGTCATCTTTTCATTCCATTGTCAAGTTGGCATAATTAATTAGTCTCAGTTCAAAGGCTGTTTTTTCCAATGGAGTTGTGTATGCAAGTGGCGGCAAGTGTGGCTTACAAATGTCGAGCACTGGTGGCTTACATTGACACCTGTCACTCCTTTTCATCAACTCGTGTTGCTCATATGGTGGGCACTCTTATGAAGACATCAGAGGGCCATCAGGTGACATGATACTTACACATGACCCTTTCTTTATTGCACATCCTTTTCAGAAACTCTGGAGAGCCTTACTGCACATTGCTGTTGTGATTGTGTGCATTTGAGTTTGCTTCAACATTGTGGGTATTTTTAGGCTGATTGTAATGCGTGGCAGGAGTAGGGCGGAGTAGCAGCGGATGAGTTAGGCAAAGTACTGAAGGGCATCTTAAAATTCAGTACCTTTGATATCTACTCTGTTCTCTCTATCCTTCATGAACTCCATGCTTCCATCGGCAATAATTTTCAAGTAAATACCTGAACCAGAACTTTGAATCTTGAACCCAACAATTGCCAAACCTGAGGCTTAACCTAAGTCACAATTCTAAGCTCTGCACCATTGACACCAAATGCTACTCCAAGATCTGTATGTCCTGCACTCCAAATCACCAATGTAGTGTTAGTCAAGGTAATGGGTGTCTGGGTCATTTCTTGGTGCAGGCACCAGAAGAGTTCAGGCATTTACGTCTCCTTATTGTGGACTCAGCTTCATCACTCATTTCTCCAATTCTTGGTGGCAACCAAATACAAGGTCTGTCCCTTGCTGCATTCTGCCACCTCTAAGCCACCATACTCTCATTTTCTCTCAAGAGTGGCTATAAACTTTAATGCAATTTGTCCTATCTGTGACAGAAGTAGGAGTAACTCATTTCTCACACAGAGCAGCCAAGTTCCTCACACCTGAGTGGCCTATGAAAAATGGAGATTGCTGGAAATTTTATGGGTTTCTTCCAAGTGCAGGTCATGCATTGATGGTGAGCATGGGAGCTATTTTGCGTAAACTTGCTATTGAGAACCATCTTGCTGTCCTGGTACCTTTCTTTCTCTTTCTGTGTCAGTCTCTCTGTGAACAACTTAGCACTAGCTCACACTGGTCCTCAAGTGGACAGTACCAAATGCTAGGCAACCAATGTGCATGGTTAGGGGCTGATGGCTCATGTGAAACTTGTGAGGTGTGCCTTGATATGGCCATTATTGTGACCAAAATGTTTCTCAATGTCTCTTCATTGTCTTTGACATATAAGAATTACTATTTGGTGCATTATTAAGGTTGGACAAACTTGGTGATGACCTCCTGATGTACCATTGACTTCTGCCATGAGCCCTTGAAGGAGGAGCTTGGAGAAAACTGTTTACTGTGATGTGGTAGTTCACTCATTCACAAAAGTTCCTTTTGTTCAGATCACAAATCACACAGTTGGTGGGGAATTTGGTCAGCCAAAGCCAGCCCTAGGAGAAAGCTGGAAGAGAATTCCAGATGTACGCTTACTTCTCACACACAATCCATCAAGTAATGCATGTGAAGTTGCTGTAATCAAACATTCCTCCATAGTAAGCCCCCCTCAAACTTCAGCATGTTTGTTCTCATTTCCTGATTCATATCCTACTGCAAGATGGCATTAGCATTTGCTCAATGGTTTTCAAGGCCACAAGTTCCATCTATTCTCAGGTTTCACTGAATGTTTGGTGGTGGGCATGGATTGCAGTCATGCAATAAGCAAGCATCATTCCGCATCACCAAAAGGGGTCTGCAGTCTGCAGAGGCAGAACTTTAATGCTGGTGGAGCTTCAACACAAAACATTCATTTTTTGTTCCCAAAATGGCAGGAATAACACAAATTCCAAATAGAGGGCAGATCTTCCAGATTGTTTAGTATGTTCCCTTCAAAACCAATGATTCAAGCTTCTGTATATATGCCTTCTAAAATACCAACACACCCAATGACAAGAAGGGATTTCTCATCATGAAAGTCACATAATGGTAGCAGGCAACAACTTCAGCAATGACAACCATTCACAAAGGTAATCAACTGCTCATTGCATAAGCTCATTGTGGCAGTTTACTCTGGATGTGTGACACAAAACAGTTTTTGTCTGAAGACCTGAGGATGCTTCAAAGTAACAAGGTGCTCTGAGATAGTCAATTGATTTAGCTTTGTGCTTTCAGTTACCTACATTACAGATAGTAAACAGACAGATCCGGCCCTAAACTGATGTTCATCATATTGCAGTGACACATTCAATTCCTGTAGATCAGAAGGAGATTTGCTGTGGCATAACAAGTTTATATATTGAAAGACAATAATTCTTCATATGACTAATACCACTCAATGGGTGATGAATGCTGTTAAATTGTTACTTAAGTCGAGAGGTGAAAATTTGCCAAAACCAACAGACAACAATTAGAGGTAGTTAAGACATCTAATTGGAAGAACACTCTTTGAGGTCAACCACATGTGCTGATCATACACTGATTGTTTGAAAGGGGATTAAGAATGTGTGCATTTTAGCACACCACTAGCGAATTCTTTCATGCTTGCCAACCACTACTTTTGAATGGTGTCGACAATTTTATTGGTGCAGACATCAGGCTGGCGCACAATGTACACTCGGTCTCCTACTACCTGATCATAAGCGTCTTGGTTGCGGTGCCAGGTCCACAACAAATGTGTGCTGTTTACAACCTGCATTTATGCCAACACAAATAAAATCATGACCAACAAAGCTTTTGGAACCTAAAGATTAGTCCGGAAAACACCTAGATAGGAAACAAGATAAGCATCAATGTCTATAAACCATAGTTAGTTTGTTGATTACACAGTACATAGAACACAGCAATTGATGAAGAGTTGAAATAATAGCTGAATATGTAAAGCTGTTACCTCAATAATGCCGTGTCCAAAGCTGCTGTCACGGAAAGCACTCCAATCAGGTTGCCGATCCCAACAGAATTGTCCACTTGCAGGGCCTGATGTGAAATTGAAGCCACAGTAGTCGCTCAAGTGCAGGAAAGTAGAATCAACTGTTGCAGATGGGTGTGGGCAGTGGCCTGGCTCATCTGCATGTGGAATGGCCAAGTTTTCATGGTTTCCACCATCGCCAACAGTTATATAAACTGGAGCACATGGATCATAATTGTAGTTGTATATGCGGTTCATCCGCTCATATGCATGTACCTTCAAAGTCAAACACAGCTCAACAGATATAAATGATCAAAACAAAAGACAGTACACGTCTCTGTGGTGTAAATTCACAAAGCACATCTTCATGCACACTAAGGGGTTAAATTGAGTGTTGGAATTCTATACTCAAGTTTTGGAGGGTGATGGATAGTTCATAGGTGCACCATTTGAGTAGGACAAGAACAACTCCACAGTTTGACATTGTTATCTGAAACCACGTCTGAGAGTGGTGGTAGGTCCAACAACCCAACTTGTTACTTTCTAGATATGGAGGAATGGAATTGATAACCAACACAGCCCAATCCAGCTGAAGTTAGAGGTAACTCACATGGCCATTGAAGGAGACATCAACACCATATTGGTACAGTAAGTCCTCCATCTGCTGGCGCATGCATTCCAATTCACGGTAGTGCGCCCTGTAACTGTTGTACCATGGTGCATGTGTAATTGCAATCAACCATGGTGTCACACTACGGTTTACATTTGCTAGATCCTTTTCCAGCCATGCATATTGATCACCTGTATGGAATTGCCCCACAAATTATTCATTTTCACCTTGAGATGCATGTCTAGGTTCACACTTCCGTTGTGCAAGACAGAGAAGCACTAGCTATGTGCATTTGGCACAATCCAAATAGACTACATATCTTCTTGAGATTATTCAATTAAAATCTTGCTTTCCTTACAGCAATCATTGCTGCAACTCTGCTCCAGGCAACATTCTCATCAGAATTCAGCAGGCAGGACTATGCAACAGGAATGCAATCAATTATCAACATGTGCATTTCTTTATGACCACACTACCCCATGCTGAGTATGTGTACAGATGTCATACCACTTTGGTTGTAGTTGACATAAGAGCCAATCATCACAAAATGTATACCACCCGCATCAAAGGAGTAGTACATACTAGTACCAGAGCCACTCTCTTCTGATGGCACTGCAAACCTTGCCTTGTATGCCACAAATGTCTGGTTGTCAATTTGTTGCTCAAGTTCATGGTTTCCTTCTATCACCATTGTTGGGACTCTTGAAGTCAGTGGCTCCACCATCCTGATGAACATATAGTATATATCTGTGTCACAAGTTACCTCATCCTTTGAACCCTAATTGACTACTCAGAATAAACAATCACTGAACCTCAGAATCTGGATGGTGCTACAACCAAAGGTAAGTATGAGCATGAACTAAAAGTTGTATGCCCATGTTCCTCCTTTCATGCTTTCCCAGAGGAGATTACCCAACATGGATGTCACCTTAACTTCGATTAGTCAACATTCAAAAATGCTGGTACACCAAAAACAGTAAAGGAAGGTGAAAAGGGAAACGAGTCAAAGGATGGGGGTCACCTCTGCCACATATCCCACCGAGGTTGATAAGTCTCATGAATGGGAGTGCTGTGCCCAAAGGCTTTGCCATAATCACTAGCACCAGTTCCATTTGTAATATAAAGGTTGGCATATGACAGGTCTCCCAGCAATAGCCACAAATCAGGATCATTGAGAAGCAAGTGGTCGAAAGTGGATGTGGAATTATACGTAAGGCCCAAGTCTCCAACTATTCCAATACGTTGTGGGTAGTTGGAAGGACCTGGAAGTTTTAAAGTCTTGAACTGCAGCTCAGTGCTCATTGCCGAAAGAAATGGGTCCCCACATTTGTAATAGTATTGTGTGTCAGGTTCAAGGCCTGTTGATTCACAAAAAGTTTGAAACAATCATAGTAATCCTACAAAGTACTAAGCATACATTAATTTTGTAAACCCCTGGAACCTAAACCACCAAACCACTAACTCTCCAAAGCCTATGAAACCCTAAACTCCTAAACATGGAATCTTTTGTCTTGGGTTCTGTGCACTGGTTGAACAAAACAAATAGTGCACATAATTTTTTAGTTTTAGTTTGTGTTTAATGAGATAGAACGTGACCCGGTCTTAAACCAGACTGGCTTCCAAATGTCTTGGGACGTCTCCAGCACTGGAGGTTATACAAACCTAAAAAACCCATCTTCAGAACTGCACCAGAGGTTCTATCAAACCAAAAGAAAAATTTAAACCAGAACTGAAGGTTTCTTTCAAAATCAAGAACTAGACAACACTGGTCAGGACCACAAATCCATGCATGCCTCTTGAAACCCTAAACCCTAAACTCCACTGTCATTAGGGCACACAAATCCATGTAGAGGAGTACAAGATGTGATCATGATGCAGCATCTACCATTGTTGTCCACAAAGCAACAAATGGACCAGGAGAAATTCACACCAAACTTAGCAGGAGGAACATCAGCAAGAGGACAAGGTGAAATGGACCTGTGATATGGACATGGTGAATGATCCCAGACGTATAATTGAGGACGCCTTCAAAGGGGTAGGTCTGGCTGTACACCTCTGACTTGCCATAAGCCATGTGCGTATAATTCCCTGAGCTTGTCCCATACACCACAACACTGGCCACACTACTGGGGTCTAACGGTGTTACTTTCGGCCCTATTTGTGAATCCCCTGTGAAGCCAAAACAAGCCAATTTGGTGGAAATCACAACACACACACCCCCGCCCGAAGGTACCAACAAGAATCAGTAGATGCCCACCACCTTCATTCACAGATTTCAAACGAATTTCAAACGGAGTTGCAGATTCAGAGTACAGTCTCCCAAGTTTCAATACGTACCTGTGACCCAAGAAACCCACATGGCATCAGGAGTGGAGAGAGACAGGAAAATCTGCTCAGGGTAAATGGCAGCTACCCGCTTCACCACTCGGGGATCATACTGAGGCAAATCCTGGCTTGCAGAGAGGCGGATGCTAGGATCTAAGGGAATTGTAACGGGCACAAATGGTCCATCTAGAGTGCTCGGAATTCTCTCACCACCACCACCACCACCACTACTACTCATACTTTTAATGTTGTTATCATTTGCACCAGCTTCTGCTACACTCGACCTGGTGCATGATGCAATACTACTACTTCCCCTCAACACAACCAACGTCACAGCAATCACTAGCAGCGTAAACACCATCATCTGCACAACCTTTGCAGCTTGAACCGTGATCTGTCTCCTCACCCATGACACCTGCCCCACGGTACCCACGTCCAAAAAACTCACTCCCAACTCCATGCTTATCAATACCCAAAACCTTCTTCACCACAAACTTGACTCAACACTACTCTAGACTAGTATATGCTTCTGTTTCAAGACCACCCACCCGGGCACAATCTCTCTCTTTCTCTCTCTCTCTCTCTCTCTCTCGTTGCAGAGCACCTGGTGCAAGAAACAAAGAGACTGACTAAGGTTCCAATACCCATATCTAATCCTTTGCGTGCTTATCACTTGGACGGTGCTGTAAATAGGAACCCAATTCTCTCATTCCACAGGGTGTCCAGTTTGCTGGCAGTTTGCACTTCTTCCGTAGTTTACACTCAAATGTTTTGCCAATGTTTTTTCCTTTCTTTTGGGTCTTTTTTTTGTGGGGTTTCTCCAAAGAGTGCTAAGCTGCACACCAGTTTTTTAACAATTTAACTTTCCTCCAGTCCTTTATTTCTTGGATCTGCCTGTGTAATTCAAGGGACCAGAC
Organism: Sphagnum contortum; assembly: GCA_963920785.1. Taxonomy (NCBI): domain Eukaryota; kingdom Viridiplantae; phylum Streptophyta; class Sphagnopsida; order Sphagnales; family Sphagnaceae; genus Sphagnum; species Sphagnum contortum. The sequence continues at coordinate 9,893,620 of OY987290.1, read as the reverse complement.
TACTGAAAGGAGATGGAAATGTGCCATTTGTGTGCATGATCACTCTTTTGAGAAATGTTGATCACTAGTACCAGCCTTTCTTTTGCTGGCTATATATACTACACTCAAGAAGCTATACAACAGATTTCAAATGCTAAAAGCATGTACTTTTTGAGATTTTTCCAATAGCCAGAATTCAACCAAATTTTGGGAAAAAAAAGTCCCTTAACACATCATGCTAGTCATTTAGGACTTAAAACCCTACTTACCATGAAGATTTTATGTTAAGCTAACATTCACTTAACATTAAGTTATCACCTATGTAACAATGCATGCCACCTAGGACGCCACCTAGATTTTAATTTAACACTGACGTAACATCAAGTGTGAATGCACTTTTTTAATTGTTTTAGTGTGGAGTACTATGAGTTCATTTGGTCTCTCATCAAATTAAGGAATGTTTAATTGTGGATTATTCATTGAAAGCTCATTAGGACTCAGTTTTAGAGATCTTCCCAATCCAAAATTACCCATGATGCTAAAAATGATTACCATGGTTTGTAAATCATCAATGTTCCCAACACTCCTTAGGTTGGCATGTGAACATCATTGGGAACTCCACCTGGGAACATGGAGGGAATAATATCATTGGCAATCCCCAAGGCAATAGACATTGAAATGCACAGTCTCAGGAGATACCATTGGGGGAAAAAAATTGTGGGAAACACAGGGAAACAGGACATACAGAACAGACTTTGGGAACATGGGGAACACACCATGTAGACATTGGGACCATGGAAAGGTGAAAACAACATGGGGTACAGCAATATAGAGCAGAATGTGGGAACATGGGAACATACCATATAGACATTGGGTATGAAAAAGTTAATTCATTTTGGTGAACATTCTTCAAATCATATGGTTTCCTTTTATTGTAGGGTACAAAGACCAAGAAGTGCCACTGAAACAGCCAATTTCATTTTCATTGCCTACTTTGGGCTTCAAAGTTCAGTCCCTTATATACTTAAAAGACCAATTTGGAGCCAACCACAAACAAAGGCTCCATATCAAGTTAGTGTGGCCTTGGTCCATTTAGTCTGGAAATGGCCCTCACTCAATGCATTTTCAGTGCTTACATAGATTCCAGTGCATTCAAACGATCTCCATCAATGCTCAGTATGTCACCCTGCATAAGTATCTCACATCCAAGTTTTAGTTATTTTACTTTTTTCCAACCCCACCATTATTAAAACTAAAATTGGGATTGCAAATATGTGGGAGACTACTAATAGCAGCTCACCTGGACCAATCAAACTATCTAGCCAATCAGAAACATGGGGGCAGTTAATAATTACAATTTGTGTGTACTTATTAGACTCTTCCAGGGCTGTTCCAGAACTCTTCTGGAGGCTGTGCATTTTTCCAGGGTTGTAGAAGTACTCCAGTGGATTAACTGGATTTGCCTCCTGCACCTCATCTAAGATTTTCAGTGCAGGGCCACATGCTGAGCACCAGTGGAGATGCTCTAAATTATGTCTGTCAATCGCAGACTTTCAGTCTTATCTACAGGCTTACATTTAATCTTTTCTTATAAACTTATCTACAAAATCCTTTCCATGTTACAAACCTACTTACAGACTAAATCTCACCTCTAGTAAAACTTACCTAAGATTTTAGGTTTTTCCTTTTACAAACCTTCTTCCAAACCTACTCTCCTCCTCCTCCTCCTCCATAAACCCTCTCTCCTCTTGCAAACTCACACATACTACTCTGCTGGGTATTGATACATCTGGAAGTAGTTTTTATCTTGGAGCTGAGGAATTTCATCAACAGGCTTTACCACTTCACCTAACCTTCAAGAGCACCATTGCTTTCCACTAGTCTGTTTGGAAGCACACTTGGGGGAGTCCATATAAATCCATTCAGGTCTGACCAATCTACTAGTTTCAGCAACTGAACATTCAAGATGGATTTTAAAGAAATGTTTTGTGCCTGTTGCTCCTTGTTTAATGAGCATCATCTCATTTCAGAGAAGAAGATAAGATCTGACCCAATTCTAGTTGACATCTCCCTAACAGCTTTCCTCAGCAACCTTCTGATCCAGGTAACAGAATTACCAAGACTTGATGAAAGCTTGGTTCCAGTAAATCCAACAGCTCCAATAGTCACCAAGAACTGTACAGGAAGTTTGTATTGTGAGAGGCTCACTGCACTGAAACCTTTTTCATGTCTTTTTTTTCTGATCAGGAAGCAACACCCAACAGCTCAGGAGAAAGACAACCAGTGGTCCCCACTCTCAAAGCATCAGAAGAGGCGGCCATGCAAATTGATCATGCTCTCAAGGCTCACTGAATGGAACAGAATTCCAATCACTAGTGCCATTTCCCTGCAGGGCTATGACCACCAAAAAGTTATAACAAAATCCCATTTTTTGTGAGCTCCTGATCAACTAAGATGACATGAAGACAGTCACAGTGGGGGGGGCTTCAGATTTGACAACAGCCTTCCCTACTAGTTCAATCACTGCTGGCCTTGCCAAAAATCATGGGTCAGCACCTGTACTGTTGGTGGGTTGTCAGTCCGGGGACTCGTTAGTGAATAGTACGCCAACAACTGCTTTCTGTGTGGCATGATTTCTACATGCAAGTATGGCACTGATGCAGCAAGATATTGGCCAACATCCTCTGTAGCACCAAAGCCTTCCACCCAGAAATACTTCAAAGACTGCATTGATAAAAATGCATTGGCCAATTGGGCATCCTCAATTGGACAGTCCCTCAGCTCCAACCTTTCAATCTTCTGACAACCTTGTGCCAAATTCAATAGGCCAAAACCAATTTCACCACAACAACCAAGGAGGACCCACTTAAGCTTCCCTCCATGTGTCCCAATATATGACACTCCTCTATCTGTCAAACCATCAATTCGTAAGTAGGTTGAAAAACGTGTGAGGTTAGGGCAACCCTGCAGCACTGACTGCACTCCTGTGTCCAGGGGAAGATCTTTCACAAGTTGTGATGTTTGAAGCAAAACAATCCGAAAATCTGTTAACTTGGTGAGGCAACGACCCACATCAGCTAATGATGCATTCGTAACATCTGACAGATACATAACTAAGAACTTCAGTTCCTGACAGCCTTCTGCAATTGCTGTCAGTCCCCTGTGTGTTATGGTTCCCGAACCATCCTCGTGGTCATCAACCCTTAAACGCTTCAGCCTTTTACTCGTTTTGCCTACCACCTCCAGTCCTTTGTCCCCTAGCACATTACTCACCTGCGCAAATCCTCTTTCATTTCAGCAAGTGTTACAAAAACCCAAGTCACAGAAAAGACAAATAATAAAGCTAGACCACAATGGTGATGAGACAGTATAGCTGCTGTGGGAAATAGTCTGGAACAAAAAATGTGAAGAAAGCAAGAGAAAAAACACGTGCCTCTAATTCTTCAAGGCAAAAGCAATAAGTGAGGATCTGACAGTGACCCTCCGCACTGAGTGATGTGTATTTGAGATCGAGAATCTTCAACTTTGTGACCCAAGGAGTGAATGCTGTCACCAATGTATCCTCTTCTTGCAACGTGTAGCATCCAGCTCCAAACGCTTCTAACCGCATTGACATGTACTTCATAATTTCTTTCAGTGTTTCCAATTCGATTTCACCCATTTTGAGAGATGAAAGAGCAGGACACTTCTGCACAAGTGAAAGCAGCGCTTCACGGATATTTAACTCATCCAAGTCCGTTGATGTAATATTTAGGCTCTCTAGACATGGGTTATTGTCACCCAGATCAAATAGCCACCCCCCTCTTTGATCATCAATCTTGCTTTCCTCAATATTTAGCATCCTCAGTGATCTGGTGGGTACAAAACCAGTGGAAGTCTTTTGTGAATGATCAGAGGGACAAGAAACAAATGAGAAACTGAAAAAAGCTCAGAAACTCACATCAAAACAGCCAAAAACTCTAAATCACCTCTTCATGAGCTGATAATATGGAAAGTGAAACCACCGAGGACAAGTGAAGTTTTCTTTGATTCAACACCAACAACAAAAATTAGGTTTACCTTACAACGTCTTTTCTTGACACAAAATATCACATGCTTGAAGAACATTCGACAGAAAGAATAAATAGGGTCTCTCTGCAGTGTCAGCCAATTGAAGGATTGATCTAAATTATGACTGCCAGCATAATTGCCCAAATACTGAAAAACTCATAGAATTACAAACCAAATCCTGCTAATGAGATTGTGGAGAAATGAAAATTTCACCTGCATGCCTGAGCAATAGATTTGAGGCCTACAGTTGAAAAGCCTGAGCATTTGCTCAGCTTCAAGACCTGCAATGATATGCATCCACCACAGAGCGCCTTAATCATTGCAATTTGCTCATTGTGTTCAAACTGAGACACATTTCATTCCCATGACACAACAAAACCTAAACAAATGGATCATTATATATTATACAGCAACTCCTCTTCAGCTGGCAAACTCTCCACAAACTCTGCTTCTTTCTGTACAACACAGCAATGAAGAATGCAACTCTGGAAAAGAAAAGAAAAAAAAAAAGAGAAGAAGACATATGCAACTCAGGAAGAAGAAAAGAAATACCAAGAGAAAGAAGAGCTATGCAACTCAGGAGGAGAAAAAGAAACAAGAGGAAAAAGCCCTACCTATGCAACTCAGGAAGATAAAAGAAATAAGAAAAGAAGAAGTATAGGAAGGTCTGTGCAATGGAAAGAGGAAGCACCTGGAACACAAAGTCAGTCAGTCAGTCAGTCAGTGCCCACAATAGAAAGGAAAGAAAAGACAAAACCCTAGTGCAGTGATCTGGGAGAATTGTTGCAAAAGAGAACAAGGGGCAAGGGAAACAAAAGGAGGAAAAGAAAAGAAAAAACAAACAAACACACCTACCTGCAAGGCAGCACCACAGCCATGGGCAAGGAGCTCAAGATCAGTATCCGAGACCTCCATGCGATGCAAGTGCAGATGCTTGAGAGAAGGATAAGCTTTGACAAGCTCTTGGATCCAGGGACCAGCATAACCACCCCAGTTGTCTACCAGCAGATCAAACTCCACTGCTCTGGGCTTGCCCTTGAGCTTGAAACTCTCCAGGTTCTTGAATCTCTTGGACAGTGCAGAGGGAGCTATGGAGTAGCAATTGGACACTGACACATACTTCCTCGTCTCTCCGTCCACTCTGTGCCATTGCTTTGATACCAGTGAAATGTTGCGCCGGTCGTCTGGATCTCGCAAATGCTCGAAAATGCATCCTAAGGTCTCATCCAGCGACAAGCATCTCTTTCCTGGCGCCGCTTGCTGATGCTTCTGCTGCTGTTGTTGCTGCTTCTTCTTCGTCTGATGCTGCTGCTGCCCCCCCCCACCACCACCACCACCACCCCCCGACGCCGACTCCATGGCTCTTCTGTGCTGCTGCTGCTGCTGTTGCTGCTGTCTAAACAACAAGGCAGAAGAAGAAGAAGCAGAAGCAGTTGAAAACATTTTTAAAACATTTGCTAACTCTTGAAGAGCTTAGTTTTTCCTCCAATTCTTCTTTTTCTTCTTCTGCGAAACTCCAAATCTCTGCTCTGATTCTTTCTTGTTCTTCGTGTTCTTCTTCTTCTGCGAAGCTCCGAATCTCCACTCTGATTCTGATTCTGATTCTTCTTCTTCTTCTTCTTCTTCTTCTTCTTCTTCTTGTGCCAAGCTCAAAATCTCTAGTCTGATTCTCTTCTTCTTCTGCTGCGAAGCTCCAAATCTGACATCTTCAAACTTATGGAAGCACAAAAACTACGAAGAAGACGAAGAAGGGGGAAACAAAAAACTCATGAATTCTTATCACTTTCTACAGAACAGGTCCAAAGAAAAACACCACCACCACCACCACAACAACAACTACTACTACTACTACTACTATTACTACTACAACGTTGTTGCTTCATTCCCGTGGTCCTCGCAGCAAAAACAACAACCACAACAACAACACTTAACTTAGTGGGGACAATCTTCCAAGACAGAGACGACAGCAGCTTGCTTCTTCTTGACTTGCTGGTTTTTTATATTCTTTGTGTGTGTGTGTGCGCGCGCGCGCGTGCGCGGAAGAAGAAAAACTCAAAACAAAGACAGCAAACAAACTCAAAACGAAGACAGCAAGCTCAAGAAACAAACACTCCCCAAACGAACAACGACGACAAAAAACGAAAGAGAAATTCCAAACCAGAAAACAAAACACACGCACAAAAGCGGTGGAGCGAGCTACACTCAAGGCTCTGGGTTTTTCCAGCGCCAGAAAGGGCTATTAATTCAAGCCAAAAATGGTCACACCTAAAACTGCTTCTGCCTCTGAGGCTAACTAAGTTAGCCTAAGTGTTTTATTTTCCTTTCTTTCTTTTTTTTCATTTTTTTAATTCCAGCGCCAGAAAGGGCTATTAATTCAAGCCAAAAATGGTCACAACTAAAACTGCTTCTGCCTCTGAGGCTAACTAAGTTAGCCTTAAGTGTTTTATTTTCCTTTCTTTCTTTTCTTCATTTTTAATAAATAAATAATTTTTATTTTATTTTTATTATTTTTATTAATTTTAGGATGTTTTGTTTATCCCCCCCAAAGTGGAGATCATCTGTAGTAGGTAACTTGAAGCAGTGTTTTTTTCATTTCTTTTTCTTTTCTTTTTTTTTGGCGAAATTTGGCTTTTATGGACAAAGAAATTGGGAAATTATTATTTTATTTTTTTTGGAAGTGTCAATATTCGATTAATTTTATAGAAATTTTTCTTTTGATTAAATTTGGACCAAAAAAAATTATATGAAAAAAATTGAAAAACAAAACACTGTACTACTACTACTACTGTGGAAGATGATGTAAAAATGGCGAGGGAAGATTGGAAACCAGAAAATAAAAGTAAAAATCCCTTCTTTTCTTTTAAGCATCCTTTATATTTTTGGCTACACATTTGAAAACCCAAGTATGTATACGAATCCTCCTTTAAAAAAAAAAACAGAAAAAAACCTGGAATAACCGATTCCAAAATGGATAAAAAAAAATTCCAAGAAATTAATGGATTATTCCAAAACTTGGTGATCATCCATATGAAGATTTAGCCAAATCTGGTTACAAAAAATTTAAGAACCTTTGTTATTTTGACTACCCTCCTAGAACCTGGTGAAGAAATATGGCGATTATTATTATTTAAATCTGGCTAATTAGGCCCACTTTTTTCACAAATATCCTCTGTATTTTGTATGTGTCCAAATCATAGTTTTCAAGTTGAAAAAATGCAAAAAAACCTTCAAAAAAACACACAAGCACACAAGCACATACACACAAACAAAAGGGATTTCGGGACTTGACTAGGTCAAATTAATCACTGAAATTTTGCAAAACAAAAACATTGGCGTATGCGATCATGATAGAATGAACATTGGTCGAGATGTTTCGGAAGAATTGTGATACAGAATGAGACTGAGAAAGAAAATAATAATAATATATTTTAATATAATATTTTTTAAAATATAATAATTTAAAATAAAATAAAATGGTGTGTGTGATTGTGATGAATGATAAATAAAATGAACCCGTGAAAATCTCTTTGAGAAAAACAATGAATGTTGTGAGTGCGATGAACAATATTATGGATGAAGTCGCTAGCAGAGGAGAGGATTGGACACAAAGAGAGGACCAGGAACTGTGGTGGTTGTTACGGGAAATAATCAAGGCACACATACGTCCAAACTATTTTGGCTAAATAATCACGTGTCCAAACTATTTTGGCTAAATAATTAAGGCACACAAAATTTGTCCAAACTATTTTGGCTGAATAATGAAGGCACACAAACATGTGTCCAAACTATTTTGGCTAACGAGCGGCCATTTGCTGGTTACGAGAAATAACCATCTGTATACAGAATTGAGATGCACTCTTTTCATCCATGCAGAGAGGGGGTTAGGGATTTGTTGGGCTGACGGATGAGAGCGATATACTCACTACTTGCAAGTAGTCTAAAGAGCCAATGACAACAACAACAAGAAGTAGGCAAATTGTGGCCCAACTTACACCCCAACCGAACCAAACCGAACCGAACCGAACCGGCCGATGCAGATTGAAAAAGTGTTTGTAGTTGGTACCATGGGGTGTAAGGGTTGGGGCGGTGTTATATCTATGGTGCACAATGCATTTCAAGACGCCCTCAAATATGAATGACCCCACAATCCGACACACAAATAAGGCGCGGGGGGGGGGGGGAAAGAAAAAAAAGAAAAGAAAGGGGGGGGGGTTATCATGGCCACATTGGTTGGGTCCACATTTTGATCCTTAAAAACCTCTTGCTTTGGCTTGTTGTGATATTAAAAAAATTGGGAGAGAAGAGAAGGTTCTCGTGTTGTGTTTTATTTTACAAAAACTCCTTCAACTCAGGATATATTGTATCTCACTCGGCCCACTACCCATTGAAATTTTACTAAGGCAAAGACCCACCCTCCCCACCCCCCCTTTTTTCCCCCTTCAAGAAGAAACATACATACTAGGTGGTAATGAATGGAGAGGCCTACTACTACCCCCCATAAAACTTTTTTTTTTGAAACTCACAAAAGTTAGTTCTTCGTTCTCGGGGAGGAAAACAAAATAGAGAGTTCCTTCTTATAAATCTTGTGTGCACCCATGCCTACACCCGTCCCCGATACCATGGCAAATTATGTTCCCAATTTGTTCCCAAAGTTTCTTATTATGTGTTCCTCAAAATTTTCTTAATACAGTCACACTACTAGTCCAGGCCAAAAAATGAACACAACCCAAGTTTTTAAGGAACAAGTGAGATGGCTGAAATGCTCTTTGAAAGCATAAATTTTCTTTTCTTTTCTTTTGGAGAAAAAAAAAGGGGGCAAAAGGAGGTGGGAGGGGGGGGGAGGGGGGGGGGACACATCAAAATAAGCCGAAGGTAGTCCATAGCCATCTCACTGAGGTAAAATGCGACTTGACTCAGTTTGAAGTAGCCAAAATGGTTTACACCATCTCTAGTGATGCTCAGTATGGGACCCTGCCAAAATTATTTCTCACATCCAACTTTAATTATTTATTTACAGGGACTTTGCAAGTTGGTGGGTGGGGAGACTATTAATAGGAACCCACCTTGACCAATCAAAACTATTTAGCCGGTCCACCAACAGTAGCTGTTAGGTTTTGGCTCTGCCTTGTACGAGTGTCAACAAACTGTTCCTGAGCTAAACCGGCACATTTTGACTTCTTTTCATCTAAATTTAATTACTGAGAGCACTGGTAGAATTGCTCTTGTAATATTTTGAACCTTTTTTTTTTAATTTTAATTTTATTTTTATTTTTTTTGGGTCCTCCCTCTCTTTTCTTGGCACCCTCAATTTGATCTCTTATGGTTGGCCCAAAGTTCTCCACCTCTCACACCTATATGGGTGAACCATATATTTTAACATTATATATATGTTTTTTTTAATGTGTGGAGTGAATTTCTTTTGTAAGAGGGGGAATCTTGAAACTTCCAGAACTTTTTTTTTGTGATGGGGCAAATCCAAGAGGCTCATTGCAATAAAAAAATAAAATTCTGAACTTGGAAGGCACCACCCCCAACTAATTAATATGAGTTCAAGTACACACAAAGCTATTCAATAGATGAAAAAAAGCTCATGCTGAAGTACATTGTACGCAACTAAGTCTATCCTTTCAAGGCTTATTACTTCAGTCATGAGATCATTCCCATCATATTCCTCAACTCTGACACTCTTTCTTTCCTATGGCCAAAAAAAGCTTTTCCTACTCCAGAAATCTGGGGATTCAATGTTAGGGTTTGCCCCAGGAAAAGCTGGTGCCCTATCTGATGCCATGTGAGAGAGGGGGTGATCCAAGTAGTGTTAGAGCCTAGCCTAGCCTAGATGGTAAAAGAATTCATTGCAACCAGTAGTGGGTGACTAAACTAAGTCCATTTATGACAAGACAAAGTGGGCTTCACTTTACTCCACTATTCATGCATTGTAAAAGTTCCCTTTTTTTTTTTGCAGCTGTGTTTTACCAGTCAATTGTCATCCTTTCACTTAAAATGTATATTTCCTCTTCAATCTCTGCAATCTACAATTAAGATCTCATAAAATGATTTTTACATTTGAGATTGAAACCTCTTCTTTGCATGAAATGGTTTCTTTCACCCATCAAGAATTTGTACAAGGAACTTGTTAGCATATGTGATGGTTTTTTACTGACCAAGTGAAAGAGCATGTGAAGAGAGCTTTTGAACATCTTGTGAATGGAGTGAAGCACTACTACATTTTCTACTCGTGTGCACACCATTTGTACACGAACTCATGTGTATTCATTAACCTGACTACTAAGTAACAATCTAAACATGCTGAGAGCAAACAGAAATTTTGATATTATATACAATTAATGCAAACAAAGTTAGGAACTTCTATAATTTGTATTCAAGATGAATACATGTCTGCAAAACCCATGTGTTAAATTAATAGAATAGTTTCATGAGAAAAAGTTGTGTGTTGAGTATCATCAAGTACATTCTGAATAAACTTTTCACAACCAGAGCATCTAGTAGAGGCCACCACTTTGGATTGGCTCTTGAAGCAAAACAGCAAACTTTGTCCATTTACAAAGATCTTAATGGACCCATTTAGGTGAGGACCCAAGAGAGAAAGAGCGAGAGAGAGAGAAATTCACTTTGTCCATTTCATCTTGTTCATTCCCTAGTAGTCTTCACTAGCTTCCAAATCTACCTTTTTCACCCAAAAGAACACATAATCTACCTCGCATTTTGCAAAAGCCCAGATTACAATAGAGCCCTACAAGATGCATCCGTAGATAGATTGTGGTCCGTCAACAATCCATGATGCAAAACTAAACTAGCAGCTCAAACCATTGAGGTAATGACAATCTTAATACTTTTTCAACCGAGTCCAAGGAGTCTATTAAAGAAACTAGGGTAGGGAAAGAGTTGGGACACACACATAAGTTGAAAGGCACCAAAAGAAAAAAAAGGTCTTTCTTTACATCTAACACATATCATTTGGACAAGGCACGGACAAGCAATAAAATGGGTTAAATCATAGTCAATCATTTTCAACCCATGGGAATGCATATATATATATATATATATATATATATATATATATAGATATACTCTTTGAACTATGCTGTCAAAATACTCAGAATTGAATTGTTTTTGGAAGAGCTTTAATTTGCTTGTGACCAAATTTAAAAATGGGTTGCCAAAATGAGTGTGCTAGAGAGCTGGTCCAAGGCTACTACATTCCAATTTGTAGTTAATAACATGACCCAATGTGATTCTATATTAGATCTTCAATGGGACTCCCTAGAGCCCCCCAAAAAAAAACAAAAGGATTTGTTATCATCCCAAAGGACTTAGACAAAATAGACACCATATGCGGTGATAGTTCATGTGAAAGCACACATGGCAACAACAATAAAATTGGAAGATGGGGGAACAAAGGCCATCAAGAGCATTGGTTGGAACAATCCACAAACTAACTCCGACCAGCAAAACCAATCACTTTGTTACCAAATGCCCCAAGAGCATGATGGCATTTCTAAAGGATTGAAATATGACCCGACAACACCCACAATTCGAGGTCAATAATAACTAACCTATTAAAAAATGAGTTACAAATCATTAGCAAAAGCTATTGTTTGAAAATTCTCTATTCTTTCAACATTATTAGTCCAATGAATAATGGTAGATTCAACAAAATCAAATGCATTTCAAGAACAATCTTTCCTTGCATTTGAGTCTATGGATCCCTTAGGTGGAGGAAGTGGCACGGATCTATTGATGTTAGTATTATCTACTTGGAGAAGCTTATGATAGATTAGTGTTAAGGCAACTTGAAAGGTTCCATGCAAATGTTGGTGTAGTATTATTGAAGTTTAAGCTACTTTTAAGCCCACTTCTAAAAAAACTAGTATGAACGGAATTGAAGGTATGAGTATGAAATCATAAAAGCTATCATAGTTTAAGTTCATCAACAAGGGATGTGATAAATTGAAAAAAGTCCTTAAACCCTACCAAGCAACTATGCAAAAACATCTCCTAGTGTTTGTGGAAAACTGAAGATTTGTTATGAACTAGTGCTGTTTTGGTATTGAAATTTGGAAACATACAAAGGACCTTGTTTATGAGACCTATTTTGATATCTTATGTGTTTAATCTTTTTTGTTGAGCTCGCATTTCAAAATAAAACAATGGCATGCTTAAGATCAAATGTGGAAATACACTAGGCAACACCAAAAAAACTAAAACTATCAACTAATTGTTATTATTTTACAACATCAAAAAATTGGGATAGCAACTATTAAGCAAATAATTTGTGGTTTTTTTCTAGTTTCATATATATATAGTCTATAGCCAAATTAAATTTGGCTAAATTAATTGCCGGGCGCACCCCTTGTAATTTCCCACCCCAATGCACCTTCCCGTCCATTACATACATACATCCTTGGTTGGCGGATGAAATTCTGGAGATGATTTGAATTTGGCTAGCTTCGAAAGTAAAGATTCCAAAGAGTCCCATTAGAAAGGGGTTTTATCTTTTCCACCTTGCTCACCTCTACATGATTGGTGCTTGGCAAAAGGTTTTTCCCCTCATCTACTTGGAGTTTTGTGTATTGTGAATCTTCCCACTAAAAAATAAAATAAAATAAAATCATTTTTTTAATTTCAGTTATGAGAAGATTTTTTTGGAATTTATCGGATGATGATTTTCCTTGGACAATTCCAAAGACAATTTCTTCATTTTTAAAAGTCTAATTACCCCCATTCCTTTCACTATTTCAATATTTGCACTATAACTACCTTAGTTTTTTTTCCTACTCACCAACATGGATATGAAAATATAAATTAACATGTGTTTTCTTTTTATGTCCATGATATTTATATGAATTCAATTTGAACTTGGCATTGACATAAATAATGATGAATTATTGAAAACCATATGAAAGCATAAGAAAAAAAGAACATCATTGGTAGTGCATAGCAACACAAACCCAAATCTTTGAAATGAGGACTAAGGACTAGGTCACTATTTATTTGCACTGTTTTATATTATGGATTAATTGTTTTGTTAAACTTTAGAATTTAGAATTTACACACTACATACATGAAACTTATTTAGTATTGGCCCTATAGTTGTCCCCCTATATCAAATCTCATAATACCATCGTTGCTAGAATTAGTTTACTTGGGCTTTCAATGTTATGCACTACTAGTGTTAATGAATTGATGAAAAATATTGGAAATTAAATTCCATGTGAATGAAAATATTGAACTACATTGCATGCGAGTTGAATTGAATTCAAATTGAATTATCATAAAATCTAATTGTGGCTAAACAAAAGTGGATACACCAATTCCACAAAATGTTTTGGAATAGGATTTGGAATAGCATTTCAAGTTGGAATAGGATTAGGATTGGTGGCCAACCAAGTAGGTCAATGGTGCAAGCATACATAATCCCTGTGTAGAAAAATCAATATTTGTAGCATGAAGAGGAAAGATTTTTAATTGTGACAACTTTGGTTAACACCAATTTTTTTTAATGAAAACTTCAAGTCTTATTAACCATTCATGTTTTTGAACTTTTAATTGTGTGCATAGTTTCCCAACCAATTTCACAATATTTATAATAAAATTTCATTATGCAACATAACATCTATAACTTGTTTCAAAAATTTCAACCTTTTGACATTTTAAATTCAAAATAAAAAAGAAAGCAAAACACCCAATCACTTATAAGTTGAATCATTTGAATCCAAACCTTCATGAGCAAATTGGACACAAATCGAAAAAAAATTGGATGATTTTGAGATGTTATATATTAATATGCATTTTACATGAACATCAAAAATTCCAAGAGTTCTCTTCAAATAAGTGATCGGATTGGTTTTTATTCTCACCACAAAATCAAGTCTTAACATTGACCAAAATTACAAATTGGATTAATAGTCCTAACTTTGCAACTTTTTTAAGCATTTGAGTTTACCATAATCATATAAATTGATTGAAAAAACATATATTGTGGACATGTCGTTGGAGCACATTTGATGATGTTATCTATTTATGAAGGAAGATAGGATAACTATGCCTATCATTGCACATTTAGTGTCTCAATGAGTTGTAAATCCTTAGCCATTGTGTGGTTGCATTTGGAATTCAAAGAAAACTTGTAGAATTGTGTTGTGTGCACCCATAGTCATGAAGAACACTCAAATTAATAAAAAAATGAATGAAATGTCAAGTTTAAAACTAGGGGGATATTTTTTTTTTAAATAGTTCTACCCATACACTTTGTGACACTTGAACATATAATCTCATTCCTACAAGCAAACAATCCAATAGCATCGGTTGCACATGACCAATACAATAATATTGTGCTATTTTTATTGCATTATTATACTCCTTTGTGGGTGGTCAAAATTTAACTAAAACAATATGGTTGGAAATCAATAGTCATAGGTAGAGGTAAATTTGGAAAACCTTCAAATCTCTAACAATCATGGCTTGGCACCACTCTTTTTTTCATTGGTGCAACTAAATTGCTTCTATTAGGTTTTGCAACAGCTCAATCCTCTCCATTTTCATCACCTTACTCACAAGTGATAATTTACATTGTGTTGTTTGATGGTCTTTACAAAATTATTATCAAATGTTCTCCATCCTCTTCTAATCACCATGTGGTCATGTTTAATTGCGATGTTTTGATCATCCATGTGGTGCTCTAATAATCATCATCATTGTGAATTGCGTAGTTAATTCAATAGACCAATTTTTACCATGATTATACTATGGTCAAGATTTTGTTTACTATTTCTTTGTCCATGACCTTTTGCCACATGATTTTAAAATATTCATTAGAAGTCACCACATGAGACTATATATAATCTACTAAGGGTTCTTTGCCCTTGGTTTTTTTTACAAGTAAATGTGGGAGTGACAAAATGTTGGAAAAGGCCAAGTCTTGGGTAAAGTTTTCCTTGTTTGGAGGTTATTGCAATGATTATTCATCATATTCTTAGTTTAAGCCAAGCACTAGTTCTTCAAATTCTTGGTCCATTTCTTTTATAATGCAAGGACAATTCAACATCTCCACATAGTATCTTTGTTCAAGAGAAGCAAAACATTTCAAATCCTCTTCAACTATTGCAAAAACAAATTGTACAATATTCATGAAACATATGGTAGTAGATCTTTCACCCCATCAAGGATTGTCATTAGTTTTGACATTAGATGTTTATTTATTGTTTTTCTTATGTATTGTTGTTGGTTTCTATATACATTTTTTCAGGTGCATGTTCTTTTGTTATTACTCTTTTTCAAACTTATTGTTACTCCTTTTCAAGCTTGTTGTTATTCCTTGTGTTGATATTTGTTGTAATAGCTTGTAGAAACCCCCACCCTTCACTCTTATAAGTTAGGAATCAAGAGTAGACAATTTGGATTGAAGTGAAACTTTCTTTGGTAAACCTTCCTTTCATTTGATTTTAAAAAGATTTTTTTAAAATAAATTTTCTTCATTTCTTTGTTTTTTTTGCAATTTTTTCTTTGTGGTTTGTTATGTAAGGCTTGTCATAAATTATTTTAAGAAAACATATACTTCGAAAAAAATTTCTAACATAATTTTGTATTTTTGTTTATTAATGTTATGCATCATATTTAATTGTGCACATGAGCATCATTGCATCACGCAACAACCCATCACATTTGTTTGCATATACTTCTCCACCTTTGGCTTTATAAAATAAAAAATGAAAGGGTCAATTGAATATAATAATCGAACAATGTAAAATGAAGAACCTATAATATTCATGAATGAAACTAAAGTTGATCAAGTAATGGAAGAAAAAGAAAACCCGAGCTTCCAAATTGAAATTGGTAGTGTTTCAAGAGTAAATAAAGAAATTGATGAAGATAAAATTAAACGCATTTTGGAAAAATTACAAATTCAATGAAAAAAATGGCATCCTTATAATAAAAATTCTTTATGTTGGTCTTTTTATTTTGTTAATGACAACTCCAAAATAATTTTTTATGTTTATCAAACCATATGGTGTTTGTTTAGCAACTCGTATTATCTTTGAAATGTTTAATATCATATTACAAAATAAGTGGCATAACATGTTTGACAAAATAGTTTGATGTGAACCATCCAATAATTTTCAAAACAAATTAGGAATAAATTAATAGTCATAAGAGAATTTTTTTGAAGAAATAACTTGCAAAGAAAAGAGTTAATATTCCAAATTCTTTCATATATGAAATTTTTTGTTTCAAAAAGATCCTGTCAAAAAATATGATGTGGGAAAAAAAAAGTTTGTGGATAATCTTGCACCTTTGATAGTGAAAATTAATTTGCTTTTACAATTTGTAAAGTGTGTGGTTAAAACGTTTGGCATTGCAATTGTGTCCTTGAGTTCAATTCCTTTTCTAAATGTTTTTTTCACACAATGTTTTCCATAACTTGGTGGAAAAAACTAAACAAACATATGTTTTGTTTTTGTTAGATGAATGTTATTTTGCTATTGCTAGTTTTGATATATAGATGTCTGTGGGTGCACATGATGTGTTTGCCTTCATCATAAATTTCTTGGGATTTGATTAGAAATCCACAACAAATAACTTTTGATTTATTTAAAGCTATTAAGACTATAGGGTAGGCATTGGCTAAAAACCTCATTGATCTTTTTGCTGCATATGGCTTGAAAAATAAGATATAAACATATGTTAAGAATGTGGGTTTAAATTTGAATCATTGACTAGTGTTTTGAAATTTGTTGTGAAATGTGAGGCTTTAGTTTTGGAGGAGAATTTGCAAGGGAATTATTTTGGTCATGTTTTTTCCAAAGTTTGTCAATATGTTACAATTGATGAAAAAGTTTGTAGGAGCTTGAAATATATTTCTATTGAATTTGCCTAAACAAATTTGTAGAATTACATAACTTGGCCAAAGGCATTTAGTAAAGGTCATCAAGTATGGGAGAAGACTTGCATTGAAGTTGGTTTGAGGCTTAAAAAGTTGAACATTTTTATGAAAAATAGTTTAGTTATGTTTTAAATCATTTTGGATTTGTTCCACTTTTGCAAGTCTTTTGTTTATGGTCATTTTGAATTACAAGTTGCTTAGATATGTTTCTATAGGTTTGCAAATAAAATCTTATTGTTTCAAGAGGCATTATAATTTAAGGTGACAAGTGTTGTTTTTTTTATAGTTCACAAACTATAGTGAGGATTATTGGATGTGCCCTTCCACCCTTATTTTGACAGATATCTCAAATTATTGTTGATGTTTTGTTTCCAATTGTGAGTGTTTGTGTGATTACTTTTTAATGTTTTGAATGCAACAATTACTATGAGATTAAATTTAAAGAAAATTTGGGAATTTCATCTAGTTGAAAATTTGATTGATGATGATTATTATGTTGTGTCTTTGGGGTTGTCATTGCTTGCATTTAACATTAGAAGAGAAGTATGTGGGGTTTTAGATGGTTTTGTTTCATTCTTAAAAATGTTGTCCCTTATGTTAAACTATAAATTTAAAAGTCTAAGGTTAATTTCATTTGTTATTGATTAAGAACATGTTGTTTCCACTGTTGAAGAATATGATAAACAATCCTTCTTTCGTACGCTTTTAAGATGCTACCATATCTTATGGCAAAATTTGGACTAGTAACAAATATGTAAGTTGATGAAGAAAGTGGTCTCAACCTTTTGGGAAATGTCTATGAAAACCAATGAACCAACGAAGGAATTAATGAACAAGGAATTATGTATGTTTGGGAGGTTTCAAATGGATGTGAAGGACATTAAATGTCCATTGGAGTGGTGAGGGAAACGTGAGTGTTTGTTTTCAATTGTAGCATTTCTTGCCCATCATGTTCTTGCCCATCATGGATGAGAAATCAAGAAACCTTGAATCTCTTAAGTGTGTAAAATTTAGGTTAAGTACTTCAGGTGGGTTCAAAAATTCAAACCAAGCTTGTCCAGTTCATAAAACAACCTAATACTTTGAACTTGCTAACACTAGTTAAGAATCTTAAGTTATCTTCACAATTTGAACCCCAAATCTATGAATTGTGTAAAATTTAGGTTTAGTACTTCAGCTGGGTTCAAGATCCAAATGGGTGTTTTTCCTGTTCTTGAAGCTACATAGTTTGTTTTCTATTGTGTTGAGGGGGAGGGGGTGGGGTAAGACTTTTTTTTGGGGTCCTCAATGTGTTACCATCGAGTTCTCATGAACTTTCACCAAGTTCCCAAAGTGTTCCCCAAGATGTTCCCAATAGCAATGCAATTCTATCCCATTTTTTGGGGCCCAAAGTTTTATATATATATATATATATATATATATATATAGGTGTGTGTGTGTGTGTGTGTGTGTGTGTGTGAACTAAAAAGGGGGGTTTCAAAAGGGGAAAATAGATACTTGCCCTCTTAAACAACCCACTAGCCATCACCTATTTACTAACCAAGTAAGTGGATCCACTTACCCTAAAGACCCACCTAGTATCATATCTAGCCTACTTACTAGGCTCTCTCAAGAGTTTTCTGGGAGACTCTGGAGAGAGAGCTCAGACATCAAGTGGATGGGCCAGTCTAGACTGACTACACAGTTGCTACTGGCAGCAGCTCTTTTGCAGAGTTTGTTCAGAGGAGACTAGAGGTGTGCAACATGAACTAAGTTAGTTGCAACTGGCACCCCAGCTCTTTTGCACAGTTTTTTTCACAGGTTCCAGAGCTGAGAATGGCAGACTGGAAGGAAAGGACCACTTCTGAGAATAACCCTTTTACCTGAAGCTCATTCTTCTTGTTTTTTTCAGAGCTTAAACCCTAAACCCTAACCCCATCAAACAAGCTGGACCATTCCATTCTGATACTTTCTTTCAAGGCTATATGTAAGAATCTCAGGCTTGATATCTCACTTCTGTTGGCAGTTGCAACAGAGTCATCATGATGCCCTACAACTATTTAACAATTTCTGCTTGGTTTTTTTTTGCCCCTAAACCAACACAAGGCGGGTTTAGACACAGCAATGAGACATCCGTAAACTAAAAGACTTAATATTTTATACAACTTAAAAAGTAGGAGGGAATCAAGGAGGACGGTAGGAGTTGAGTTGAGCCAACATTTTCCATTTGGTGTTTGCCTTAAAGCTTTGTCAAGAAACTCGAATATGCCAAGGACATAGTAGTTGTCATGTGAAAGTTGTAAGTGTATTTTACGTACACACATCATCTTCTTTGAGAATTATTTTGCAATGTGCAATTCATTTTGACTCTATGCTTCTTTACTTCAAAGGGTGATTGAGCATCAGGATCACTGTTCAGAATGTGCTCACCCCATGGATCGTTGACATGATGAACATTCCCCCCATCCATGGGCCCTAGCACAATGGAAAACTGAGGGTATCTGGGAAGATCTAAATGCCCGAGAAGTCATCAATGATCTTTTTGGGAAAAAAAAAATAATTTAAAAAAAAAAAATTTATGCAGCTAGTAGAATGTAATTTTTAAAATTCTTTTGTGGCAATGTGGAGTGTGATCATAGGTTACAAATGATATGCTGACCAGGGAAGTCCATATCAATTTTGGAGGAGGAGAGGAGAGGAGAGGAGAGGAGAGGAGATGAAGGGGAAGTGGTTTACATGAAAATAAGGCATGCAAAGGCATCAATTCTAATAGAAAAAAGGTCTAGAAAATATCCCCTTTTTCCAGGACAAAAAACTGGAAGGCTTTTTGTAAAGTGTAGATTTTTCTAGCTTCAGTGGAGAAGCTCCTCCAGGAGGAGCTTTAATTACCATGCTACCTTGGCAGCTTCAACACAAATTCTATTATTCGTAGAAAAGTTGAAATTATCAACATTTTTTATTTTTTTTGCGAAGAACAACAATATCCAATTTTTCAACATGAGATCTTCAAAATAAATAAATTATTCGACAGACATCTGATGAAGCTGCCCTTATGCTACAGTAACAGAAGAAGCACAGAACTGTGATTTTGCGGGGCTTTCAGTTGGAATTTTTCAAATGTCGTGCTCCATTGTTGGCTTATTACAGAGATTGTGAGGATAAGGGACTTGAAAGGGGAATGACATATCCATATTGTTCTCACATGGAAACACTCTATATCCTATACATCCCATCACTTCATTTACGAACTTGTATTTTTCAAGTTACATGACTAGGCTAGACAAAAAGCTAAAGCTACATTTTTAAATGCTATATAGGAACACTATTGTGATATGGTACCATAATTCATGCTTCTATACCAGTTTAATGATCACAATCTTCACCCACAAATGTCAGAGAAGTTAGTTCCTTTTAACACTCAAAGACCATTTATGTCTTTACAACTGGATGAGTAATAGTCGCTGTCCAAATCCATAATAGGAAATTAAAGCTTTTCAAGGAGATCAAATGACCACTGCAAAATGGACCATCAATACCGGAAAGCAGCAGGATTTGTACTATCCTGCTGCAAGATTTAATGAAAAGGTTTGTTTGCTGAGGTGGGGTGGGGTGGAGATGCTCTTAGTCACAATCATCACAATCATGAAACAAAATGAACAAGGCTAGTGTGATTTTATGACCATCTTGTAAACTCATTCTAGTCATTACTAGGCCATGTTAAAATCTGGAATATGTCTCTATCCATCTATCTCTTCACCAAATTGCACTTCGAGGCACACTACTCCCAAGAAAGTTTTCTTGAGAGGAGGGAGGAAGGAATGAATGAATGAACGAATGAATCCCGACAAGCTGAATTTTGCATGCTGGCAATCTTCTGCTGGCTCTTTTGCTGTGGAGTGTGTGCAGTTACTACCGCTGCAGCACAAGCAGAAAGCTTTGGAGTGAAGAAGGCAGAAGAAGAAGAAGAAGAAGAAGAAGAAAGTAAGTCTAGGTTGTATTCCTTGTCAAGAATTCGGAATTCTGTTTCCATGACTCTCCGTTGTTGTAGATTTCCTTCTTCCAGATGGGTACCGAAGCTTTGATTTCGTCGATCACGAACTGGCAAGCTTTCAGCGCGTCTTGTCGATGTATGGACGAGACGGCGATGAAGACACTTTCCTGGCCGATGGGTACAACCCCAGTCCTGTGCGCCACCGCCATCCGCTTCAACTCCCATCGCTCCCTGGCCGCTTGACAGATCCTCCTCAGCTCACGGTAGGCCATGGTCTCATAAGCCTCATAGCGGAGCTCCAAGACTTCCTGTCCTTCGAACGTGTCTCTGGTGGTACCACTGAAGGTGGCGATGGCGCCAACGCTGGAATCCCGAACGGCATCCATGTATCGCATGATGTCAAGAGGCTTCTCCTTGATCTCTACAACATCGTCTTCGACACCCTCTTCTTCTACAACTTTCCTATCTGCCGATGCCATCACCGGTGAAACCCTAACCCTAAACCCTAACCCTCCTCTTGTCGCGTGCAGAAACCCTTCTTCTCTCGTTTTCAAACGTCTATCGCTCTCCTCTTATCTCCTGTATGTAGATGAACAAAATGGGTCGAAGCGTAGATAACGTCCGCTCACCTGGGGACCACCTGACATCAGTGTTTGTGTTTTTCCAGCGAATCTTCGCACTATGGCGACCAAAACAAGTTGTACAAGGGGTTTTCTTCCAAAAAATACACAAAGGTCGCCGTATTTTGAGGAAAGCAAAAGTTAGAAGTCGCCAGATTTAGACAATGAGTCCCTTAAGGTTGCTAGAGTATAGGAGGATTCCCAAAAAATTCTACTTTCCTGTCTGACCTCTAGCCAAATTTGGCTAAATCGTTTTCTATATGATCACCATTTTGACTACATCCCAAAAACCTTCAAAGAAACCCCGTTCTGGTGTCTGCTCTGCTTTTGCTCTTTTACAGTTGTGGGTACGTCGGGCATATAGCAAACTGGGCCCTCCTCGATTTCTGTTGACATGCTCTTGTTGTACTCAGTTACGAATCGACCCATTTGTCTTTTCCTACTTGTCCACAGCTACTAAGTGCAGCTACAAATCATTGAACCGAAAAACAAAAACAAATTCAAAGAAGATTACAAGTTACACTCCAAACCCTTAAGATTAAACAAAACAGCAACCGTCTAAACAAATATCTCCCACAACTATCACAAAAGACAGAAGAATCACCAGAAAACCATTGACATAAAACAAGAACTCCTCAATTTAGGTACGACTACTACTAAATCCAGATAAAATCAGAGCTGCCACAACTTGAAGAAACTTGGAGAAATAATATTTTTCTCTCTCTGCTACATTTCCTAGAGAATTCCTAGAAAAAAGGAAAGGGTGATGTCTCAAGACTTATTTTGGC
Organism: Sphagnum contortum; assembly: GCA_963920785.1. Taxonomy (NCBI): domain Eukaryota; kingdom Viridiplantae; phylum Streptophyta; class Sphagnopsida; order Sphagnales; family Sphagnaceae; genus Sphagnum; species Sphagnum contortum. The sequence continues at coordinate 9,871,312 of OY987290.1, read as the reverse complement.
AGCTCCGAGGATTCTTGTCTTTTGAGAAAGAATTTGCTTGCTTAGTTAGAGTTCAGGCTTCATACCACAGAATTTAAATTTTGGTGTCATGTCATTGAACTCATCCTCCATTTTTGAAAGCAAAAGCATTACAGGAACGATTTGGGTTCTTTGCATGTACCTGTCCACAAGTGTGATCTAAGTGTCCGTCCACAAGTACTTTGCTCAATGTATGACCATGGCAGGTTAAGGGTGGAGAATGCAGATCTTAGAGAGAGCAGGTAGCAAGTGTCCAATGCCCCTACAGAATCTGCACACTGACCATGTACAGCACTAGTTGAGGTAAATCACTAGAAAGCAGAAAGATTCAGATTGTATGTATCCACTCTACATTTTCTAGATTTTGAAGAAAAGTTCCTGCTTGGGTGCATGTCTCTTGTTGTGAGCCTGCTATGTACTTGAAAGACAGAATGTGATAAACTGGAAGAATTCTCGCCATTTTCACACATTTTACAATTGTTGTTGGGTCCGTGGGCTGGATTCAAGGTTCTTGAGTTTTGAAAACAATTGCTAGCCACATTAAACAGTAGTCATTCTCTGAGATGCTTGTCAAATGAATTCTGTTACAAAGACATATTAGGTTGCAAATGACCAATGAGCACTTCTGGTTACAATGTTGTTATGGCTACAATCTGTGTTCACCATCATCAGGTCACAGCTTTTTGATTGCAAGCCAATTTGATCATGAGTAACCTTGCCAAACTAGTACAAGGTAAGTAAAGTATCATCCATATCTAACCATACACGTGCATCTACCTACCCACTCGTCACCAATCAGTGCATTTCTTCTTACATTGCTTCTTACATAGTAATTGCTTACATTCCTTACCTATGATACATACTCATTTACATATTGTTAACTAGTTAGGGAAACAAGGGAGTTGAAGGAAGGGTTTACATGATAAGTTACTTAGTTGTGTGTCATTCACAACTCCGTCATACCAAGTTTCCAATGGATGGTGCATTGGTGGGCGTTGCGTCACAAGTTATCAAAGAACTTTGAATCCTAAAATGTTAAGGATTTTTTTAAGATCTTGACTTAGCATATCCATGGTTATTTAGATTGCCCAAACAAACAAAAAATGAAAGAAATATGATTATCAAAAGTAAACATGATCACTATTTGGTCACCAACTTAATTCATACTTTAAGATTTTGGCACACACATGCTCTTTGTAGCTCTCTTGGGTTGTTCCTTTGTCTTTGGAGCTCAAAGAGGTAATGCAAAAGTTTAGCTTGACACACCAATAGCTCTTTAGATCACTCAAAATAGACGTGAAACAAAGATGATATGAGATGTAAAAATAAAAGGTTTTTTATTTTTTAAAACCACATTATGTGATTTTAATATGCTTTGTGTTTCTCCTTTGCCTCTGGAGCCAAAAGAGGTGATGTAGAGCTTAGCTTGATGCTTCTGTAACTCTTTCCATCACTCAAACAAACATGAAAGAAGAAAGATCCAGAAGCCTTTAGTCACCAGCTAGTGATCAGTGATGTTCTACCCTAGACAACAAGTACCTGGTTGCCTAATATATAGCAAGATTCTTAAAATTTTCTACTGCCTCCCTGAGTTGTAGTTAAATTTGGCTAAGTTCTCTTGTGGATGATCAACAGTTTGGCTACGTCACAAAATTTAAGAAAAAGACTCTAGACCCATCTCTTGAGTCTTGTTAATTCTCTCTTGAAAGTTTGGATCCCTATGTCACAGGGTCTCTCAAAAAGTCCATAATACTTGCCCCCACAATGGTTCAAAGTTCAAAACACTCTGACACAATGATAAAAGCTGCAATAGAAAATCTGATACTTCGATGTGGAAACTGGCATCTGCACTTGAGTTTGTAGCCTAATCTGATAATAATGACACCTCTTAGTGTTGAGGAGGACACTGTTTGGGTGCAGGGATCCATTGTGGCCAAGCTCTCAAAATCTCAATGTAGTTGAGTTGAGGGCCTATCTCTCATGCATAAGCCACCAGTATTGCTGATAATCCATATGGTCTCTACATGTAACTGAATCCTTTTGTACAGAATCCCCAATACTAAAACCCGTGAGCTTTCCAGTTCTTACAGATGAACCTGGAGAATTTGAAGATGGTTTCATTCAAACCATCTCCAAAACAGGTGATGGTATTTTTTTTTAATCCATTTTCCAATTGTAGTGGAGCATGAGTCACATGGTTCATGAGTTAGGTACAGTGCCTTGCCATTTAGTGGATTGTGGCAATGCTATGTGCTCACAAGTTATGTGGATATGTAAACACGCATGTAACACAATATCTCAATACTAGGTAAGTTATATACTTGCCTCATACCAGCCAATAATCAGCCTTAGACCCTAGTACCAGCATCAGGCAGGCATGAATTCTTTCAAAGTGATGATAGCATTAGAATTTTAGGACGTTCTAGTAATCATGTGTTTAACAGTAGGCAAAATCATCTATTTGCATTGAAGTTATCTACTTTGTTGAAAGGGGAATTTAAGGGGGCCCAGCCATCTGTGTTGAAAAGTAGTTGTTGCTTCATCAATGTCTGATGAAAAGAATTCCCACAATTCTAGATTGGTACTCAAAGGACATGAGACATGCACCCCTATAAAGCCTTGGCACTTCTGCTATCTTATTGTTACAGAACCTGAGATGATGCCACAACAAAAGGATTTTGATTTAGCATGAGTTTGGAAAGATAAACAAATGAGTTTGTGTGATAGAAATTTAAAGCATTTTCCATTTTGTTTTGTTTGGGTTGCGTCATATGCGCGAGTTTTCGAAGAGCTTTCAGATGTTATGTGGATTGAGCATTGCAATATGGATTTGGGTGAGGGTTTGATCAAATAAGTGCATACATTGGACCTCCAATTGGTGAACTGCACTGCTGCCCTCACTCAAAAAATGGTATGAAACCTAAACTTTCCTCTCTTACATGTAGCCAAATTTGGCTAAGTCTTTTTGTGGATGATTACTAACCCACCTACCTCACAAATTTGGGGGGGGAAAAAAAAACACCCATGTTTGGGATCCTACTTATTTCACTTTGAAGTTGATGCCTCTAACATGGTTATGTATGAGTGACACATCAAAAGTCCTTTTTCCACCATTGAAACTTTGGATCCAATTGTGGGCAGCTTTTCTATGTATGTGCATCAGTCATCTCAACATCAAATGCATGAGTTTGGCTGAATGTTTTACCAAAGACTTCTAAATGTGTAAAGGTGAAACCCAAAAGCTAGATTTGTAATTTAAATTTATGAATGAGCAATTTGAATCAAAATTTTCAAAATAAGGTTTTCAATGGAGGTCAGATCCGTGTAGAAAGAAAGGGCTTACGGTGGTTTTAATAAATAAGCAAAGAGCAATCATGTATGTGGGTACAAAGGGATTCTTGTACTAGAGAGAAGTGCTAATGAATAGCATGGCTTTTAGCATCTGACAAACGTTAATCTCAATGATGCCCATTGCCTACAGTCTGCAACAGGAATGAGAACTGATTCAACAAGTTTAAACAGAAAACAAACTGCTCTGGCAATTGGTGTTCTCCAGAGAGGGGATAATTTGGATCCTCCCCCAAGACAGAAGATGTAGTAGGCCATTGGGTGGACCCAGCCAAGTGGTCAGTGACTTGGGATCTGGATCAATGGCAAGTAGCTGACATCATAGTTTCAATTCTGCCACATCATTAGGAGCTTTGCATATACTGCCTAATTTGCCATACCTCATGATGTTTTGTAAGTATGTGTCTGTCTGCGGCATGCATTTGAATCAGTAAATGACACAATGAAGCTTAAGGTGAATGGCAGAATGTGTAGAGCGATGCACTTGGAGTGAGGCGTTCTCGAAATGAGTACAGAACATCATGTAATGCATCTTTAGATCAGAAAATTGGGGGCCTCCCCAGTGCAGTTTCTAGTAAAACACTTGGAGAAATTTCCTAACTGCAGTTGTAGAACAGCTTTTATTCAGGAATGTATGTCTTTTCTAGGAGGATCTTGCTCAACACTTCAACTTTTGAGTCATTCTAAACTATGTTCACAAGTAGACATTAGGCTCGATTTTGTTAATGGGAAGGAAGGAGAAGAGCTTGCACAACATCAAAAAGTAAATAGAGCGAGCTTGGTACTTTTTATGGAGCAGACAGTTTGTTGGAAAATTTGTGAAGCAACATCAATAATGCTGCAACAATCATCATTATCATCATCATCTTCTTCTTCTTATAATTTTCAAATATTTCACATTACACATAAGCTTGTCAACCATCCAGAAAAAACCGCAGTTGGGAGATTACAATACCTTCTACTTTGACTCAAAACCCAAGGCTGGAAAATGGAACAATAAAAGGAAAAGTACAGAGTCCAAACACTTTGAATCATAGTAAAGTTATGCTTGAAGTCATATAAATTTGAGATTGGCATAAATAATGAAGTATTGAAAACCATATGGGAACCTAAGAAAAGGGCAAAAATAGTTGATCGTTATCGGTAGTGTGAAGCAATGCGATGCCCAAGTGTTTTAACAAACAAGTAGTAGCTTCATTGATTGTAACAGAGTTGAATCTAAACCTTGGTGAATCAAGAAAGGAATTTCCTTGGATCTAAGCAAAGATCTAATGAATTTGTTAAACCCTATATGTTTTGCATTGAAAAAAATGGAAGTTACTTTCCTAGGATCATGAATCAATCTTGGCGTGAAGCAACAAATTACAAGCATGAAGGCAAGCTATAGTCTGTCACTTTTGGTGTGACAATGTCACTTTTGGTGTCACAATGGTCATTTATGTAAGTTCATATGTGTTTAGATGCTTGTGGTGAATAACAATATTTTGAAATTTTCAATTGATTTTTCATTATTAACTTGATTATGAATACATATACATAACTTTTTTTGAAAATCATACATTTGCTATTGGTAATTAGTTGTTTGGATTATTAATAAATTGAAATTTTCATATTAAATTCCACTCAAAATTGTTTATGGTGACTTAGGATGCCTTGACAAATGAAATAATAAAGTTACAAGTGAAATATTTTTTTTAAAAACCTTAACCAAATGGTAGTTATGGGCTTTTGAAAGGTCATAATCAAACCTTATGTTTGAAACCTTTTGAAGTGGAATTATTTTTTGTTTCTCAAGATTTTTGGGTCTAATGAATGTGTTTTTAAAATCTCTACATGGGTCTTCATTCATTTCAACTTTATGGATTTTCATTTTAAGTAACTAGTGAAAGGGTGCTAGTTATTGGGAATAAATGCTAATAAACTGAAGGTCGAAGGTTATGGCTTGTAACTTGTGACTTGATAGCCAATTTCAAAGTATCAAGATTCTCCTCAAGGATGGATATGAAAACATAATTAACTTCCTCAAAATGATTGAAATGTTTTTTTTGTGTTCATTAAGATTCATTTGTGTGAGGAGTTTGCATCCCATTCCCAAATCTAACATTTATTCCATCCATTATGATAAAATGATTACTTTAAAAGCTTATATTTAATCAATTATTAGCAATTCTATGGCCTCAACTTTTTGTATAAAATAAAGTCTCATCATTTGGTTCATTATCGAAGTTACATTTTCACTTTGATGTTATTTGGTCATTTTCATCAAGTACCAAATTAGGGGTTTTGTTCATTATCAAAATGTGATCTACATTTTGTCATTAGAAAGTGAGTTCAAATTTGTATGTGGTAATGGAACTTGATGGTTTTCTTTAAATCTTTAAAAAAACATATTCTAAATTAATGAATGGTTATGAACCAACAAGAAAAAAATTGATATTTTTTCAAAAGTTTTTTAAATTTTCTAAATGTTTGATTGTTAATGTTGCAACCCAACCTTGTGCTTGAAATCAATTCCCAAAGATGACATTTTAAAATGTCTTTCTCAAGCCCCAAAAACAAAAGATTATAGATGTTTAAGGAAAATGAAATGTTCACCTTCACAAATAAGTAATGCATGAAAGTCCATATGAGATATTTTAAGATTTCCAAGATCTTTATTATCATTGTGGGGTGGGACTTTAGGTGTTGTGGTCTTCATTTTGTGCTTGCAACCAAGGTTTAAATAAATTTAAAAATCAAGCTAAAAGCAAGCCTTAGGTTAAACAAGAAATAAATAGTAAAAACATTTTTCCATTGGCCCTTGTGATCACAAAAAAAAATTTAACAATAATTTTCTATTACATTTTCTAATCTAAATGTATGCATAGTCATGTCACAACTTTATAAGTCAAACATTGACCAAAATGTATCATGTTATTAAAAAATGAACTTATCATTTTCTTTTTATGGGAGCACAAATTTATTAAAAGTTTTTTACAAATTATCCATTTATTTTTCATCAAAATTGTTCTTAACACTCCCATTATCAATTAATGGAACAAATTCAAAATAGTTGCATTAATCAAATGGAATCTATTCATTCAATAAAACACATCATCAAATTGAAATAGTTTTTCATTGTGTTGTGACGTGTAGTGTTGTGACATACAATGTCCTAAGGGTGTAAATCCATAGTAAACACTATTAAACAAAAAAACCTAAACCAATCAAAGGTAAAAACTAAGCAACCAAAAAGAGATGCACTCACACATATATAAACAATGCACAAGAGGAGGCTAAAATGAAATTCTCATGTATCATAAATTGCAAAGAAGGGAAGAAAACAACATAATGTATGTAAATAGTGATTGTGTAATAATTGTCGTGAACATCTAAAAATCTAGTTTAACTATGGAGGAATTTTTCCCTAACAAAGGAATTTAAGAAAAAACTAATAAGGGAAGGGAAGAACTTGGCCTTTTATGTAGCTACTAACAAGTTGAAACCCTAAACAAGCCATAACCCTAAAACACCTAATAACATACAATAACCTAAAAACGTACACTAACCCTAAAAGCCTTCATTAACCTTAAAAGGCATGATTGGCATGCCCGTAATTGGCCATCATGTATGGTCATGCATACGGGCATGACAGTTGTCGTGATGTGTAGTGTCATGACATACGGTGTCATAAGGGTGTAAATCCATAATAAACTCTACTAAACAAAAAGACTAAAACCAATCAAAGGTAGAAACTAAACAAAAAGGAGATACATGCACACACACATATATATAATGCACAAAAGGAAATGAAATTCTCGTGTATCACCCCCCCCGAAACCTGAGCCGGGAAAAACGTGGCATGGTTTGTGTAGAAATTGAGGTGTTGTAAGAGAACATGATGAACAATACCAAATGCCGATGGGAACTTGAATGAGCTCCGGCTTGAAGCAAAATAAATGGTATCCACCATTATAATTATCACAAAGCAACATTTGATCAACATCATATGTCCTCTAACATACATGACATGGATAGTCAAGTGGAGGAATCCAAGTCGATGTGATGATGGTTGGATCTAAGTTCGGTAGGTGGCAGGGCGCACAATTTTTGGAGTGATTTCGAATTATGCATTCGTTAGTTATTTGCAACTCCAACACACCTAAAGGCCTAATCACCTTAATCCTCAAGATAGTGTGACCAGAAAAAATGTTTAGAGTATCATTAAGTTGCCTCTAAATATACACAAAATCACCAATATCAAATTATCTCACTTTAGGTTTATAATTACCACCTCGTGTGTTGTGCAATGGACAAGTTCTCCATGGCCATGGGCATAACCCTCCTAAATAGAATAGCCCTTTCTGCGATGGCCTTAGCCCAAGTGGTTAAGGAGTCCAAGTCCATAACCTGGTTCATTTGAGCAACAATGGAAGAGGGTGGAATGGGATGTCTCCCAAAAAGTAGAAAGTAAGGAGAGAAATGAAACAAATAGGCATGTTTGGACATCCTATAATCCTTGGTGATGTAAAGTAGGGCCAGGTCCCAATGTTTTTTGTTTTTAGTGAAGCAAATATTCTAAAATCCCTTCTTGCATGTCTAAACCATCATCTCTGTGAAGCCATCAACTTGGGATGATCCTTTGAAGTCCGGTGATAATCAATGAGAGCATGATCAAGTAGGTCTTGGAATTCACCTCTGAATTTGAATCTTTGATCAGTAAAGCACTCAACACAAGCCCTAAACCTACATAGGACTTATTGTAAGAAAACCTGACTAGTGTTGTGTGATGACTTGTCAAGTAGCACAACAAGCTCAACCCACTTTGAAAATTACTTGATCATAATCATGATGTACGCTTGTATTGTAGCTACAATAGGAACACAAGAAAGGAAGAGTAATAGCAACTCAAAAACACAAGAAACCAACAAGCAAAAAAAACCCAAGAAACTCAAATCCAAGAAAGATTTGCCACTTTCAACATTAAGTGACAAAGCATTTTTTCTAGAATTTAATTGCAAAAAAGGAAAGAAAACGTAGTGTATGTAAACAGTGGTCGTGTAATAATCGTTGTGAGGATCTAGAAATCATGTGGAGGAAACTCTCCCCAACAAAAGAATTCTAAAAAAATTAACAAGAAAATAGAAAAACTTGGCCTTTTATACAACCATTAATAAGTTGAAACCCTAAACAAGTCATAAATCTAAAACATTTAATAGCGTACAATAACCTAAAAACATACATTAACCCTAAAAGGCATGATTGGCATGCCCATAACCAGCTATCATATATGAGACCATGCATATGGGCATGACAATTGGCATGTTATCATCATAATATGTCATGTGCAATTATGACATCAACAAGCTAATGGAAAGAAACCCTAAGTATGAGACGTGATGAATGTGAAAAGGAGTCAGTGAATCATTCACACAAAAGCACAAAAATGGGAAATATGTGGGAATCAAAACTTCTAACATGCATTCCCATTTTGAGAATTGAAACTCATAAGTATTCAATATGAGGTTTGAAAAGTTGAAACATGTTTGAATTAAACAATCATGGTGTCATTCAAAAGTCTCAATGAAAGCTACCATATGTTGGGTTCACATAATCAAACAAAGTGGATCCCCAATTTTTAGGAGCATTTGAAAAGTATAAACAAAAATTACCAAGAAAAAAATTGACCATTTAATGATTGGAATATATAAGAGCTTAGTTTATCGCATTGATAAGGGATATTTTTAAATGGATTTTTATCTTTCAATCAATTAAATTTCCTATGAATTTAATGAGGTTTGAAAGTTTCAAAACACCAAAGTGTCTCACCAAAGTTTTAGTAGAACAAGGCTTTGGGAATTTTAGGAATGTTATTTCAAAGAAGTTCTAGTGGGCATTGGGCACCTATATAAATTGTTATACTCATCTACTCCATGATGAACCATGATGAATGTGTGATGACTTGTGGTTCAAAGTTGGGTTTAAATTGTACAAATTCCCTCTTTTATTTATTTTGTTGAAACAAAGAGTTTAAATGTGCCATGAAATAGTATGTATTTTGAACAACCCGTAGTGTTCACTACTTGGACATAGTAACAAGGAATTAAAGAGCACACTAAGAGTTTGAAAAATTTCCATTCATGCAATCATATCAAAGGATTGTTATTGATACCATTGGTTAGAACTATCAAGTTTGGTCTAAATAATGATGACTATATCTATAAGGAAAACATATGGCAATACCTATGTAAGTAGAGCCACAAATGACATCATGTTAAGTAGAAAGAGAAAGGGAAATCAAATTGAAAACTATGAGATAATCAAAGATTTCAAGAACAAAAGTTTTTTTTTTTTTTTTCATCATGAATTTCATTGATCCACATAAATGGTCCATGTTCAAATACCAAATGAAAAAAAAAATTATAAAAAAAAACCCATGGGAAAGAAATATTGATGGAAGTACACAAATGCCTATAGGTATTACATTCCACATTTTAAACATATTCTCATTTCCAAATGCATCAAAGGTAGAAGAACTCACAAGATTGGACATCACAAAATGAAAAGAAAGGTTTATCTCTTACCAAAGAGTTGTTTTTTCATAAGCTATCATAGACCTTCATTGCGTTGGTGCTATGAATCAAGAAATTAAATCCATGCACAAGAACTTGCAACCTAATTTTCTTGGCTTACAGGTAAGGGGCAATCTTAGCAAAATGAGTATACAAGGTTAAGTTTGGTTTCAAGGATGGAATAAATTTCAAAATCTATCTAGCACCCAAATGATTTCAACAAAAATCAAAAACCTCTTTCAAAAACATTTCTCCTTGGTAATTAAATGAGTTGCAATTACAATCGTAATAACTTTTGAAATCAACTTTCTTTGACAATATATTAAAGCATATTGTCTATCCCCAACACCTTTTTAAAGTCATATTATTCGAACAAAAAATAAAAGTCTGAAACAAACTAGAATATGCCTTATATGGATTGAAACAAGTTCCTAGACCTTTGATTACCAAATCAAGAAATATTTTAATGTTTGCACATTCTATTTGCATGATCTATCCATCATTAGGAACAAAAATTCCAAACGTAGGGAATGAAATTCTTAACTATAAGCTCAATTTGAGATGATTAATGTAGGTACTACAATATATCTTGACTTAAAAACAAAACACGTGCAATGATAAATAATAAATTCATTTTGCATTTGTATAGATTTTGGTTTAATAGATTACAATTCCTTCTGCAGACTTTTGCCTAAGAACCTCAAAGCAAAGAAAAATACCAATTCTCCAACCATAGATGAATCTACATGCTATCAAAGAATTGTTGAGAAATGCATTTTTCTCTCGAACATTAAGCCCAACCAATTTTTCTAATCGTGTCAATTGATTTGTGGACCAACCTCACATGTTCCCAAAAATGTTCGTATGGTGTTCACAATTTGTTCTCCATGTGATCTTTCTTTTTCTCCTATATGTTTTGCCACGTGTTCTCATAGTTCCCATGTGTCCTTCACATTTGTTCCTTAACTTACCCTACATGTTTGCCAAATGTTCCTTATGTTGCTCTTCATAATTCCAATGCACCCACCATGTTGTTCCCAATAACCCCACATTTGATCTCCTATTCCTTGTCCAAAGTCCAAGCATCATCTTTTTAGCCTACACATGTGGGCCAAATGGGAAATGGGAAGATATGTTTATGGTACCTTCTTGGAAACTTGTATATTGGGAATGCTCAATAAACCCTAAACTATAGAAGTTTAGAGTTTAGGGTTCAAACCCTAAACCAAACTTAGAATAAACTTGGAACTTCTATATTGGGAGTGTTCAATATTTTGAAATCTTATTTTGGTGTGATGGGCCAATTGATGAGGTCCATGACCAAAAAAAAAAAGGAAAAAAATAAAAATAAAACTAGTTAAAAACCTTTAATGCACCAACAGTCAATGTTCACAAATTACAATACATAACTTTAGCCAAGATGAAAATATCTCATATTCCCGATATCTATTTGGAAAAGGTGATGATAGCATCTACCAACTTCACAATCCTTTTGTAGAGCTTGTGAGCAAATTGTAGTGGTACTGAGAAAACAATTTTTTTTTCCCTCTCCCAAAACTGAAATTCTGATCTAAATATTTTTCTAAATTTGATTATGTGCACGTTATTTGAATAAGACACACTACATATTTTTGGGTTAATTTTGTTAACAAATGTAGCTTATTTAATGTCTTCCCTACATGTACATAAGTTGATAACATAGTACTTGGGCGACTTTGGCACTAATTATATTATCTTCATTTTTGCCAAAAATTTCAGAATAAAACAAATCTTTATTTCAAAAAACTTGAAAATTCAATCCTGGATTTTGCATACAAAATTGAACTTTCAAAAACTATTTTTTCCTATTCTTGCAAAACATCTTGTGAAAATGCTTACAAATATGTTATGGAGCTTGTTTGGAGAACAATGTAACAAAAGAACCTTTAAATGCAATGTGGGAATATAGAGGCCTTCATTTCCTTGAATCAATATGTCTGGCATCATATAGTGAACATGAAATAAGTATTTTAAAAACATTCTTTTGTTTCATGGTTTACGATATTATGGCAAAATGATGTGGGTGTTGCTTGTTTTCTAGGTTTTACTAAGCGTATGTAACCCTTCCAAATTTCAAAAAATATGTTATGGAACCCAAAGGCTTTATGAGATATCTTGAGAGGGGTAATGCATCTGAATTGAGTAATTATAGGCATGAACAATACCCTTGCAATAGCCCAAACCAAAATAATTGAGCCCATGGTGTTTGTAGGTTACCCCAAATAGGGTATTGTTTTCCTTCCAAGTTTTGGTCTAGTTATGAAGTACCCCTCTAGAAGCTGAGCTCCTCCTCGTCGTGCATTTGAATGATTGGAACCAAAAAAAACACGACAATGAGGAGCTGATGTTCCAATATTCCCCATGCATTTTTCGTGTATGGGCTCATATTTGTCAAAGAAAATCAGATGGTGTTGAGTTTCAAAGGTAATGATGTCAATGGAACTAGTTTCAAGCAGATGCATTGTTGATTGTTGTTCTCTCTATAATCATTGCTTTAAGGGTAACACTAATGTTTCTGTGCAAATTTTGATCATAGGACTATTTCATGTTTTATAAAAAAATAAAATAAATAGAATGTGCATTGTGTGTATGAAGGTGACCCCCCTTTCTGCGGGCCTTACCACCTTGTAAAGCACTTGAACAAATTTTGTAGCATATTTGGAGGGCACTTTATATCCATGAGTATCCTTTTTACGAAAGAGGAGAGACATTATGCCTACTCCTTAAAGAGTGGGAGGAAGGTACACCTACTTCCCATGCCTATAAGCTTCAGTTTATACTCTCCCATGGATGTACCTTCTTCAATCTGAACTAGAGAGAAATGCACATGAAGATTTAAGTTATGTGCAATGGAAATCAACAGAAAACAAAGACCTCTCAATGTAACATCCTTTCCAAAATGTCTGAGACAAGTCTAGTATGCCCTTTCATTAATACTAAACAGCCCAAAGTAGATTCTTGTCACTTATACACTCCATGGACTGGCACAGCATTCAACTCTCTCAAAAAACATGGCAGCACCCTTTGGTTTTCTCAAACTTTACATCTTTAGCAGCCATTCTAAGAATCCAAGGAGATCTGTGGATGAAGAGTTGAAGACACTCAGTCAATTGCCCATGATTCTTGAAGAGGCGTTTTCATGGTGCAAACATGAACCAAGAACCCCTTCTCCAGCCTTGTGGTCACTGGAGGCCACTCCTAGCCTCTCCCTGAGAACAATTCTAGGTGTAATTTAGAGGGTCCTCTAAACCCTCTAAACCAGGTCCTCTCACAAAAGGGTACCATGAACCCATTCCTGGTATCAAGAATATCTCCCCTAAATCTGAACAGTGTCCCAAACAAGCATGACAGTGGGGACAATGTAAGCTCCTCAAAATGCAATAAGCATATAGAAGGTGCAGCATTTATTCTGAACATAAAATGGCAGAGAGAGCCTGCAGGTCAAATTCTCTGAATTTGTGTGTTGTTTGCATCTGCACCTGTACTTGTGCTATTCAAACTGGGGCAGAATGGGAGCATAAACCCAAGACTTGACGCTATTCAGATATGCAAGAGCAAGCACAAACATTGACACAGGGTGTTTAAAAGGATTGAAATATCCCAGCAAATGTACACAGCAAATGTCCCAGCAAATCTCTCTCAGAGATGCCTTCAACTTGTGGACTTTCAGCTCTTTCTCACTCAGGTATTGCTTGCCCACTGACTAACAGGGCAGAGAATGTGGATGCAGAAAGACACAGAGAGCAAAATAAAACAACAGAGAAACAGAGGCACACTGAAACATGATTCAGTCAATTAGTGATGCAATGCTATTGGTAACCCCCCCCTTCAATCCCATCCTCCAGGATATTGTTGCCTGGTCAGGAGTGAAGATCGCAAGTCACTGACAGACAGACAGACAGACAGACAGACAGGAGATTAGATATCACAGTCACTGTGCAGCAGCATCACTACATTGCAGCAAGAGTAAGATCAAAACTACCATACACCCAAATCTAGCCCAAAAGAAGGGTGATTGAGATGTACATTACAGTGGACACAATAGTGGCATAAGGAACACATCCCATGAGGCAAATGCTTCTCACACAACCTGTTGCCATAATGCTCCTCAAAAATCTTCGTAAGAATGCGGCCAAGTTTCCTCAGGGTGAAGCTCACCAGAACACCATGTGACAAGGAAACCCTAATAAGTACCAGGAACATATAATACTCTCAACCGGCAAGAGATTAATCATAGAGCAATGGTGTACAATTCTTCATAGTTTTTAGTTTTAAAAACAACACGCTTTCATTTTACATCAACCCTATCACAAAATCTGAACAAAAAGCACAGTGGTAGAGGACTAGAGATGTAACCCTAACCGCAAGCTTTTTAGCCCACAGAACTCTTGCCAAAGCTGGAACATGCAAAAGAAGATGCCGTTGGATTGTCCAACTTGTCCAAGAGCTCAAAGACCATCCAAAGGAAAAATTCACCCCATTCCTGTGCTCCGAGCAGTGCTTGCAGAGCTTTCAAATGCAGTCAGTCGCCTCTCTTCCTTTTTCCAAGAGAACTTCATAAACGTCAAGAGCTTCTTTCTCTCTCTACCTGATCTCTTGCTAGTCCTATCTGCTGGAAATGATCATCTTTTTTTATCTGCCCCTGCTAAGAGCTTTCTCAGCATCCTTGACCTCGTCCAGAATGCGATCCCTACGCTTAACAGGAATGGGATATGTAGGGCCAAAACTGATGTAATGCCCGGCAATGGCATTCACAACAGAGTACATATTGCTAAACGACGGCTTCCCGGCCACTTTCTTATCGCGTCTGTACTTGGCAACCCAATCGTTGGAGATGTGTCTGAGGTTAGCCACCGCCTCTGCCTTTCTGGGGTCCGTCTTGTCCAGCTCCAGCGTCGCCTTCACCTGGTCAATCACTTCCTGCGTCTCGTTCTTATAATCCTCCGCCCCATCCGCTACTGCTGCTCCCGCCTCAATCAGCGACAACACCAGCAACAACCCGGTCGTCGCTCCTCCTCCCAACAAACTCATCACTCTTCTCGATACCCGGCTGCTATGCTCGTCCCCCGAGCTCGTCCTCCTCGCTCCACAAACCGTGACCGGGCGAGCAGTACAGCTGGTGCGTTTGCTCAAACTCGGCACTAAGGAGGAAGGAGATGATGATGATGATGATGATGATAATAATGATGATGAAGAGGCGGAGAACGAGGACGAGAAACTGGACAGCAAATTCGCTGGGCAACTGCTGCCGGTGAGCTGAAGAATCGCTGACAACGACGACGCCATCGCTGGAATTTGGACGACAACGCTCGAGCTTCTTCGGTATCGCAAACTGGGGACCAAATTTTGGACGTCCAAAGCTCTCCGGGAATAGAGAGCAGGAGAAACTTGGTACAAAAATCCCCCTCCCGCGGGGAAATCTGACGTGGCTCGATGCAACTGGACAAAATCTATTTTCATTAGACGTGGCCTTCACCCATTCGTTCTTACCGGATAAGCGGCTTTTTGTGGTTTTTTTGTGTCCGCATTCACACTTTGTGAGCCAAATTAGGTAACTTCATTCATTCCATACACTCTGGCTCTGTTTTACTTCGCCACGCTGTCCTGACTCCACGCCGTTGGATTCCTGTAGATCTGACGTGTAGGATCCGATTCGACAATTATTTCTCATAAGTTGAAGCCTTTTTTTAAATAAATAAATAATTTATTTGCGAAAATTGGAAACCACACCAAACTGCACTATATATAATTATAAAAATATGATAAATTTATTAAAAAAACTCTTCACTGCTTGGATGAAGAAGATTCCATTACCCATGATGGAATACATGTCATTTATTTATATAAAATTATGGAAAATGAAATTTATGAAAAAAAAATCCATATTTTTCCTTTATTTCCAGCATGAGGAGAAATATGTATTTATTAAAAATTCCCCCCCTCCCCTTTTTCTCTGATTTTTGGGGAAAAAACAGAAAAAAAAAAAAGAGCTTGCATAAAAAGTTGTAAATGAATGTGTGCAAGGGAAAATTCTCCAACTGATTTTGCATATCACAATGTGACATTTCAAGTTGTGTATAAAACTCTTACTTAGTTTGATATTCTAAAGTTTAATTCAAATATCGTATGCATTTTTACTTTAAAAACAATGCTCCTTATTTAAATTTTCTTTTCCTTGAGTTTTAAAGAAAATAATTTCAATTTGATATTTGGTTATTTAAATTTATTACCTCTATTCTCAACAACAATAGCCTATATCAACACTTGTTGTGCTTGTCGAATTGTACAAATTAGGTCAACTACTATGTGAACCAAAAATTGATAGTATGTGAAAATAACATTTCTGAAAGAACATGTAGTTTCATCCATTGTTGTTGTAATCTTTATTTATTTATTTATTTATTTGGTGAATTTTTGCCATGTAATGATCAAACCATATATATGTGTATATATGGAGCACATATTTAAGAAAATTCACCATTTAATTTTTTTTTATACCAATTTTAGATTTAAATCTTAAGTAGGCTAGAAAATAACATGGAGCTCATAAAAATGGACTTTGTCCACAAGGATGTCTTCATTTATTGTTTTTATCTTTCTTGGAATGTTTACAACAAAGGTTACAATAGAAAATTGAAAAAAAAACCCCTAGTTTCACCTTCCCCAATTATAAAATTTCCACCATAACATTTGGTTTTAAATTACTTTACAAGATATCTATTATTTATGTGTGTTTGTAGTTCTATCCATATGACTAACAATTGTCATTGCATCTACTTAATGCACATAATCCTATTGCGTCATCATGATGTTATAATATTTAATAATCGTTCATTTGTGTTTTTATTTTTTTAGCACCCTAACTTGACTTGTGTTATATGGGTCACAAAGGAAGGTAAGTAAAAAAGGAAAAAACCCTAAAAACTTTGTTTCCTTTTTTAATATTTTTGCTAGGTTTTTGTGAATTTTGGGAATAGGTAAAATGGTAGAAGCAATAGACTTGTGAGAAGTAAGAAGTTTGTCGTTAAGCTCCTTTCATGTCCATAGCCATGATAGTGAATAACTCTTTAACATTAGTAATAACCACAATGTTATGTTTTTGAACTTTGGCCTAATTCAAGCGCTTCTAGCAACAATGAATCTAATGGTGATGGCACAACAAGTCTCAAAATGGTTATCTTGTTCATGAACATCTTGTTGGGTCTTAGAATGTTGTTAGGGTAACTTTTACAAGGTATTAGAATCTATAACATCCTTGTGTTGCTATTATTTGGGATTGACCTTGGTTCTTTAGGTTTGTGTGCATGGACATTCATGTTTTCCTTTTTTTACAAGCTTCATTTCAGTTGTACATAGAAAGTTAAATAAAGTCCAACAGAGGATTTTATTTCTATTTTTATAGAAAAATAGAGTATATGTAGGAAAATAGTAGTCCAAACATTTTGGAAACTATCTTGGTTGATCAAAACAAAATCCATGCTTTCATTTTGAAGAACATACATCATCCATGAAGCAAAAAACAACATTTTGGGTCAATTTGCAATATTATGAATTTAACCACCTATGATAATAATAGTTCTTATGAGAAAATTCTTAACTTAATGAAAGATGATTCAATTAGAACTTGAGAAACATTTTTTTTCCAAATAAAACAAGTTTAATGTTTAAGGTTTTAAAAATAAAAAAGAAGATCCTTACCAAACAAGAGAAATAAAAGGTACAAAAAAAATTCCAACAAAGAAAAAAGTTAATGTAAATGAACTCAAGATATGTGCACCATTCTTCCTTTCATTTCTTGCAAGGAATGTTTTTCCATCCAATTTATTTCATCAATTTACAAGAGATTGCAACCACGCATTTCTCTTTTGCATCATATTTCATAAGTTACCATTTATTGTTTTGATTGATATCCTTTTTTAAGTAATTGAGTTTTTGCTTTATTATCGCATGTGCAAAAACTTAATGATAACATATTGGACTATTCTAGAAAAAGGTTGTGTACCACAAATTGTTGTTATTCTTTTGATGCAATCAATTGATGAGGTTCAAAACAAGGTACACAATGGACATATAATCCTATTAGCAATTTATCATTAAAGGAACAATATAAAACAACAGGTTTACATGGTTTCAAATACAAAGTGAACAAAAGTTTGCATTCATCAAGTTCTTTAAGTCAATTATATTGAAATATGATGAAATATTTTGTAAAGTTTTGAATCAAAGGTCAACATCATGTCATTAGATAATGTTCTACTTTGAACATGTTGTAAATATTGAAGCATTTCCAAATTGGAGAAAAATTTGTGTGTTGTTCTATATAATTTTTTTTATTAAAGGGGTGTTGATTGTTGTTTATTGATAGTGTATATCGTGGACAAATATTTATTAGAATTTTATGATGATAGGTTTTGGTGTTATTGTTTAGAGACTTTAAGGGCCCTTACTTTTTAGGTCGAGGATGTTAATACATTAGTCAATTCAAAGAAATTTTTGGTCATAGTAGAACTCCAACATAGCTTGTAATGGGGTGCAACTCAATATTCAAGT
The DNA here is from genome assembly GCA_963920785.1 of Sphagnum contortum. Lineage (NCBI taxonomy): Eukaryota > Viridiplantae > Streptophyta > Sphagnopsida > Sphagnales > Sphagnaceae > Sphagnum > Sphagnum contortum. The sequence continues at coordinate 9,852,806 of OY987290.1, read as the reverse complement.
GCACTTAGGAGAATAAAGGAACAAGGGGAAACATTATATATATAAGGTTAGTTCTTGTTTATGAGTTGTTTTATGTTTTTAATTTTGGGAACACAATTGTATGTGCATATTATGATCTCTTGAATTGAGAAAAATGTATGTGCAAACTTGTATTATGATGGAAATGCATATCTCAACAAAAGTTGTAGTTGTTGCAAAGGTTGCAAAATTGGTAGCAAAGAAAAAAAGGATGAAGGAGAAAGAGAGGGAATTGGTTTAGCCATAGGATTTTTTATGCATTGTTCATATTATAATTGATTAATAATTGCTGGTCTAAACATTATCTTGGATTTTTTTGCTAAGTATAATCAATTGTGTGAGGAGGAAAAAAGACCTTCAAATTGTTCAAATACAAGCAAATAATCAATTCTTTTGTTAACCTTAAAATTAAATTGATTTTTTGGCAACATTTTTCATTGGCTAAATTGAAACATTCCATTCAACAATAATATTGACTATATCTTTCCAAACAACATTCAACTCCTTGAGTGAATTTATTTTAGGACTTTAGATTGAACATGTATCCTTTTGATAAATTTTATTGTGTTTGAAAGATTAGAATGTAGGTTTCAAATTTTCATCACTTTTGCCAAGTTTTCAAATAGGCTTTGTCCAGTTGTCAAAACCCTAAACCCAAAACACAAGCAAACAAAAATTCTACTTGGTAAGTAGACATAGGTGCTACACAACACATGTTTTGACCGGTCCATTTCATTCATAAGTTATAAACATTTGGGTCCAAGACATGTTATTCATCTTGGAGAAGTTCAACACAATAAATTTGTGGTTAGGGAGAGGCTACCATTAAATTGAATAATGTTGACATTAAAGAAATCGAAACACTTGATGTTATGTATGTTCCCAAACTTAATTAAGAAAATTTTATTTTTTGCTTAGCCATTTGCTATGGCATGAGGATAAATACGCATAATTGAAAAGGTGGACATTGTGTGTGAACCAATGCCAAAGGTCAAATAATGGCATCTTGCACTATTGATAATGCTCTTTATAAAATTGCAAAATGTTAACAAATATTTGCTATTGATGTCCCTATTACTTTTGAATTAACACAAGTTAAATTATGGCATCATAATTAGGCCACATAAATGAAAGGAGAATACAAGAATTGCAACATTTATTTATAAGAATAAATGTATTTGATGTGAAACAATTTTATATGTGTGAAACATGCATTATTGGGAAACAACATCAACAAAGTTTTCCCAAGAATGGAGATCATAAAACATCTTGGTTGTTGGGGATTGTACATTCTAACATTTGTAGTCCCCTTAATGCATACACACATTTTAAATGTTGGTAATTTTAAACATTCATTGACGATTTCTTTCAATGTTGCACCATGATGTATTTGTTAAAACAAAATTAGAAGTTTTCCCAAAATTCAACATTACAATGAACAAATGGAGAATCATACAAGGAGGAAAATTTAGATTATGAAATATGACAATGGTGGATAATACAATCTTATGAATCCAATGCATATTGTGAATCCTATTGAATCAAAAGCCAATTTACGATTCTTGACACAATAGAACAGAATGGTATGTCCGAATGGAATAATTGTACACTTGTCAAAGCTTCAATTACAATGTTCAACCATTCAAGAGTTTCCAAATCATTTTGGGTTAAAAATTTAATCACAATAAGTTATTTGTATATTAAAAGCATGACAAAAGCTTTTCTTAACAAAATAACTCAAGTTGAGGTTGTGCAAGAGTGGGAGAAAACCACATCTTTCACATCTTTGTGTATTTGGAAGCTAGGCTTTTGCATTAAGCAAAAAAACCATCAACAGAAGTTAGACCACCATATTGTGGAGTGTATTTTTCTTGGTTATAATGAAGAAAATAAGGCTTATAAATTGATGAAAAAACATGACAAAATGATCATCATATCATGTGATCTTATACTTGAAGAGATGAGTAATCAAGTCTCCATTATTGATGATACTAAAGATTATATTCTTGATCCCAATTTCTTTAAACCACATACCAATCATAGTTCAATTCATGTTAACTATACCACCCATTCAAACTTTTGTTCATGTTCAAGCATTTTCAACCTTACCACCTACTTCTCCAACTATTCCACCACACCCTTGTCAACATAACATTAGACATAGATCCAACAATTGTAGCTCAACCCTATGCAACATTTAAATAAGATTATTATGTTTCAAAAAATTCCCTACCAAACTTCTTCATAAGCTGCTTATAGTTATAATTTTCAACATAATGGAAAAGCTATTATAAATTTTGTGGAAATCTTTTTTGAAATTGGATTTCAAAACATTCTTTCTCCACACCCAATTTGTATAAGAAAGTTTCTAATATGTCTCATTGAAACTACATCCAACAAATCTACTATAACAAATCTTGCCAAGAAACACCATACAACAATGTTAGCCCATTCCACCATTGATGCCCCTCTCACCATACAAGAACCATTACAAAGTTCTAATGCTAAGGAGTGGGAGCAAGCAATTCAATTTGAATTGGAATTTATAGGAAAGAATCAAAATGGACGTTCATGACTTTACCAACATGGCAAAAGGCTATGAATTTTAAATGCCTTTCAAAGTTAAATTCAATGGACAAGGAGATGTGGAGAAATACAATGTTTGATTAGCGGCTAAAGGTTTTATTCAAGTTGTTAGTAATGATTACATGGATATTTTTTAACATGTTGTGAAAATAGATTCCATTTGAATTATATTAGCACTTGTAACCCAATATAATTTGGAAGTTCATTAGTTGGTTGTGAAGCTTGCATTCTTGAATGGTATTTTGGAGGACGAGATCTATTTAGAAATTCATGAAAGAATCCCAACACCAAAAAAATCAATTTTGTTTTTTGATTTCACAAGTCTTTTTACAGAATTTGCTAATCAAGTCAAACATGGTATCAACAACTTGATGATTATTTGTTAGCAATTGGCTTTAATAGATGTGATGTTGACTCTAATGTCCGTCAATTTTATCATTATTGCAATTTATCTTGGTGACACAGTTGCTAATAACAATTTGGCCTTTGTTACCAACACTAAGATTGAAATGGCTACATTGTTTGAAATGTCATTGCTAGGTGATATTCATTTTTTACTTGGCACTCAAATCATCAAGAATAACATAGGAGGTTAGATGTTTTTTATTCAAGAAAAATATTTTCAAGGATTTCTCCAATGTTACAACATGGAACATTGTAACACAATCATCGCCCATTTAGAAGTTGACATTAAACTATCCACCATTGACTACCCATGAACCAAAGAGGTAGAATTAGCAATGGGTAGTTTCATTCATGTTGTTGTGTTTACACACCTTGATTGCTCCTATGTAGTTGGTTGTTTAGTTCAATTTTTGAGTAATCCTAGCCAATGCCATTGCAAGCCATGAAGTGGGTGTTGTGTTACATCAATTATACTCTTCATTTTGGCATACAACGGTCATATGTTATATGGGTATTTTGATGTTGATTATGGTAGTGATGTTGATATTCATTGCTTCACATCTAGGTATTGTTTTTTTCTTGCAAGAAGAGTGATAGCTTAGGCAAGTAACAACATGCTATTGTTATTTTCAATATTGATTATGAGTATATGGCATTTTTTAAAGCTACAAAACAAGTTATTTAACTTAGAAGATTATTCCAATATTTGGGATTTCCACAAGAATACCCTATTAAACTTTATGGGATAATCAAAATGCTCTTGCACCCACAACAAACCCTAAATTTCATGATAGGAGCAACACATATTGATATTCCATATCATTTTATTTGAGAGCATGCTCATAACAAGACTATTATATTATAATATATCCCCGTAGTAGAAATGATTGCTACTATATTAACTAAGAGCTTAAACAAAAGAAAACATGCTCATTGCATAAAAAAAATTGGCTTCAATGAACTTCATCATTGTAAAATGTCGACAAATGACAATCACAACATGCACCAGTTCAACTTTGCAAAAACTCATGCAAAAGAAAAATGTTCATCATAGTTGATTTGTCATTCATTTGTAAAATGGATATAATATGTTGTGCACTTCTTTAGGAGTGTTAGAACATTAAAAACATGTTATAATGCATAATTAACATAGAGATTTTGAAAGACATTTACGTAGGGACATAATGTTTCATTGATGCCTTCTTCTTGTATATATTTTTGTCATTAAGCTTTTAATGCTATGAGTTGTGAAAAACCAAGTTTGAAGTGTGTGTACAATATTCCTCTTTTACTTGTTTGAGATGAATCCTTTAATTCACAATTTCCTACATCTCCCCCATTGTCAAAGCGGAGAACTTTAATTTTTGTGGAACACTAATTTTCGACCAAAGCCTTATAGATTTGGAATTCAGTAAACATTTTAGATCTATGACAAAGAAAGTAAAGACTTGTATAACAAGGATAATCATCTATGAATACAATCAAATATTAGCATCCCTTAAAGAGGGGTTGGATATGCATCCATTATGTACAAAATCAAGGAGGTTGGTTGCTGAGGTCGATGCTTGAAACATAAATGGAAGAAGATGTTTTCTAAAAACACACCCCACACATAAGGGTAATTGGGTTTGTAATTTCTTAGGAGGAAGACCTTTGGCTAAGCTATATCAAGTTGCATGTGTAGTAGTGAAGTAATATTAATCTATCCCATATGGTGGTGTATGCGAATAATGTCTATGGAACTATAAATACTATCCATAGACAAAGATAGAATTGTAGGATATAAGTTTAAACCAATGGGGAAAAGTGGACCAACTTGTTCACATTTGAAGACAAGGGGTTGATTAGTTTTAGTTATGGTAGTAATAGTACATGAATCAAAAGAAAAAGTTACTTGACTTGTTCCTTTTGATATAACTTGACTTACTAAAAGTAAATTCTTGGGTAAGTTTGGGGACATGAAGTATGATGAAATGAGCGCATTAGTTCAAGATACATGGTTTTGGGTGTTCGTTTGTTTATACCATTGACCCTGTCCCAGGCAAGTTGGCAACATTTGAGGGCTTTAGAACCCCTTTTATTACAATAATGACAAATTATCACTTTTGGATTAAGATGGATACTAGAGTTGGGTCATGTGTGAGGCATAATTTGAAATAGGCTCTGAAGAAGAAATAACCATGTTTAGGTGGTTTGTAGTTTGAAAAGGTCTATTAAATTGACGTTTTTTAGTAAATTTATTTTTTTGGTAAATTTTGATGTTTGAGTATTATTATTTGGGGAATACTTTGTCATAGAATCTTCTTGTAAGATATTGGCTATTAGGTTAGCAAGGGAAAGGTTTGGAATGCTCCCTTGTGTCATGGCAAAGGTGCGCCAAGAGTTTAGTAGGGTAGCTAGTAACAATATGACTTCTTGGACATTGAAGGTTAAACCAACTACTCCTACCTTGTCTAATGCACCTTGAAAAATCTTCCAAATTTTTTGGAACAATTTGACCATCACTCATTGTTAAATGGACTAATTTCTAAAGCATAACAACTTGAGGACTTTGTTACAGCATTCATAAGTTGCTTTTAATTTCTCCCAAATTTGTTTAGATGTTTTTAATAAATGTATCCAAGCAGTTTGCTAATTTCCACAATGGAGAATTATGTATGTCCTTGCTTTGTTATTTTAAGGTGTCATGCTAATTGTAAGGTTGCATCAGTAGGGCCATGATCAACTTTGGTTCCATTAACAACATTCCATATGTTTCCAACCGAATCAAGAGCATTTGCATTTTAATACTCCAAATAAAATAATTTGTGCTAGAAAGTCTATCAATTGTGTAAACTCTCTAACACACCGATAAGTTGGAAGGTGAAGCTATATGCAACAATTTTATCATTGGAAATTTTGAACAAAGATGGACATTAGTAATTTTCCAACAATCTTATGGATATTAGTGCATTAGAAAGTGTGATACTCATTTTTGTATTTATGAAATATGCATAGTATGTGATGAACATGAATAATTATTATAAGTATTGAATAAGGGAGAAATATTTTTTCTTCTTCATCCTAATTTGATACCATGTGAAGAAAATGCACATTGTTTTATATATACGAATGAAATGAAATGCACAAGGAGTGATAGCTCCTTTTATATTGATTTAGAGTTGAAGCGACACCGTTACAAAGCATGAAGTCAGGAAAGGACACAAAGTTTTTGGCCAAATGCAACCAACTATTTGGAAGATCTCCAATGAATTTGATCCAAAACACAACATGACTAGTTTGAAGTTCAAATCCTAACCCTAAACTCCTCCTTGTCATTTTTGTTATAAAATCTTGCAAATTCAGTCCATCCACTTGAGACAAATATCAAAGAAATTCAATAAAACATGTATTTCATAATTGAAGTTTTTCATACTCATAGGCAGCATAATAATCTTTGAGACAGATTACTTGCCATGAATGCTGTGCACCACTCATCTTATAGAACCTTACAACAAAATTGTAAGCCTTTTGACCTGAACTCTTGGACATTTCTTTATAGCAGCAGCTGCTAGAGGCCATGCTGCACAAAAAGTGAACCAACAAGCTTCAACAACCATGTGCCTACAAGGTTGGTTGTGAAGAATGATGGTATGCAATTTGAGACATTAAAATTTCCTTGGCTTCTCTTGTAATTGCAACCTTTTCCAAACCTGCCCTTGCTCCTGCCTTATGTTCTTGGCTTGCTTGTCAAGCCAGCTTCACAAGCAAAAGTATGAACTCTTCAGCAACAGTAATCATACTTTTTGAGACAAAAGTGAAGCATACTCTGCAGGACTGAACTGGAGACCAGACACATAGATTCCAGCAGTTGAGATGTTGATGGTGAGAAGTGGAGAATCAAAATGACCATGTTGTTTTATCTCATTGGAGCTAGAAAAAAAAACTCCATTGCTCTAGCACAATTTACGAATACATTGCTCTAGTCAGGGCAGATGTGCTTCAAATGCAGCTAGACCCACATACCTTTTTTGACTGAAATAATATTCAACCACTATACACTAATTGTTCTTATGTTTGAGAAATAAATTGTGGTGGGTGGGGTGACAAGTCTAGTTAGTCTTTGTTGACTCTGTCTATAGCAAAGAGACTACACATTGGCATAGGATTTGGGCATAAAATTTTGGCTCGAACTTGACTCAAATGTGTGAGTGACATCTCAAGTACTTTGTGCACATATGATGGATAGGCATGTTCTGTAGAAGTGCATGCATCTAGATGAGAGGTTCTAGATCCAGGATAGTTTGAAGTTTAAACCTGCCATGAAGGTTGATGTTGTTTCCATTTGGTCTCACATTTTGAGAAATGTTCACCAGGTGTTACCTATCATGAACTGTGAGTTCATCAACTTTGGGGAACTTCATGAAACATTCCCTATTTTAACTGATGCTGGTTGGAACTTGCCCGAGCAATGAACAATCAACAAACAAATAATGAACAAGCAATGCACCCCCAATCATACTGGAGAGCAACAAAAAAAAGAAAATCCAACCATGAACAGACAATTATATGAGTGGGTGGCTAAGTGCAAAAGAAATCTTGACAATGAGAGGGAACAAAACAATAACCCAATTCTGTTTTCTGATGTTTCTGTATCCGTGTTACAGTAGGAAGCAATCTTCCAGGCAGAGTCACATTTCCCAGATGTACAAAATGTGAGAGGATTGTGGAGGGGCAAAATGTAAGCAATCTGCAACACCCTAGACAAAATGTTTGCAGAGACTCACATTGAGTCAGGCCTGGATTCTCGTCTCAGCCAGGCTCATCATGTGATTGGTCATTTGGTCCAAAGTCCAAAGCTCTTGGATTGCCTTTGCCAAATCCATGTGCGTGTGTGTGTGTGTCTCTCTCACAGATGGTGCGAGAATTCTCTTCTGCACAGGTGTAAATCTTATTGTATGTAAGACAAGAAAGGAGTCAGGAAAGAGTTTCCATAGTATTTCGCAACTAGACTGGCATACCACAATAATGGAGAAGTCATCACAGAGATGGCACCAGCACAATGTTTCGGTCGTGTCTTTTCTTTGCATCTGTTCCTTGATGAGCCCGGAAGTGAGCAGCTTCCACTAAGCTCAGCTGTTGCTTCTCATGTTGGCAACCAAGCAACCCCCTGTGCCATTTTCAAGCGCACCATTTTCATCCATTGTTCAGGATAGTTTTATTTGATTTGCCACAAGGGACAAATCTAAAGAACAGTTCTTTTCCTTTAGCTCTCTGGCGCCCCAGCTTCCCCTGCAAGCAAGGAATGATCAACCAGTAATTAAAAAAACCTGAAAAATTCATACCATTCTGTGCTAAGGGATAGATTTGAAGGAACCTCCAGCAGATCCACATGAGGAGAAATATCACAAGGTGGAGTGTTGCAAAGCTCTCACCAATAGCATTAAACAGTTTAAAGACTAGAACGCAAAGAATTCCACAGAAACTAAACTCCACCCTCTGAAGCTCTCTCTACTACCAAGCTAACCTCAAGCCATAGGCTACCAAAGTCCCAAGAGGGACAAGGAGTTGGAGGGAGCAAAGAAAGAGTGGCTGGGATATAGGTTCAAAGCTGTGGGTGATGCAGACAGGAGTGGATGATGATGGTTGTAAGAGACACACCTTGAGCTTTTCAGGTTGAGGAGCTTTCCATGAGTGCAGGACTTCCCTTGTGGGTTTCAGTTGAGACTCAGTCCTGCTGTGGAATATATACAAAGAATTGTGATTGATCAGGCAGAGTATGCTCTGAACTGACCTTGTCAGAAACACAAAATCACTTGTTGCACCAGGTGTGCTTCAAACTACATGATATACACTGCTGGCTGAGAGGATTGCTGCTAAGAATATGATCCTTCATAACTTTGCATTCAATCCTGTAAGCATTCTTGCATGCTTGTGCTAGATTCTTGCCAGCAACTTAGCTCTGCAGACCGCTGTAATTTCTTGACAGATATAGGAGTTGCAGGTGAAATCAATGCTTGAAACTCAGGGATCATGTTAGCCCAGCAAAAAACTTTTCCTGAAGATGTTTGGATGCACTGATTTGTGTGTGTATGGTTTGAGCATCACTTACTGAGAGTTTTCTTCTTCAATGCTGGCAGCAAGGTTGTTGCCCTCTCTGAATTTTACATGCTTGTGCTTGCCCTGCTGCATGCTCCATAAGCTCCAATTCTCATCCAATGTCTCCAATTGTGTATCTGGCTCCTCCTCCATCATTGTCTTCAGCAAGGCTCGCCGACCTTTACTCTCAGCTTCAAGCAAGCTAGCCAGTGAACTTGAAAATCCATGTGAGCTGCTAGAATACCTCTCGGATGCTTGTGGCCATGGTGAGTCCTGCGATTGCCCTGATTCACCTCGTTCTGCTACACTTGCACTGCTCCTCCTGATATGACTCTTATGGCTCCGACTTGTTCCTACTTGAGACACAGGAGTTTGGTTTTCAATCTCCTGTTCTTTCATTCCTCCTGCTCTTCGATGCTTCCTTGCTCTTGACCTATGGTAATGATTGTGCCACGGAACCCCCTGCATATCATCAAGAAATGCTAACCCACTAGCTTCGAAGGTGTTTTCCTCAAAATTTCTCTTCAGTCTGTGATCTGTTTTATGTCTGGAAGCAAGCAATGTCTGCAAATCTTCAGAAGAGTTTTGATTCTGGAAGACTCCCATCTTGTTCCTGACTGTTTTATTTTGAACACCCTTCAAGCTGATCCTGAGCTCAACAGGACAACTCAAAACCATTTGAAAAGCATGCCGGATGCTGCTCTGTGATCTCTCAGCCATTTTGAGGGGCTCTGGATGATGAAACTCCAGTTGGGCGATCGCATACATATCCTCTGATCGATTACCCACAGCAGCACACAATTCTCATCAGAAATCTAAACCTGATAGTAGTCCTCTAGAATTGATATCATGTGAGCTTTGCGGTTGGGCAAGAAATGGAGGCAAGGAGCCAAACTCTTCCCTTGACATGCTTTTTGTTTTCTTCATGAGTACCATGGAAGCATGCACTTGCTGCTGCCTGAGAAAGAAGATAGGCCACCTTAGAGAGAAACAACACTGACAACGTACCATCCTGAATGCCCACAGCAATCAGCTTTCCATCAGATTGCAGCAGATGCCTGAGCACCTTGGATTGGCAGATTTGTAGAACACGGGTCCAGGTCTTCTCCAAATGTTGGCGGTCCATCATTCGCAATAGACAAGAGCTCCCTGGATTGAAAGAATCATCATAACCATCATCTGTCTCAGCATGCACCACCTCCCTTGCCCAAGCTGCTTCCAATTTCCACTCAGAGAGATTTGTGTGATTGTCCAGTGGTGACACAGGGTGCACTTTTGTCTTCAAGTGGATGCTGGAAGGGTTGTGGTTGTTTTTTCGGTGATCAAGATAAGCAGAGAATTTGCGTCCTAATGCAGGACCAAAATGGTGTGGAGCTTCTTCCATTTTCCGATGATGGTGAGTCTGACTCTCTTCTTCAAATCTTGCATGTTGCCTGAGAAATGTTGTTGTTCTCTGGCTCATGTTCGAAGCAGCAGGACTTGGGGCAATGCTCGTGTTCACAGAGGAGGGTAGAAATGAGCGATCTGGAGCAAACTGCAAAAGTGCAGCTGTAAGCCATGTGGGTTGATCACTTGCCACCCGCAACTGCTTCTCTGCTTCTGCTAAGACTTTCAGAGCTTCACGAAGTCGTTGCTGTTCTTCCTTTTGAGCTGCAGCAACAACAACATGGCCCTCAAGAACCAATGAGTGAAATGTTTCTCCATGTGTAGTGCAGAAGAAATCTTGTAGCTCAATGCTGCAGCAGCAGATAAGGCCCAGGTTTCTTCTACAAACAAACAAAGGAAAATCACAGCTCAGGCATGACTGATCATCATCTCGCTTACAGAAATTCTTTCTGAAGAAGCCTCGCAGGTGTGTTTCTGGGTGCACATCAAAGCTTCCTGCTAGGATGTTGGTGATGAGAGAGGCCAATTGTGATACCAGAGACAAGGGCTCTACTCCTGATTTCAAAAGTTCGCGCATAAATCTCACAGTGTTTCCTGCCTCAGCAGAAAGTGCCAAATCCAGCAACTCCAGCAACTTCCCATCTGGGATGAGCCCCACCTGAGACAACCAACAGCACCACTTTCAGAGAGACAGACACCCTTCAGGAGATTCTTGGTGATGGACCTAAATATCATCTTGATCCAGAGCTTACTGAAGATCAAGGTAAAGCTCTCATTTCCACAGTTGATATTATTCTTCAGAGCATGACAAAGTGCTGAACTCTATCACAATTTTGTCTTTTGCAGGATGGAAACACAAACTGCTCTCTACTATGTCACACTGAGATCTGACATGCTGCTGGCAATTGAGCATTGAGGTGGGTTGCTGATTGAGGGTCATCTTGGATACAGCAGTGAGGAAAACAGAGACCACCTAGCTCTTTGATCCATATCCACCTGCAGTTGCATGAGCTGGAAAAATCTTTTTTAGGTGCAAAGCAATTCCAGGGAAAGGAACTTACAAGCTCTTGAACAGCAGTTAAGGAGATCCTCTTGTCCAACAGGCTCAGTTGATCCATTGTTGTCTCAGCATCTCTCAGTGACCCATCAGCTGTTGATGCCATCAACTTCAGGGCTTCTGTTTCAACCTCCAGATGCTCCTTGGCAGCCAGAATCTTGAGCCTTTTCACCATATCCTCTTCCTTCACTTTGCTGAATGGGAACTTCTGACATCTGTGTGGCATGTGAGCGCATTGTGCTTGCAGGTTAAACTCAAGACTTCAAAAAGGAATTGCTTGGAAAACACATCACATTGCGTATCCTAGGTCCATGTTCAATGCAGAGAACATGACATTTGCTGACTTTCTCAATTGTTTGTTGTTCAGTAATTTTACTGTTGAGAGATCATGGTGGGGTTACCTGGAAATGACTGTCAATGGGAGATGCTTAACCTCAGTTGTAATCAGGATGAAGACCAAGTTTTTGGGGGGCTCTTCCAACACCTTGAGGAATGCGTTCCATACCTCAGTGGTCAAGAAGTCACACCCATCAACAATGATCACCTTATATCGTGCATGGGAGGGGGAGAAAGTGCCAAGCATGGCTCTCATACTCTCAATATCTGCATTGTTTGATGCATCTATCTCCTTCACATCCTGACTGCTATTCAGGCTGATGGTCTTGCATTCTTGGCAATTTCGGCATGGCCACTGTTCCATGTGTGAGGAACAACAATTCAGAGCTGCTGCAAATATTCTTGCTGTCGTAGTTTTCCCTGTTCCGCGTGGTCCCATGAAAAGATACACAGGGGCAACTTTCCCCTTCATGATGGAGGTTGAGAGTGATTTGATCACCATACTCTGTCCCACAACCTCCTTGAAACTTTGGGGTCGGTATTTTTGGCTTAATGTTCTATGTGTTTCCTGCTCTCCTGCTGCTGCTACTGGAGGTGTTGATGCACCTTGTGGTAATGCTCGTGCAGGCAACTTTTTCAGCACACTTTTAAAGGGGGTTTTGTGCCCTTTCTTTCTTGCAGCTGTACCACCAGTTGACAAAGAGACAGCCTTTGACTGGTGCTCTTTGGTAGGTTTTTTACTACTCAGTTGTTTAAGCAAGATGGTGCCTGAATGGTCACTAGTACCATGAGTGTCTTCATCATCTGCAAGCAGGGGAAGACCATCAACTTCAGAATCCAATGAAGAAATTGATTGGTGGCCATGTACGATTGTAGCTGCTGCCGCAGCTTCCTGGCTGCAGCACATGTCAGAAAATAATGATACATCCCCAGAGAACTCCTTTGCACGATCGGCTGCCTTCCTTTCTACTGTGTCTGGAAATGTGCATGTGAACCCTGCAAGATCCATGAAGGTTTTGGTCTTGTATCGGTGGATCAGAGACCAATCCCAATGGAGTCTGCAGCCATGCTGAGGCATGTCAGACAATGCAAGCTCATCATCATCATCATCCAAAGCTGGGGCAGGAGCCACAGACCGAGCCTTTTTTCGACCTCTTCTGTGAGCTTTCACATGCAATTTAGCAGCCTGTTTGACTTCTTCTGATCTCCTCCTACTCTTTTGTGATCTTTGCAGCTCAGTGTTCTCCTTCTTAAAATTTTGCTGGATTGGAGACTCGGACCATATAAGGGTCTGCATCCTGTCCCTCTCCATGGGACTCAGCACTCCCTCATCACTCTGGAATAAATTCTCGCATCCTGCTATTCTCTCATCCTCAACTGCTTGGACCTTGAGCAATGTAGAGAAACTTCCCTGGCTGTTGCAGGACAAGAGATGATGAGACAGAGGGGAAGAAGGCAGCGTGTACGCACCACCACCACCACCACCACCACCATTACCATTCTCCAAAATGACGCGTCTTGCAAGTTCCTCTCTTCTTGCAGTATCTCCTTGCCATCTTGCCTCTGGCTGGAAGCCTGTGTGATGTCGTCTCTTCATCTTTTTCGGCTTTTCCTGATCTGAGCCTCTCAATTTCATCCAATACTTGTCCAACTCCCCAGAAAACTTCCACTCCACTCTTGGATCACTAGCATTGATTGTGTCTTCTTCTTCTTCTTCTTCATCTGCTGTGAAGTCAGCTTTGTGCTCCTCCTGCACAATGGCCTCCTGCTTCAAGGCCTCCCTGGGCCACCCTTTTCCATCAAGCACAGTGGCAGCGGTGGGAACATCTCCTGCTTGCAACTCTCTAGTGAAGCTCACCCCATCATGGGAATTGCTACGGTCTCTGCTGCTAGACACTCCCCTGCCCCCCCACAAGCTGCTTACCCCTGATGCAGAAGAGCTCTTGAATGATGATGAACTGGTTGAAGGAGTGCGAAGCTTGTGGAGAGCTGTAACATCAAGCATGGGAGGATGATGAACCTCATCAGCCTGTGGTGGCATCCTCACCACTACCACCTCCCTGCTCCTCTGCACTTGATCCAGGTCCTGCATGTATGTATGTGCACCTGGTCTCTTGACAATGTCCCCTGCTGCCGATACGAGGAGCTCCAACAGTGTTAGTGTTTCAATGCATCCCGATCTCCAATCTCATGCTCATTGCAGGCTCCAACCAAACCTTAGATCTTTTTTCACAAAATTTGTAACAACAAACTCCAATGTGCAAGCTTGAGATCGATTACCTGTTGTTCGTTACATAGCCCTCTGTCAGGGACTACCGCTTCACAACGACTTTGGCATACGGAGAAGCAGCGTGCTGCATTTTGTCATCAGGATTCAAGTTCTCGGAAATTATGCATTTGCATATCGCACAACTCTAATTGAATTTACCGAATCGGAAGCCAATCCCCAAATGCGAGTGCAAAATCCATTCCGACATGGAAATACAGGCTCGCGCGCACATAGATAATAACGAGGCAGGCACAGAGGAGAGAGAGCAGAGCAGAGCAGAGCAGAAGGAAGGTGTCGAAATACAAAGCGAGCAAAACATATGTAACAGCAGCAGCTGCTGCCAGAGATGGCGTTCTGACTCGCAAAACAATTCGCAATTCAGCTTCTTTTGAGCTCACCTTGGCTTCTACACCAGCTCCCACAAGGAAGGAAGCAATCAGCCAACCACTCCTTCCTCCTGAAATCCTCTGATCTTCTCTTCCAATCACCAGACTCCCTGCAACACATGGTCCCAGAAACATGAGAGCAACAACAACAACAACAACAATGTCACACACAAAGCAAAAATAATTACATAAAAATTGCACACCAATCGAAAAAAGGAGATCAGATTTGCTCTTCAATGCACACACACAAATGCAATCACAAAGATCAGGAAGAACAAAGCAGCGAGAAGAAGCAGGGAGAATGAGAAGAAGAACACGCACAAAATACTTAGCAAACCTCTTCTTAACTGGCTCCAGTTAACGTTAAACCGGAGAGAAGAAGGAAAAATGGGGAGAACACGCCCAAAAGCTTAGCAAAGCTCTTAACTGGCTCCAGTCAACATAAACCAGAGAGAAGGAAGAGTGGGGGGAGAACACACCCAAAAAAGCTTAGCAAACTTCTTAACTGCCTCCAGTTAACGTTAACGGGAGAGAAGGAGGAAGAATGGGAAGAACACGCCCAAAAGCTTAGCAAAACCTCTTAACTAGCTCCAGTTAACGTTAACTAACGGGAGAGAAGAAGGAAGAATGGGAAGAACACGCGCAGCAGCAGCTTAGCAAAGCTCTTAACTGGATCCAGTTAACGTTAACTGGAGAGAAGAAGTAAGAATGGGAAGAACACACCCAAAAGGTTAGCAAAGCTCTTAACTGGCTCCAGTTAACGTTAACCGGAGCAGTAGCAGAAGCCGAAGGAAAAACACAAATGAAAAAAAAGAAATAAATTAATAATAATAATAAAAATAATAATAATGATAATTCCTAGTGACGGTATCAACTATGTACCCTTGTAGCTTACAGTTAACTCTTGTACCGGTTTAAGTACAGTTTGTTCAACATCCATGCCTGCCAGAAGATATAATAATTCATTTTCCCAAGGCTTGTTTTCTTTCCAGAACAAGTAAGTTACTGCACTAACTAACTAACTAACTAACTAACTATCTGACTAAAAACCCCTCTAGTTAGTGCCTTTGGTTTTAGGTTAGCTATTTTTTAACAACCTGTGTCGCTCTCTCTGCCTGCACAAAGATATAGCTAACCCAACCAAAGCTTTAACTAACTAAAGGCCATTTACCAAAAGAGATTTTAGAATTTAAAAGTCAAAAAATATATATATTTTCAATTAACTAAATCTAACTAGTTTATATGACATTCAATTATTATTGAGTTCATTTTTTAAAAATAAACCAAAAATTTAATTAATTAAAGCAGAAATTGTGTAATGGGTCATAAACTCACAATGTGCTATAGAGAAGCTTGGGGGAAGTGTTTATATTTCTCACTGGCTACAGTGGTAAATAATATGAAGTATTATTATTATTATTATATTATTGTTTGGGCACAAATGAACCGATTCATTGTGAAGAGGAAGAAAGAATGGAGTATTATTTTGTGAAAGCCAAATATTTGGATTTCATTATATGTATACTTTACTCTAGGGTCAATTTTGTCATTAAATAATCTTTAAAAATAGTGAAACGAATTTTCAAGAAAATATGAAACTGAATATGAATAATTTCAATCAATCAAAACAAACAAACAATCAAACCCAACAATTAGCATCTTTGTTTGGGCAAAGACATGATTTTCTAGGTGGTTTTTTTTCTTATTATGAAATCCCATTCCCTAAATACCCATTAACATTATCATCGACTTTTTCTTCTTGGGTGTTAATTTGTGAAGGTAGTCCATGTTGAGAATCAAGGATACCTGCCATCTAGTGGCTACTTGTTATTGGTAGTGTGTTTGTTCATTTCTTATGTTTTGGTGGGTGCGAGTTCTTTGGCGGCTGTGGAGCATGGCATTGTAAGTTTTTTAACTTGTTGCCAAAAGGGTTTCAAAATTTTCATTCTTATTTATTTGTCGATCAACACATGACCTGAAACTTTGTTGTGTGTGTGAAGAATGTATGTCACAAAGTGAAACCAATTTATGTCTATTGTTAAATTAGCCTTTCTATTTGAAAGAGAAAAACCTTGATCCAAATTAAAAATGGGACCCTGCAGAGACACACAGGGACACAGAGTGAGTGAGTGTGTGTGTGTGTGTTTGTGTGTGTGTGTGAGAGAGAGAGAGAGAGAGAGAGAGAAGGGGCCAGCTGCTGACACTGACTTATAGGGTCTGTATATTCTTTACGTACTTTTGCTTTGATTAAATGCTCTTCTTCTTGGCTTGAAAATCAAACAATGTAGGTAGTGATGCCTGACCAGTTTTTGATAGTACAGGACTCCTGTCCATGCATGGCAGATCGTCAAAAATAATGTGAAAGCTCTGATCTCACTCACAATTTTTAAGAATGACAAAGATTTGGGGTCCTTTCCAGCTGCTTTTTTTTGCAATTTTTTTTGCAACCTGGGGAATTTGTTGGGAGAAAATTTTGGAAAAAATATGTCTTTAGGGTTTAAGGGTTTTTTGCGAAAGTTTTGTCAGGTTTTCATCAAGCTCACAAATTTTTTAAAAAAATTCCCTGGTCCTTACATACTCACATTGATACTTCAACTACATAAGAGTTATTTGTTAGGGTTGATTTTTGGTCTGTTGGACAATGCATGTGTGGTGACCAAAATACTAGTCAGCGATCTAGCTAGTTACCTTAATAATAATGCATTACTTCTAGAGAGTGGGACTCTGGAGTCTGGGCCTGGCAGACTATTTGCAGCTTGCAAAATTGCAAAACCCATTTTCAAAACATTTTTCATCACTGGATCCTGAGATGAGTTTCCTGAGTTCCTGTTGTTGGCGGTCTTTCCCATGGATTCACTTTAGTACATAAGCAGATTTGTAGAGTGGAAGTGTGCATGTACCAAGATGAAATGTAAGTACTCTGCCTACCTAGATTGGCTTCCAGACCAAACACGAGAATGTAAACAGTGGCAATACAGAAAGAAGCAAGGCATTTTATAAAGGAGAAGAAAAACCCACAACAAGTAAAACCTTGACTTGATTTTATTTCAAGTTTTCTCCCATTTAGTGACAAATGTTGTCACAAGAGTTGTTGGAGGAAGGAAACTGACTGAAGTTGATTATGGAAACCTTCCAAGCTTAACTTTGTCTGGAGTAAGGTGATTCAGTTGCCGTGGTGGGTTGGTGGGGTGACGTTATACTTGTATGCAAGGGAACTTCAGGCGTCTTCATTGTGGCCAAAGTTCAACAATAGTCACCAGTGCACCATGACAGATGGACGATAGGACGTGGATGGGAAATACTTTTCCATTGGGTTTCAGTTCTGTAGCTAAACATAGTGGTTATCTCAGTTTTTTGTGGGCTTTACTTTCTGGATGACAAAAGGGGTTTAGGGTTTAGAGATAATCTACTTGTCTGAAATGCAAGTCTTCACACCTGGATGAATTCGGTAGGGTATTATATTTTTCAAAAGTGATGTTCGAGACTCTTGATGAGTATTTACAAAGTTAATACCAAGAAAGTACAATACTTAATCGACATGGGTACTTTCCAAGTAGACCATATTTTCACACCTTCTTAATTACCTACATGGCCTATTTTTCACATGAAAATTTACCAAGATGAACAATTTGCTGGAGTTCATCTATAACAGAGTCATAGCAGGCTTCCAATGGATGGTGCATTCGTGGCTGTTGATTGACTCTGGCCCTTCATTGTTTGCAGTCTTTGGAGCTCACAACATCACTGCACCTTCTTTTGATCACTCATTGATTACAGGTTTGCAAGCTAGCTACATACCCTGGGGCCTGCTCCCTGAAGGCTGACACAACTTACAAGTTGAGCCTCGAAGAAGTTCAATACTTTCAGGTAACTTCTATGGGAAGAAAAAAGAAGCCAATATTGATGAAGATGCCAGTATGAGGCAATCAAATTTCACACGTAGCCAATGTTGGGTCACCCAAAGATGTAATGATAGGCAGACTAATCAAGTGGATATGTGGAGACCAAATCTCCTCTTGTAAATGCCAGGGGTCTGGAGAGTCAGGACTCAGGAGTGCCCTTTAAAAGGTAGCTTTTGTTTTGGTTAACGTTTAACACCTGATTTATATCTTAACAACACATAGAAAAAGCCTTTTTTTCCCTCTCCTCTAAGTAAAATATTTACAACTAGCAGCAAGCTAAACAGAGAGATGCATTAAATATTGTAAACTTATTTTATTCCAATTTGAAAGCCCTAGATCCCATCAATGGTGCAGAGATCACAGTAAGTATGCCTGCTGGCTGACAATTGGGTGATAATCAACAAAATCATTCGGTAAAATCAGAATCTTGATGTACATCCCAACATCCCACATAAATCTACAGCTCACACTTGGTTTGGCTTGGGCATTTCCAGCCCACCAATCTTATAGATGCTAACCCATTGTGAATTCAAACTCCACAATTTCCATTTGTAATTTGCTGCAGAATATCATAATCAAGACTCCAGAGTAATTCATATGGAGTTAATTGAGCATAATTATAGAAGCTCAACTGTAAATAAACGCCTTAAGAGCAACTCCACCTGGCACCAGTGCTCAGTAGGTGACCCTGCAAAGTAAAATTGTACGAAGAAAAGGCAAAACATGTCAGTTTGGCTCAGCAAAATGGTTAAGGCCCAGCATTTTTTCACAGTTCTCTGAGGGTGGTGAAAGGTACAGTAAAGCCCAACACTTACTATTAATTGGCATCCAATTAGCTTCAAATTTCTTCCAACCTTAGAGCATCTCCAGCTGTGCTTGGTAGGGGACCCTGCAAAAAAGTTTCTCAGTGTGCTTGTTCCCTCTCCCTTTCCCCCAACTTTAGTTATTTACTGTTTTCCAACTCCACCCATAAAACTAATACTGAGATTGCAAATAGGTGGGAGAGTTCTTATAGCAACCCACCTAGACCCATCAAACTATGTAACATTTGGGACTGAGTTATATGGCTTGCAATTCAGGTTCTATATCCGGATTCCTATCACCTCAGAAAATGTGTTTTAACTCAAGATCTCTTCTCAAAAAATGGTTGCTAAGGCGGACCAAAGAAATTTGTAGATTGAAAATTGGTGATAATCTGGTGTCAGTAGTTGACCAAAGAGTGAATTGATCATGTCAGCTACTATGAGTGAGGTGTTTTGTGTTTTGCAGTAACTTACATCAAGTGTGCAGCATCTAGGAAGTCTGCCTCGATGGGGAAGGACAAGGACAAGGCATATTATACAAGAGTTTCTCATGCTTTGAGTCCCAAGGGCAGTGCATCTTGCCCATTTTCTACAACACTCAGACACACTTTGATGGCAGAAGAAACCAAGGATTCTGCCAAGCCATTAATTAAATAATCCCAATTGAGCTTTTATGCAGGTTTGAATATTTGCCTGTCCTGCAAAATGTCTGGGCCAGAATGCCATTGACACCCAGAAAACAGATTTCAGGTTGGTCCTCAAATGATGAGAAACTGAGAATTTGCATTTGAGGTACTCTAAAAACTTGGTGAAGGGTAACAGCCCAGGAGCAGGGTGTTCCTGAAATAAGTGCTCAACCAAGGCAGAGCCAAGGGGCACTTATTTTGGGAATGCACTGCTCCAAGGGTATACCTTTCCTGAAGTACTGGCAGCATTTTTCTTCATTTTTTTCCCCCTTACACCAAGCAGGTATCACAGAAAAAGAAGAAAAAGAGGTGACGCATTTTGAAAAGTGAAATGGTCATTGAGCATTTTGGAAGGCAGAATCCCCACTGGAGTGGATGTTTCGGTTTTTCTAAATGCCCTGCTGTTTGCAGAGGACAGATTCCACTTGATAATGTGACCTCCAGAACACTAAAATTCAGATGGTGCTTTACAAGGTGAAAAACAGGCTGCCCCAAAGAAAAAAAACCCCCAACAAAATGCAGCAAGGCAAAACAGCTTTGACAATCTTTAATCAAACATTTTAGCTCCAAGTTTACCACTATGGATAGATGCTTCTTGTTGATCAAACTTGCACATATGTAATCTACTAAAATAGCCTTGGTGTACCAAGTTCTGGATCATATAATTCATGGATCTCCATCACCTGTCCAAAGAGCCTGCCTCCGAAGATGGGTGTCTCTCTATGCAACAATGTACTACACTCATAGTGAAGCCAGCTTCAGCTAGTGTCTTTGTTACCATGGAGACACACACACACACACACACACAAGCCGACCAGAGAAAGAGGCAAGTAGTATCAGGCTATAGCTCACTTCTTCTATTACATAACTGTGGTCACTGACAAAGAGTTGACAAACTACTGCAATCGGTTTCAAAGTACAGACAACTGGATTTAGCAACCTTATAAGCAAGCTCCTGAGTCCTTAGTCCTTACTGCTTTGACTGGATACCCTAGAAAATCTGAAAGGCGAGCCTGGAGTATCTGAACTTTCCTTGATGGAGAAAAAATGTGCTGATCAAAGGATGCACCATGATCCTATGAAAGGTCCTTTGATCAGGGCCTATCTATGGGCTACCTACCTTCCTGCCCATGGTTACCTGCCTACTCACTCACCCATGGGGTACCTATCTCCCTACCTACTTACCCACTTTCTTGCATAGGACAAGGATGATGAAAAGCTTACACAGGGGCTACATATGGCCTTCCTAGGGACCTTGTTAAAAGCTACCTAGGGTTTACTTAGAACCTTATCGAGGTTACCTAGGGACTACTAAGGGGCCTACCTAGGGTAGGGAATACCTAGGGATAATTTAGGGAGACTACCTAAATAACCTAAGGGTTTATTTAAGAACCAACTAAAGACCACCTAGGGGCCTACCTAGATTATGCATTATTTAAGATAAGGGCTATCAAAAACTTACATAGGGATATACATAGGGACTACTTAGGGGTGCTACATAGGAGTCATTTAGGGACCTACCTAAGCTAGGGATACCTAAGGAACTATTTAAGGATCTACATAAGGAATCTGAATCAACCCTAGGTAGTCAACTATGTAAGTTCTATGTAATCCCTTTTGCACTATGAGTCAAACCTTAGATAGCTTCCTAAATAATCTCTATATATCATCTAATCTAATAAATCCTTAGTTAGTCCCACAAATAAGCTCTATGTAACCCCCTAAGTAACCATTAGGTATCTCATAAGCTAGGTAGCTTCCTAAGTATGCCCTAGGTAGTCTTCAAAGTAGCCCTTTAGGTAGGGTTTACGTAGCCTCTTATGTAAGCTTTTGATAACCCCTAAGCAGTCTCCTAGGTAGTTTCTAATAGTCCTTACATAACCCATAACATGGGTAAATCTTTAGGTGTTTTTGTAGATTTCCTAGACATGCCTTAGATAATCCTTAAATAATCCTTAGATATCCCATAACCTAGGTAATTCTTTAGGTGTCTTCCTAAATGGTCTCTAGGTAGGCTTAGGTCACTCCTAACTAATCATCAGGTATACTCTAACTTTAAAAAAACCCTGTACATAACTCCTTAAGTAAGCTTTGTGCGATCCCTTAAATCTTTGTGTAGACCCTTATGTAAGCAAAAAGAAACTCAAATCATCCTAGGTGTTATTTTCCTTTGGGCCCAGTCCTATGCAACATTGAGTCTGAGACCAGAGGTTCTCTTCAAAAGTGACAACCGGAGGTTTCAATTACATGTCCCTTGTTTCATCTTCATTAAGAAACAACAAAATGGTCAATTCCTTCTCACAGATCTGGTCGACTTTAAAACTCCAAGTTGACTCTATGCATTAACATGTGCTTCAATTGTTCCAGACAAGATTGCTGTTATGTAGCTACTAGCTAGACGTTGATACTGTAAAAGGAGTAATGGCTAGAGTCTAGAAGATGTTGGAAGAGATGATAAATTTCTCTTTCTTTCTCTATCTCTCTCTCTTGGATTTGTCTAGACTCTAGAAGATGGTGGGAGAGATGATAAATGCTCTTTCTCTCTCTTGAAGGAATCCAAAAACAAATGTTAGTAAAGATCACCCATTGTAGTAGTTTGTAGCATCCGTTCAGGAGTTCATGCATGGTTCAGGACTCTGGACGTTGTTTTCGTACCATTTGGTCTGCTGTAGCTCGATTCTTAGTAGCCATTAAAGTGGGTAAGTTATGGTTCCCTTGGAGCTTCAAGAGTCCAACTCGGTGTTGGCCTGTTGCTGAACGGTTGGGTCCAGGTCTAGAGTGCTTTTTTTAATGGAAGATCCTCTGGCTTTTGGCCTAGAGAATCTTTTCAAAAATTAAAACCCATCAGTTCTGGGTGTGAACCAAATTTTCTTGATTCATGATTTCAGATCCAATGAATCCAAATTTCATAAAAACCTTTGGTTTGAGGTTTGAGCTTATTCTTATGGATGGTTCCAAACGTTGATTTCTTTTTTTAAAATTTAAATTTGGTATTAACAAAGCTTTCCTACCAAGCTTTTGAAAAGTTCCCATGGGGTTCCCTTAATTTCTCAATGGGTTTCCAAAGTTTAAAAAATGTTTTCCAACATATTCCCAAGAGCAAAATAAGTAACATAAGGAACAATTAACCAACAATTGTGTTCATCCACATGGGCCCTACTTGGGCCTTTATCCACATAATGAACAACATAAAACACATCCCAACATATTTGGGTAAAGGTTATTTAATTGTCACCATTCAAGCTTTCCTTATATATTAAAACTTAGGGCTAGGACTTAAGACCCTAAAACCCTAGAACCAAAGACCTTACACCTTATTTAAACCTAAGACCCTAGCCCCTAGCTAACCTTATGATTTTGAACCCTATAAAAAAATCCTTAAGACTAGTGGGTCCAGTTATTGATTGGGTCCAGCTTTTGACTAGGTCAATTGGAGATCAAATTTGAGTATTTTGTTAAGATCTGTAGCAGAAAAGGCCTTTAAAACTTTAGACTCTCAATTACTTGGACCATTTATTATCATTAGTCAAATAAATTTCCAAATGCATTTTGATTACAACTTTCAAGATTGATGAAAATTATTCAATATTTCATGTTCCATTTTTCGAATATTTTCATGAATTTATCATTCATAGGAAATGTATTTGATCACCTCCATTAGTTGAAATTGATAGTGAAAAAGAATTTGAATTGAAAAAACATTAATTCACAAGTTTCCCATGGATGTTTGAAAAACCTAATCCATTGGCATGGATATGATAGCAAACATACACAGAAACTAGCTTTTAACTTAGTTAATGTGTTGCAAAAAAATTGAGAATTTCATCAACAACATCCATCCAAACCTAGATAAATGAGATGATCAAGTGTTGCCAAGTAATCTTTTCATTGCCTTTCAAAAGTTTTAGAATTTTGATAATAAAATTCAAGAAGTTTCTAGAATATGCAAGCCTCCCATAAAAGTGAAGGAAGAACCTTTTTAATTTTTGGACTTTATAATGATAGAACCTTTCTTGTCCATTTTGTAATTATTCATCCAAAGTGATGGAGATTCAAGAAGTTGAAGTCACATTGTCCAAAAACAATAATTTTTGCTTATAGATCTCTTAGAGAAAACATCTCAACTATCTCAACCAAGGAGTTAACAATGAGAACCTTGATATGAAAAACTACTTCAACATGAAAACACTAATGGATCAATTACATGCATCTAGTAGTTGTTCTCAAAGTTGAACCTACCCATGGAAGCCATCTAGAAGGCATCTTTGAAGGACATTTTATGAATGAAGATGTGATTGTTTTCATTTGGTTAGTAGAAGGCATTGGTGATTATTGTTGGTTGCATGGATCGTTAAATGTTTTATCACAAGAACAAAAATTATGTTGTAGAACTATGTGACATATTTTCAATTTTCTTCAAAGTTATGATTCATTTTCATCATTCTTTATGAACATGTCACTAAAGGAACAGGTAAAGTCATAGACATTAAATGTTAAAAGAAGATTATTTTAAAAATCAAAGAATATGCTTATAAGCTTTTTTAAAACTTAATTTTTAAAAAGATAATTGTTAGAAACTTTTGGTGTGGTCACATTAACAAGAGCCACAAGACCGTTAACCAATGTTTAATTTTTCATGTTCTAATGTCAAAAATTGTACTAATCTTGTAAGTTTTTAATTTGTTTACATGACAATTATATATTATGTAAACATGTGATATGATTTGGAATGAATATAACAAAAATAGAATATTCAAAAGGACTTATTAACATTATAAGGAAATTTTTTTTGATTTTTTTAAATGACATATTTTAAGGTAAATTTTTTTAATGTATATTTATAAAATAATACAATGAAACATTATTTTAGGTCATAAAATTTTTTTGATGATTTTTAAAAACTTATAAATGGATTATTTGAATAAAATAGTCACATAAGTGGTTGCATGTGGCTATTAGTGTGAAAACACCTTTTTAGAAAACATAAGTTGGCATAACATTATAAAAAATTAGGTTAGTTATTACTTTTACCTAAAGGTTAATTTAATTAGTAGGGCTGATAACCTTTAAAGTTATTGATAGGGTTTACTTGCTATCTTCATTTATGGTGGAGGTGATGGCAATTATTTAGTTAAATTCTAAGAACGGGTAGGTAGAAAATCTACCAACTAGTTTTAATTAGTTCTAAAATGAATAAGTTGGTTAACTAGTTGCCACCTTTTGTAAGAGCTAATTGGGGGCAAATTTGGAGAGAGGAGGTTGATTATTTTCATGGGAAAATAATGGAGGAGATTGGGACTTTAAAAAGGGGCTGTGGGCCCTTTTGACTCTCAAATCCTCTCTTCATTTTTAGTTTAACTTTTTTTAATTCTCCATTTTTCACCTCACTTTCTCTTTGGATTTTTTCCATTACTAATACTTATATATTTTTTACCTTTATTTTTTTTAAAAATTCCCTTCAAATGTGATGTTAGTATTTTGGTGACGAAGAGGTAATTATGTTGCAAAGCAAAATTACCATCCTTAAGAGTCTTATTTTCGCCTTTAATGAATAATTTTTATTACTTTATTTTATGAGTAGTTGTAATATAATTATAAAAATAAATAAATAATTTCTTAGTTGATTATATCATCTTTTTTAGCATTATCATTAAATTGGACAATAATTGTTGGGCCCTTTTTTTGGGGCCTATTTACAAATAATGACTCAATTTGTTACTAAATTTTAATTGTAATGGACACCTACAATTATAAAATGTTTTAATTGCCTAAGACAAGTGCCATTAGACAACCAATTTGCAAGGGGCATGGTGTGGTCTAGCCTCCTAGATTACTTAATCTAGCTTAACCTATTAGGCCTTCATAATTTAGCCTACTTAAACACTAATGAACTTGTACACTTTGAATTGTAATTACAAAAATGCCACATATCATAATCATTTATTATAATTGTACATATAGTTGCAAAAATAACTTGGTTATCAACTATTAATGGATGTGACAAATAATGATTGATGTATGTTCATTTTTCATCAATCTTTCCACCTAAACTTATGGTGATCACAAATTAATATGATTTAAATTTGAATTCTTTGTAATGTAATCATGTATGCAACTACAAGCATTTGCAACTATGGTGACACATAGGACTACTATAAATGTAATTGCAAAATTAATTTGGACAATAATTGTACATAAGTTGTAAACATAATATCAAAATGGACAAGAGTTATATTGGAAGATTCTAAATTTTTTTCTAATACAAGCATATAGAAGGTTAGTTAATAAACATTCTAATAAAGGTTGATGAACTTTTTGAAAAAATCCATAGGATAATATAGGTATAAGTTTTGAAGGTACTACCTCTCAATCTAATTAGCACAAGTTGTGGTCCTTGTACATCTATTCCATTTCGTACTTAGCCTACATCATGTTTTGTTCAAGCAATAAAATCTTATGGTTACTGTTCATTATATCAAGTTCTTTGTTTGATTAAGCCCATGTATAATCTTTTCATCATATTTTTGTTTTGTTGCTGATAATTTGGTAATGATTGTACAATTATGGTGGATGTTCAGGAGTGATGAAAGGTTTATTAGGGAGGTGAATTTTTCTTAGAATAAAAAGGATTCCCAAAGATTGTTGTTGTTGTTAATGGTTCAATAATTATATGCATGTTTACATTTTGAATAAATGTTGTAGTCACTTATATGGTGTGGATTTGATATTTCCTCAATTAGGTTCATATAGTTTCACAATTATGTTATTTTGATATCATGGAATTCATCCTTTTGTTTCATGGATATGTTTAAACTACTATACTATGTTGTTACATATGTTGTTCAATTTGTTGTTTGAAAGACCTACGTTTCCAACTTTGTCATGTTTTGAACAACCATTGTTTTTAAGAAATGATTTACATAGTAATCATGTCCACTACTTTCCAACTTTTTCTTGGTATAAATGCTTGATATTACAAGTGAGGACATCATAAAACATTGTACTAGAAAGACATACAATGAATGATTTGTGAAATCAACAAGGTTTTTATCAATTATTTGATTTTATTGCATTGTTGATTATTTTCAAAGAACATGAGCCATTTGAAAGACCTCAATCAATAATTCCTTGACTATTGAATGGATCATTGATCTCTTGGTTGTTATCCACCTCTACCTTTCATAACACAATCAACGAAGTTCAATTATCAAGTCTACCTAAGACTTGAATAAAGTAAAATTTCAATTTAAATTAAAACTTTCATAGAAAAAATTCTTGGTCTTGAACATAAAGGAGATTGTTTGACCATGGTGTAATTTGAAAAAATAGTTCAATTATTGTTACATTTTTTAAAAATGTTTGATGAGCTAGTGAAAGCCAAAATTCAAAGAACTTAATAGTGCAAGTACATAAATAGAAGCTTGGTTAAAGTGCATAAGTAATTAAATAACAATTTATGTAGGTGGGGGATGTATGTTTCCCTACTAATGGAATTATATCTTTTAAAATTCAAGTATAAAACATCAACTAATGTTACCCAACTCGTAAACCTTGTTGTTCTTTTGCACCTATAGTGGCAACTTTGACCTTCATAGTAAGAGTACTGTGTTAATTTATGTATGCCTAATGTTCTTCCTAGTACCATGGTAGACTATAATGGAATACAAACTAAAAACCATACCATGCTATGACTTGAAATATGTTATGTATTGTAGGAAAACAAATTCTCCTCCATCGTGAACATGAAAATTCTTATATGTGTGGCAATTTGAAGAATCAATATGTATTCTTGTAATGATTCACCTAAACAAGAGTGGAACCCAAGAGATTTTATAACTTATTTTGAAGAAACCAAAGGATATAATTAAGCATGGAGTCCCCTTCTTGATGTGGGGCAAGCTCAAAAAGTTTTTTGTTAGCCCCATTATTGTAAATGGTGTCCCTCCAATTTTACCCAATATTTAAATTGATTCATGAAGCTTTTCAAACTTTGCAATAAACTTTGGAAAGTGTTTTTATATACTCATAAATCTTATGTATGAAGTTGTAAGCAATTAGTTCACGTTTTGTCATTGTTGGTTGTGGTTGTTTATGCCCATTTGCCATAATTGTCCTATTAGAATGTGCAATAACAACACAACAATTTGAATATGTTGATTACAACACAACTTTACAAAGTAAATAACAAATACCACACAATGACATAATTCAAGTAGTACAATTTATTAGTAAAATATTTAGGGCTCATGTAAAGATTTATATTTACCTTCCATATTTTTTGGTTTACTTCCAATCAAACATTTCCACTAGACTAGACTCCTTATACTACCCATTATGTCACTTAACCATAAAACTTGAACAACATTCTTTGATGTTTTAAAATCCCTTTATGGCAAATGATTGCTATAATTTGATCACCATCCATTAAAAATGTGAAACCACATAATTTAAAACTCTTATTGAACTTTTCCTAATTGAAATTATTTTTCATTTTCTCAAAGTTTAACACCTTATTAATTTGCACAATTATTTAAGCATTATTTGAAATGCCAAACCCAAGCTATCTCTATTGATGAGTCACTTCATCACGTCATTAGTGTAATGAGACAACTACAAGTTTTGCATCTATAAACAACACACACCAATGAACAAAAGATTTAAATCTTTGATTTAGAATCACTAGTCTACCATCATAAACCAAAAAAATGCAAGATGATCTTGTCTCTCTTTCTCTTCCACTTTCTCTACAAACACACATGCACAAATCCCTCTCATGTGTGTATGTATGTTTTGAGGATCTTATAATAAAAATTCCTATTACTACACCACCACCACTAATTTAGTCTTGTGATCTTATAAATTTTGCAATAGTACATGTTGAACTACATTTTTTTCTTTCTCATGATGCACGGACTAAAGTACTAAGAACAAAAAAACAAATGATGCATATTCTGGACTATTTTGTGGTTGCAAAATGTGGAAGATATTTGGCCATAATGCATATCCAATTGTGGAAATTATTCACTATGGCCACCTCTTGTAACTATTATTATTATTTTGGCATCAGGTTGATGGGTTTGATGTTTCCTAGCAATGGAAGGAGTGATTTGTTGTTGTGCCATAATAGAACTCACACGTGTTCTAGACTCTAGTAAAGTTGTAATATACATAACCAATAGTAAGGAGTGTCTTGATGATGCATTGCTTCCTAATTGGACACCCACACAACAACTATACAACATAATTTGCTGAGTTCATGGATGTGAATCACTTTTCATCCACATAAAAAAGATCAAAATTTTGATTCATGGATAATTAATTTTTTAAATTATGTTTTTAAACATCCATTTGAAATAAAACTCAAAAGGGGATCGAACCCTAGGCAAATCCTTTGCCCAATGTAGCTTAAGACTTATTTACAAACAAAATGAATTATGATAAGTCTTTTCCAAGATTATATACACACACACACACACACACACAATCAATGGAACAAAAAATGTTTATGTATAGTTTCAACTTGTATGTTTTTTACATTTTCAATGAGACAAAATATAGATTTATACAAAAGAATTAACCTACAAATATGTTTAGCAAACTTTGAATTAAACCAATTATAACTTCTTATGTCACATACTTCCTAGGCCTTTATGAAGCTATTTCTTTGATTAATAATAAAATAATCTACATATGAAAGATTGAACATTTGAATTTGTCCCATATCACCAGTAAATTGATTACTAGAAGAAGCTCGAAATTCCATTTGAACAAAATAACCATCATTAGGTCCATTGACCAAATGTGGTTGTGGAAAACTACCAACAAGATCATGATCCCTAAATTTAGGGTAGTTAGGAAGGAAAAAAAAACCCTTAGCACCTCCAATATTCACAACCAAACCAATTACATTTGTTGATCTTGAATTTTTTTCACAAAGAACACCAAGAGGAGTAGTTGGTGTTTGACATTTCGTTTAAGACGATGGATCAAATTTGGAATGTTTTGACATAGTAGCCTTAAACCTTTCAAGTTTTTCCATTAATTGTTTGTTTTTCAACCTTTCACATTCGGCTTTTGTCTTCAATTGTGTAGCCTCTTCTTCTCATTTCCTTTTAACATTGAGCCTTTCAACATGAACAATAGACCATTCCACTTCCAATTCAAAAAGTAAATCATCTTCAACATCACTTGCTCCATTGGTAGCAAGTTGAACCAAAAAAGTATGAAAGGAGTAGAAATACAAAGGACAATTGTAGGCACTTGAACAATTGGGCGTACATTAGTGACCATGTGAGAATATGGACCTTGATTAGCTTGTAATTGAAACTTTGGAAGACAATTTACATGTGCATGAATAGTTGGAAATCAGTCAACAATTTCTTGAAATTGTAATTGATTTGCTTCTTCAGAGGAAGCATAGTCATTTGTAAGGGAACAAATGGTCTTCGACTAGCAACCACTTGGACAAATGTTGGATCTATATCAGATGTTAGAGGTTTGGAAACCTTGCATAACATTGTAGGTTGTGACAAAATCAAACTACCATGTCCACCAAATGCACTTGCACCATGACAAAAGTATGAATGTTTTCAATGGAATATATGATACATCACATATTATGGAAGATCACATGTATTTCCAAGATGTTGTACTACAAAGTGCAAAGGTTCAATTTTATACTAATAACCTTGAATTAATTGTGAATTTCAACGTTCACCAATATCAAAAGCATATGCGCAGCCATTAGGTTTCTACATTACTGCTTTTGTTGCAATGACAAATGGTCTTGGAGTAGTAGGTTGTGGCAAAATTGAACTGCCATATCCACCAAATGCACCTACATCATGGTGACATGGGAAATGTTTTCAATGGAATAACACATCATAGATTGTGGAAAATCATTTGTATTTCCAAGATTTTGTAGTGTGAAGTGTGAAAGTTCAATTTGATAATAATAACCTTGAATAGATTGTGAATTTCAACACTCACCAATATCAAAAGCATATTTGTGGCCATCAATATGTGCATTGGTGCTTTTGGCACAATGATAGGTTCTCCATTGCACTTAGTCCATGACCTACTTCCATGTTGCACTTGGCACAACATTGGTTGCTCCTATACACTTGATATTTACTTCATGCATTTGATGCAAGGTCCATAATTTGATGCAATGGTACATTCAACTCAACACAAGAGGAGTAGAAGGATTGAAAATTGGAATAGATGTGTTGCTAACGATAGGTAGCTCATCAAAATCCATCGAAACTACATGCTCGACTAATGACATGCATGGTATAATGCTTATCCCAAAAGAAATGTAGCCAATTCAAGGATCTCTTTCTTATGAAATAATTGTAATGTTCATTGTAATGATGATTAAAGTCTAGAAACTCATCAATCTCGTCATTGTAAGGATGTTGAAGCAAAACTTGTGTAGCAAAATGCTTTAGAAAAATACTCCTATCATATTTGCCAAGTGTCTTCAAGTTCCTATGTCCTATTATCAATGCCATTATTTTAGGTGCGACTGAACAATAACCATTTTTTTAATGGAGGTAACATGTCTAGACTTGTTTGTGATATCTTTATCAATTCCAACAAATTGAGCCATTTGCTTCATCCAATGCCACATGTTTCTTTCACCAACATTGATCCCTTTCTAAAACCATAAAACATTTCTTGAATTGTGTTTAATGGTAGGAAACATGTGTCCATCTTGAGTAATAAGCAACATGTGTGAAACCAATATTGAAAATGTTTGAAGCACATCAACGTCATAAGAATACACTGTTGGACACATATGATCCACTTGAAAGTGCTTAGTGCTAACTTTGTAATTTTTGGAAGTAGATTTGTCATACATCAAAAATTTCTTCTTGCTTTCAAAACTAGTAATGAACTTGTTCAAATGAGTTCCCCGAAGCTCACTATTCCCTTTGATGAGAAAAAGAACAAAATAGTAAAGTGTAGAATGTTTAGGATAAAGAGAATTCAATCCACTCCTTGTGGATGAGTGGTTTGGTTTTCATAATGATAGAGCATTCTTCTTTCTTCCTCATACCTAATCCCTTCCACTTTTTTTGTGTGCCACATTTATTCTAGAACCATGACTAAGGTTCAAGGCCACATTGATGATTTTATTCACCTTGATGAATAAAGGATGTTCAATAATTTTGAATCAAGCCTTAGTCACATGTGGAACAAATCCAATTCTCTTGAGCTTTAACTAACATTCTGTTCATTAACATGTCCAAGTTCATCAATGAAGAGGTAAGATATCTCAATCCATTTTTATTACACACCATCACAAAAAATCTAAACAACATTTTTGACAATGACACTAATGACAATTCTTCAATCTTCTTGATACAATCCAATTGCATCATCCACCTCCATGCTCAATTTTGTTCTTACACCATGTTCCATTCTTCTCGCTTGGAGTTGTAGATTGTTGAACCAATTGATTCCATTGTACTTCATCAAATGCTAAAGTCCAAGCATGCAAGGTACAACATCAGTTGATATTCTTGAGTCCATTGGATCAACATCAAATTCCACAGGGACCATAGTTGTAAGACCTTCATAAAAAGGATGTTTGTTAGCAATGTCTGTTGCAACCTCACAACAAGAATTAAAAGTATCATTCTCAATGTATGTTGTGACCTCACAACAGGAAATAGGAGTATTGCTCTCAATGTTTGTTGCAACATGACTGCAAGAAACAAAAGTATCATTCTTTGCTATATGACAAGTTAAATGCAATTGTGATTTCTACATCTTGAGAAGTGGTAGATGCGTCAACAAAAGTTGAATCCACATAATGACAGAGGATGAGAAGATGATCCCACACACAAAACACGTCTTGTATTTTGAGAACTAACTTTCTTACACAACTTTTCAATACAGGCAACCCTTGAAGATAATGTCTCTTCAACTTTGCAAACTCCTCTAAGAACTGTATCTGTACTTTTTATCAAGTTTTTTGCCATTATTGCAAAATATCTCTCAAACTAAAACCTAAGCACTGCTGCTTCTATCTCTCAAACTAAAGTCTAAACATAACCACTTCTGCAAAATGTTCTCAACCTACAACAAAAAACATCAAAATGTTCATACTAATCACTAGAAGCGGTATACAAAGAAATTGGTTCAATGCATCTTGAACAAGAACATGATCAAGATTTGTGTGACCTCATTTTCTCCACGCCTTGTAGAAGACAACAAAGGGGTTTGTCATCTTGATGCCCCCTACTACTGGGTATGTCCCCTAACCAGCCTGCTCTTACCATCTTGATGCCCCCTAGTACTGGGTATGTACCCTAACCAGCCTGCTCTTTCCAGTTACATAGTCCAAAGATTGTTATTAATGCAGCCACTCCCACAAACTTTCCACATTGTGTTCCCTCACGGCCTACAATCGCTGAGCACAGCTTGTCTTCTTCTGTGCTCCAAGAGAGTGCCACTAGTTGCTCATGATTCTACTCTATTTTCACGCACACCTGATATACACCTCTTCTTGCTGCATCACTGTGATCTTCACAGGTCTTGCATTTGGCAGTAGCTCATCTATTGCCAGGTCCTAGCCATAGTTGCAACAAATTATGATTGGACTGTAATCACTAGTCTTCTAATTTCTTTCTCACTAGTTAGCCACAGATTATTTCATGCACTACCTGTAGCTCATGAATAGTACAGTGGTAGGAATTGGAGTCCCAATCAGGAGGAGCCCTCATGTGCTGAGCAGGAGGAAGATATGCAGGAGCCCTCAGGTGCTTTGCAATCATCACATATCAGCAGCCTTAAGATCCAGGTGATTTTTGACTTGCTTTTGGTCAGAGATGATAATAGGTGTGTTGACAAGGCCCGTGCCCAATTTAGTGATTTCATGCTCCAGTCCCTCCTTTGTACAATCTAGATTTTACTAGTAGCAATGGGTGATCAATAAAACAAAGCAATATTGACTTTGACACTAGGCATTCTTATGAAGAGCTGTGGTCCCAAACCAGTCTCAAAGCAGATTCATATATTGAACATTTGACAGACATAGCCAAATACAAAGTTTCATGGAGCATTACAGGATGCCACCCATTGACAGGAGATTCTGGTCAAGCAAATGGAAATCACATTGTGTAGGCTATCCTCCCAAAAACTTGGAAAGTGTGGCAAGCTCTCAGTTGCACAAATAGTATGCTGAGCTCATCCATACACTTTGACAAAAAAAGACCCCTGGATACAAACTCTAGTTGATGTAGTCCACCTGAATTCAATGTCCTCACTCTGATGAGATGGCGAGTATAGAAAGATGAGATTAAACAGCTGGCCTCCGTCCACCACCCCTCCTGCGGCTTCCCTGTTGAGCTGCAGCTGCTTGCTGCACATTATTGCGGATGCTTGCAAAGAGAGAATCCAATGTCTTTGGTCTCTGGTTCTGCACCTGATTCTGTCAGCAAAGTCATGGTCAGTTGTCCAGAAACACTGCACGACACAAATGAGCTCACTCCCTTTGTCCTTCTCCCTCATTGGTGGAACTCTTCAAGCTAGCTGAATCAGGATGCCCACATTCATAGTTTGAAAGCCATGTATAGGAAAATACTTCTGTCAATCCTTGAAGCTGACAGAGTTAATGGATGCCATTGTAAGGTATACAAACAATGCTCAAATGCAGAGTTTGAACTGTACATGACAGGCTCAATGCAAACAAAATGTACCAGATTGGACTTCTGAGGTACTGCTGTAACTTGCTGCTTAGGACCAGTCATTGCCTTCCTCCTAAGTGTGCCTGCAGGCCTGCCTGCTCCATTTCTGCACATTACTAAGACTTGTTATCAATCTGCCCAAAGATCATGCTTCAAATGCAACTCTCCAAGGAACCAGACTTTGTGATAACAGAGTAGAAAATTTTCCTGCAGACCACATTTTCACCTCAACAAGCTTTCTACTTCCAAAGTAGGCTCACACAGAAGAACACAAGAAGGTACAGGAAGAACAAAGGTCCCTGCTGTTCAAGGTTTAGAAAGAGATCCAACATCTAGCAGCTGAAGATCCACTGGTAGGTGAATAAACCAGCAAGGTACTAACTGGTTTGCCCAGAGGGTCCATCCTCAGGCAACCAGAAAGGCACCATCATCTTTGAGGCCATCCATTGGGTCTGGTAGTAATCAAGCTCATGCAATCCTCAACCAAGAGATACCATTGCAACTTCCAGTCCATGCAAAACAGGTGTGCAACCTTCAATGCAATATGAACAACAGTGGAGGCATGACAGATGTAGGTTTCAATCAACAAATAACTTTCTTCCAGGGCCCGCTATCACCAATATACTTGCGTTCATGGTCAGGAGAGAAAGGGCCCTCAGTCATATGCAACCTTCCAGATGTGAACTTACAGTTCTTGTGATAGAAGACTTCAGCAGAACCTCTAAAAACAATCTCCACCTTCATGAACATAGGCTGAAGTAGCTTCA
This sequence comes from Sphagnum contortum, assembly GCA_963920785.1. Taxonomy (NCBI): domain Eukaryota; kingdom Viridiplantae; phylum Streptophyta; class Sphagnopsida; order Sphagnales; family Sphagnaceae; genus Sphagnum; species Sphagnum contortum. The sequence continues at coordinate 9,817,431 of OY987290.1, read as the reverse complement.
AGCCATAAATTTCACTGATGAGAAGTATCTTTGATAGATCAGGGGGGAAACAGAACAGGTTTGCATGCACAACATGCAACACTACTACACAGGCAATTTGGTAGCTGCTCAGTGAGGATTCAATCAAAGGAACTTTGATCATGCCAGCCACTCACTTGCTAGAGTTGTTGACAACCACAATCTTCATGTTTCCACCAGCAGCAGCAAACGTGTTTGCAAGTTTCTGTCTGTTGTGCCTCCGTGAAGGAGCATTCCCCCACCCAGATTCACTGGCAACCCACAATATGTGAGTAGAATAGACTGCTCAACAACTAGCATTTGATACACCATGAGTTTGGGAGCACTTACTTTCTTACTCTATGTGCTTTACAGTTGTGTGGAGGGAAGGAGAAGTGGCAAGTAAACTAAAGTGTATGTACTTGAATGGAGAATTCAACACATCATGGTAGTTCAGGACCTAACAAAGCTGTACCTGTTGTTCATGAATTGTCTGCTTCTTGTATTGACTGGAGTAGCAAAAGCTTTCTTGGAAGCAGCCTGAGTTGCAGGGAAACTCACAGCTCCATTGTTGGATCTTGCTTGAGCAAGCTTCCCCTGCTCATCAAAACAAAGGTGAAAATTGTCATGGTGCACAAAGCATCTTCAAAACAGAAATTCTCCATACAATTCAAGTTGATCCGAACTGAATGAGAGCTGACCAGATAATAAGTTTACAGAGATTTCAGATGTGCAAACCTGTCAGTTTACAGGAAAAGAGGAAACCTAACCCTAGAAAACAGAGAAAAACTGAATAGAAGTCTGCATAGCGGTGACAGTCACAAGCATGAGCAATGACCTTCAAAAGCAACATTACAAAAGGCACTCATTACTGAAGAGTTGGAGATGGAGATAAAGAATCCATAGACAAAACCTATAAAATGACAGCAGGCAGCCAGCCCCTGAGAGAGAGTAAGCTTCAGGTCTGAGTGCCCTTCCCAATTATTGTCTTCTGAACAAAAAGTACTGGAAGCCAGAGTTCCCTTACCTGTCTCATGCTTGATGAGCGTGATGCCACTGACTTCTGAAGAGCAGCTTTTGCACCAGGACCGTTTAACTTCCTGTTCCCATTCTTGATCTGCAAAAGGAGACAAGGCCTACAAGTCTCAATACAAACGCTGTAACAGCCGATGCAAAAGAAATACAACAAGCACTTTGAAAGAAGCGATATACATATATTCTACGAGGAGTGATATACTTACTGCAGCACGCTGCATCTTCCCCTTCTCTTTCTTGGTATGTTTGATGATGTCGTCTGCATTCATGCCCCCGTGAACACGCATGTAAAGACCTCCGCGACGAGAAACCAGAGAAACTATTCTCTCGCACTCCGACAGGACCGTCTTTTTGCTATCAACCGCAACAAGATCACTAGGTGTGCCAGCGACAAGAGTGTGCAGGGTATACGGCCGCACCGTGCAACTCCACAGTTAGAACAAGACGGAGAGTAGAACAAGAAGGAAGTCAGGCAGTTCCTTCACTACTGTGAAGAAAATCTGACAAAACGACCTCTCTTCATCCCTACACTTCCTGGGGAAAGAAGTGGGAAGTGCTTACCGAGGCTCATCGCCATTTTCTGCTCCGTGGAACCCATGGAGAAATCCATACTCGTCGGAGGATTGAAACCTGCCATGGTTTCTTCAAGGCAGCACCAATATCACACAAATCCGCTCCTCCCCTTTGAAGCCACAACCGACCGGCGACGAATGTAGGAAAAACACAATACCGATAGCAGCAGCAGCAACATCGAGACCTTCTATCTTCGGCAAACGCTATTCTGAGGCTAGTCGGAACCCCGCGAAAAAAAACCGGATCAGAGGAAGTCTTCTTTCCAGGCTCACAGACGACACATGCAGGCGTCCTTCTGACTCTTTTTCCAAAAACTCCAAAAAAAATAAAAAACAATTCTCCGGGCAACAACTGCTTGCTACTCCGGCGTGAAACATGGCCCCGCGAAAAACCTCTGATTCACGAAAAGTTCAACAGACGCGAGATCGGAGAGATCGGATTCCGAACACCTGCAGGCAAGGGGAGATGGTGAAGGCGATTGCCCTCCAAGCAAGCTCGCGACCACGGGACGAACGTTGCTGGTGCTTGGTTTTGCCGTTCGTCTGCAGCAATTGCGAACCCCGGAAATGCAGTTCTCAAAAACAACACAACAGAGCCAAGAGAGCCGAGGACTGCTGCTGCAACTATCAAGGCCTTCTTCTATTGTTGCGAGGTTTTGAAGTCTTTTTGTGTAGTTGTTAAGACTGTCAACAGGAAGGAAGGAAGGAAGGAAGGAAGGAGGAGCTACAGACACATCACGACAGCTCAAGGCTTGGTAATGAGCTCCTAGATTTGCTCTCAGAGAAGATATCAGCATCAGCCATACAACTGCAACAGAATATCCTCAATGTGATGAGCAATACCGTTTGGGCTCCTTGGAGATTCTGCTAACAGGATCAGTTTGATGAAAGCCCAGGGAATGACACATAGGGTTGGCAGCAGATACTACATACAGCAACCCCTCCACTTGGAAGGTTTGGAGTTCTGCCTGCAGTATGGCAACCGTGCAGTGGTTTCTTGCAGCTAGTTGCCGGATTTCAGTGTACATGCCGTGCTGGAAATTGGTTGGTTCACTTTCATAAAAAACCCAGGATTCCTGGCAACTTGATGTCATTTATTGGAGTGCACAGCAGTTCCTGCGTTAGGAAGATGTGGAATACTGCACAACACTTCTGCTGCCCTTGTATAGGCTTATGTAATCAAGCACAGTTTAGTAGCACTATCGTATGAAGGATGAATTCCCAATTTGCAGATCAGACACATCCACAACGTATCGCGCAGAAATGAATGGGGAACCATCCAAAGGTGGCTTAAAAATTCGCCATATTTGCTTTCTGTTTTGCAACCTGACATCCAACAATTCCAGGGCATGATCAACTTGTAGAGGACCACTGGCCTTGTGGAGTTGCTTGCGCCTCATGGAAAGCCTGAGGGATATGTTACTTCCATGAAATATCTCCAGGCCATTGTGAAGAACACTGCATTACCAATAATCCCTGCAAGAACAAAGACCATCCTTGAAGTGATGGAAGCAATTGGCATCCCTAACTATGATCGTTCTCCTAATCTTTGCAATGAACTTGGTGGAAGTGTGGCAGTCCCCACATACCCACAGATTCTTGAGAAGGTGGGGTGTTGTTCCGGGAGGTGTGCAGATGAGACCAAATGCAATAGTCAGTTTCTCACTATGGTGATGTAAATGAAACACCTTTTCTTCATCCTCTACATCATGCAAAGCAAATTTGTATCTGGCACATACCCAGCAGCTTTCATCTGGCTGAACAACCTTTTTAGCTCTGCATGGATTTCAATCATTTGAGGATGGTCTTGATCATCTACTACAAATGTATGCACTTCATTATTTACTTCAATCCATGTGCAACCCAAGTTTTTCTTGACATGCCTTTCCTTTCTCTGTTGCTGAACCTTTGCACTGAGTTCCCACTTGTCACCAGCAGCATAGATGTTTGATAGCAGCACATAGCCTGTGGCATTTCTGGGGTCTACTTCAAGAACTCACTTTGCAATATGTTCTACCATCTCTACATCGCCATGAATTCTGCAAGCACCAACTAAGAGTGGCCAAGAAGATCAACCATGCAAGCATAGTGATTCCCTGTTGGGAGGATACTGTAAACTGTACCCATGGAATTAAAGTGGTGCAGGCCTTCAAACAGCAGGCCTACATGACTACAAGCTGACAGAAGACAAACAAACATGACACTATTTATCTCCACACCTGCTTGATACATCCATTTGAAATGTGCAAGAGCTTCCTTACCATAGCCATGCATGGCAAAGCCCTTTAGCATGGCTCTCCAAGAGACGACATTTTGTGTGGGCATCTTGTCAAACACTCTCCATGCCTCCATGCTTCCACATTTAATGTAAATGTCAATGAGGCTATTGCCCACAAAGAGATCTGAATCAGAACCACTTTCAATTATACATTCATGAGCATGCCCACCCTCTTCAAGTGCTACTACACTGTCAAATGCATTCAGGAAACCCCCACAAAAGTGACTGCATCTGGCTTGACACCTTCTAGTTGCATTCAGTGAAATAGTTCCTATGCCTTCTGCCCTCGCACAGATTTCACATATCCCAGAAACATGGCAGTTCAAGAGACAACATAATGTGTGGCCATCCTGTGGAACCACTCTAGAAGCATTTTCCATTCTCCTACTCTTGGCATACATGTCAACAAGGCTATAACCCACAAAGAGATCTGACTCAATAATCTGTTCATGAGTGTGCCTGCCCTTATCAAATGCTGCTCAAGTGGCACACGAATTCAGAACCTCCACAAAAGTGACAGGGTTTGGCTCCATCCCTTCATGTTACATTTGTCGAAATAGTTCCAATGCCTTGTGCCCTTGCCCACACTTTGCATATCCTAGAATCAAGGAAGACACATGTTTCTTTGTGCAGAACACGTCGTAATTACAACCAAGAACGCTATGTTGTCTTCCTCGATCAACGAGAGAGTAGTTCTCCCCAATTCTTAATTTCTTACCTTCTCTGATCTATCTATGATCCCACCACTGGCAAGGATCTGAAAAAGAAATTCCACCCCAGTTCCTTTCTCTGGCCTGCACAAGCTGCGGAACTGGATGCGAAAATACAATTCTCAGATGCCAATCCCATTGACAATGTCATAGGCTACAATTCGAATAATTTCACTCCTCTTATGACAATCATAGTAGATGATGAAAAAATAATGATTTCAAATTCATAAAAACGAATTTAAAATAAAATAAAATAATTCGTTTTGTTCATTTGGAAACTGACCCTAGGCAATGTAATATGAATCACCCATACTCCCATAACATGTCATTAGCCCAAGTCAAAAATGGTCATAAATAGTGTGAAGAATAGAAACCCTTTAAAAAAATTCTATTCTTCACACTCTAGTATGTTTCCTTTTTGCTTCTTTTTTTTCACTACTCCTCCTTGAGTCCTTGTCTTTCTCAAGCACCAGAAAGCACCTTTATGTGTCTCCTATTGTTTAGGCACCTTTCCCCTTGCATGTACTTATAAAAGGGGGGCCAAAGGGAAGGCATGGGGCTTCTATTTTAGGGAGTGAGGGCCTTGTGATGAGCATCTTTGATTGGCCCATCACCAAAAAGTTAGTGATGGGCAGCTCAATTTGATGGTCCAATTTTTTTGGCCATGGACCAATCAAAGATGCCCATCACAAGGCCTCCTGCTCCCAAAATATGTGAAATTTTCCTAGATCCTGTTAGAAAAAATAATCAATGAGATATTCTTGAATGTCAAGTTACTTAACATGTATGCACATAACTGAAATAGTTGGTCTATTGTTGATTTAATTGGGTATTTTGGTTGAAAAACTTCATGTGGTGGACAATTCACATGTGTACATGTGGAATTCATCATTTAATGTACAAAATGTCTACAAAATGTTGGTTAACCCCATGAAAGTTTAAAATTCTTAGTCCCAAGGGGTCCCCGATCAGCCTCAATTACTGAATCCTGATTAAGGAGAAGGAAGTTTTATAATTTTGAGGGAAAGGATTTTTAAACTTTTATTATTGGAACTGCACAAATATGAAGACATCTTTATGTTTGAAAAAATATTATGACATTTGAGTTTTGATGTCATTGTTCGATTTGGCTCTATTTAAATATTTTAAAATATATGAATGAGTGTTCTACATTTTTGGATGTTAAATTCATGGTGGGATTGAGAAGAACAACATAAAGGTTGTTCATGATCATGTGATGAAACTAAAAAGTTTTGGTTTCCAGAAATTAAGACTATGAAAAGTAAGTTGTTTGTTGATCTTGAGAAGATTTAGTGTTTGCATCCAAACATTACAGTAAAATGTGTGCAAATAAAGGAATATCAGAAGTTAAAGTCAAGAAAACATGGGGCACATTGTTTTGTTATTGAATGGAACAATTGGAAATCATTCGAGATCTGCAAGTGCGATGTCTCTTCAAGCTGGTCACTTTTGTTGGAGCAGAACATGTGTTGTCCACAACATTCACAACTTTTGGTGTTTGAGGTTGTTTTAGGCTAGCTTGTATAGTTGGTGGCTTTCCTGCACCTCACACCTTTCACTTGAAATATCCAAGTTGTAGATATGAAATTGTGCCCAAAATATCAATGGCAATTGCCTACGTCTTAACACTTAATAATTCACATGAACATAAAAATTGATCGTTGTTCCATCATTTGCTAGCTCACCAAAATGGTAAACCACGAAATTATGAACCACATTTCCTATACATTCTCTCTTGGAAGTCTTGCAATAAATAAGTAGAGGATTGATGCATTATATGAATGATTGGTAGCTATTTATGTATGTTATTTTTATTAGACAAGGATTGAGTAAGTAATGAACCTATGATTGAACGAGGAGTGTATTGCAAGCTGCATGTATCTCTTTGTAGGTACATCTCTGCTAAATACTCAAACACTGCAACTCAATGCTAATCAAACATTATTATGATGGACTTGGAGGAATGTTAACCACAAGGAAAACATGCAAGTATTGTTTTAGATAATATTAGCTCTACAAAAATTTATAAAGGGTGTGTCTAATGAATTTTTTTGACATTTTAACATACCAACTGGCAATATTTTAGCTTGATATAGAATGTATTTGATATTGGCAATTGGACTTGTTAGCTTGCCCAAAAGGAATATCAAATGTGAGATTTGTATAGAGAGTTGGAATGACTGACCTTCTGAAACATAGAGATTCTGCTTCACACAAATGCGATAAAATCGAAGCCCCAGGTCACTTGCCAAAGCCTCTGCTTCTTGCCTTTAGCAATTGATGAAAAACATGTAAATATTGGCAAGATAACATCAATATCAAAAGGTTGTCCCAAAATTATCCGCATTTAAAAAGAAAATTGGCCATATGTCAACCATTGGATTTACAAAAAAATAAAAATTGCAACATTAGATATAATGACTCTACCTTGAAACAGCAGCATGTTCAAGCAAATCAACCTTATTTTGCACCAAGACCATTGGTATGATCCCACACTCTTCTTCAACCTATATAAAATGTACATGTAGTTTTAGGGTATTTATGGAAACCAAGATCATGACTTAGTAAAAATGAGTATGCAAATACACTAATTAGGGTTGCAGTTGAATCCCCCAAATCCATATTCTCAATAATTTGTCACTACCTACATGCATGCTAAATGTATGCTGAAGTCAGCTCCTGATAGGTTTACAACTTCATGTGTTACCACCTCACAGTTTGGCAAAAGGTGTTGATCAGCACACCCTTCAATCAAAATAACAAACCTAGTACATAGTTGATCCTTGTGTAGAATGTCACATGTTGGAGGATCTATACATGTTTATTAGGACAGGAACAACCTTGTGTTTCCATATTGAAATTGCCTCAAATGATGCCCTATCGGTGGTGGAGAATGCTAGCACGGCTGCCTTTGCACCTACATAAGAGTGGATTGTCATATATTTATATCATTTGATTCCATTTTGATAGCTTCATAGCACAATTTATAGTTTTTTTTCTTAACATGGTCATCTAGGTATGTTTGTACATTTCAAAGCATAATTTCCCCCTATAACCATGCACCTACTTTGACCAAGCAAAATTACAAAGAAAAGACCTCGGTAATATGCACGAGTCATTGCATGAAATTGCTCTTGGCCTGCTGTGTCCCATAACATGAGCTTCACCTCTTCCTCAAGTCCTTTTATGTACCTGACAAAGTCACAACATAAGCTTTTCTTTGAGAACCATATTGCAAAAATGTATGCATCCCAAACCCTAAGGTAGAGAGAGAAACGACAATTCCACACCGGGCAATTGGAAACAAGAACCTCTTCATCTCGCTGCTACTGACCCCTTAAAAGTTACCAAAAGCACAGACTGGAAATGAGTTACAAAGATCCCCTACCACAAATCAAAGGGGAACATTGTCTTAGGAGAGGCAGTGCAAAATTTTGTATTGATTTTATTATTGTTTATTTACATTCCATTTCTCAATTTGTATGGAATGGAGAAGAGAGATTTTTTTGTTTACTGGTGCTTCTCTAGAAAGTCCACACCGATTGTTTTCTTATAATTGTTGCAGTATTGCCCTTTGCAAAACTGACGAATCATGCTTGTTTTTCCTACATTTCCATTCCCCACCACTACCACCTTCACTTCCCCTGCACAAGCAACCACAAAGTTTCACAAATGAATTAAGTGGGCATTGCCTTGCATAATTGCACATTATTCTACAAAAACATGAAACTTTTAAGGTAGTCTCCAAAGGGAAATGTAACATTGTTGTGATGGTAATCCATTGGAGTCTTGTTCAACAAGCTTTTGTTCTATAGGGTTTAGAGGGAAGGAATTTGAAATTTTATTTACGTCAAATAACACAAATTAATTCCTTCTTGACACGATTTGAGCATTCTAGCAATTAGGATTAATTTGTTAATGCCCAAGTTTCCTTTTGCTGCTAGATTTGCTTTTGGAAGGGGAATAGGTTGTGGGTAGGGACAACTCACTTTCAAAATCCTCCTCCTGCATTATTGCCAGCATTTAATCCAATACTCAGGATTTTAGCAGGTGTAAAATGCAGCATCAGAGCTTCAATTCAGTAGAGGTATAATTCAATATTTGCTCTGATACCATTTAGAGTTTTGGCACTCAAATTGTCCTCCAGAAATTGAAAATTCCACAGGAATGGTTCTGCATGTGATAGTCTTGACTCTAGTTCTTCATCTGCCTTTTGGCATGTCTCTGTTTGCATGTCAAATTAGGCAATAAGCTTGCAGTTTATGAACCTCCACATGTTTATGGAAATACCTTCAAAGGAGCCCAAACAATGAGCATAACAATATTTCCAAATAGACAAGAAAAAGATTCTCTTCATGAATTCTGCCTGGAAATTACATTTTTCCTATGACCCAATCTTTGGTTCTCAATTGTTAAAGTGGTGGGCTACTGATTTAATGTAATAAGACAATTCAGCAATTGATATTTTGCAACAAAACCTTCACTTCAAGAGCATATTCTATTGTAGACAATTTCCCATTTGAAAGGCTATCCCAATGCTCAAGTCAAATGGCACAGGAAGCCAGAGTTATGTGGTTTGAGGCATCCATGGATGGACTCAAAACAGGGGTAGTTATGGTCCCTGGCGCAGTGACAGTTCTATGGAAATATTTTGTAGGGTTAACAAGCTTGGGGGTTGGGGTCCGGTTTCAGTATCTATGCAATGGGTATATTTGTTTCACAAGATCCAAAAATGTGCTCTTTTTTTTCAACCTTTAAGGATCCTCAAGACCCTTAGAAGAATAATTTCTCTATTTGGGTTTTCCTGGATTTAAGAATCTTTGCACCCTACCTGCCTCAAATTTGCTGGATCAAATGAAGTCACCAATTCTTGGTTGATTAACCTTTGGCCCTCAGCTATGGACAGCAAACATTTCAGTTAGTCCCAGGAAAAATTCTGGGATGTTATGAAACTAATCTTGTGAGGCCAATATGACTAAAAGTTTTCATGCTATTGCTATACTTCAATTTCAAGGATGGTTATGAATTTTTTTCAGTCATTTCCAATTTACACCTCCATCTTCTTCTGCTTCTATGATCCCCTTTGAATCCATGATTTGCAAATACACCTTTTGCTCACATTAATCTAGATTCACTATTTTTATACCAATGGTAATCATCATCATCTTCATGCTCATCATCTTTGACACACCATTCTTGGGGGGCAGCGTAACAACTTGTGTTGAAAAGTTCGATGAAACAACAAAATTACTCTGCTAGCAACCAACTACAAATCTGAATACCTGGAGGAAATGGGTGTATGTTGACACCCTTTTGAAGGTAGCTTGAAATACTGGCCTCAACAGAGGATAGTGAACATTCAGGAAAATATCTCATCAGTCATTGCCTTCTCCTGCACAAGAATTCAGCAAATTCTGGACTCATCTTCAGAGATGCAACTGATGATAGTTATAAATCAAGAGCTTGGTTGAAGATTTTCACTGTTAACATGCCAGGGAGATTGTTTTACAAGTAGGATTGAAATTCACCCATCCCATGTGAACAATTTTGTCATCTCTCCTTCGTGGTGCAGCTAGAGTAATAATTACCAGCTCCTTGCTTGAGAGTAACCATAGAGACTTTTGGTGCTGAGATTTAGCAAGTTTGAATGTCATTTTGCTGGAACTAGAACAAAATGTTAGTTTGCATCAATTGACAAAATTCACCAGATTAACCTTGAAATTGAATAATGACTGCCTTTGGCATAAGAGAAACTTCAAAATGAACAACTAGAGTACTATTACAAATTGAGAGATGCAAAATTTAATAACATGCAAAAAGGCATGATTGGTTTCACTAATGTAATCAGGATGATGTTTGCAAAAGACAACCCATCAAAACATCCTCCAACTGACCTGCACACCAACACACACAAGAAGATAGATGTATCCAAGTGAATTGCAAGTAAAAGTTTGGAAGAGCAATTTAAACTTTGATTAGGACTATATAAAGTTTTTCAATTGATTCTACATATCATTTCTAGCTCAATCATTCATAATTCAAATGACAATTTGTTCAAGCATTTTCAATTGAGGGTAAAATTTGAATTACAATACATGTATCAAAATATGTTTATTTGTCAAACAAGACCTGTTTTGATATTTGCATGTCACTACATTCTAGATGTCTCATGTCTTTCAATAACTAAAGACCTTTCATCAAGTGCATGATTTTGCATCATGGTGTTTTTTCTTGTCTATGACCTTCCAACTTGGGGCATCCTATATTCAATTACAATTGCTTTTAATTTTAAAGTCTACAAAATGTTATACATGTCTATTTCATTGCATCCAATGAACATACTATGTATTATACAATAACAAGTCACCAAGTTAAGGACAATAGCAACATGTACATAAATTTTTTCATGAAGTTCATGAAATGTCTTTTTAAGAATTCCAAAAACATTTTCAACTATATAACTTCCTCGTTTTTTTTTATTGTACAATCTCTCAAGAATGTTAGGCTCCTCTTCTTTACATCGTATCACGATCCAATCAATCAAAGGGTAGCCCTTACCCCCAAACAAATAAAAAGGGATGCCATCTTGATAACCTTTTTTTGAATTGAACAATTTGTGGTATTGTGCTTATGCATAGAGACCAAATCTTTGAGGAACCCATGAATCATTGACATTCTCAAGTTCTCCCACAAACAAATCAATGAATTGCTTCCAATCATCAACATGCTACAACATCTAGTCTTGTGGTAGTAATAATCTTCATTGAATGACCTTGTAAGTGTAGTTGTGGCAAAATGTGTACCATTTATAGCTGCAGGGACACTTAGAATTCTACTAGCCTACCATTGGGACTATGTAAGTTATCTATGGGTTACCCTATGCCTATGGGTTATGTAGGCTACCTATGGGCTACCAAGGGCTACCTTATACAATAGTCACAAAATACAATGAATACAAGATGCATTACAAAAGAAAATCATTTATTGTAGGAAATCAGAAAGTGAATATAATTTTATTGCAAGATATGAAGATTTATATTTTGCTCCTTTTATGTCATTGTCTTTGGATCTCTACTTTTACACAATTGTTGGAATGATTTCCCCTTATCCTAATCCTTGATTTGATCCTCTTCCTAACTAGATTTTAAGGGGACATTTCAAAAGGTCATCCTTGATTTGTTTCAAAATCTTGATCCATTAAACAACACTACCAATTTTGAAAAAAAATTATCATCAAATACCCTATTTACTTGCTACCCCAAAATTTATTGCAAAAATGTTTACTACAAGTTAATAGGTAGCCCAAGTATGTAGCCTACATAGATTCTTAAAGTTCACAAGCATTGTTCTCAAATCATCAAAAATTTGGTTTTGGTATACACAACCATGATTTTCATTTTTTGAAAAAATAATAATAACTAGCCATAAAATTATTCATTTTTCCATAAAAACCATAGGTTTTTAAAGGGTTTTGAAACAACTTGGACTAGCAATTATTTCATTTTGATTTTCTTTCAAGGAATTGAAACCCACAATTATTATTTTTGGGAATATTTTAAAATACTAAAACCAACATGTTGTTGAAAATAATTGCCCAACACTGATCAAAACTAGTGTTGCCCAAATATGAAAATTTGAAACATTACTTAAGTTACCTATATGCAATATTCTCCAAAAAATTAATAAGGATATGCATGAGAAAAATAAGAATACATTTGATCAATTTTTTCATTTGGCGAATATTTATGCAGCAATTTTCAAACTTAAACTAATCACATGATATGTATAAAAGTTAGGAATATATCCCTAGCTTTGGAATTAATTTTCTTATCATAGACTTGCCCCATAAGAACAAAAAAAAAATGCAAAACCAATAACTTGTGGGGGAGTTGAACCTCAATTTTTTAAAGAACCTTACCCAAAGCAACACAAGTTTCTTGCCCCAACCACACCTTGCATACACCTCACCTAACCTATAAACACACACACCATAACCAAAAGCCATCCCTATTGTTGATAAGTATTATAAATAACCTCTATATGAACAAAATGACTAGGTTGTTAGTTCTTTCAAATGTAACTATCATTAAGTTTTGCAATCCCAAAAAAACAACAAATTTTGAACTCACCTTGTCGCAACCCTAGCTTTGGGCTCGCGACCAAGGCAAGGGGTTGTAAGGAAGCTCGGGAGTCAAAAGGAAGGAAGCCCGGGAGCAAGGGCAAAGGCATCGGAAGGGTGCGGGCCAAGAGAAGGAAGCCCGGGAGTCATCACATACTCCCGGGAGTCTAAGGAAGTGCAAGGGAGTGTGAGGGAGTGCGCACTCACACTCCCAAGGCAACTCCCATTTTGGGAGAGGGAGTCCCGGTGGACTCCCGAAACTTCAGAGTGTGAGTTGAAGGGTCAAATCTCAATGGATTGTTGCGCTCTTGGTACTGTTGGAAAGTTCTTGAAACGTAGATGTCTAAAATAGGCTCGCATTGCTCATTTGGACATCTGAAACACAAATTATGGGCAAAAGAAGGGCCGGGAGTCAAACTGGCAGTTTGACTCCCGACCACTAAAAGTCGGGAATCGAGGTCTTCCCGAGATCCGATTTGAGAGTGCGACACGGCGTTGGAAAGATCTCGACGAGGGCTACAAGTTTGCTTCAGACCGCGTTGCAATCGAACTCTGCAGTCGGGAGATATCGGCGTCCAAAGTCTCGGGACTCCAACCCGGGACAATTTCGGGACTCCCACGCGGGAGTCCCGGGAAAACTAGCCATTTGGATGCCACCTTCGCCACGAGCTACAGAGTATACTATAAGGGGGAAGGTGGTGGCTTCCCCGAAGTCCGGGCCGTGGTGAGTCTTGTGTGTCCGTGTTGCCCATGGCTCGTCCTAGCACCAAAGGTGCTCCAACTATGCACTAACCACTTTGTGTGGGTTGTGTGCAGGCCCGTGTGAGTGAATAAGCTTATCAATTCTTCCTAGTCCCATCCCGGAGCTCCAACACGCCCCTCTACCCCTCCAAGTGTTGTGAGCTAGGGAGCGGCTCCAAGTTCCAACTCCTTCCGCATTGCCGCATACTTGGACCCTCAAGTGGGTCTACAAGGAACTTGGGAGCGCGTCACACCTTGCCAAATTAATCAGTGTCCAACTTTAATTGCTCAAAACAATTTCATTCTTCAATCAAATCATAAGTATTTTCAGACAATGAAAATTATACTTTCAAAAAGTCTATTAAACCCTTATGTCATGAACAAATCAACCAAGGATTGTCAAGCTAGTTTTTCATCACGGTAATGATTCAATTTAAATTATCCACCTATAACCTACATCATTTTTAGAATCTTCAGGTAACACACTAGCAAGATTAAACACATGTGTAGTTTCAATTTGTGACCCCAAAATTCCCAAGATCTATTTGGCAAGGAAATTAACAGTCATTATGAAAAAATTGGGTGATTTGCGACCAGCCTTGCAATTGGGTTTTTGAGTTGTAATGACCATTTGCAACTCATTACAATTCAACATGTTTTTATGAACGAATGTTATTGGACAAGTTGCATGAGTTGCAACAAGTGCAACTCATTGTATGTGAAATCATGTGCATATGCAACTTGTGCAAGTCACTTACAACTATGTGGGAACAACTATTATGCAAGTCTAATGCAATTAATTTGCAACTACCATGGTAACATCATGATGACGTTCATCAATCCATCTAAATCTAACACATGGCACTATGGAGATTTTTGGGTGAAATTATTTTCTTTTTGAAATATGATCTCCACCATCCATTATGACTAGTCATTTTCTCAAAGGGGACACTAATAAAAAAAAGTACAAAATGCACGAGTAAAAATATAGGTACGTTTAAACCTAGGCTAGGTTCAAACCTATGCCACATTGCACTTAAGGTAGGCCTAGGTTTATGCCACATGGCACCTGATTAAGAAAATCCAATTTCATTTTGGATTTGACTTTAGGGTTGAACTTTATTGATTGGTTCATCTTCAATTTTTATAATGCATTTTGTTATATAGTTCAAAAAATTGAAATGGAAAACAAACCATATGGGATAAACATTTTAATCAAGCAACCTAATTGTAACTTAATCACAACTAGTACCCATTAGGAACTACATAATACTTATTTAGTTTAACTTAAAGTATTACCTACCAACTCATATTTAACCTAATCTATTACCTATTAAACTACGTACTACTTACCAATAATTCCCTAGGCTAACACACTACATATCAACCTAATTTATTACCTATTAATTAACCTAACCTATTAATTAAAATAACCTATGTGACACTTAGGCTAGGCCCACATAATAATTGTTTTTAGATTACATATGCCACATGGCACCTAGGTTAAACTTTGGCTAATCTTTCCTCGGCTAAAAATTGGCTAAAACTTTTATAAACATTAGTTAAATTTTGAAAAAACAAAACCTTGGCTAAATTTAAACATGTTTTAACCTTGGCTAAACTAAAATTGGTTAAACATTGGTTAAACTTTTGAGAATTAAAACTTGGTTAAACCTTGACAAACTAAAACTTGATTGAAACTTGGATAAATTAAATTTTTCTCAACATTGATTGAAGTAAAACTTAATTAAACCTTGGCTAAAATTTGGTTAAAATTTAGATGGATTTGACCAAATGCACATCATCCTCTTCAACCATCATTTCGGGTGATAGAATAAAAACTTAAAACCCAACCAACATAGTGTAAACAAAAAAAAAAACAAGTTCAAGGCAAGGCATGGAAACTTACCTAAGTTTGAAAAAGTGCATGGACATGGAGTAGAGAATGCAAGGCACACTTCCACAAGCAATCATTACGATAATGGGCAATGGGAATGCAATGTTGCACTTCTTTTTGAAAGCCATGGTAACCCTTTCAGTAAAGGGTGTACCCAAGGAAGATCTTGAACTCTTGTTTTGACAAATTTAGTTGTAGATAAATGCGTCGTCATTGTGCATCCAAGAATCGAAGGCAACAATCGTAATGGCAGACCTAGAACTTGAAACCAAAGATTACTTCTGTTATGTTGTTCGATGCTGCTTATGAAGAACACTAAATCTGCCAAAGCTAAAATGGATCACCTTCTCTGGAAAAGAAGCAGATTCTCTTAGCAAAAGTGGCAATAGTTTAGATTCAAAGAAAGTATTTCCAAATGCGGGGACTAGAACACACTCTCTCGCACATAAAGTTCGTGAAAAGCAGGCGGGGCATGGAAGAAGAAGAAACTCACCTAGATCTGCTCTCTCCGAAATCTTCCCCATGAAATCTTCGAAATGGTAGCAACATATTCTCTTCTGCGTGAGAAAGATGCGAGAGAACGGTAGGTAGGGCAAAAGCAAGCAACAACAACAAGGAGGTTCAATTATTAAGAACCTAGTGAAAAAAAGAGTGGAGATTGTTTTTTTGCATCAATGTTTTTGTTGCACAATATTGTAATCTCTAAATCTTTTATCTAACACAATTAGAGTGCAATGATGACTTTCTTGAGAAATGGCCATAACCTCCACGCACTTGCATCTTGTGAAAGCACCATCACTACTTAAAACTCCAATGTCATCCAAGAAACAATCAAAGAAATCGAAGAAAAGAATCTCTACCTGATCCCTAACTTTGAAATCCCTAACTCTTTCCACAATTCTCTTGTCTTCCTAGTGAATAGGATGTCGCGCAAGAATTGAGTTCTGAACTGAGCAACCAAAAACCTCAAAGTGCAACAGAAGTACCTATATCTATTCATCCAACTCTCGATTTTGTGGAGTTGTGATGTTCCCAGACTACTGTTTTTCTCTTATCTGTTGAGAGTCTTCCCCTTCCCACCTGAACCCATTGAGCGATAATTTTCCCCGATGCACATGTCTTGTCTTATCGCACGTTGTGGAATACATTGTTGCTATCCGCATCACTGCCTGCTGATTCCAAGGTATGTCGTGAAGTGCAATCAAAACAACTTTGCTCATTGTTTGCATTGCTAAATCATCGTCTCAGGTTTGAAAACACTGTCTTTTGAAGCATGAGACTAGTTTTTTTGCTTTCTCGTCATCACTGCTGATAACAGCATCTGTGACTAAGAAATTGGTTAGAGGCTTTCTGTTTTAAATTGATGCTCATACACGATCATCACTCTGATTTTTTGTTTGGTAAGAGTTTCCTGCTTCTAGATCGATTTGGATATTTTGTGTCCTTTGATTTTTGTAGCAGTCGCTTGTTTCATTGCTTTGTGCAAGTGTGTATGATAGACACATTTTGTAGTTCGTTATTCTGATGATAGTTCATCGTAAGCAATGCTCACCCGATGCGTTTTCAATCTGGACTCCAATTCCGATCCTGTGTTTGTGTAAGCTTTGTTTAATGTTGCGGTATGCTATGAAAATCATTCAAGGTCTTGCAACGTCTTTGAAGGAGGGCTTCAAAAGACTACGGTTTCTTGTTGAAATTTTTTCTTCATGTCTCATAAGATCAGACCTAGGGATGAGTTTGCAAACCGTAGTACGATGTAAGTTCTCAATGCAACCTTCTTATTCCCCCCCTTCTTGCCCCCCCCATTTCCAAGCTAGGCGGATCCCTTGTTTGATATCTCATATGTTTCAGACTCATGATTCTTGTCCTATATGTATAAGATTGCCATGAAAACGACTAAACTTGTATGGAAAAGGCTTATAACATTATTGTTCTAAAGGTTCTGGCCTACGACATGCCATTGTAGTGAGAGTGATGACCATGTGTCGGCAAGGACAGTGTTACACATAAAGGACTCCCTGTGTTCTATAACAATTTTCTCTTCATTTGTGTTAATCTACCATCCACAGAAAATGACCTTATTGGAAGGTTTCCTGATTAAGATGAGGCTAGAGCATAACCTAACTGAAATTGGGCACAACTTTGTTAGGTAAAGACCCTTGGGTCTAGACCTGACAATATTTAGGTCAATCCCCAATGTAGGATCCAACTCAATCCAAATGAGTGTTGCTGTCAAGAATTTCAGCAAAATAAAGAGTGTGCTGGACTTGGATTCACCTTTGACGCTTCCTAGATCAGAAATTGAAATTTGAGTTAGAACATCTTGTGGAGCTAGAATATCTGGATTGCACAAGGATCAAGTGAAGGCTCTGATTTCAATATTTATGCCTGTAAAGTGTTAGTGAACCTCATTGCTCACTTTTCTGTTAGATTCAAGAGATGGATGCATGCTCTAGATGCAGAATTTCTGATCATTATATTTTCAGTCTTTGAAGCATGTTAATGTATCCACATCACCATCAGAAGCTGATGCAGTCAGGGAGGATTGGTAGCTTATAATCACTGCCATGCATGATGGAGGTGACAGTGACAGTCTATTTTTTTTTCAATGACAATCACAATGTTGTGGTCACAATCTTAACTACTAGTGTTAGTTTAGGTTTTGCTTCGAATAGTGCAATAAGTTCTATGTTACAAAGCATCCGTTTGATATGACAGGCCATTTTGTAAAGAAACAGTGGGTTCAAATCACAACTATGTCATGGTATATGCCTCCCCACAATAGTGAACACAACCACAATGGGGTCAATAGTTGAATTAGTCTTCTAATGTGTGGTACCTACAAGCTTGTGAGTCCTTAGGATGAGAAGGCAATGACATCAATTTGAAAGTGTCTACCTTGAAAGAGGAGGCAGTGGCCCTTAGGCTGAAGAGACACTCAGTCACTTGGTTGTCATTTTCTATTTCTAGAGTTTACCATGTTGCAAAGTTTCTCTATGCAATTTCAGGAAAAATTGGATATGTGTTTGACTTTTGACCTGTCTGTGAACGTCAACCATAATATAATATCTTCACTACGGGACAAGCTAAGATGAAATGAAGCTTACTGCAGCTTGGATGAGGATACTAGTGACTTTTTTGATTAACTATGTCTATTGAGTGCTAGCCCATTATGATTGAGTCTTCTTGTTGCTTCTAGAAATGCAACAGAAACTCAGGATGGGGATTTTGTATAATGGTTTGTCCAGACCTTTGGTTGATTATTATATACTTATCTAAACCCACCATAGGGAGCTGATGAAGTCAGTGGGTAGTCACGGCAGATTATCACTACTGTTCACCTTGTGATGAGCAACTCTTATAAGGCTCTAATTGTGTTCCATAATTTGTGTCTTATCACATAATCTTATAAGTCTTTTCCATGGCACTTAAATGTGTTTAGAATGTCAAGAATTAAAGAGCAGTGATAGTGACTGTGATAGCTAGGGGCAAATCATCAGGGAACCATCTATAACTTCTCCACAATGTGTTGTAGTGTCTAATTGTTGAATGTGTGAGAAACAGATAGAGCTGTTGCTTCTGGCTCATTTAACCAGAGAATCTACAAAAGTGCTTGCTGTTTTGTGAGCTAACTTCCAACATGCACTTCAATTCACTCCTTGTCTTCTTGAAGAACTCATGAAGGTATGAAAGTTCTTTTGCTGCTTGTAGTCCAGTCAAAGTTCAGTGCTTAGGTTGAAGGTCGATGCAATTAGTTGAAGTTATAGTAGGCCAAAGATTGACCATATGAATGGCATAGATGAGTAATGAGTTTTCAATTGTTGAGATTGAAATATCACATAATGAACCAAGAGTGGTGAACTTGCATTTGGGTTCTGGGAGTTTGCAGTCATTAGGTCAGAATAAATCCTGGTAGAATATTTGTTCTCTTACTGTTGTATACACACACATATATAGTATGTATATACATGAATAGTCCAAAGTATAATTTGACTTTTGATCCATGTTGATCTCCTTCCACATGTAACCAATGTTACTTTATAATAGGTAATTCAGTGAGTTTGACAGTGGAGTTGTATTGTCACATTTTGCTTGCTATGATTGTGTATTGTAAAGTATCAAGAGTCGGTTGGTTGTTAGTAATTTCACAAGGATTTATGTTTGTTGATAGAGGACAGAGGTGGGAAAATGTGAAGTTGTTGGCATTGGGAGCACATCAACAGGAGAATGCATTGACTGCCATTTCTACTATACTGTGTATGCGGTACCAAGGTGGGTGCAATAGATTTTTTGATTTAGGTCCACAAGCAAAAAATGTTTTTTGGTGTGAAGGATTTTGCTGGCAAGAGAATTGTGTCTGCTTCTCTCAGGACTGAATTTTAGGCTTTTCATTTTCAGCTGTGGAGCCTCATATTTTGTGAAGGAGTTGCATGTATATCTTGTTGGTATCTGCTTACTTTGTTGCAGTCAAGATGGTGACAACCATCCTTTCAATAATCCAATATTCTGGGTGTGTGGGTACAGGATGGAATATTCCAGATTCTTGCGTTTGGGTAAGCTTGGATGCAACTATAAGTCTAGGGAGGTTCCAGATACTAGATGAACAGCAAGCCCAAGCATTGGGTTTTCCAAAGCCAGGGTCATCCTTGATGGAGGTACTATGCATCTGTCATGTCCACATGATGACATGCAGAGATTGATCAAAAAATGCACCTATCTCTTTTGAACAAGTTACTGAAAATGGCATTAGCAAAATGAGACTGATACAGAGAAGCATAAAAGCTCACATATGTTATTCAAGCTTGGACATGCCAGCTACTACCCTCTTCAATTTGAAGTTTTGATAATGATCAGGAAGATACCCTGCTCAACATGTTTGACTCAAAATGAAATCTATTACTTTCAGGTGGAAGCAATCCAGACAAAGTTCAATGTGGAATCAAGGGCATTGGAGTCTACAAAAGAAGCAGTCTAGGTGGATGCGATAAATGATTTTCAGACCTCCTACTCTGGACAAGATGTTGATGTTTGTCTTCTTCCAAAACTTTTTGGCTTAATTTCTAACAATTTGTCCTTTAATGCTCCAGGAAGTTGAAAGGCACAAGACAGTTGTAATGTCATTTGATGCCAAGATTACAAATAGGGAGCAAGTTCTCTTACAAGAAAAGGTCAGTGCATTTCTGCTGGGACCAAGGCTGATGACACAAGCTGGTTCATAGTTTGTCCTTGGCAATACTGATAACTTTTGTATTGCACAGGTGGCTTCAGAAGGCAGTTCAACTAGTTCTTAATGGCAAGATAGCTGCATTGAAATCTGATGTTGCAACACTGCAAGTAATCTCTCCTCTTAAGTGCAACCCCATTGATTCCTCCACTCCTGCTGTTGAGCACAATTATTGGTCCCCCTTTTCTCAGTGCAGGAACAAATCTTCTGCTCACACAATCACTAACATTGAGGTGTTTTACATTCTTATAGAGTCAACTTGAGGGCAAGTACAAGGAGCTTGCCAAAGCAAGGAAGTTTGCTGAATTATACTTCCAGCACTCTTGCATTCATCTTCAAGGTTACGCAATGCTTGGCCACCAGCAGCATGTTTGTCCATGAACTATCCCTGCATCATCCCATTGTGCATCCATTGGGACGTTGAGGCTGCCAAAACACACATTGTAGATCCCTGAGACTTATAGAGAAAAATCTCTCCACCAAACACACTGTGATTCTCACTTTGATTGCAAACATGAATCCCTAGATCTAAGATGGCTAGACAAGACGATCATCACTCTTTCTGTTCTTGATGCTCAATTTGTAAACTTTCACTGCAAGGATTTCAAGAGTTTCCATGTTTTTGGCATTGCAGTTGTTTGATCCCTCACATTTTTCTCAAAAAGCTTTGCACTCTGTTGTAGGTGTCGACCGGCAGGGACTTCCTGCAACAAGCACATGAAGAAGGGAGCCTTGGACTCCAACTCCTCTCTCATCTTAGGGTGCAACCGATCAGCTTCCATGACAAGATCCGTAGTGACTAACATTTTCTCCATGCTCCCACTGGATCGCCCGAACTCCGCGCTTGCATCCTCTGGGTGTAGTAGACACTGCAAGGTCTAGTCGACATGGTGAGAGATCACAATGGATGCTTGTCAAAACCCGTGTGGATGAGCATTACTGCTAGTTCTGCTTGTAGAATCGCGACATCCTTCGGCGTAAGTATCATCCTTCAACGACAATCCTGGATTTGCGCAAAGCCAACACACCCATGATTCCCAAGCTCTCAAATTCTTGGTGCCTACATGGTTGTCTGGTCGGTGAAAGGGTCCAGACAGTGTCCTTCTAATTCACATGCTGCACGCAATGTGCAGCGCGTGCGCTGAGCATGACTCTCCAGCTTCTACAACTTCTTAGTCTTAACATCAATCGCATCCATCTGTGTTTGGCGAGCAACATGATCAGTAGCGCTCCATCTGTGTTTGGTGAACAACATGACCAGTAGCATTCCATCTGCGTTTGGCGAGCATCGTCAATAGTAATCGTTCCATTTGTGTTTGGCAAGCAGCCTCAGCGTGACTTGTTTCAATTATCACCCCGTGCTTCTTCCACATCTGCCCACATCCAAACTCTGCATCCAATGTTGATTTAGTTTAACAATGTATTTAGATGAAATGCATATGAACTTTACATCCAATATTTACATCCAATTTAGGTTATGTCCATCTAAATCTAACCCTTGTATGTCAATTCCGTGGCCACAATGCTCTCCCATTTGAATCCCTTGATTTTTTTCGCAAAATTGAGCGGGACTTGTTACAATGTGCTTTCGGTCGTTAGCATCGACGCAAGGGGGAAGGTGTTGACAGATTGTGGGAATTTGAAATGGTGTAGAATAGTTGGAGCTTGTTTTCTCTGCAAGAGGTTGTGATTGATAGTTTATGCCTTGTGATTAATGCACACAACAGCTCTCAGTGTATCATCACAACGCTTTGTGTACAACGTCAAATGCTCTTAACACGGCACATTTTCAATTAGGGTTGAGAGCTCAAACATAATCTCTCTTGCACAAATTATTTTGATCTGTAATTTGCTTTCAAACTCATAATATTGTCCATCATGCTAATTAGCTATTTAACATAATTTTGATATGATATTTGTTTTAATTTGAATCTTAATTTGAATCTGTATCTATCACTTAGTTAGCAATGTTCTACAGTTTATTGTTTATGAACATGTGCTATGTTTTTATGTTTCTTCTATGGGAACAAAAAACAAGTTTGGGGGGATTTTCATGTGCGCAAAGCGGAGCCAAAAGAATTCAATGGAGCTTGTAAACCTATTAACTAAGTAAACCTATTATGCTAAGCTTTTTCAAACAGATCTGGTGAATTTTGGAGTGACCAGAAGGATGAAGTGAAACAACAGGTAGGGAACCTCATGTTTTGCACGACCAAGATTTGTTTGCCAAATTTGTTGCATTGTAAGATGCATAGCAAAGTGCTACGAAAGCTTTTGTTCTCTTCTATAATAACCTATATTGGCAAATATTGATTGTTGCAAAAGTTGTTTAAATAAGAATGTGAATGGATATATAATATTTGTTTAATGTTTGAAGAAGAAGGCAGTTTGTGTCAAGGCAATATGTGTTAATGTTTGAGGTATGCCTTGACATAAAATGTGTTTGTATGAAGTTTGTGTGTGTGTGTGAATGGCTTGCACTTGTTGTTATTGACAATTGCATTTTTAGGTTTGTTTGAGGTACTTTGCAAGAGTGTGATTGCTTTTTTTGTGGATTCTAAGGTGGAGGTCACAAGAGCTTCAAGTTCAACATTGTTATATCCATCATGTTTCATTCGTGGGGCATGCAAAGTGGTGGAAAGATCATAGGCCTTAGTTGATGTCAACTAATATTTGAAGAATTTTCGCTTGATCAACATGAGTCTTCTTCAAATAATGTTCCTGATCGTGAAAAGGAAAATCAACAAGAACCTAATGCACATCATGTGACTTTAAATGCAATAGAGCGTATGTTACTACAACATCTAAAAAAGGCTAGAAATGAGCAAAAGAAACATATCAATGCTTTGAGTCATAATGTTTTTTCTTGTCATGGAATTTTTTAAGAAACTTCTTGAATTTGTTAATTAGCATACATCAAGGTAACTTTCATGTGAGTGTTCTTTTCACATGTGGATGAACAATTTAGTTGCATTTTGAACTTTACTAATAATCCTTTTTTGTTGCAACACAAAATGAAATTCAAAGTTTGATGATTGATATTTGGATTTGGAGCACATAGCTCCATTTATTTTGAATTTACTGTAATTAGAGATGAAATTTTATGTGTATTTGACATAGATTTGTTAGATGTAAATGCAAAAAAATTCTACAATAACAATGGGGTAGTTAGATAGATACAAAGTTTGGTTTACAAAAGCCAATTTTGCAATATTTGTGAGATTATTGGGGCAAGATTGTTGGACACCTACGCACTAAACTCTATCATCATCTTCATATTAGCAAACCTAGAAGAGGCTCCACTACAGTTAAAGTCAATGAATGGCAAGTGAAGTTAAACCTTGGTTTGCTAACAACTCTTAGCAAATGGATGGGAATGATCCATTTGGATTTGCTTCAATGCATGCAAGAGTTTCTTTCATCATGAAATTAAGGACCACGCCACAATGATTAGCTTGTGGAAGTAACATTGGATCATGTAGGATTCTTTTTGCATGTGGTGAGTTGCATTGTTTATATTTCAATAATCGTTGCTTCATAATACAATTTTCAATAAGATGTTAACCCATTTTATATTTTTGCAACTTGAATTAGTAATGGAAGGGCAAAATTTGAGTCCAAGAAACCAACTATGGCATCTCAAACAGATGAAAGGGATGGAGTCTTACATCTCTACTTTTGGTAATCGCATGCAACGAATCATTGTGGTGGAGAAGGCCATCGAACCAACTCCATGGTATGTAGCATCAACTTCTTTATAGAGATCTTCTTAGTGTTTGTTTGTTGAATTTGTGTTCTTACTAACAACAATTCTTTGGACTTGCTACAATGATTACAATGGAGCAATATGAACCTATTGATTGCTTTCAAGATAAAGATTTTTTTGACACTACATTTGTTTACTAACATCAATTCTTTAAACTTCCTATAGACATAAACATTGTTACATTTGTTACCCTACATATGATACCTTCCTTTAGTGTACTTATTTGGGAAGTACTAAACATGTATATGGTCAATCCATGAATTAGGTAACCTTCTTGGCTTTGAATTTCTTGTTTCAAGGAAGGTAATGACATTTGTTTGATGCCTAATGAATGATTGGCATTGTAAACTGGCATGGAACATTAGTGCTGATTTTTTTCCACTTGAAGGTATTTTACTTGCATTTCATTCATCTTGTTTGAGTTGTGACCAATTGAACACCTTCTAACATAATTTCCTATAACAACTAATGTTGAAGTGTTTTTTACTTTGTTGCTTGGCTATTGCTTCAAGCATCCAATGAATAGCTAAGGTTTCTTGACGACATGTTGCTATAATAAATGGTATTAATTGAGTAATACAAAAAATTCTTACTTTTTTAACTTCACAAATAGGCTTGACATTTTTTATGGCATTAACCAAAAGTTTTAATATATCACCATGATGAGCTAGAGAATGAAGAGTTTTATAAACAATAACACGAGATCTTGTTTTTTTACCATTAATCATGCAAATATGGACCAACTTTTTTATTAATTGTTTCTGCTTACCATTTAAGTCCCAGATATAGCCTAAATTGTCTGAACAATTATATGTGCTTGCTACCCTACAACCTCTAGATCTTGATGGCACATGCCCTAGAAGGGCATGGCATAAATATCTACGATGAAATAAACAAAGTGTTAAAAAACTTTCTGAAAAAAGGAATAGATTTTTTCTGCTAAATGGCTAAAACCTTGGCCAATTTTGATTTTTTTTCTTTTGTAAGTTTGATATTCTATAACAACATCAAATTTTGTTATCTTCTCTTAGTGTTTCCTTCATGCAAGCACATGTGCATGGGACATATTACCTATCATTAGGGTTGGCAAGCTCCTATTCCCTCCATCATTTGGCCTTCTACAAGACATGTCCTATAGTTGGACAGTTGGATTCAACAAGATTTAAGGTTGATGCGCTCCCAACCTCCTTTATAGACTCAAATGTGAGTCTAAGGTGAAAACAACAAAAGAGCAAAGAGTTGGGGCACGTTCCTTGGATCGTAGCACTTTGGGGGTAGAGGGGCATGATGGAGCTCCAGATGGGGACTAGGAAGAGTGACAAGCGTTAATTACTCACACAAGCTTGCACAAACTGAACAATAAGTTGGTTAGTGCATAGTTTGAACACTTTTGGTGCTAGGACGAGCCACGACAAACTCAAACTCACAAGACTCATCACGGCCTAGACTTGGGGGAAGCCACCACCTTCACCCTTATAGTATATTATGTGCCTCTCCACGAAGCCCACATTCAAATGGCATTTTGTTCGGGGACTCACAAATGTGGGTCACAAAATTCCCAAAGTTGGGATTTCCACAACTTCGGGGCCCCTTAACTTTGTGTGTAGACCTCTGATTGAAATGAGGTCTAAAGCAAAGTTGTAGCCCTAGTCGAAAGCTTCCAACAATATGTTGCACGACACCTGCACGTAAGGAAATCAAATTGATTTTTGACTTTTAATGATCGGGAATCAAATTACCAATTTGATTCCCGACCTTTCTTTTGGCCATAACTTGTGTTTTAAGTGTTCAAATGGGTCATGGGAGCCCATTTTAGACATCTACGTTTCAATAATTTTCCAATGATATAAAGAACTCTTCAATCAATGGGTTTTGACCCCTACAATCGCTCCCTGAGGATTCAGGAGTCCATCGGGACTCCAACTCCCAAAATGGGAATTCACTTGGGAGTGTGAAGGCTTCCCACCCTAAACCCTAAACCTAGATTCTCGGGCTTCCCTCTTGGCCTGCCACCTTGCAAGCCTTTGCCTTGGTCGCAAGCCCAAGACTAAGGTTGCCACAAGGGCTTTCAATTATAAAGAAAAATCACTAAATTTTTTCATGTGGTTATCATCACCACATTCATATTTTTTAGTCATATTTTTTAGTTACTTGTGAAATTCAACTTGACCTACCTTTTTTTATTTATGTGTTATGTAGTTATTAGTTCATTTGGAGTTCATATTGAACATATGCACTAAAGATTCATGAATCAGACATTGCTTATGGCGTGGCAACATTACACAAGGTATGGAATGTACTTATTTGGTTGCACGTATTTGACCATATGAAAATGGTTATTATTTACTATGATTTAATTGTCATAGATTTTCACCTATTTTGGGCATGTGTTTTACCCTTTAATCATGACAGTGCATTCTTGGGTATTGGCATTAACATCCTATTACATGAATTTTTTGGTCAAAGTTCTATGGTTAAATAAAATGTTGGTGGGCATTTAAATGTAATGATGAATGGAAAATTAAGACACATGTTCATATGATAGTCATTAACATCTTTCCAACTATATTTTCATGGTTATAGCTTGTTGACTCCAAAATCTTGGGTGTGTGCCTAAATAACATAGTCCAACTACAACATTACATTACATTACATATGTAGGGACTTTGAAACCTCAAGTTTGTTAATGATATGTTCTGGCCTTATTTCTTCATATTAAAATTTTTTAATTGCTTCCCTTTAATTATTTGCATAATACAAAAGAGGTGTAAAAGAACTCATGATGATGGCTACTATGCAATTAGCTTTTGCAAAATGTGATGTTGTTCATTTAGCCTTTGAAAACAACATTATTCTAAACCTTGTTAATGAATGGCCCTATTGTTTATACTCAAAATGAAAAACATGCCATTAGTTATGAATTCTCTGATTACTATGCTTGTCTTTTTTCTCATCATAAATATGTGTGTTCTATATGGTGCAACTATTGTTGGAAGCAAGGAAGATGTTATTAGAGGTATATGTTGTAATGCAACATGGTGATGTAATTCCAAGGATCGAAGTTACTTATTATATCGCAATACAACAACTAGAGGTTCTTATTCACTTATTAAAAGCTATTATGTGCTTTCATTGTAAATTT
This sequence comes from Sphagnum contortum, assembly GCA_963920785.1. Taxonomy (NCBI): domain Eukaryota; kingdom Viridiplantae; phylum Streptophyta; class Sphagnopsida; order Sphagnales; family Sphagnaceae; genus Sphagnum; species Sphagnum contortum. Next base: position 9,789,929 of record OY987290.1, on the reverse strand, counting down.
GAAATATGTTTTCAACTTCAAATGTAACTTATTCTACTACAAATCCTTATTACAATGCATGTGTCTATCTAGTTTAGGATCCAACTTACTTGTAATCTAGTAAAAATTCTATCATGGGAAGACATTACATAAACAATGATTTTAGTAATCACAATGACCAAGACCAATTCTACTTAACTCCAATAATTTCAAGTTGACCTATAATAGTTCAAACCAAGTTTATTTGTGTAAGTTGATGTGTGTAGTATGCATCAATTTTTGTTTATATATGTCCCAAAAGAATGAATCATGAATAAACTTGGACATTTCAGATTAGGCTAGAACATGTAAGGGGAGGAAGACAATTTTTGAATACTTATATTTTCAAGTGAGTTTGATATGTCCTAACCTCCAAATTTCATGACATGTTTGAATATCTTGTTGTTTTTGGAATTGGCATCTTGAATCTTATATGAGGTAATCTAGTTAGTCAAATAGTAAATAACGCGCTCCTAAGTCCCGGGGTGAAACGCACTTGAGGGTTTCATTTTGTCAAGTTGCGGAAAGTTGGGACTTAGGGCACGCTCCCAGCTTCCAACACTAGAAAGGGGTAGAGGGTCGTGTTGGGAGCCCCAGGATAAGACTAAGAAGAGGGACTAGCTTAGGTTGTGTGAATCTGCATCCAAAAACCAACCACAAGAGGTTAGTTTAGCATTTGGGAACACCCTTGGGTGTTGGGACAAACCACGGGCACTTTGACACACAAGACTCACCACGGTCCGGACTCGGGGGAAGCCACCACCTTCCCCCATATAGTATTCTCTGCAGCTCTCCACCGAGGCTACATCCAAATGGCTCTTTTTCTCGAGACTCCCAAGTTGGAGTCCCGAAATTGTCCCGGTTGGAGTCCCGGTTGGAGTCCCGGGACTTTGGGAGCTCATAACTCCCGACTTCAGAGTTCGATCGCGACGAGGTCTAAACCAAAGTGTAGCCCTCATCAAGATCTTTCCAACGCCATGTCGCACTCTCAGATCGGATGTCGGGAAGAGGTCGATTCCTGACTTTTAGTGGTCAGGAGTCAAATTTCCAGTTTGACTCCCGGCCCTTCTTTTGCCCATAACTTGGGCTGAAGATGTCCAAATGACCAATACGAGGCCATTTCCGATATCTACGTTTCAAGACCTTTCCAATGACACCAAGAACACCCCAATGCGAGGTGTTTTGGGTCTTGCTGTTGAGCTCTGAACATTTGGGAGTCCTAGAGGACTCCAAATCCCCAACTTTGGAAGTGTTGGGCTTCACCCTATGACGGATGTGACAGTAGCATTGGAGTTTCCAATAATATCTTTTCAAACATTGGAGTTTCCAATAGTATTTTAGCATTGGAGTTTCCAATAATATCTTAGCCAACATTGGAGTTTCCAATAGTATCTTAACATTGGAGTTTCCAATAATATCTTAGCCAACATTGGAGTTTCCAATAGTATCTTAGCATTGGAGTTTCCAATAATATCTTTTCCAACAATGGAGTTTCCAATAGTATCTTAGCATTGGAGTTTTCAATAATATCTTAGCCAAAATTGGAGTTTCCAATACTATCTTAGCATTGGAGTTTTCAATAATATCTTAGCAGTATAAATAGAGGACCTCGAGACTTTGTCCCTCACTCTTGTCAACACCAGTTGTATTTACTCTTCCAATATCAATACTACTTCTAACTTTCTCTCTTTGAGTGTTATTGATTCTAGTTCTGAAGCTTCAAGTGTTATTCCCAGTTTTGTGTGAGTTGTTATGTTATTGGTTCTAGTTCCGAATCTTTCAGTGTTATTCCCAGTTTTTGTGTGAGTTGCTGTCCGCAACACACCCCCACACTTGGCCAAAGTGGGGTTGCGATAGTAAAACATTATGTATGCTAATTAGATTTGTTTATGTTGCAAGGTAGGTTTTTTTGTCATTATAACAATCTCTACAATCTTTCCTTAATAATATGTAAAGCACTTTCTCATTATTTCATCTTCTACTAATTATGCTCCCAAAAGTTTTTAACATAAGTCTTCACAATCTTTAAGAAGTTGTTTAGGCTCTTGGAAAATTTGGCAAATCTTTGCAATTGTGATTCCAAGGACTAATATGGGAAGGTCGATATAAAAGTGTTCATGTTTTGTGATAAATATGGTAGAAACTACACCAGGTTGATGTAATTGACTAAGAATATGAGGTCAATATGGATAAGGAGTAAGATGAAAACCCAATTTGTGGATGAAGTGATGTTTAAGGTATGTGCCAAATTCATTTCTATTGTTGTATAGAATGAACAATTCTTGTTTTTGAGTTCATGCATCCATAGATTGTCTTATTAAGGACATTGGTTCCTTCTCTTGTTGTAAAGGAGCCAAATATTGATTTAGATCAAGAAAGTATAAATGGATTTGCAACTTTACTGATGAAACACCTTGCAAGCTTGGTGGTTGATAATAGAGATTAGAAAGATGGTTTTGGAAATGCTATAGATGTTACCAAATATTAGGTTTGTGGTGAGTCGACCATGTGTTTAGAGACCTTAACATGAAACTATCTAGTGTTTAAATTTATCCTTTTTTGTCTTTTCAAGTTGGTGTTACCTATTTTTATATTGTTACGCACAAATTGTTTTTCCTATGTTAAAACATTTTTCAGCAATGTAATTAGTTAGCCATTCATCAATTCCTATTGTTATAGAGCTAATTTATTGGTTTTCCATATGCATGCAAATCAACAAATATTCTATGAAAATGCCCTTGCGACTTGATCTTGTGGATGAACATCTTAGCCTAGTTAACCAACCCATTATGTTTGATCAAAAGACCACTCCCCGAGCTTTCTACTACATATAACAAGGATGAATATGTTATCTACATTTTCAAATAGTGATATTCATAAATTTTCAACTAATGTACAAAGTATGTTGGATCATTAGCAAAGTTAGGAGTAAGCATAGAAGTAAACACAAAGTTCATGATGTGCATTACTAAATGGAGGAAAAACATTAGTGTTGATCTACATGAGAAGGTATAGTCTATAGGATTCCAATCCCCCATTTGACACCCCTAACTATCTACCGAGAACTTCTCTGAGACCTCACCTCTTTAGTAAGGATAACTAAGGGTATTTTACATTTGCAAGTTTGATGAAAGGTGAATTAAGTCAATAGGTTACAAGTCACTTTCTACACTTTTGCAAAATATGTCATGCATGGATTTCATGTACATTCAACATGACATTATTGAACATGAAAAAATTATGTATTTATTGTCATTCTCATGGTTGTTAATTATGTGTTAATTTCACATTCCAAAACCAATAATATTAACACGTTATTATGAATGCTTATTATTATTATTTTGTTATAAGGTAAGTTTGTGGTGTTGCCATTTAATTTTGTGTAACTTTGGGGCATAAGTTCTAATCATTTTTCAAGGATTTTCCATGGTAGGGCTTATGTGTTGTTCAACAACTTTTAGCTTTGCTTTTAAAGTAGTCAAAAATGAAAATAAATTATCCTTCCAATCCATTAATCTTTATCAACCCCAACATTTCCACCTTGCCATGAAAAATGTGAAATATAGTTTTATTGGACTTTTTTTTTTCATAGTAAAAATTAAAGACATGTGGAAAGCAAATGGTCATAGGATTAAAATTATATATTTTTATTACATAACTATGAGGATCTATGTTCTTGTTTAGACAAATATCTATTCACATATTTATTTTTTATGTATAACTATTATGCCATAACCATTTTCTTACCATGGATTTTACACATTCACAAACTATGCCAAAACTTTTGAACGTCAATCTTTCAAATTTTTTCACAAGTCTATTTTATAAATTTTTCAACTTTTTGTAACAAGTTGTTATCTTCAAGTGAAGATGTTTCCAAAGCCTCAAACAATTATTTATATACTAATTAAAAGGAAGTTAAGTAAGAAATTTAAAAAAAATCTATAGCTCACAACGTTCACCATGTGATTCAACATGCATATAATTTGTGTTATGACTTTCCTAATGAGTTATCATTTTTGAATCATGCACATTAATATGTGCAAAAAAATTTCTTAATGAATTATCATGTTTGAATCATGTACATTGATTGAAGCTATAATTAATTGATGATGATTCACCAAACCATTATTAATTATGAAACCTCATCACTTGATAAATTAGGTATGTTAATCTTTGAGTAATTACATAATTATCAAACTATTTACATCAAGTTATAGACACACAATCTACATCACCTCCCCAATATCTTTATATCTTCATTAATGTTGCTTGTTTATTCATACGCAAAAATCTTGGCCTTTAAGTGGCTTAAGATCATTTTGTCATAGGACCCTAGCTTTTGTCATTGGCCCAACATGTCTTGGGCCCCAAGTAGGCTATGGTCACTTTATCATAGGCTTTAGGTCAAAATATGGTAAAGAAGTTTGCAAGGGATATTTCTTAAGACCATATTTTGGCCTAAGACCCATGATAAAGTGACCTTAGATTGCTTGGGGCCCAAGATAGGGTGGGCTAATGACAAAACTTAGGGGCCTATCACAAAATGATCTTTAGCCACCTAAGGGCCAAAAGACACAATGGTTTTAGGTGTAGGACATGGTGGTGCGGTGCTTAGGATAGAATGATTTTAAGGTGCATGGGGTTGGGACATAACACCCTAAGGTCTAGGACAAGGTAGCATTGGGCTTAGACAAAATGACCTTTCACTAGTTGGGGGCTTGGATGTGGTGGCCTAGAGCCCATCATGGGACATGCACATCTATTGAACCCTAGTTGGGACTCCAAATCAAGAGAATATTTTGATGCCTACACAAAGTCCAAGTCAAAATTCATAATGTTACCATGGATGGTGGTTTTGGATGTAGTACATGCTTATGTAAAAAAAATGGATTACATTCAATTGTTCTCAATATGTGGTCCTAATGACCCTAGGTACCTCGGGGTCCAAGGGAAAATGGTCTTTGGCCCAAGACAAGACATTGAGAGGAGGAAGGGTATGGAACATGTCCATGAACCCCAGCCAAGGGAATCTTTTGCGATTTGCCCTTGAGCCCAAGCCAAAACTCTAAATTTTTAACTTCCTCACATGCATGGAATTTAGGAATTCTGTATGAGCTCAACCCAAGATAGATACCAATGTTGTACAACCCAAATGGAATTGGCCACCTCACTAAAGCATAACCTGCCGGCCACCTCCTCCCAAGATTGGAGATTGTGTGGAGAGGTTACCAATGTTTGTACAACCCAAATAGACTGAGGCGCAACCTGCTGGCCACCTTTCTGAAGAAACTAGCTTACTAGTTGCTTGTCACTTTGGGTGAATCAGCACCCACGTTAAAAATGCCAAAATCCATTTGAATTATTTCTAAATATTACAAATATCCCATGCTTAGACTGGTTCAAGGTCTTTGAGTTCAAATCTAACATTTTTAGGTCTTAATATGGCCACTAAGAGCCACCTTTGATGAGGGTTCAAAGCCAATGACGTAGAGAAATCTTATTGGTTGAGAGCCATAAATTGGACCCACGACCTTTAGATGAGGGTTCAAGACCAAAAAGTGGCAAGTGGAGGCTAAACCTACACGGCACCATTTTGGAGGGGAATCAATTGGTTCAGACCCAATAATAATAATAATAATAATCAAAGAAAGAGATCAGAGCAGAGCTCATGATATGGAGAACCAAGATGCAAGTTAGGGTCCAAGGCATGGTCAAACTCAAGGATTCAATTTGCTTGAAATTTGTCCAAATTGGTTCCTAGGAATTTGGACCTTGGACCCCATCTAAAGTTGGGCCTAAGAGGCGTGGCTCAAAAAGATGAAGGTATCTCTGGTTCACCCTGTCGACGTGCCTGCCTAGAAAACTGAAATTAGTGTGAAAGCAAGAATGTGGTTCCTGTTCCAACAGCAGGCTAGTTCCATGGGTCCACGGTGAACCAACACCCTCCGGAAGTCCTATACCTACATAGGTAAATAGGTAGGAAAATAGAGGACTAGTAGGTAAGTAGATGGTTTATAAGTAGATACAAGGGCTGTCTTTACTACCTACTAAGTAGGTTGTCTTGTGGGTTGCGAGTAGGTAGGTAATAAATAAAAAGCAACTGAGCTAACTACTATGGTTAGGAGTTAACCACCATGGTTAGCTCGCAAGGGAACTGGAACCTAACAGAGAACTGTTTCCTGACCACTTACCATCCATCCTTCATGGTGCACTGGTGGGTGCTCGTTCACTCTGACCCATTTTCTCCCCTAGTCTCTCCATTACAGGCAGAGCCAAAAACAATGTGTTCAATGATGTGTGTTTTTTCATTTTGGAATTAAAGTTGGTGAAAGTTTTGGTTATGAGGCTCCCTTTGCACTAGGAGTAAGGGCCAAAAAAACTTGGGGCCAACTTTGAGCATTTTGGGGTTGCAAATTGGCCCCAAGTTACTAATAAATGCTAGAACATTTACGTCAGGATATCAGTAATGCTGAAACATTGGTCCCAAGGGTTGCAAATTGGCCTCCCAAATTATATGGTATCCTTTTTTCTGCCTTGGGGCCAATACAAGGCCATAATGTTCACCATTTCTTACTAACTTGGGGCAGATTGAAAAGTTTTTTTCTATGTCAGCCTTAACTCCTAATGTAAAGCCCTCGGGCTTGATTTCAACTTTTGCACCAATAGGAATGCTGAATTTGGGTTGAACATTGGCCCTGACTCCTAGTGTAAAGCAGGCCTCAAACAGGTGATGCTAATTATTAGAGAAGCAGAGATGCTCATGCAAGAAAGAACACCCGGTTTTTACCTATGTCATTTCCCTTTCGCTCAAGTTTTGGTTTACACAAGGTTTTTCATCAAATGGAAAAGAGATAATGATGCTCATGTGAAGAGTGTGAGAACAACAAAAGAAATTCCAGTGGAAAGATACAACAACAACAACCAACAACAACAACAAAGATTGCAACAGCAGCACTTACAACAAATATTTTGGTTATAGCAATTGTCCTCATACCTTCTTAGCACCCAACACAATGCAACAAAAGAATGGTGGAATAAATGTGGGTGGAGAGGAGGAGGTAGAGTTTAGAATACAATTGTCACAAGTTGTTGCTGTTGTGTTGATTAGGTCACATTGAGGAGACAAAGGAGCAGTGGAAGTTGGGTGGGTGTGGGAAGGAGAGAGAACGCGAGAGAGAGAGAGATCTGAGAGAGAGAGAGAGAGAGAGAGAGAGAGGTTGGGGTACTAGACAAGTCAGAGATAAGAGCAATGTGATGCAGAGAAAGTGATGATCCATGGCAAGAGCTAGAGAGTAAGGATCCCGACCACGCCACTTTCACGAACGAGGCTGAATTCCACACCATGGGGTGTGTGGGATCCTCGGCTAAGGGTGGTGACAGTGAGTTCCTCCCTCTCCCCCCTCCTCCTCCCCTCCCAACTCATTCCTCATATTCCTCATATTCCTCATATTTGTTACAATTGTTATGCGATCTTTTGTTTCTCTATCATCATGGCACTGAGCGTCGGATTTTTGTTTTGGGCCATAGGTGGTTTCCTCTATTGTTTTTTTTGGAATCACCTTGTTGTGGTCTTCTGTCTTTTGTTAGGTTTCGTGATTTTGTGAAAACTTGCATAGTACAGGGAGTTGTGGTTCTGGAATTTGCTTACTTGTTACAGGGTTTTTGGGTTCCCACTTGTGGGTTGATGGTAGGTTCAAGCCGTTGGGTTTGCATTGTCTTTGGTTTTTTTGTTTTTGTTTCAGATTTTGTTTGGCACACTGTCTGAGGCTCGGAATGGTGGGTTTTATAGAGTGCTTTCTGATGGCTTTTTGGAAGATGCTGAATTTTTTTTCAAGGTGTTGGGGATTTTTTTCAAGGAATGGTTCCTGTTTGCAATGTTTGAATTGTCTGCAGATCTCAAGATGTGATGCTAGATTGTGCTTGCTTAAGGGTTTCTGATGATTGGTGAGTTTGTACAATTGTTTGTTTTGCACTCAAAGACATGGCTCCCACTTTTCTCTTTCTCTCAAAACAGCAGACATTACAACTTGTGCTTTTCTTTTAGTATGGTTGCTTTTGTGTTGTTGTTAAGAGGCCGTGATCTTTTACCAAGTAGTTTGGTGTCATTCAATGAGATACACCCATTTCACCTTTCTTAGGGTTAGATTGTCGTAGAGATTGACACACACTACAAGTCCTGGAACTCCAGCAGAAACTCAGGATGCGGATGGGAAGAATTAGGTAATGTACTTATCGACACCCACTGCTGGGAGCTGATGAAGTCAGTAGATACTAATGACGGCTTGCCACTACTATTTGTGATGAAGGTGATGGTCTGACACTTTGTGAGCGATCATTATAAGGTTATGACTACACTTATTGTCATGTTAGCTTCAAATTGTTGTTTTGGAGATTTCTCTGCAATTCACAGATATTTCTTTACACTCACACTCCCTTTTCCAATTTTACTCACAGCTTTTCTGCATCCACTTGAGAGTTGCCAAGTTCAAGGTTTGCATGCCATTCTGAATTGGGATACTGTGACCTGCATCAATGCTTGGGAACTGTGTCCTGTAAAACCACATAGGGAGTTGGTAAGATCTTGCTTAATTTTTTCTATTGTGATGTTTCTGATGTTGCTATCTTAAGTTGGTGTCACTTCTGTTTTGTGTTTCTGTGCTGCTAGATGCTGTCATATGTAAGAAAATGTTTGGAGGCCAATTGCTGTCCGAAACATTGTGAATTGGATTTCAAATTGGTAGTAGTGTTCTGACAGTCCTGAGTGGGAGCTTTAATTCAGATCCTTCTTTCTTCTCAACAGATCATGCTCTTACAATTCTGTCTCTTAAGTGCTGGCCATTATCATTGAAGGCAAACTGTGTTGCTATAAGAGGCCCTTGCATGAGTTGTTTTCTAAGGGAGTCTCACATAGTGGCATATGGCAGTCGTATGGTCACTGCTGACCACCTCTAAAGGCCTATTCACCTTCCAAAATGTTTTCTGGATGCATATGCATTCATATCAGTAAGCACAGCCCAGAAACCCACAACTTATTTCTCCACTCCTCACATTGCAGAGACTTCTGTGGGTGAGATCCTTGAATTACAAGTCAAGTCATTCTATGTTTTCTGCTGCTCCATGTTTATTTGGGGTGCAGGAGGCCCCAAGCAATACCCTCTATGTAGGCTGCTTTATGTCTTCACATGGATGCTTGCTTGTGCAGCAGCAAGCCAAAAGGAAATCATGCTTACTCTCAGAAGCTTATTGTAAGTTGAATGAGGATACTCTTGACTTTTTTTTGGTGCTACGCCTCTTGAGTGCTAGCCAATGTTATGACTATGTCTTCGCATTATTTCTGGAAATGTGACAAAAATACAGTATGAAGTCTTTTGTATTATTGTTTGCCAGAAATTTTGGGCAGATTATGAAGCTTATCAACAACCACTATCAGGGTCTGATGAAGTCAGTGGGGGGTCATGGCAGATAGTCAACGCAATTTGTGATGAAGGTGATGGTCTTATACTTCGGTATAAGGTTATGATTACACTCATCTTACTATTGTTAGTTTTGATTTTGCTGGAAACTGACACAATGGGTACCTTCAAAGTGTTATTGTGCAGTCCATCTTCAATCTTAAAGCTAAGTTACAAGCTGGGCCTTGCCTTCTTAGCTAGCATTGTCTTGCTTCAAGATCATGTATGCTTCTAAGATTGTTCATGTGTGAGAAAATCATGCTTCAAGTCTTCCCTTTGCTTCCAGAAATGTGACAGAAACTCAGGATGCAGACTTTTGTATAATGGTTTGCCTGAAATTTTGGGCAGATTCTTATACACTTATCTACACCCACTGTTGGGAGCTGGTGAAGTCAGTGGGGAGTCATGGCAGGCTGTCACTGCTATTCATGATGAAGGTGATGGTCTGACACTTTTGTGATTGACACTCATAAAGTCAGGACTACTCTCAAATCCTTGTCATGTTGCCTTCAAACTGTTGTTGTGAGTTTCTCTCAAATTGTTATCGTGGAGTTTCTCTGCAACTTCATTGATATGCACATGTGAGAAAATCTTCCACTGCAGTCTTCTACTTCCAAAAGAGATGTAAGAGCCTATCAACATCAGTAAATGGATGCATGGTTTGGAATTGTTTGGATGCCCATCTTGGCTAAAAGTTGGGTTCAAAAAATGGTGAAGAGAGGAGTGATGAATTTGGTTGTTGGGTGGCAGGGCGTCAAAAGAAGGTCAGGAGGCCAAAACCATGGAAGCATACAGAGGTCATCACAAAAGCCCAGTTGAAGCAAATGCGAGATGAATTCTGGGATACTGCTCCACACTATGGTGGACAGAAAGGTGGGTGCTGACAAGTGTCAAGCCCAAACACCCATGGTTATCTTGACTGGTTGAGGCTGTAAAGTTCCTGCCAAATCTCTCAGAGAAAACAAGACTCCTGAGACTTCATTGAAAGTTTGCATGGAGTAATCAATTGATAGTGATAATCTGCAGCCCTATTTGACTTGGACCTTTACATCCATCTGCTTCAACAAGCAAAAACATTTTATTGGAAGCCCATATAATTCTCAAGGAACTGAAGGTTCATGGAAGTAACTGATGAAAATTTTACAAGGTCATATCCTATTCCTGCCTTGCTAGTCAGATCAGAGCCTATTAGCTGTTGCAAGATTTTTTCTCTCACACATGAGTATTAACCTTACACCTTGAATGCTGCACAGAAATATGGGATGCTCTTCGAGCAGCTGCAGAAGCTGACATTCATCTGGCTCAGGCAATTGTGGATAGTGCTGGCATCATTGTCCAGTCTGAAGACTTATCCACATGTTATGATGAAAGAGGTACTAGTAGCATGATGTCTATCTGCACTTTATTTTGCCTAGTCCATTTGGGTTGCTGTGAGGTGGGTTGAAGGTTGGATGCAATCTAATTGAACCTTAAATTGTTTTCAAGGCCATGCATGGCTTGAGCTCACAAGCTGTACATTTTTAGCTTGTCTGGATGAGGGTATAAGCGAATGGAATAAGCATGTGGTGGTGGATAGACTAATTGTGCTTGCATTTGCATGAGCCCATTGAATGAGCACATTTCTGGGAGGCAGATGACACAAGATCACAACAGAGAAATTCTGTTTTACTGTAGAATCTGCTAGGTGGGTCATCAGGGTAGAACTGAATGGATATGGAAAAATCTTCAAAGATCCAAAGTTGCAGAAATTTTTATTCTCTTAATGATTTGCAATAATGTTCAAAAGCACCCTTGTTACTGGAAGAAGCTGTTTCTCAATTTCATACTTTTTTCATCAACATTTCAAGCCTTTTTCCCTTAGAAGCATTGGCAGGATTGCCAACTACAAGTATAATTGGTTATCTACCATTGATTGAAGCCAAACTCAAGGTTGATGCAGAGCCTGAAGCAAGTTAAGTGTAAATGGGGGATTTAACATGATGTAACACAGTTGGTCATATTCTTACATAAGCTAATCTTGTTTTCTGGCTTTGGCAGGTGCCAAGTATGACCTCCCAAAGTATGTGCTGAGTGAACCCATGAACATCAAAGAAGACTAAAAAGTGTCACCTACTTTCTGCCTTGGTGGGCCATGTGGCTATCTTTCACAGCAGTATGCAAGGAGGTACTGACTGGTTTGCTGAATCTAGTCTGATCTGTTGGGGCTTTGCAGACCATTGAGATTGCTTTCCAGGGGGAATTGACATTCTGCAATCATAGAAGTAAGAGACCAAAACTACCTTGGGAAAAGGAAAGCATTGCTGGGTTGCAAGGATGCCTTTTGCCATCCTTGATTCAGGAGATTTGTAGTAATTGTGCTGTGTGTCCCAGTCATTGCATGCAATATTTGTTGTGCAAAAATTGGGATTAGTGAAGCCTTTAATTGGCACACATCTGGTTGTTGAATGCTTGTGTATGCCTTCCAATTTGTGGGCTTATCAGTATCTTGATGGCTTGTTTATCTTGTAAATAAAACTTTTAATTCTCTTTTCATCTTTTCCTGAGTTCTGAGTTGTAGCATTTAGTGTCTACTGCCCAACAACAGATGGGAGCTGTGTCAAATAGCATAGTCAGGAGCCATACATCAGACATCGTAACAAATATCAACAATTTATTTCTTTAGACATTACAATGTGCACATAAAATACCCTTGTGATTGACATCTAGCCATTTGGTTGCTATATGCCAAGCAAGTGAGCTTTAGTGTTTAGAGTTCTAAATTTCCCTAGATAGGTGACCAGGTGATTCCATTCAACAGAATGGTTAAAATGAATGTTCTATGATGGATAAATTATTTATTGTGTTTATAACGCTAAAGTCCATGAAATAGGAAAGTCTGTTTTTCCCTTTGCAACAAATTTGAACAATAGGTTCTACACAAGGACTTACCAATTAGATTTGTAAGTGTTGATATGTATTGTACATTGGGGTGCCATAAACCATGTATTTTCATAGTAAATTCCTTAAAAACTCAATTATGAAAAATTATTTTGTTATTCTTTTATGAAAGGGAAATAGAATGAGCAATGGGAAATTTCTCATGTTTCCCCATGGGATATGAGAAGGAAAACAAAATCACCTTTGATGAAAAGACATTGATTGGTTGAAATGATTGGGGCTCATGTGATTTACTGAAGCGACAAGACCTTGAAAGCACCCACCATATGCAATTATACATTCAAGTCTTATTGGTCAAATTATGAAGCAAGTGTGAATTACTTGCTTACCCATGTGTGAACTCAAGTATCATTGGTCTAAGTGTCAAGGTTTGAGATGTGAAAGGGCTAACAAAAGGGCCCATAGGATGAAGATGCATTGATTGGGTACATTTAAAAAAAAAGATTAATTAATTTTCAGTGATGAAAATCACTCTAAATTCAGTAACTTTTGCAGGTTTGAAAATTATGAAATGACAAACATGCACATTGCCTCCTCAAGGGCTTTCTACCCATATTAAAAGTTCAACAAGGAGCCTCATGGTGCAAGAGGCCTCACAGTCCAAGAGGGTCAAACTGTGGTCACAAAACAAAACAAACACTGGTCTTATATATAAATTGTTGCACACAAAAGATTTTGCCATTCGCCTTTGTTTTCATAGGGTGCATGAGATCAATACATAACCAGTTTGGGGAGTCTTAAAATTCTCGGATGCTTTTTTCTAGGGTTTAAAAAAAGCTGGGAACCATTTTTTTCTCATTTTTCTCATTTTATAAAATTGGAAAATGCTTGCAAAAAATCCAGATTTTACAGAATAAATAAATGTTTTAAAAAAAACCATCAATTTTCTTTTCAAAATGACGAAAATTCCCCAAAAGAAATCATTGAGTGGGATGAGTGCTCAACTGCTGGTTCCACTTTTGGTTTTGCCAGTTCCACTCATATGTGAGTGAACAGTGGGCAACAGTGGTTAAGGTCTGGATCAACAGCCCCTAGCAGAACCCTTATGACCTGATGGAATTCCTCTCACCCCACTCTGGCCAGAAAGTATAAACCCCAAGTTGATTTCTAATGCATTGTTCTCTGGAGTTTGGTGTTTATACTTGCTGGTTACTAGATTGTTAGCTTCCTTATTTACATTGTGTGCTGCTCCCTGCTGGGACTTGAGGTGTTACAAGGACTGTACATGAAAAGAATTTCAAACCTCACTGATCCAGAGTAGGTTATTTGAACAATTCTTTGAACAATCCATCCTTCAAAATTGACACGGTTAGAAAATTGATTTCTTATCATGATTCTAAGTCTAGGATGTACACAAAATAGGCTTGCATCAACTAGCCCAGCTTTCTGGTTACATGTTGTGCATTCCAGAAAACTCAAGCTTTGGTGATTTCATTAGTTTCCTCCCACCAATGCTTCAACACCTTGCCATATGCACCATGTGACCAATATATGCAAACTGCACATAACTCTGTACAAGTTGTCACAGTTAATGAGTATATTTGTTTATGCCAACTAGTTCTATTTTGTTATTTTAACATATTGATGAGAGACTAGTGTCAATGCTGGTGTTAACTCTGGTACAAAGTATCATACTAGTTTAGTATCAGCTAACAGCAGTACCTAGCAAATTTTGCTTGTATTGACCTAATATTGTGTTTACAAATATCCCACGACCAGTTTCATAGGTGGTTGAAAATTTGGTAACCAGTAGTAATAACATGGCTAGTTTGTGAGAAGAAACCTTGGTATGAGGATGCTCTCAATTCTTAAACATTGAATTTCAAAGTCAGCAACACATATGGCAGAATATTGATGTGGCTCTTTCAATGAGCAATGTGAAATTGAGTTTTGGTAAGTTGTTGTACCAGCAATTGGTGTCAGATTCTCCTATACTTGTTATTATCATTCAATAATTTTAATGAACTATGCAAATCATATCAATACATGTTATGATATATTTTGATACCATAGCTTTGGTTTCTAAAAATTCTTGCTATTGATATCAGATAACACCATTCCAAGGGCAAACACTGAAAATGCACATGGAGGAGAATGCCTGAGCAAGGGTTAGATGGGCATGCATCATTATGCCCATTGCAAAAGGAGGCTTGAAAATTCTAGACCCCCACCATATTAGCAGAACTAGTGCCCAGAAGACTTGCACCAGGTTGGGCCCCTTGGAAGTTGCCATAAAGCAGAGAGTGCAAGTCCACTCCAACTGTGAAAAATTGGGAAATTTAGCTCAATTCTTACAGCAGCCAAACTTGAGAAAGAGGGCTGACCTCTTTGGCAAGCCATCCTTTCAGCTTGGACCTCCTTGGAGCAAGGCCAAGAGCAGCTTCAACCTGACTTCAAGTCAGCCAGACAACCTATCTGTGGCAACAGATTCCTCTACAATAAATAGGGGATCAAATGGGGGATGGAAAAGTTTCAGGGTTTATATTGTGTTTTCAAAAGGGATTTTCTAATTAGTTGCTGTAGTACAAGTGTTGGATGAGAGATTGGTCTCAAGAAAGTTGGATTGGAGATGTGTTGAACTGATGCAGCAGACATTCCTTTTTTCTGCAGAGCTCTGTGAGCAAGCCATTAAGTCTGAGAAGGGTTTATATGCCACATCAACTGATGCTTTGCTACTCTATCTGGAGCAAAAACCAGTCAATCTCCAAATAATAAGCATGTCGTAGAGGAAGAGACTTCAAAAGATGATTTGTAGTGGGGAAAGTATGTGGTCCTGAACTTGAGACACAACTGTTCTATAAGCATATGGTGTTAGGAATATTCTTTAACTGAGTCTTTGTATGTAATGAACCTTCTATTTATCCTCCACCTTTTGCAGAAACAGTCCTGACATTAAAATGGACAAGAAAACATTCTTGGTGAATTGTGACAGAGCAGTGGAGTACCTGAATTCTCTTGAGAGGTCATCAGATGTTTCTGACACTTGACCAGTTTCATGCTTCTCCAATTGTCTCTGTAAAAATTGTTTGCCAGTTAATGCCTTTTTCCATGTTCTTCTATGCAATTACCATTTTTTTTATGCATTTCAATATTCTATACCATTTGGTTCCTTCTGGTGCAGTTTCACAATTTTCACACAGTGTGGATTTGCATGTGCCACCAGGTGTTTGTCAATGATCAGTTCTTGAACTGGGATCCAGAGAATTGCATCAAAGTTTGCATCATATCAGCTTGAGCATACCATTTGCTCTTCATGCACAACATGTGAGTAAAATTCAAACTGAAACTCCCTCTGCTTAAGACTCTTCTTCAGAACTGTTTTTGGATCGCTTCACTGGCATAATCACTGCTCATCAATGTGTAAGGTCACTGGTTCTGCCAAAGGGATTGAGTGCTTTTGGTGAAAGCCAGGACACAAAGGAGACACATACATTGGCCCCGCAGTCATGGAGGGCTCCATCTAGGCGAGTCCTAGAAAGAGATATATTTTTGTTGATGTTTGCTTGTGTTTGGAGTGCTTGCTGGCATTAAGAATATGGGTGGCAAGTGCATCTGCCCTACTACACCTGAAGAGCTGGAGGATTTTGGGACTCCTGACTTCACTATCTACAACGCTAGTCAATTCCCATGCAATCGATACACACATTATTAAACATCTTCAAATAGCATCAGTTTGAGCGAAGGTGATTGTTTCGATTTAGTGAATGTTACTGGTTTTAAGGAGAGGTCTGGGTGTTTTATATACCGGAATTTTCTTTGCTCTTCCAAGGTTGCAAATGTTGAATGTTGAACTAAAGCATAGTGTTGTATGACAGTGTTGGAGAATGTTGTTTTTGAGGAGCACAGCAGAGAGGTTGATTACCTCTCTGTCACAGGTGTTATCTTAGGGTGCACAGACTTCAATTGTGGCAAATTGTCTCCACAGAAAGGAGAATTTTTTAGTGTATTAACCAGATAGTATGGTGAACCCAGCACATTGTACATGCTACTTTGCATATGATTTAGGTAATTGAACTCTCAGTATTGAGCTTTTTTGGTTGGATTCAGGGCTGGAATTGTGGTTGAACTATTCTCAGTAGATCACATTTCTTAAGCCCTATTTTGTTCTAGGTTGCACAAACTGTGGATGGCATGAAGGAGCTAACTCCCACATTTTCAACTTGTTTTGGAGCAGCTTTCATCATGCTCCACCCAACCAAGTATGCTGCTATGTTGGATGACAGAATGAAAAGGTATGGTGCCACGGCTGGTTTAACACTGGCTGGTCTGGAGCCAGGTATGTGAGAGACTCTAGATGGTCATTATTAATCAACCTTGTGAATTAGGTTCCCGGATGCTTGCTTGTCATTCTCTTGCATCCATGTGACAATAATGGATACCTTAAACACACATAGCCAGCATGTGAAATTGTCTGTTGTGAAATGTCACATGCATAAGGTCATCACATCTGATAGTGTTGCTGTTTTTCATACGGAAGCTATGGTGTTGGGAAGAGAATGATGATTGAATACACATGGAGAATTGTTGACACTATTCATGATGGGTCTCTGTTGGAAGCTGAGTATGAATTGACTCCCATATTCAACCTGGCTGTTCCAACCAAGGTCAAACATGTACCAACTGAATTGCTGCACCCTGAAAACTCAGTAAGCAAAGTGTTGACATTGTTTTCTAAAAGCATGAAGATGCAGCTTGATGTGGATTTGCATTGGGTGCTGTAGTGTGTATGAAATGTTTTCACAGATACAAATTGTTTCTGGAGTTTTGGTGTCCTGAACCTTCCCAATAAAAATTTGGCTTCAACTTTCTGGTTGTTCAGGTATCTAGACTGGTTGGAGTGCAATTATGGTATCTGAAATACTGACATGCACATGCAGAAATTCTTCATAATACTCAGATTCTGGGGTATGGGAAGGCAGATCACTGTGAAGGTCATCAGTAGTCTGAAAGCAGTTGCAACTGTGCATTGCAATGAAAACTGTGCACCTGCACAACTTGACTTAGAGGTGGAAAGTACAAAAGTGTTATCTACAGAAAAATACAGAGAACTTAGTCTAGAAACAGTTGGCAATCTCTAATCCTTTTCCATGTTCCATTGACATGTGCAGTGGGCAGATAAAAACCTATACAACAAAACCATGAAAAAGCTGGCCAGCCTTTTCCAGAAGAATGCTGATATGCTGATAACATGGTTGGCAATGACCTTAAACTTATGGACGAGATCCTTGCAGCTGGACCCCAGCTCCCAGACAATATATAACTTTCAGTGCATCAGGGAGTTTTCATCACAACGGGTCCAGGCAGGCCTATTTGAGGTATTTGAACAAGCTCCATCATTTGTACCCATTCCAATTCATACCATAGCATGTTCAAAGCACATGATGTGACACAAGGGGAAGGAAGTGATGAAGGAGATTAGTTCTCTTGCCAAAGTTCCTCAGAATCGAACACTGGTTAAGGGAAAGGAGATACAAAAGATGTTGTAGAGGATTCAAATAGGGTCCAAAGAACAAGAATGGGCTAGGGTTATCACATATTACATGCCCCTTTCCAAATTCAGTTGCTAATGATCAAAAAAATTCAATTGCTATCCAACAATCTAGGTTTCTTAGATGGTGATTGAAACCCATTTTCAATCAACATTTGTATGGTGATTGAATTTTTTTTGATTGTGAATGGTTTGGTGACCAAAACTTTTTTTTGATCATCAATGGTTGTTATTTTCAATGACTACTATTTTAAGTCATTGGTGACCAAATTTTTAGCCTTTACATGTACAGCTCGATGACAGCTTTCCAAAAACATATTTACATGCCCCCATTTCTAAATTTAATAGTTAACGATTGAAATTTTTTGGTCACCATCCAACAATTAAGATTTTTTGGATGGTGACCGAAACCTAATAGGTGGCAACTGATTGTGGTGAATGAAAGTTGGTAACCAAAGTATTTTAGTGCTAGTCCTAGTGCGACCAAATATGTTTTTGGTCGCCATACATGACGGGGGTAGCCTAGGTGTAATTAAAAAAATTCATGCATCAATCCTAACGGACATGACTAATGAGTTAGGATGGATGTCAATGTGACGCCTAATACAAAATGGTTGTGTCACATCAATTTTGACAACCTTAGAATGGGCAAAGAAAGCCGGTTTGGCAAGCTTGTTTGCTATACCTTGGACCATGCCATGAAGGGACCTATTGGAAGAATTTTTATGTACCTAGGAGTTCAAAAAGGATGGAAGAATCCAAGCCATGGTATGTGGTGAAAAAATTTAAATCAATAAAATGTTAATAGTGGGGCAATTGGTGTCAGCATTGAAGAAGCTATTGATGTAGCCAACACACTAGTCAAAGAAATGCAAACTCCCCTCAAGAACATTGCAAGACCAGATGCATTTGTGGAAAAAGAGCAATGGAGCATAATATGCATGAAGGAGGAGTTTCATGCCAAATTTGCAACTATCGTATAGATTATTTTATTAATGGGAAAAACTAGCCTATTTCAATAATCAGATAGCCATCACTTTCAACTTAGCAAACATGGGTAAGAAAATCAATTGGTGTTTTATCATGTTGACACAACACCATGATTTTGATTGACTTTAGAACCAGCCGCTTCACCATAAAAAAAAAGAGTTCATACCCATCAATGAATGTTGATTTTTGAATCAAAAAGAGGAGATGAAGAAATGGAGACTAAAAAAACCACACAACATGATGATGATTCTATGTAGAAAAAAAAATGACAAAATCATGGAGGAAAGATGTGAACTTGATTAAATAATAGATAAATCACATTCACCTATCAATGCACCTTCTGTTGTACAAACATCAATTAACAACCCATTACCAACTAAAGTTAAACCTATTCAACAAGTTAGAGTTGCACCAGTTTATGTTTTTCTTGAAACCTCTATAGCTTATGCTCAACATGAGAATCTTAAATAGACTAGCCTTTTCTTTGAACAAACATCTTTACTTGCACAAATCTGGCCATAGATTGTAAACATCCTAGTTGATTTGAGAAGTAAGTATAATTCCATTGAGGGTTTACTTGAAGAGACAAACAACTAGTCGCATACCCATTGTTTAGAATTAGTTAATGTTCAACAAACTTTTCAAAACTAGGATAAGGAATTAGTTTAATCGATTGCCAAACTTTAAATTGACAACATACACTTGGTTGCCAAATCTGTTGATGATGACAAAACGATCAGAAACGTTGAAACCTTGCAACATGAATACAATGAGCTTAACCGAGCTCATTTCAAGGGACATAATGACCTCAAGACCCTACAAAATGATTATGACTAGTTGATGAAGGATTACGAAAAGATGGAAGTTGTTAGTGTTTAACAAGAAAATACTTTTGCTACTTTGGAACAAACATGCAACTAGCAACATGAACAAATGATGACTATCAACATGGAGTTGGAAAATTGCATTCATGAGCTATGAATTTAGATTTAAAAACTGAAGGGTGAGATAGAAATAATGCAAATATCACTTGGTAAGACTTCTTAGACCTTGCATATGGAGAATCAATTGAAAGAATTTGAGGAATTGTTGTTGGATAATGCCTTACTAAAATTACAAAACCAAATTAGCATATAGGAATCCAAAATGGAAGGAGTGGTTGTAGACTATGCAAGAAATCATAGAGGGACATATTCAAAAGAACTTGGAAGTTACCTGTGTCGATGAAGAAGCATACCTATTTGAATTAGTTACCTATAGAGTATAATTTCTAGAGTATAAGAATGACTAGTTAAATTCAAAATTGATTGAGACTAAAGGAGGTGTTGGAGTATCCCAAATTCCTACATTTGTGGAACTAGTACCAACATATGTTGGTATTCATAGTGAATCGATTGTTACTACTACTAAAATGCCAACACAAATGTGAGAAAACCATTGAACTACCAAAAGTACATGATGCACCCGCCATAGTTGCAAGCACCCAAGTAAGAAATTTGTAGACACCTGTTATTCCTAAAGTTGTACCATTGGTAATACCTCAGATTGGAGTAGGTGCATTATGATAAAAATTTCTTTACATGCATTAAAAGTTTTTACAACCCCAATAGGAATTATGGTAGACACATCTATTGTTGAGAAATCAAAACCAAAATTTAATCCTTTGGCTGAATCTATTATTGAATGTGTTTTAAGACTTGTTGATGAGTTAGTTATAGGTGTCAAACAAGTAAATCTTGATGTCTAACTTTGAAGACAAATTTTGGTTTTCAAGGGGGGGTAATGTTAACCCAATTTTTCACTTATTGTAAATAATAACCAATTATCACCAACAGGTAACCAATGAAACATTATAATTTTGAAAAATTGTTAAGTTGTTATTAGGTAATAGGTAATTGATTTGTTGAGTGAATTAGTAATGGGTCTATTAGGTAATGGGTCTGTTACATTAATTGATAATGGGTTTGTTAAGGTGACCTGTTTATTGACAGAACATGTCTACTCATCAATCTATGGCCAATAGCCATTTTAATTTAGTTTTGAACTACTTGATTATGTATTGGCTAATGACTGTTTAAATGAAAACAACACTATGTTTTGGTATAAGCAAGAGGATTTGTAAAAGATTAAAGAACTTAATTTTTAAAACTTGATTTTGGATCCATTCTAGATTTACTTTGTAATTTGTGCATTTGTAAATAAACATTTTGATGTTTTTGTTTTCTTTTATGATTCTTAGATTTGAATTACAACACACATGTTGATGTTTGTATGCAATACATATTTTGTAAAGTAAAAAATATCTTTGTTTAATTTGAGGGAATAGATGCACCCCTAACACATTCCAAAAGTCTAAAATGAACCTTTAGTTCCTAACACATAAAATAACAAGTAGTAAAATGTGGATTGATGGGTTAGTGCATCAAATCTAACTCATGGCCCATGTCGCAACCCAAGCTTTAGGCTTGTAACCAAGGCAAGGGCTTACAAAAGTGTGGGCCAAGAGTGAAGTTCGGGAGTCACATTTCATACTCCTGGGAATGTAGGAGAGTGCGAAGGAATGAAGCCCCACACTCCCAAGTGAGCTCCCATTTTGGGAGATAGAATCCCAATGGACTCCTGAATTTTCAAAGGGTGATTGTAAAGGTTAAAATTCATTGGATTGAAAAGTTCCTTATAACATTGGAAAAATCTTCAAACCTAAATGTCTAAAATGAGCTCGCATGATCCATTTGGATACTTAAAACATAAGTTATGACCAAAAGAAAGGTTGGGAATCAAACTGCCAATTTGACTCCCGACCACTAAAAGTCAAGAATCACCCCAATCTATTTGCATGTAGGTGGCGTGTCACATATTGTTGAAAAGTTCTTGAAGAGGGCTACAATTTACTTTAAGCCTCATCTCAATCGAAGATTTGAAAAAAGAAGTTATGGACCTCCAAAATCATGGGAGTCCCAATTTAGGGAATTTTGGGACTCCAACTTGGGAGTCTTGGGACAAAATGACATTTGGGTGCTGACCCCGTGTTTAGGCACAAAAAATATTATAAGGCAGAAGGTGGTGGCTTCCCCCAAGTCTGAGTCGTGGTGAGTTTTGTGAGTCCGTGTTTGCCCATGGCTCATCCATGCACCAAGAGGGCTCCAACTATGCACTTACCAACTTGTTGTTTGGTTTGTGCAAGTCCATGTGAGTAATTGACTTGCTTGTTATTCTTCCTAGTTTCCATCCCGGAGCTCCAACATGCCCTTCTACCCCCAAAGTGCAACGAATTAGGGAGCGCGCCCCAATTCCTTTCCCTTCTATTATTTTCACCTTTAGATTCGTAGTTGAGTCCATCAAGGAGTATGGGGGTGTGTTAGCCCATGTCAATGGGATAACTAGTACACCCCTTTGCATTTAGAAATTGAAAATTCTACCACCATTTCTATAAGGTATCAAAGAAATTTTTGTTTGGTAGTGTGTTTAATATTTGGGTTGTTCCATGCCTACAAAAACATTCTTATTATGGATGATTTTTTCCACCCATTTTGCATGGGTTTAGATCTAGATAACCCGGTTAATGCTTGTGCTAGTCCCAATTGTGGGAAAATATTGTCCAAGGAATGGATCACATGTGTTGGATTCAAACAAATCAACATATTGTTGAAAAGGCCCAAGTTGGAGAAACTACCTCCTCTCGTACTTACAAAGACTACCACCACTAGTACACAATGAATCCAAATCCACTAACCTAAATCACTACAGGGTTGTAAAAATGAACCAAATTTACCATGCCCTAATTTCATTTCACCTTCAATGAAACTTTAACTACACATTCATTTATAGTCAAAATAATTTACTAATGTTACTTTTAATACTATTAAGATGATAATTTCAATGTTATATAAAATATATACTAGTCATTGTTTAATATAATAAATTTATAACATATAAAATTATTTATCATAACCTTTTATTACATCAATTAATTAAAATATGACAAATTAGAAGGTGATTAAAACCAAATTAGGACTTATTTAACAATTTATTTTACATTAAATTTGAATTTAATTACCATATATTATTTTGGGCCTTCATTTATTACAATGTAAAAACATTTTTAAGAAATAAAAAGATGAAAATCCAATCTTAATCATATGTGTTAATATTTGTTTACTATAAATACATATTAACACATGTGACAAATAATATTATAAATAATATATTTCACTAACATAATGTAATCCAATATATAGATTAATTTTATAATTCATCAACATATTCCATTATTTGAAACCAAATGAACTACAATAAAATTCCAAATAAATAAATAAATAAATAAGGAAAATGCTATTTATTTATCTATTTAATTAATCATTAATACTAATTAATTGGAATACTGATAATAATTCAAAAATTATATTATCAACTAGCATATTATTTATAATTATATAATTTAAGTATTATTTAAATATTAAAAGCCATTTAAAATATTTTATTTAAATAAAATAAAATATACTTATTTTAAAAATCATTAATATTAAATTTACATATTCCATATATATAATTAAAATGAAACTTTGTAATGTACTTTAGTTTATTTTTGGATTATACTAGTTTATTGTAATAAAAAAATAAAAAATAATATATTACTCTATTAGTTTTTATTATTAACATACTGTTTATTATAATATAATTTACCTAATTTTTGAATATTGAAAATTAATGCGAAAGGTTTTTACATAAATGTATTTCAACGTATTTATTATATCAATTATATAATTTATTGCTTAGTTTATGTACAAATATTATCAGTTTTAAATCCAAGAAAATATTATTGAAATAAAATTGTATTTTAACTCTGAAAAATAAATCTGATTTTATTTTCTGCCTTTATTTAATAAAATGGAAAATTATGTTTACAACAAAGAAAAATAAAAATGCAATATTTGTTTACATAGAGATATATAATAAATATTATGTAATATATCATATGTTATAAGATCTAAAATACATAACACAAAAAATTAATTATTTTAACTAAATAATGTTTTATTGTGGGCTTCATTTGATAAAAATGGATAACATAATATTCATACATCGAAATAAAACTTTTTTGATCCAATTTTTTTATTATATAAGATTATTTACATATAATACATGAAAATATTTATTTGTTATATACTATCTTAATAAAAGTATTTGTGAATAAAATTAATAAAATATTAAAGTTATTTATAATTTTAAAGAAAATTTTCATTTTTAAAAATATGTTCATTTTCAGCTTAATTTATATTTTATTATTACATAATCTATCTCATATTATAATATAAAATTTAACATGTATGTATTTAATATACCATATTTAAATGTATTTTATTTTTATAAATACACTAAACATTAGATAGTTTTGAGAATAACATTATTATATGTTGATACATCTTATTTTATGAACTATTTGTATTAAATTTGATAATTAAAATGGATTATGTAATAGAAAAAAATCATATTTTAAAACTTTCTTTCATTTGAACAAAGTATGAGAAAAATAACGATGGTTAAAGAAAGAAAATGTCTTCAAGACATTGTTGAAATGTATTGAAATGCAAGATTTACATGCAATTTTCTTCAATTCAAGTTTTTAAAAATAATTTTAATAAATGTTTTGTGTAGATTCTGGAAAACCTTTAGAATGAAGTTTAAATCATTTGATTTGGACATAATATGAAAAAGATATTACTAATTAAAGTTAGCTTTTGGAAAAGGTTTAATTCTATCTCAATTTAAAACTAAGGTGCAAGTAAAAGGTTTAACCCATATGTTTTGTTTTTTAATCTCATCTCACAAACTATATAAACAACATATCTTTCCTTAAATTGTCACATTGAAATGCATGTGCCAATTTGGGGTGAGTGAAAAATTGCATGTCCATAACTGGAAATTGCAAAGTAAATGAATTTTTTTTTTACTATTCATTACACCTACATTTTTTTGTTTCTACCTATTTGCCTACCCACACAAGCAAATAGGTGTTTTTTACTTAGGTAGATAAGTAGGTTTGAATCTTCTTCAAACTTTAAGTTTAAAAAAAAACAAATAATCCAATAAAAACGGAAATAAATGATTAGTTTGAAATAATGTATTAAATAATCTGGATTAAATATTTATATTAAAAAATCTGAATTAAATAGCTAAAATATTCAAAATTTCTTAGCTGTTTGTATGTTAGTGAATTTACTTGTCCATGTTGCCGATCACAAAACAATTGACAAATTCCCTAGGAATTCACTAGGATTAAAATCCACCTAATTCTCTACAAAACCTAATGAATTCATTAGTGGATTTGGACTTATTATGTACTAGTGCACCTACAAACAAAAGTTTTCACAAATGGTAAGTTGCTTTTCAATTTCCTTTTTCAATTAAAATTGTTGTGATTAAGATTGGGCAAATTCTTTTAAATACATAATTAAATATATAGTACAAGTAGTAGGTATAAGTTCATTCCGCAACAACCATTACCTTTGTGCTGACCTTGGGTTGTGAATTGTATGGGGCTAGTAAATTAATAGAAATAACTTTGGACAACAAGAATGTAAAAGGTTATTCCTTTGCTTTCTATGTGTTGTAAGTTGAATTGATTTTTCAAGGCATCTTATACAAATTCAAAGGCTACCCAATACAACAAATGACTTACAAGTGAATCCATTATTTCATAGTTGAACAATAGGCCTTCCCAATGATTTTTGTGGTTGCATCATGGAATACCTATTCCATTTTCAAAATAATGATTTTGAAAGCAAGGTAGACTATGGACATCAAAATCATTTTGCAGAGAGGAATGTTGATCTAGGCTTTGAATTTTGGCAAAATATTATGTTTGTTTAAAATTTCAATGGTATTGATCTTGTTCATTTGAACAAATTGGATTGTCAGGGAGTTTGTAGTGTGAAGATTGCATGGGATTTACAAATCTTGAAAGATGAAAAAATTTAAATGAGGAGAAAATAAGATAAATCAAATTGAAATAATTGAATTCCTTTTTATTATTACTTCTACCACGTCCGTGGTTGCTACTAGAACCTCTTAAGGGTCTTATAAGAGAAGATAAATAAATTTAAACAATTTTCAATTTGAAGGATAAAACAAAAACGTTTTAATCAAACATTTGAAATACTAAGGACACCTAGTTATCCCCAAAACCATTTATAGAAAAAGACAATAGCTTTTGTCACAAAGACGAAGGAACTACTTTCGGCATGAAAGTAGCACTGTAGATTTGAAAATCTCAATCACAAGCTTGGGTTCCAAAACTTAAAAAAAAACCGAGCTTGAGCTTGTGCCCAAAAGTGGACTCTTTTTTAGGCTTGGGAGCAAACAATATATACTTGAGCTACTTTTGGCATAGAGAATAACTTTGCATTGGAAAAATAAAATACATGAGTTACAATTCGGGTCCAAAATTACACTCGAACTAATTAATTCTTTCCATCGCCCCGCTACTTTTGGTGCTGAAAGTAGTTTAATGATGAAGAAAAAAAAAACCTAAGTTGCTTCTTAGGTCTCATTCTTTTGGCCATCATCAAAGAACTCTTAGTGTCAAAAGTTTGTTGGTGATGGCCAAAAGACAAAAAAAAAGTTGCAGTGCCCAAAATTGGACTCGTGCTACAACATTTCTTTTGGTTTTTTGGCTAAATAACTTTCGGCATTGAGAGTTGTTTGACGATGGTGTAAAAAACCCAAATTGCAGTGCAAACTTAATTTCAAACTTGAGTTGCAACTTGGGTTTTTATGCCATCATTGACCAACTCTTGACATTGAAAGTAGCTCGATGACAATGTAAAAAACTTGGCAACAGTGCAACAAATGAAATATTGTAGTATGAGTCTAATTTTGAACCTTTGTTGTATAATTTAAAATGTTTTTTTGGCCATCATCAAAGAACTTTTAGTGTAGCTTGGGTTTTTTTTTTGCCATCATGGATCCACTCTTAGCACCAAGAGTAGTTTGGCAAGGGCACAACAAATGAAATGTGCAGCATGAGTCCTATTTTAGGACCCATGTTGTAGTTTTTTTTGGCCATCACAACAAAATTTGTGCCAAAAGTTTTTTGACTATGGCCAAAAACAAAAACCCAAGTTACAACTTCAGTTCAATTTCAAACTTGACCTAACCTACAGTTTAGGTCTTTTTTTCGCCATCAACAAACTATGTTTAGCACCAAAGATTCTTCGGCAACAACACAACAAATGAAATGTTGCAATGTGGGTCTGATTTTGGACCTATGCTGCAACAATTTTTATTTATTTTTGGCCATCATTAAAGAACTCAACAAAAGTTCCTTGACGATGGCCAAAAAACAAAAAATTGAGTTGTAGTTCGAATTTTTTTTTTTGCCATCATCGAATTAAGAGTAGTTTAGTGATGGCAAAAAAAAGCCAAGCTTGAACTCGATCCACAATTTTTGTGCGGTTACATTCCTTGCTAGGTGATCGAAGGAGGAAAAAAAAAGAAAGAAAGAAAGAAAGAAAAAAGGCATACCTTGAGCTTTGAGGTCTCCTTCCAAATAACTTCCAAAACCTTTGAGCTCTCCTCCCCCTTTTCTTCCTCCTTCAAAAACAAGTCACAAAAGATATTTACCTCTATAAACAAACATTATTTACATACTCCTACACATAAAACCTTCCAAAAAAACAAAACCTTAATTTTTTGTCCATCATACCGAAAGACGAAAGCTTAACCAATCATTGCTTTCACCACAACCCCTTCCGAAGTGTTTTATCTCGACTTCCTAAGGTGGAAAACAATCATTTTTCATGAAATATTCACCATGATTTTTATTCAATTAATTTTTCATTTTCCTTTCGAAATGATTTTGCCATACCTCCATGGTTTCTTCCATTTAGGAGAAATCAATTTGCCTTCTCCCCTTCAACTCTTCAATTTCCTTCATAGATAAACAATTTTTGGATGCATTAACACATATGATATTCCACATCTGCAAATTCCTCAAAAAAAAACCTAACATTGCAAAAGGTCTTTCACTTGTTGCTTGTGAACCTTATGAGGGAGTCCTTAAGTCTTTTTTAATACCATTGTGTTTCGATGTCTCCTTGCTTTTGTTGGCATCCAATTGTGTGCACATTAACCTTTTTCTTGGTGGAACATTCTTTGCGTTTTTGATTACTTTCTACATCTCACAAATGTTTTGCGTCATTCTATCTATATAATATTTATATTTTTTGAGATTCTATTATTTTTGGTTGGAACTTTCAGTGCTTTTTGATGGGCTGTCGTTTCAAATGTCCTGGTGTTAAAACTATCTTCATTTTCTTCCTCATTTAATAACATCACCATATTCATATATAATAATATTTTATTAGCCATGGCATCATATTGTCTTTCAATAGTTAGAATTCTTTGGGATAATAGACATAATTAGAGTTTATTTTGTTCCACTGAATTGTTGGTGTGACTAGAACATGTGTCCAAATTTTTGTTGTGTGAATAGGGCTCACTTGGTGGCTAGATGAAAAAATGACCTAATGGATGGTTTACTACACAAATTTGGACTTGTAGAAAGTGCCAAGACACAAGTTGGTTTGTAATCATGAAGCGTGGAGCAAGCCACAATGCTTCTACTTATGTTTTTTTTTTTTTTTGACATTATTTGTTGTTTGCAAATTATGGATTTTGGCTTGCATTCTTCATAGTTTAGATGATGTTTGGCTTTGATCAACTTATTCTTTACACGTCTTCTTAGACGTTTGACTTTGGAATGAAAGTGTGGATGGGGATATAAGGAGTGAGTTTCTAGCAATGGAAAGCTAAGTTCCAAGATTAGAACCTAAACAATGTTTCAAAATGTGTCTTTAATGTTTTCTCAATTTGCTTATGTGGTGTTGTGTGGTTTTTGAATAGGAAGTCCACTAGTAGTTCTTGTGAAGGAAGAATTCCCTAACATTGTGGAAATTAATCAAGTAAAGAACTTTGTATCTCCATTGTGCTTTAGTTTTCTTTTAAAAACAAGTAGACTAGGATGCTTAGTGTAAGGACCAATTGAAGAAGATGATGAAAATTTCAAGGGTTATGCAAACAACTATTCATGGCAATCGGGATTGAGTTAGGGAAAAATGATAAGCTATTCGGATATTGTGGGGTCTATTATGAAAGGAAGGGGTAATATGGGAGTTCTAAAGGGAATGGATTATGGACCAAAATAACTTTGAAAATTTGAAGATATATTTGTAGTGGGTGGTTTGGGAGTTCGTTCTGTTTTTTTGTTCAACTTCCTAGGTTTTAATATGTGGGGATTATGGTGGTGTTCATACTTTGAAGTTGTGAGTTGGGATTTTCATATTTTGGAGTTAGGAGTTGGGTTTGTAAATTATCATGAGTAGACTAATTGGGCTCTAGAGAGAGAAGTCAAAGAATCTTGATTCTTCATGTTCCATAAATTTAATGTTGTAGATAATAATTAAGCTCAATACTGAATTGTTCTTATAACCCTCTACGAAATCCAATGGAAGTTAGTCACTCCTTTGATTTCCATCTTAACAAGTGTGGTTTTGGTGCAACCTTTTCTTTTTGGTGACATTAATTTATTACTCTTCTTAACCTATCAAATTCTTCTATAGGCTATCTTTTTTGTGCTCCACAATTGGAACTCTTATATGTAGGATGATTCCAATTAATCTATTCTTATGTTTCGAAGTTTTCTAGTATTGTTTTCACTTTCTTAGGTTGACATGTCATTCTATTTCAATCCCTTTTCACACCTTAAACTTGGAGTGTGGAACAATGCGCAATTCACATCATGACCCAATGAACCAATGTTAAACAACTCAACATCCACTGTGATGCTCAACCCTATTGCTATCTTATATATAATTACAACATGGTGTGCGTGCATATGTCCGTCTTTTATTTTTCTTTTCATTTACTTCACACGTTTTGAGGAAAAAAAAGACTGAATGAATGAATGGTCCAGTGGGCGGCGATTAAAATCTTATTGGCTGGAATAACTTAGTGTGAGGGGTATCCTATTGGCTGGAACTCAGGGTAATAGGTATAACTTAGTGTGAGGGGTATCCTATTGGCTGGAACTCAGGGTAATAGGTATAACTCAGTGTGAGGGGTATCCTATTGGCTGGAACTCAGGGTAATGGGTATAACTCAGTGTCAGGGGTATCCTATTGGCTGGAACTCAGGGTAATGGGTATAATTTAGTGTCAGGGGTATCTTATTGGCTGGAACTCAGGGTAATGGGTATAACTTAGTGTCAGGGGTATCCTATTGGCTGGAATTCAGGGTAATGGGTATAACTCAATGTCAGGGGTATCCCTCAGTGTAATGGGTATCACTCAGTGTCCAGTTTGTTTGTGAGGAAACCAAAGTCCCTCGGTGTCATGGGTAAACTCTTGGGTGGGTTGTGAGAACTCTCAGTGAGAGGAAAAATCACTCATGGTATCGGTATCACTCAGTGTAATGGGTATCCTTTTGGGTGTGTCCGGGTTTAGGGTTTAGGGTTTCTGTGTGTGTTCGTCCGTCTGTCCGTTCGTCTGATATCCTATTGGCTAGATTTGTCTAACGTTTGATTGGACGGAAGGGCGGAAGAGAGGTGAGTTCTCTCTCACTCACACACACACACACTCAAATCAGGAGGTGAGTTCTCATTCACTCACACACTCAACTTGGCTTGGTACTCGAAATCTTTAAAGAATGTTCACAATACCATACTCAAAATGTATTAAACAGAGAAGAAAATGTTCCCGGGGGACTTCATAGTGTCCGAAGGGCATGGGCACCCACTAGTCTATCTATGAAGGAAGGTTATTTGTTTGTTTTGTCCAAACTAAGATGCTTCAAATCATGTTTCTTGGTTTCTTTGGAAAGCTCTCAAAGAAGAAGGGTGCATCAGCTTGGTTTCACGGTGTTTGGACTTACGGTGTAAATGGTAATAAGGATATTAGGTTCCCCTTCAACCAATTCTTTCATTAATAGGTAACTAATATTCATTTCAAATGTTTCCTTAGTGAACAAGTTACAAAATTTGTTTGTTTCAATTGGTTATTTGGGTAACAAGTCACTTGATTTAACCAAAATAGGTTGAAGGGTACTATCTTCTACAAATCAATAAGGTTTCAATTTGTTTGTGGCAACCAAAACTAAATTAGGGTTAAATTTGTCTATTATCACTAACAATACTATATTGTTAGGTAGATAATATTAAACCCTGTAAGGTCCAAACCATCACCTTTGAAATTTAGGGGAATGTGTTTTGACATCTTTTGGAAATCATAAGACATAGTCTCCAAATAGGTATTTGGTTTAATTGTATCAACTGTGAGACCATAATGACCATAAGAACTCCAACATGTGTTGGATAAAAAATCTATCCTAGTTTGGATGGTAATAAATATTTTGTAGGTAGTAACAAATGTAATCCATAAACAAATTGAAATGGGGTGTGACCAATTATAACCTTAAAGGAAATTCTATAAGAGAATAAAACTATGGATAGGTGCTCATCCTAGTCATTTTGGTTTTCATTCATTAGTATTGTGAATAATGTTCCAAAGACTTTGTTAATAAATTCCATTTGTCCACTTCCTTGTGGATAATTAACAGTAGAACTAATATGTTTTAGGATAAAATGGTCAGATTGATAACAAATTGCATCATTAATGAAATGGGCACCTTGATTAATTATAATGATGAGTGGACAACCGAACCAGATGAAAATGTGGTCATACAACATCTTTATAGTAATAGTGGTTGTATAAGTGTGCATGGCTTTTGCTTCCACCCATTTAGTTGAATAATCAATAGCAATTAAAATACACTAGTTGCCAGAGTAACGACTTGTTAGTTTGATGGGTCCAATGAAGTCCAATCCCCATTTTTTGCAACATAGAAGGTAGAAGCTCCAACGTCAAATAACATCAAAATGCAATTGAACCGGTTGTGTAAAAAGACCTAGTTATATTCTCAAGCACTCACCAAATGACGCCACAAACATCAACCTAACCATGAGTAGTGAATGTTCACAATGGTGGCAATAATGAACATGTTCAACAATTTGATGAAATTGTCTCCACACAACAACAATGGCAATATGTAGCCCCATTTTACGACCTACCTAGAACATGTGCACTTACACCAATTACAAAATTTGCAAAATCCATAATTGAATCCCAACATTGATTTGGTACCCACTAATTCAAAGATGGAATGAATTTAACTTTTCAATAGGTTGGAATAACTTCATCACATGAATTGAAGACTTTCTTATCAATTAGTTTCCATACCACGTTTGGCACTTGTTGAACCTAGAACAACACCAATAACTATTCGAGAAGAACCAACAAACTAACTTGTCACTTGGACAACTAGATTAGTACTTAATCAAGGTGAACAACCACAAGTTCCACATTCTACACCGGTTCCAAGAAGAAATTAGAGTGTTGGGATTGTAACATGTTCTTATTGTCAATAGTTGGGATACCAATTTAATCGTTGCCTTTTTGTTGTCGATATATTAAGATAATTGTTAAGGGAGGAAGTGGTGAATATTTATCAACCTGTCATTCCAACTACGACAATATTTCCTAATGTATTTATACCAAGAAATCAAACCATTTGTAACAACTTATGTGACCCATAGGTTGGGTGGAAAAATTTATTTTAAATGCATTTTTACTCATCTTCTTTCATTGATGCATTATCAAATTTTCAAAACAAGTTTTTTTTATTACACCTTGTTCAAAAGAAGGACATGTTTAAGTTTGATTTCATTCTAATAATTACAATGGTAGGCATTTGTTCTATGTACAACTCGTATATGTTAAAGAACTTTTATTTAAATCAATAAATAATCCATTGCAAACATCCATTCTTTAAACTTTAAGGTTTAATAGAATGTCTAAGGTTTATTTTGAGGTTTATTGGAACATCCCTTTTCATGTGCGAAATCTCATGTTTTGATGTGGGTCGAATGATGAATGTGCCCAACTTGGGAACTCATGTTCCCATGTAGAAACACACATTCCCATGAGGGGACATATGTGTTCCCATGTGGGAATGCACATCCCAATGTGTTCCCAAATGCCATATAAACACCACATAAGTGCCTCATAAGCACTATGTCATTGCTTTGTCAACATAGGTGTCCTAAATGCAAGGTGACTTTGGTTAAAACAATAAATTTGTGAATGGGAATTTTTGGGGTGCACGCAAAACAAGCGTTGCACCCCAAGCCTTGCACCCATGCCCCTAGACCACACACTTACACCCCAAATTTGTGCACCCTTGATAGCCACCCCCTTTTAAGAATCTTTTCAAAATTGTGGAACATCTTTTGTTTGTCAATCATGTGATGGATAACGACATTATTTATAAACCAATCATTGACTTGATGTGCATGAGGAGAAGAGATCATCATCTTGCTCATGCAAGGTTATCAAATGTAGGAATAACACCTTTGGCAACTTGTGTAGATTGTGTATTTGTTCATCTTGGATGATGTGGACATTCATTTGCCTAATGTCCTTTGCTTCCATAGTTAAAACAATCTATGAAAAGCTTTTGAAAACCAATTTCAGCATGTCATGCTTCGTGTTGTTCTTGTGTCAATTTTGATCACACAATACTAGCCAACGGTCCTTTCCAAACATTCTACCATTGACTCCCATTGGTTCCAACATGTGAAGCAAACAACTTCCCATGATTGTTAACTTGTGCCTACCATCCAAGAAAAAGAAGCTAAATAGTGGCTTTGGTTAGAAATGCTTTTGCATTAGTGGAAAGATCTTGTTCTTTGTGTTGCTTGATCTTTGTTTCTTCCTTCAAAAATTGTGTCAAATTGTCAAGCTTTCATTGATCCTCTAGCACATAGTCCCATATAGTCATCAAATTGTCATATTCAATAGGTAAGTTACAAATGATCTTGGTCATGATAACACTATCATCAAGAGCTCTATATAGATCCTTCATTGGCAAGTTATAGATTCTATCTTGCAAAGAAAATCAACTATGTGTTGACCTTTAGACATTTTACACTCAAAGAATTCTTGTTGCAAGTGATGAATGTCCTTTATGAACTTTTGTTCATACAACTTGTTTCACAACTCAAGAAATTGATGAAAACCTTGTCATTGATGGTTTATGGAAGAATACTATGAGCTTGCATGACTTTACATTTCCATGCAACCACACTTTCAACATTTTCTAAAGTTTCTACTCCAATAATCTCCAAAAAATCTCTTCCACAAATAATAGATTGCAATTGATATTTTCAAATTAAAAAATTCTTCCCATTAAACTTCTTGATGCTAGAAAAATCCTTGTTGCTCTCCGTTACAAAATAATCACATGGCTAAAAACATGAGCACAACAAATCAATCAATGACAAAACAATGGTTGTTAAACTAAATCAACACAAATAAACCATTGCTAAACAGGATCACAATGGATCAAGCTCTTGTTTCTAAACTTAAAAGTTTCACAATAAAACATTAGCATGTGTGGGCCCATAACTTGTGACATTCCATAGACTATCATAATGAAGTGTATGCAATAAACAATTTGACAAAATCAACAATGTAAATCATGTTGCTCAAGAGCGTTCAGACAAAAGTGTGATTGTATAGTTTAAAAATAACTTTAACACCTAAGCACTAACTAATAATATATACTAGGTGGTACTTGAAGATCTCCTGTTACTTTACTAACCAATAAGTCAACAATAAGAATAACTATTCAAATTCAAAATACCATGTAATGCACATGCTTAGTATTTCAAGTTCATTGTAGCGTTCAAGTATTTCTTCATTCTCCATATGCTGAGTTTAGAGTATGTTGGTATGTGAGGCTCAAC
Source organism: Sphagnum contortum (assembly GCA_963920785.1). Lineage (NCBI taxonomy): Eukaryota > Viridiplantae > Streptophyta > Sphagnopsida > Sphagnales > Sphagnaceae > Sphagnum > Sphagnum contortum. The sequence continues at coordinate 9,755,182 of OY987290.1, read as the reverse complement.
ATGTTCAAGAGTATCAAATGCATTGTTTGCCTCAGTTCTCTTGATCTTTATGAATATGAAACAATTGGATTTCTTTGCACCCCCATCTCCACTGTCAGGATGAGGGAAATTGAATGGAAGAAAATTGAACAAAGCTTCCACTCTAAGTTTGGAGGTCTTGAAGTCCTTCTATCACCTAGTGAGTTGAGATGATGGCTTAGAGCAAATAAAATGTCTGATGTCTTGAAACATGGCTTTGTGCAGAAAGGATATGAATCCTATGAACAACCCCCAACTTTTAGCAGTTTTGGGGGAGTTGAACAGGGACCCTAATATGAGGCCAGAATGGCTGTGGACTGTGAAGGCCAGTCACTCAGCTTCTTGCACCTACCCTGTAACAGGTAGCTTGGGCACAGCAAACCTTCAAGTTTTAGCTGTTCTGTTTAAAGGTACAAATCCTCTCTCCACTCCACTTTTGTTTGTGGCTGCAAAAGCTGTTAAATGCAAGTATTCTCCTTGTGCAAACCATTGATTGAAGGTGCATTGAAATTTCAACCTCCAGGTTTTGTTTTCTTATAATAAATTTTTGTGAGGGAATGTTTTCTCTTTGGTGGTTTGGTGTGTGGACAGTACGAGTTTAGGGCCCAGCTTGGCACAGCCTACTGACAGGCCAGATGTGGGAGACCAAAGGCATGGGTCTGCTCAACTCTGATGCACAATGTTAAGTTTGAAAATCTTGACGAATCTCTACAACTGCAATATCTGTTGCTTTTGTCAGCTCTTCACTGGGCTCTGTGCCTTAATTGTCTGAGCATATGCACCCATCTTCTTTTGAAGGTTTGTTAGCTCTCGTTGTGGCACTTAGACTTGTGCTGGATGTCCTTGGTATGAGTCTATTTGTACAAATCTGTGGTGCTTTCAGCCATTTCTGTAGAGTCCATTATCCGTCTTCAACTACTACGAGCTTAGGTGGGTGTCCCTTCCTGAAAGCTCAGCTTTCCTGGTTGTTCCCCTCCAGCTGCAAGGTTACAATCCCTGACAGACACCACATTTCCTGGAGGAATGTCAATTTCCAACAACATTATAAAGTATGCATCAACAAGAAGTCTCTGCAATTTCTCTGACATTCTATGCATAGGGAAGATTACAGAAACATTAAGGTCTGGGGTGGCAGATTTTTCTTATGACATGATGAGCAGGGGCTTGACCAATCCTTAGTATTGATACTACATTACCTTCGAAAACATCACTGTTGCCTATTATCTTCCTGTAATTTAGGCACACAGATCTCCAAGAGGAACAATAGCAGATCTCTAGTCTAATACTCAATTGAAGGGGTCAAAGAGACATGAAAAGGCATGTAACAAAGGATAGCTGTGTGGTAGGGGTCTTTAAGGGGTGTGACTGTTCACACTCCACCCTGATCAATTCTGTATTTTGCAATCTGCTGGGGGCTCCTGTGCATATGTCAGCAAGCTAATTATTTCATAGCCCAAGGAAAGTTTCCTTTGAGCATCCATGTTGGCTGTGGGTACAAAGCATATGAGCTTCAGTTTGTGTAAAAATTCTGGTGAAAAGTGTGGGGATGCATGCATGCATGTGATCTAGAGAAGAATTGTAAAAGAAGAAGTTGACATGTGGGTTTGTGTTTCTTTTGCTTGCAGTCGAACTCAAATGGACAAAACTTCTCCAGTTAACACCAAAACAAGATAAGTACTGCCAAAAATAAATTACCTTGCTCAATATTCTCCTCATTTTGTCATTTTCTCGAAGGAAGGAAGCATACCATAGGACTTGGTAGTGAACAAAATGATATTATTGCTTTGCTAATAATAGATTGATATTCTACGTTGTCATCAAACTGAATTGATCTCAATATTGTGTGTTGTTTAGCACAATGAACACATAAGCGTCTTCCCTAAAATTGCACCCCATGATGTGTGTTGTTGGATAGATGTCCCTTATCAATATTGGTCTTTACAGAAGAAAGAAAGGTTGAAGGGTTTGTGTTGAATCTTCCATTGAAAGATCTAACAGAAATCATGTGTGATCAGAGACCATGTCAGAAACCTGAATGTGGTTTGAGTGCATGTGGGAGCTTGGCAAAAAGCAAGGAGGGTCAGCCAGATGAACCGTGCAATTTTCGACCATGTAGCTCATCTTGTTGTAATCAACCAAAACCACCTCCTCCCAGGGCTAAGTCACCATGTAGACCTTGTGTTCCTCCTCTGGATTGGAAGGGCCACCCAGAATTGTCAGACATTGTTCCAGCTGACCACAAAAAATTCCGACAATGCAAACTCCAAACATGGTTAGACCATCTGGCTGAGAGAATGGACCAGGAATGCTATGGCCACTACATAGGAAGAGCACATGCCATGGCAACTCGGGAGTTGAACAAGAATGCATCAGCTAGGGAATGCATGGGTGATGAATATCCTCACTTCCTAGATAGGTATGTATGGAGACTTTGGCATGGGGCGCGCCTTAGTATGTCAAAACATGGTGTTATATTTCATGAATCAGAGGCACATTTCCTACTGCAATTGTTGCGAGAGGAATGTGAGGAATTGTTCAATGAGAGGCGCCTAATTCCAGATCCCAGGGAGAATATGGGTATTGATGACACTTGGGTTCATGAGAATGAACATTGCTCCTCTAGTCGTGCTGGTCGAACTTGCCATGTTGAAGCCCACAACAAATAAGGCAGCAACATGTTGAGCATGCATCCACATTCAGCACAGAACTTACTAGGGATGTAGATGCTGCACATGTCACAGTGATGCATGGGAGTTGGGCTGGGTTTTTTAATTGTTTAACAGTTGTTGAAAAAGGCTGATACACACAAAAGTTGTGTCAAGAAATTTGCTTTCACTTTTTGGCATACAGGTTCTTACCCCTAGTGTAAAGGGTGCTACAAGATTGCCCCTTGCATTTGCACCCACCATGCTAACTAACACCCAAAATATTGGCCAGGTTCTGACAATTAGAATGAAAATATTATGAGAATTGGAGAGTAAATAGGGGTTGTACTTCTTATCTGGTGGTCAAATTGAAGGATATATATTTTCATAGTTTTTCCAGTCAAATCTTGTGTGGCTTGATGATTTTGGGAGAACTTGAATAATAGAAGGTCCTGTTGTTTCTACAGCACCCACAAGAAAATAGTGCATTCCTGTTGGTGTGCCTTGGAACCATGTGCTCCTTTAACCTAGTGGTGCTGAAATATTCTCTAAATGTGTTTCACGTGGAAATTCCCTGTGCATCAAATTTGGAATGTTTCAAAATAGGCAGAGAAAATTACATAATGAGCTCATTCCAATATTCTTACCATATTGGTCACTGCCATTGTTACATGTTGGTCAATTACTTGCATCCTATACTCACACAGCAATGACTATTCTACAGTTTGCCAAGGCATCAAATCCATGGTTTGAAAAAAATTTAGTGACTCACTGATCTATTAATCTATAAGATCAACATTCTGACTGGAAACCTTGGATACATGAGGATCCCTTCCCCTGCTACTGCTACATGATCACCATTGCTCAAATATAGGCTAATCAACCCAGCACTGCCGGCCATCAAATTTGTGTGGACATTGAATTCATGAAGTAATTCAACTTGTGCAATGAGAGTTTGACTCTCCACTACAAAGTCAATCCTGCAATATTCAGTAACCAAAGATTGGAATCAGCCCTGTTAGTAATAATAGGACTCCTGATGCTGCTTACAAGTTACAACATGAAAGTTCATTTGTGATATCCTGAAGTTCCCTAAAGGCGATCAATCACCCATACGCCCTGAATTTACCATTTTGTAAAGTTCCCGGTACCCCTGAGGTTCTTCCGCAGGTTCCCTATATTGGCAGGTAATTTGTTATTATCTTTGGGCCTAAAAATCTCTCTTTTGTAGAACCTGTACTCCATCCATCCAGGAAAACAGCAACAGAGTCGGAGAAATACTCCAGATTGATGGTGAAATCCTGCATCTGCTGCAATCTCTACTGGAACTAGCTAGCCTATAACAAGAGCAGCAGGAAACCTCGCTGGTTCAAGTTTGGTGCAGAGCCTCAGCCGCTTATGCATAGCAGAAACACCATGTGACTAGTGTAGTGTTGGGTGGGTATTTTTGGGTAAGGGTAAATAGAGAATTTCAAGGAGTAATCAGCCCACTACGTGTATACATATATGCTTTAAAAAATTCCAATCTAGGGAAGGGTAAAGGATGTATATGTATTTCAATTTTTTGATATGGGTAATGGTAAATGACTATCACAGTGTAGAGGTAACGATAAATAACCTATTATTTACCTTACGTTTAGCATATGGATATAAACAAGTAACTGCAGGGTATAATGTAAGGTAACCTGAAAAACGTATACTGCAATAATGGCACGTTGGCAAGCAGGAACAAACAATTAGTGGCGCAGTTGGAAATGCAAACATGAACACATGACGTTAAAAATATTCAAAGGGTTGATCAAAATAAAAAAAGACACCCCAGCACCTTCAGTATTACAGCAAAAAAAGATTCCTATAATCAAAAGGCCATAAATCTAATCAAGTTGCAAGAGGGGAAAAAAGGGTCTTATTGCAGGTACTCAATGGAATGAAAGGAAACAATATGTCGAAAAGGAAACTATTATTTAGTCACCACAACTGACACCACTAGCAACTTCATTGCTAACCATGTGAAGGCATATAAGCTATAAGGATTACTTTTGCATATGCCTTCTTTTTAGTCTCCTTCAAGCAATTTCCATTCGATTTTTATTTTATTTTATTTTATTATTATTATTATTTTTAGTTTTCAATTTTAACAATTTTGTGATTAGCCAAGGTGCAATCATACATAAGTTGATATAGTCAATTTGACTATTGACAAAATATGAAAGGGAAAAAAAAAGTCCTTATCTATTTTTGGCTGCCTATTGAAATTACATATAGAAATGTGGTATTGTTTTTAATTTTCAATTTTTTAAAAAAATCATTGAATTTGCCAAAAAAAAACTCAAAATTTTCACAACAGTGCAAAATTTTCCACCAAAAAAAGCTGCAAGTATACATAAACCTTGAATATATACCAATCACATGAGATAAAAGCATGTTAAGTTTAGAATATTTACCAACTGGGTAGAGTTTTTTAAAAGCTAGTTTAAAAACTTGCCCATTGGGTAGGGTACATGTTTACCTATAAACACACAAACTGTATAATTGGGTAAAGGACTTGCCTACTAAACCTTGGCCATGAGCCCTAGCCATTGAGATATTTTTGAAATTTTCATACTTAGTTGGGTTGGTTCTAAAAGAGATTTTATAGTTAAGGTGCCCTAAGGTTGGCCACATACCTATGGTCCCCTATGTGTTCGTGAACCTCTAGCTTTAGGTTATAGTCCATTTGGTATGTCACATTCATGTTCATCAATATATATCATTTATATTATTGAGGAGAAGGTCTTGAGTGTTGTCCATAAATATTGGACACCCTGGAAGCCACTTTGCCCTGTTCGCATTCAAGATGTTAACCAAGATGTCAAATTCAAACTTGCCTACAGGTGATGGTATAGACATTGATGTGTCTATTTACACCTGGTTCGCCATTTTTTCCTGTCCTGTGGATATTGAGGTTGTCCCTGTAGAAGAAGTGGTTAGTATTCCCACTTTGTTTTTCTCTAATTCTTTTTTGTCTTGCTCATGTTTTCTATCAAACTAGCTCCTTGGTCAAATGACAAATTTGATCACATATTTAATATTTAATCTAAATAGAACTTGTGCATTTGGACAACCATTATGTCTCCTATGACTATCCCTTCAACATTTTTTTCTTTTTCCAATTGGTGAGGCTATCTTCAATTTCCTTGTGTTGCAATCCAAAAATGTCCATCATAATCTTGGTATCTCTTGGAATATAAAACATTTATGTTTATGCTAAAATTGTTAATATAATTCCCATCCTTAACCTAACATGAATTAAACTAGATTGGTAAATTTAATACATGGGCAAGGTAACATTCCACTTTTTTTTCAAATATGATTTTGTTTTGAACATATTGTGACACAAAGTCATTGACTTCACCCACATTTTTGAATGCAAGTGGTGTCTTGAAATTTTTGAAGCCACAAAAATCTAGTAGTTTTGATTGTTTTTCAATTAGATAGTACATTTTTTAAACTTTTGGTTTCTTTTGATCCTTGTTTGAATTTTGAAACTTGTAAGTAAAGAGCTTTGAAAATAGCCATCCATAGTCCATTTTGTTTGCAACATTATTTGCCATTGTTTTACATTTGTAAAATAGAAGCAAATGTAGGTGTATTATCCATTTTGTTGTCTATAGGAAAAAATATCATTTAATGTTTAGTAAGAACAAAGGAGATCTATATAGTCTTGCCACAACTTGTTTCACCACCAATAATCAACAATGATGTTAGCGGGTGAATAGGTGAGCTTGCTCACTTGAACAAGAAAGAACCTTCAAAAATATTTCATGCCATGTCATGGAATATTTTTAATACATATTTTTTTCATGTGACAAATTTTATGTGACATGGCAAAATATTTCCTGACTTGTCATGGAATATTTTGTCACATCACATGTATGATTTGTTCTGGGATCAACAATGGTTTCTTGACTTTGAACATGCGTTTGGCCAACATAGCTCTCGATTGCAACATCATGTTAAGGTTTGAAGGCAAAAGAAAATTAAAGGATGCATTTCATCATCAAAATGTTTAAGGCTCTTGGACAAAAATTATAATATTTTCAAAACTGTTGAAATGGGTGGAAATTGCATGCTTGAGAAATATTTGATGAAATTAAAATTTCAAAATCTATTAATTATTTACTAAACATGTGTTGAAATGGCCAAGGTACTACAATATTATACATAAAAATACAATATACATGGAAGCATGTTATGATTATCAAAGGTCTTACTGTTGAAATTGGCCATGGCCTAAATGTAAATCACTATAGGAATTCCAAAAATTTTAGACTAAGTTTTTTGGTCAAAAGAAACCCCAAAGTGATAGGCATAAAAAAAACCTTTTAATTTTCTAGGACAAGTCAATTTTAACAAGTTCAATATGACTGGGATGGTTTTTTGACCAACTATAGTGTGTTTTTTTTTTCACCGGAGTTTTTGATTGGTACCCTTTGACCAATGGTAAAATGTTACTAGAAAAATATAACCAATAATTTTTATTTTTTTATTAATCATTTACAACATAACATCATTTGATGTTACACATGGCAACATTATGTTTTGCCATGTGACAACATTTGCATGGTGCCATGTGTCAACACATTGTTATGTGATAAAATGATGGGTACACACCTATGACCTCCTTACACCACATGTACATGTATACCTCCTAGTTTACAAATTCATGAACATGAGTTGCTCAAGTTTGAACCCAAGACCTCATGGAAACATCCAAATACCTTAGCCACCAAGTCACATAACTCTTTGGTGATAAAGCTTCTACAACATTTTGCTTTATGTTGTTAACTATGAAACAATTTGGACATCCTAACTTTGGCATTTTTTTAAATTTTAATTTTATTCTAATGAAGCAAATAAAGGCATAATCTTGTAGCTTCTTCAAAGATCTAATCAATAAAATCAATATATTTTGTAAATGTTCAAATGAGGTGTAATTTTTTTTTTTGAAAATAACAAATTGATGACAAATTTAAAAACTTGTTAAAATTTGATTCTTCTATTTCAAACTCCATTTGCAGAGCTCGTCTAAAGCTAGACTGAACGTCTTAAGTAGGATATAGTGGCAAGCAAGTGGTTAATAGGCCAATATCATCAAACCTGCAGTTGATGGCATTAGTTTCTATGACATTCGAAAAACCACGAGGCACTCCATACAGAGCAAGTCTGAGAGATTAGACGTCTGCGCAAGGACCTAAATTCTCACTAAGAGGTAAAAACAAATTCAAACCTATGGAAGTCAGGGCTAACTACCCTCATGATGGTGTCCTAGGGAGTTTAAAGGCCTCATAATATTATGGACTTATTTGAGTCGTGCAAAGGGGGCCAATCCAAGATCATATTTTTCCTTTATTAAGGCAGCAAGAGCTCTCAATGATTCTGTATGCTGCTTTATGCGCGAGCTAGACTGGACAAGTTGTGTTCATCTTTCAACAATAGCATGAATAAGGACTTGTAAAAGCAAAGGTGACAAATACTACAAATTAACCATAATATTGAGCGATCCTTTGTTTCTAGCTATTTGTTACGAGGCTATTTGAAAAGAGCCAAAAAATAAGACATCGAAATCCGTAAAGGATACTCTAAGTAAAAAAAACCCCACAAAGGCCCATTTAAGCAATAAGCCAAGCAAAAGTGAGTTATCTTTTATACTAGCTTGTAAAGTGGAAATATTCAAGCTAAACAAGATCGGAACAAGGGCGGCAACATTATAAAAAAAGCCCTTTGGTTAATCTTAGAGGCCATCTTTGAGCCTATCTTCCCTAATTGCTCGCATGGATTTTGGCCCCACATTAAACTAGGTAGGGTGCATGTCATAAGTAGGTTGGGTAAGTAAATAGGAAGGTAGAAGAAATAGGTAGGTTGTAAGGTGGCAAGGAGGTGGGAGTTAAGAAGTAGGTAGATAGTAGGTATAATATAATTATAACTAGGTAGGTTGGAGGTATATAAACTTAGGTTGGTTGTAAGATGTTAATCAACTAAATAGGTATTTTGTAGGACATGGTAATTGGGTGGGTGGGTAGGCAAGTAGGTAAGTAATACATCTAGGTGGGTGAATGAGTAGGTATGTAGTTAATATGTAGGTATGTAGGTAGGTGGGTGGGTAAGTAGGTAGGTAGTATGTTAATAAATAGGTGAGTGGGTGGATAGGTAGGTAGGTGGGTGGGTAGGCAAGTAGGTAGTACATCTAGGTAAGTCAATGGGTGGGTGGGTAGGTAGGTAGGTAGGTAGTATGTTAATAAGTAGGTGAGTGGGTGGATAAGTAGGTCGGTGGGTGGGTAAGCAAGTATGTAGTACATCTAGGTAAGTAGGTGGGTGGGTAGGTTGGTTGTAAGATTGTAGGTGGGAGGTACGTATGTAATAGGCATTTAAGATGTTCCATTTGACTAGAAAACATTGGTCATTTTGACTACCAATGTCAATTTCTTATGTTCAATTTGATTAAATGTTTCGTTTGATTTAAACCATTCATCATTTTCACTAGAGTTGTTCAACTTGAAATCTATTGGCTAAATAAATCACTCTAATCAAGTTGGTTGAACCTTTAGTCAAAATGGACATGTCCATTGGATAAAAAGAGCCAATTGGTCAACTTGGAGCATTTGAAAAACCTAGAATTCTAGTAATGAAATAAATTTATGAAGCTATGTACTTTTATACCACACCATTAATGAATATTCACCAAAACGAAAAGAATATACATATGTCTAAAATGATTGAAATAATATAGAATGGAGAAAAAACCTTTAGGCTATAACTAGAATATAAACTTCCTACATAGTCCAAACAACTTTAACAAGTTTTATGAAAAATCATAATTGATTTGATTTGATGCAATTGTGATGTATAATCACTAGAATTCAAAGGCTTTAGAGCACATCAACAAACGTTGAACTTCATCCTAGTTTGACATGTAATGATGAATGAACTTTTTCATGAGCTTGCAAAACATACTCATTCTTCAAGATGCAATACACATTTTTACATTGCACATATGCCCCATGTCCGCCCAAAGAAGCTACCAACATTATGACAAAATATACACATGAACATCTAGGGAAATTTCCAATAGTGACATTATATTGTTTATCATAAAAAAAAAATTATAAATTCATCCATACCCAAGTGGTGGGACATCAATAATGGGGAAAACAATGCATTGGATAAATAAAATGTTAGCCTCCCAATTGTTGGTGTATTTTGTTAATTTGAAGACAAAAGGGTGTCTCACCTTCTTGCCACCATAAATTGTAGGCCAATAATTTGCATCCAACAGTCTCTCAAGACTATGGCAACTCACAACACACACATGGGAATTGCTTGAACTAAAAGATTAGGAACCAAATAAACTTTGAAAGTTATTTCTATGTAGGTGGTTAAAGGAAAACCTTACTTCTTCTAGAATTATTACTTCCTTTTGAATTAAGTTAATACTTTCTTGGATGGGCCATACAGTTGGAATTGCACACCTAGCAATTATAGAAAAATTCCATTGTCCCACCGATACAATGGCTCAAGTCATCAAGACAAAACCAATGTTTATGGTGCTTGAGTGGTCCGCTATGATAATTGTACCCAAAAACCTAAGTAACATGGCGTAGGAATTCCACTTATAAATTTGTAAAGGTTGATCTTTGCTTTGCATTTAAGCCCCATGGTTTTTTGGAATATAGAAAATTGAATTGCAAAATTGGGTGGGCACCATTCTATACTTTCCTCCAATTGTAAGCCAAAGATACCGTAGGTAACAAATTATTGGAATCAAAAGGCAAGTGTTACATGCATATATCCTCCACAATATTGGGTTTAACAAATAGGGAATGGGTACTCATGAACAAAAGAAATTCACATGGTCAAGATGATGGGAATCATTATTTGTGCTAGGAGGATAATCATAGGTTGCTCGGCAAACCCAAAAACCTCATATCCCTTAAAGTGTGGAAGGCAATTTATGAAAGATGACCTGGATGTGTGATTTACCACAGTTGTTGCAAGTCTAGCAGGTTTATTCAACCTTCAAGCCTTCCTCAACAACAATTCATTCCTATTAGGTCCATGAACAAATGGACTACCTTGCATGCAAGTATTGTCTATACAATGTAGATTTTGTGAAAACACAAATGTAGTTGTCGAACATCGCTATGTATAGATAAGTGTTGTGTTTTCCCAATTGCTATAACCAGATGTTATGCACATTTCTACCAAATTGCAAGTGGGCATGTCTACCTATTCTTCATCATTGAACTTTTGCAAATCAAAAACAAGGAAACATGAGAAAAGTTTGAAATGCCACAACAAAAATGGAAGCCCAAATGGAAGTAAAACGCAAATGGAACTTGAATGTAAATGGCATTTTAATTTGAATGAATAGAAAAAAAGAGGGAATCATAGGAAGTTTGTAGGTGAAATATTCACATGAACCATGAAACCTCCCCATTGCTTGACATTAAAATGCCAAAAGTTAAGCGAATTTGCAAGCTAAGCACACCTACTTTAGAAGCAACTTTGATGACAACCACCAACAACAAATTGTAACATAGAGATTGTCAACTTCCACAAGGGACTTTGCATTCTTGTACTAGTGGCAAAGAGCGTTGTGTTGATCTTGCAACTCAAATTTGATCAGTTGTTTAGTGTGCCTATCAAGCGACTAAGTCCAATGGATAAACATGTGCACTCCTTATCAACCATCCTAATAAAGGGGTCCCCAAAACCATAAACAATTTTGATAATGTTCCAATTGGTTTATGCACTATTAGCCATGAATCACTTAAAATTTAGTTGTGGAAACCCATGCTTCAACATCATTTCATTAAACTTTGTCCACATGGTTTTTTGAGCTTAAATGTCCTTAGAGTGCATGTCACAAATTGCAATGGTCATCATTTTATAATAGGCATGGGATCATACACATGACAAGTCATAGTTGTCCAACTACCAACATGTTTCACATGATCAAACATGATCTAAGTGTTTTGCAAATCCCCTGCATAGTGTAGGCTGCATTTGTGTGACGAGGTTTCCACTCCCCACACCATTTATCAACACCTTGAAAAATAAAATGAAAACTTTTTGTCCTAGAACATCTTTGGTTTTCATTAAATTATCTAATTCTTCCTCAAGTGACAACTTCACACCCCTTCTTTTGTCAAGGAAATCATTTTAAAGCAATTCTTCAATTTGGTGGTTCATTGTCACCACAACCTTCCAATGCTATTAAGAGTATTTAGTCATTGTTTCTTGCCTCCATGCCATGGTGTTGCCATGACATACCTCTAACACGTTGCAAAATTTAGATTATGACAAGATACCTCTTCAAAAAGTCAAATCTTGCCAATTGGTTTTGATGGGGATGTTTTGTTTGAATTGCCACCGATGCTCTCCAACTCTTCACAGGTTTTTGCAAATGCAAGGCATGGATAGAAAGTACCATGGCCATGCTTGGTGAAAGGTGATCACAACCAATATCAAAAACAATTTTGGGCTTGGCTTCAAGAAGGCTCATTGCTTGGGTCATTTGCATTGTGTGCAAGATGATTGTGAGAACTTTGTGCATCTTAGCTTTCACAATGAAATCTTTTGGTGCATTGACTACTCTCATATTCTAGTCGTAGGTTAGATGGCATTATCTCCTTCCACTTCTTCACTTGGATGTAAATTTTGTGATGTTCTTCCCCTTTAAGGAACGTCTAAACATTAAGCAAGAATTGTCACAAACCTTTTATTCTTCCTTCACAATCTTAACCATAGAACCTATAGTTGCTGGCATCAAAATAGTTTTTTGAAATTATGAATCAAGTTATCCACCCATTGTCTCTCTTGAGAAGAGGTTGTGGGAATGTAGTATAATGAATTCAAAACCAAGTTATTAGAATCATATGAGACATCCTTGGATATATGTAAAGAACTTGACTAAAAAGTAAAAAACTCATAAACAATGTCTAGAAACAAAGGTGGTCCTTGAATCATTGACCATGATGGTGAGGTCTGAGCAGCTAGCAACATGAAATGTTGCCATATTACCAGGTGCACAAGGATAGTAGTGAAGGAACTAATAGTAAGAAAAAGCAAGAATGCAAATAGATAGAAGTGAAATCAAACCAAGGGCATGAATTCAAATAGTTTATAAGATGAAAGGAGGAACCCCAAAAATATGATCTAAGTAGGGAGTGAGAGGGATATGAAATCGGATAAATGACAACAAGGATTTGAATCACACCCATAAAAAAATCAAAGTAAGTACTTGTTGGGTGGATCTTTCTGATGACAAGGTTAGCCTTGAATGGCAAAATCAAAAAAGATTATTGTTGCTAGTGATTATTTTTTTGATGGAATGCGACTTGCAAATAACAAAATTCAGAACAAGGTATTCAAATGGATACCCACATCATTGAGGACCTAACAAATAATTTCCACAAATTGAGCATTATTATTTGAATTGCATAAATATATTAAAAATGAAGCACAAACAAAAAATTGAAAACTAATGTGGAGAGTCATTAAAAAAGATGGGCAACCATAATAGCATGGATTTGCTTCTAAAAACATATGAAACAAAAAAAGAATGTACCGCCACCATAGAAATGTGGAAGGAAGTTGGTGGCAACATATTAAAAGAAATGAATGATCCTAGGGGAATTAGCAGTCAAGCTAACACAAAATATATTGGTTGGATTTACACTCACTATAAGAAATCACGATTTTTCAAAAGGCCAACTTGATTGAAGTGTCCACATTGACCAAAAGGTATGTTCATTTTGATTAAAAGTTTAAAATGCCTAACATAATTAAGCCAATTAAGCTTATTAAAAAGGTAGCTTATCTATTAATTAGGCAAGTAGCCTAGGCCACCTAGGCCTGTTAGGTAGGTAGCCTATCCTATATATTAACTAAGTAAGTAGCCTAGGCCACTTAGACCTATTAGGTAGGTAACGTGACCTAGGCTATTGAGGTTTATTTGGTGACTACATACATAACATAGGCCACCTAGGCCTACAAGGTAGGTAGCTTAACCTAAGCCATTTATTAAGCCTATTAAATATGTAGCCTAGCTTAAAGGCCACCTAGGCCTATAGGGTAGGTAACCTAACCTAGACCACCTAGGCTACCTAGGTAAGTACATAGCCTAAACTAAACCTAGGTAGCCTAAGATAGCCTAACCTAGGCTACTTAGGTAGGTACATAGCCTAACTTAAATTATTTAAGCAAATACATTGCCTAATCTAGGCTACCTAGGTAGGTACATAGCCTAACCGAAGCCTACTAAGTAGGTACATAACCTAACCTAGGCTATTTAAGCCACCTAGGCCACTTAGGCCTACTAAATAGGTATGTAGTTAACCTATAGTAGGCCACCTAGGTTACTAGGTAAGTAATTTAACTTAGTATTAGAATGTAGGTAGCTTAAGCCTAAACCTACAAGGCTACCTACATAGTATGCTTAGATTAGATCTATTAATAGTCTAATAGGTACCTATGTAGCCTACTAAATAGCATGGGCATAGATAGTTTATTAGGCAGGTATACACATAGACCTAGTAGGTACCTATAAGGCCCAGTAGACTATAACCTACACGTTACCTAAGTACATGCATTTATTAATATGTACTTTTTATCTACCTAGGCTAACCTACCTATTTATGTAAATAGTGTAAAATAATTCAAGTTCATTTAGTGTAATATGTTGAAAAAAATTCATAGAAGTTGATTAAAAGATGTTGGTCCAAAATTATGTTCATTACAATATGTTGTCCAAAAAAATTGTCTTATGGGGTGGTGGTGCAATGGTTAAGGACTTGACTTTTCAATGTGAAAGTGAGGAGTTCAAGTTCCCACACTTACAACTTAGGCTACCTCGGCTATTTAGGTGACTTAATTAGCTAGGTAGCTTAGGTTGCAAAACTTACTATATCACCTAGCCTAGGCTACTTGGCCGAGCCTGAATAGCTTGGTTTACGCTAGGTGGTTTACCCTAGGCCTAGGACATAGGGTTGGTACATAAATAATAATAATTTTTGGCATAATTAAATATTAGGTTTATTAATTAGGCATGTAGGGTAAGGTAGGTGTTTAATTGGTATTTTTATATAAATTGTAAATATTTTTTTAAAAATATATATATTTTTGATTGCTGCCCAAATATATTATGTTTAAGGTGGTTAAGTAAAAAGATCAATAAAAAAGACTTAATCAAAACAGTCAAGTCCAAAACAATTTATCCAAATTGGCACTTTGGTCAAGTTGGACATGGGGCAAAAAAATCATATGGGGGATTTTTTTGACCAATTTTTTCGATAAAAAAGGCCATGATTTCTTGTAGTGTCTATTTGTAATTATAAAAAATAAATGATGCATAGTGGAATATGTGGAATAGGCATATTTTAATAGGTGGAAAAGAGAAGTTAAACCCAAGGCAAAAAGTAGAGCAATTAAACAACGCAATATATGTCAGTTCAATGATGATTGTGAAATGTAGATGAAACAAATTGTGTGAAATGCTACTGGGGAAATGTCATTAGGGATTGAGGATATCATAAACAATAATTAAAAAGCACACTATGAACAATAACATTTAATTATTGGATGCAAAATTAAAAGCCATCAAGTGCCAAGACTAACAAAAAATATTCTGCCCAAAAATAATAGACCTTTTTTGGGGGAAGCAATAATGGATGGGTCTACACTAACACGTACCGCATCAAGTGTAACCATGGTGCAATCATACTAACATGCACTAAAAGCAATCATAACCATTGTTTATTTTTTTGAATATTGGATTATAAAAATAGAATAATATTTTATAAAATGTTATTGTGAATACATTATGTACATGTTATAAAAAATTGGAATCAATCTAATGAGTGAGAAATATGTATAAGGATTTTTAACCTCTTGTAACCACTATTTAAAAGCTATTTAAAGCAACTTAAAGCATTTTTGACATTAGAGACACAATTTGAAAGAATTTTTTAATGGCATACTTTTGGATTTTTTAAATATGCACCTTAACATAAAGATTTTAGTCTTTTTTTGAAAGATATATTAAAAACTTCCAAGAAGATTTTAGAAATAAAAAAGTGGTCTAAAGGGGCATGTGTAATTCCTAATAAATTGGTTGGACCCACCAATGCTTAGTTTAAAAAAATTTGCATCAAAATTTAAATAAATGATTAAATATGTTAAAAAAAATTTTGGCACACATGCTACAAAAACATCATAATAGCACCTTGAAAAAAATCAAAGGAAGTTGTGGATGATAAAGGTTCCAAAAGGACTCATTTAACACTGTAACCAGTGTTTTGAATGCTTAATTTGTCACATTTTGGATGAAAACAAAAAAAAAGAATGAATAATGATGCACAAAATGGAGTCAACACTAATTGCAATATTGATGGTCCATGGGAATTGTAACGTGAACTAATGATCATAATTGTCCATCCTTGGAATATGGTTTGTAAGAACTTTGCGTTGGTTGCCATTGCCCATCTATTCTTGCATTGTTGCTAAAAGGATTTAAACTGTTGGTATTACAGTTCTGTAGTTATGATGAGCTAGTTGATTCTATCACATTGTTGATAGTGTCAAAAATCTCTACCTTTAAAGTCCCATTGCTTTCTTGATGTTCCATGTGTCAACCCCTAATGATTTAACAACACCCCCATTATTATTGATAGTTTGGTTGGATGCTAATGTGCAAATAATGTCTTTGGCAACAACAAGCTCAATTTTGCGAAATCCAAGCAAATGAACTATTAGACCATATTTGAAGTTGCCTAGAATCTTTAAATTACATTTCATTCAATCAAGGTCTTTCAAGTACTTAGGAAACATATCTCTAACAAGGGGATGAGTGATGAACTTCTCAAATGTTGATTGTTACAAAATATTATCCATTCCCTTCATTTGTTTTATAGAGAACATTGCCATCTTCCTTGAAATCTTTGCAGTTGTCTTTTGAAGGTATCTTCTATCTTGTCACAAATTTTTTAGGGGTTGCCATTGGTTTTTTCTTGAAAATAGTAACCTCTTTTGCTTGAACAATAAGAATAGTTGTTGTTTTTCAAGCTTTGTACCTCCTCACACACTCCCTAGTATCATCCTTTTTCTTCTTTGCATACCAGGCTTTAATCTCAATAGCTTGTTCTATCTGCTCACATTATTCAACTCCTTGTCTACCCTTTGATTCATTGATCAAATGTGCCATGATAACACCCAACAAGAACTTGCAATGAATATGTACAATGCCACTTAATTTAAAAAGGTTTAATGACCATTGTTGGAAATGGCGATGGATTAGACTTAAATTACAACATAACATCATTTAAATGGTTTACCAAGATGAATGGTTCAAATGGAAAGCTTGCCAAAAAAAAACCTTAAATAGTGTATGTATCTAAATTATGGTATCAATGCTCTCCTTTTGCTTATTCCTCTAGTGTTAAACTTTGTGGATTGTGGATGTGTAGGGCTCAAGCTATTAGCCCAAATCTAATAACCAAGCACATGTTATTCCAGTGTGTGTCCTCCCATTCCAAGTGAACCAAACAATGTCTCAATCTTGCATATGTAAATTGGGCACTCTAGTTATCAGTCATAAAGGTTTTGCACCCCAATCCCAACCACAATTAGGTCCTAACAAGAATAATATCACATAATGTTTAAATTAACCACAACACCACCCAAACCACATTCAAACACCACTAATAAAAGTTAAATCATCAAATTAACGAAATGGATTCAACCTACAATGCAAAATAACCATGTAAGTTGTTGATCATGAAAATTGCATCAAAACCGAATCAACATATGAAATCCTTGGTAGGATGTACTTGAAATTCAAATAATAACCACAAACCCGAGATGCCATAGTATGAAATCAGGGCTAGCCTTATAACATGTACATCGTTTGGATCTTCTTAATGTAGATCAAGGTAACTTCAATTCTTTATTTCATTTTTGATTTGGACTAATCATACAAAGGTGTAAAACTCTGATACTCTTGATATCTAATGTTGATACAAAGATGGACATATTGTTTCGCTTGAATTCAAATCATTCTTGATGGATTTTATTTCAATGATAATGGACTGGTTGACCATGGCTAAAAATCAAAGCTTCAATACAATCAAAACATGAAAACAAGGATCCAAGACAAATAATGAAAACACATGTGTTCTGGCTTACTCAATGGTCGTCAAATTATGTACATAAGCTCATGACAATGAGTTGAACATTAACTGTAAAACTAGAGAGCTTTGACATCATTAACAATGTGACAGAATGGACTAGCTCACCATAGTTGTAGGACTTTAACACCAACAAAATGAACATACGATTCACGACTAATATGCTTAAAATGAAATGAAATGTACCATCAACTTCCATAAATTGATTTCCTAATAAACCTAAGAACGTGAAGACAAATATCTATGCAAATAATGAAAACACATATGTACAAAAGCTCATGATAACGGAGTGGATAGAGACTGTAGAGCTAGAAAGCTCTAACACCATCAACAATGTGACAGAATTGACTAACTTTCCATAGTTGCAGAACTATAATACTAATATATTACAATTTAGGGTTTAGGGAATCATGACTAATATGTTTCAAATGAAATGAGATGTACTGGATCGACTTCTAGAAATTGTCTTCACTGAACCTAATAACATGAAGGCAAAGATCTAGGATAATGAATGAAAAAAATCCTTTGGATCACTCAATGGCCTTCAAATTTTATACATAAGTTCATGACAATGAACTGAACTTGGAGACTATAGAACTAGAGAGCTTTGACACTACTAACAATGTGAAAGAATGAACTAGTTCACCACAACTATAGGACTTTAATACCAATAGAATGAGCATAGGATTCATGGTTAATATGCCTGAAATGAAATGAAATGTACCATAAACTTCCAGAAATTGATTTCAATGAACCTAAGTACATGAAGACAAAGATCTAGGATAAATAATGGAAACACATATTCTAGCTCATTCAATGCCCTTCAAATTACGTACATGTATAAGCTCATGACAATGGATTCAATTAAGACCTTAGAGTTATAGAGGTCCAACACCATCGACAACATGAAATGATGGATTAGTTCACCATAACTACAAAATTGTAATTCCAATAGATTAAACCAAGGATTATGACCAATATGCCTTAAATGAAAGGACATGTACCATCAATGTTTATAATTTGATTTAAGTGAACCTAATAATGTGAAGACAAAGATCCAAGATAAGTAATGAAAACACATCTTTTTGATCACTCAATGGTTTTCAAATTTTGTACATAAGGTCATGACAATGGATTGAACAAGTTCATTTGGATACAATTCAAAATGTTTTTTGGATCAACCCTAGGCGTGCAAGCCATTCGAATGTTTTGCCACAAGAAGTGAAAGATTTCATTATAGATTGGTGGACTAGAAGGACAATGATACTTCCAAATAGAAAATATATTGTGAAAAGGCGAATTATTGTTAATCAATTTGAAGAGCATTTTAAGCAATACCACAAAGTTTCACAAGTAAGATGGATAGTGCACCTAAACATTATTTCTTGAATATTGTATTTGAGTCAAGTTTCATAATTGGTTAATTCTTGTGGATGTTTTTCCAATGTTGTTTCTGAAGTTTGTTTCATCATAGAATAATCATTGTCATTTATAAAAACCGCATGTGGAGTCTTTCACTTGTAGTTGTTTAGTAGATTGAATATTTCAAATCAAGTAATCCTACTATCAATAGTCCAAGCTAGTCAATATTCTTACTGTCACATTGGGTCTTCCTTTCCAAACCACTTTAGTCCTTGTTGCTCCCTAAATGGTTAGTAATCCTAAGTACAACCAAAACTCTCCTTTGCTAAACAATTGAGTCCTTATAAATTAAAAATCTCCTTGGCCGAATACTTGAGTCCATATAAATTAGGGGTCTCCTTGACCAAGTAGTTGAGTCCTTATAAATATGAGGGTTTCCTTTTGTTAAGCACTTGGATCCTTGTAAATAGAGATTCTCCTTGTCCAAGTAATTAAGTCCTTATGAATAGGGGGGTTTCCTTTATTAATCAATTGAATACTTAAACATCATGGGTTCCCTTGGCTATCCAATGGAGTCCTTAATTAGTGTTTGTTTGAGTCCTTGACAAAGTAGACAATAGTACTAACAAGCAATTAATTCCTTGCTTAACCTATGGAGTCCTTCCAAACACTTGACCTTAGGCGAAGTAGTTGGTTGTCCCATGAAAGCAAATTGTTCCTTGCCTAACTAGTAGGGTTTGTGTGTATAACTTGATTGATTTAGTCCTTTGTAGCCAAATGGGACCAAGAGCTTATAATTTTGCTTTGCTTTGCCTACCCACTTCGTGATCTTTGACGTTTTGATATGCATTTTAGGCTCTATGTGGCTCATGGAGTTTTGGCTTTTGTCATAAATCTTATTGTGGATTAATGTCTTATTTAAATGCAAAGTAACATTGAAAATTGATAGATTGAAAATGTGTTTGCAGCTTGAGTTTTTTATTATTTTGAAAGGAAAATTTCCAAAATTTTCTATTATGCTTAAAATTTTCCAAGAATTGAAACCATGGTTTATACAACAATTAAAAGATTGGAACACTCATTGTTGCCGATATCACATGGAGCTTAGGGAACTTTTAAATGGATTCAATGACATGAGAACATTAGGCAAGGGCATCCATGATGCTTGTAGCTACAAATGCATTGAGGTTTGTGATTTTCAACTAAATCTTGCAACTAGTTTGGACAATTGCACTATTAAGTTCCAAACATATAAGGGGTTGATTGAATTATGGACATCTATATTATGTCTGAAGCTTGTTTTAATTGAATGGCATTCTAGATAGTGCTTAATGGGTGATTGCAACAGTTGTGGAGTTCACGCAATGAAGTTATGCCCATTTGAGCTAGAGATTGATAGATTCATCCATTGGTGGAACATAGGCTATGAAGTAGTTGGGTAGACTAAAGATGGTAGGGATAGGAAGGCTTCTAGAGTGGAATACCATGATACACATCCAAGTGAACTCTTTGAGTACTTGAAACCTTGCTTGAAAGATTTTGTGCTTCACAACTTCATATTTAGGTGGCAAGACATCCAGTTCAAGGATTCACTTATCAATGTGCCTAAGGACACGATCATTTCTTGTGTGGACTTTTCAAAAAACTACACATTGATGATGCATAATGAAATACAAAACATGCATTGGCACAACTTCCAGATAAGCATATTGGTCCATATGACTTACAAGCAAAACTATGATTTTAATCCATCAACTTTAGAATCTAGACTCCTAAAAGAAGTGCATTATTATGTCTTTAGTAGTTCTAGTCAAGATACCCTCTTTGTACAACATGCCTTTTTATTACACTGGAATTTCTTGTAAAGTAGGGGATTTAGGCCATTGAAGCATGTAGTGCGGCTAGATGGATGTTCTAGGTAGTTCAAATTTACTCGAGCATGGTATTTTGTGTCATGTTATCTTGGCATCACCTTGAGCCAAAGTAATATGGAGGGGTGTCAAATGGTTTGGAATTTTTTTGCTATAGGTCATGGTAAGGGGGAGGTTGATGGAGTAGGTGCTTTACTCAAGTAGTTCGAAAGGAGTAGATCAAGCCCCAAGGCAAAAAATTACAAAATGTGGTTAAGAGTATAACCCATCTTTGAGCAGAGGCAAACTCCATGTAGCACATGCATCAACGAAAATGCATATCAACAAGTACTTCCACTTGGTGAAAGTGAGGATGTGGACAAGTCAAAACCTTATAATTACAAACAGTGTGAAAAAGTTAAAGCATGGATCAAGTGCAGTCAATTTCATCCAAGGATCCGACATTGTGCCAATTTAAGCAACTGTCTTGCTTCTGTGTAGCTTCTGTGGATGAAAATCTAAAGTTAGAGTGTGATATCAAAGAGCATGTCCTAGATTGGACATTAACAATGCTAAAACCTAAAACAATTCCAAAATGAAACAAATGATGTATGATACTAATGAAGAAATCAAATTTGGACTTGTGGGGAATGGATTGTAGACAATTTGGCTCTAGGTGATAACATTATAGTTCCTAGTGACATTGTTGACCCATTATGGGTTATGCTTGTGGACAAGGGCCCTCATTTCATTGAATCTGATTTTGAAGATGGGTGGGGGAACAAATGGTAACAAGTTGATGTTGTCATATATGGCTACTAGTATGATGTGTTACAAAGTGGTAGTTGGACATATTTCCTGCAAGATAACAAGCCTTTGGCATATGTCTTTAACCATCTTATTTTGACTTCCAAATTTTCCTTGCCCCCCACCACTCACATTGTTAGAGGGACATATGCAACATATGAGCTCTCTAATGAAGCCATTAGTGTAATTATGGTTGCCGTAGAAGACACCCAATTGCTGGAGTGAATAAGCCTTGTATTTATGA
Organism: Sphagnum contortum; assembly: GCA_963920785.1. NCBI lineage: Eukaryota > Viridiplantae > Streptophyta > Sphagnopsida > Sphagnales > Sphagnaceae > Sphagnum > Sphagnum contortum. The sequence goes on along the minus strand of OY987290.1, from coordinate 9,733,032 downwards.
TTCTCCAGAGAGCTAGCAAGAAGAGGTTTGTTTTGTTTTTACTTGGAAATATTTTGTTGGAATGATGTGTTGATGCCAATGGAAAGAAGCAACATTATGGATCTCATGGGACAATAGGAACTTTTTCATTAGAAAAGATGGTGCAAACATTTTTTTTTTCCCCCTTATTTTGGGATTTTCATTATGTTTTCTTAGTACTATTTTTCCTTGGGATATCCATTGCAAAGTATTTTATCTACATTTAAGAATACTATCACACTCAAATATGGAGTATTGTTGAAGTTAGGGAATTGATGTTCAGTCATTTGGAACTAACATAAATCTTCACAATTTTGCCATATTCTATCTATTAATTAGGTGATCCAGATTTAAAATTGTGTTTTGTGTAGGTTATTATTATAAGTTGAAGAACATGCCATACCTATGTACAATGTAATACATGGATGAGGTTGGTGATTTCAAACTTTCTAAGGAATTAATGGGTGAATTGTGAATTTGTAATATTATAGTTTATTGCAATAAATTTTGGAACTTTGCAAGCCCTTTTACACAAAGGTAAGAAGAGACTTCTCCCATTTGCAGGTACTTAGGTTTTGATTTGTAGAAACCTTATGTATTATATGAATTTTGGCCACAATCCAAGTATCTAAGATAGTGAACTATATCAAACTCCTTTTTAAAAACCTAAGTTACACTTTATTAACATAGTTCTACACAAAGCAATTGATAATTTCTTTGACACCTTTATGTCTTTTGCAGGAGCCTTCAATCAATCCCAAGGCCACTACAAGTTGAAGATTAACCTTGATCAAGTAAAACAAAGGTTTGTCATTTTGCCCTTTTGAATTTAGGTGAAGGACATGACACTATTGACATAATGACAAATGACAGACTTTTGCATTTTAATGCTATGTAATTTTACCAACAAACTTTGCCAACATTTTGTTACAACATGTAAGGTTTATATATGTCTTCATTGAAACGTGACAAAAATTAGTGTAATTGTTTAATAACTTACTCTATTGTTTTGGTGGTTTTTGTTAAGGGAAGAAATTATGGGTGGTCATGGGACAATAGAACCAAACATATCACAAAATGTTGAAGGGTGTGAACTTTTGTAGAATGTCACAAATGGTAATTGTGGTTATAAGTTTGTGGTTGTTAGTTGAACTTATTTATTATAACTTATGGGAGAATTGTTTGTTCTAGCAACCAAATGCAAGAGAATAACCCAAATCCATATGAGGAGCTAAGGCCACGAACAATAGTTGAAAACCAAAAATGTCTTGATGCAGCATTGCAGAGTGCACAATAATAAGCTTTCACACATTTCATCCTTTGATGTGAACTTGCCTAACCTAGAGTTTATGGACTATGTGGATTGCCATTTATGCTTATTGACGATATGAAACTGTAGTGGATGGGGCATTATTAAGCAACAATAATTGTCTTATGTTGTTTAGTTTCATTTTACAATAGCCAAATGCATCATGTGTATAGTTGTTGTCAGGGTCGATTTTTTTTGGGAGTAGGTTAAGAAAACACATTGCAAGGACATCTACACCCAAGTCAATCACCCATGTTAGAAGTGCCACCCATTCAAAACCTCCTCAATGTAGTAGTTGAATAGTAGCATTAGAAGTGCCGAACATGGTTGATAATGAACCTCTTGAAGTCATGCTTAGAGATGATGAATTCAAGGATGATCATGAGGACCTTGATGAAAACTTCTGCCCCCCACCAGATGAGGGGACATGTGATAGTGAAGAAGATAACATGGACCTTTGTCACAAACGACCAATATCCTTGGGCAAGTCAACAACAACCTAGCTTCTTTCAACATTGGTTAGTTGACTTACTTAAAACTCTAGTGCCATTTCTAAGGTTGCAAGGTTATATGCAAAAATGATGGCCATCCATAATAGTTGATGTTGGATGTTCAATTGTTGTAATGCATTGTTGAAAACTTTTAACTCTGGGCATGGCATGTATAAGGTAAAACAAAATTACAACACCTTCATGGGCTTGGGTTGGCTAGACCTACAGAAGTAAACACCCAACTGCCTATACATGTTTTTGTGTGGCCTCCTCCATCTTAGTATCCTCTGCATAACATGGGCTACCCACCTCCTAGGTATGCACTAATACAACCAAGGCCAACTGCAGCAAATGCATATTCTGCCATGGAACATCAACCTTATTATTCATAGGGAGGTACATATGAGTCACAATTATACCCTCCACCCCCAATGGGATATTCTACTTGGACTACAAATGTGTAGCAAGAAGAACATGTTGCTCCAAAAGTAGAGAAATGAAATGTTGTTATGTTAGTTGCAAACTTGAAGCACTTCCATGTTGCTACAATTTGTCAGCAAAATAGGGCTACTTTGAAGCAAGCCAAGTTGGAACTTGTGGCACTGCCAAGAGCAACTACACGCAAACTTGTGATAACCGTGAATAGTGAAGGAATGTTAGTGATTCCAAGTAGGAACCAATGGCTTTCAGCCATGAAGGGCCATGTATGCCATTGCTAGAGGTGATGAAGGCCACAAATCTTCAAGCCGTCAAAAAGTTGGAAAAAGTGAAGGAGAATTTAGAAAAACAATTTGAATTCACATATTTTGGCCTTAATTATGGACATATATGATTTGTGGCTGGAAATTTCTTGAAAAAGAGACAAGGGGAATGGTTAAAAATTTGGAAAACATGTATGGTGTCTATATTGTGCCTCTTTGCAAGGGACTAAATGTTCACAAATGTCTTGCATCATATTAGATGTTTAAGACCATTATTTGGGACTTGGTGGATTATAGGTGGTATGAGGCTTGAAAATTGTAGTGAAGTAGGATGGGCAACATTGTCCAAGCACTGGAACACAACTAACTTCACTAAAAAAAAACAATTGTGAGTGTTGCATGGGCACAAGTGAAGAACCCATCAAAGTTGGGGTGTGGTGAGCCAACACAACAAGAAGCCCACATTGTAAGTACATTTATAATTGGAACTTGTTGGACTTGTTATTGGTTGTACTTTTAGGTTTGCCATGGAATTGTTTAAGACATAGGAATCAATTTATTGGCACCCTCAATTTTCATAATGACATCCCTTTTTAAGTATGCATACCATGTAATTAGTGGTGAATTTTGATGTCATGTTTTCCATGAGTTGTGCATGGTTTTTTTTTCTAACTATGTGTTGATATGTTTAAGCTCCAAGGAAAGTTGCTTGTGGGTAGTTTAAGATTTGTAACACATTATTGGATTATAGGGCTTGCAATAAAAGGCAGTGCCATAACCTTTGTTTTTATAAACAATTATGAAAACATTATGTTTTGATCCATCCTCATTGTTGTTTTGTGCCATGGTGTAAATGATGAGGTTGTAGGGTTTGTTTAGGATGCAAAATGCCTTGACTAGCCACACTCACAAGCTTACTATATGTTGAATGAGTCCACCCATTGTCTTTATTTATAATTCTATATGTTGAGTGTTTTTGTTTTATAATTGTCTTATGAATGCTAATGCCAATGTTATGAATGCCAAAGTCTTATAGGTATGTTTTATGAGTGGCAATGCGCATGATGATTGGTCCTTTCCATGGCTTATGGGTATGCAAGTGAAACCTAGGATGCATGTTTAATACACTAGGTTGCCCAAGACTTTGAATAGGTTATTACATAGGTTTGTATAGTACGTACACCCTCCATGAGGATCCCATAAAGTCAGTGGGGAGTCATGGCCATTCATAACACTATTATTCATGAGGTGGGCTTCTATCTTGAAAATCCATCTATATTTGAACTTATAGTGAAGTTGGCATTGTTGTGTTACATTCTAGTTTTATAAGGTTGGAATGTTTGATTTTTTGCAATTCTATGAAAAGATGTCATGAAGATTCTTTCCATTTGTGTCAAGAGCAAATTATTGTTGCAAATGATAGTGTAAATGGTTTATAGTAATGACGGACGTATGACGTAGTAATTTTTTGCAAAGTTCCTATTAGTTCATTTTGGAAACCAACAATTGGTGCCACATTCTTTTATTATGTGCAACCATGGATAGTTAGGTTCTATATTGATTGTTGTGAGAATATTTGTAACATACCACGAGTCTACAAACAAGTATGTTATTCTAGGTTAATTTTGCAAAAATATTCCAACATGAACAACACTTGCACTAATTGTTGATGGCGGTTATGAAAGTCATATGCAAATACATGGACGATCACCAACTTTTTCAGAAATGCATAATGGGAGTGGTGGTCTTCCAGTGAAAAGTAATGTATCTGTAGTGAATTGTGGAACTTTCCTTCCCCTTGTGGCACTATTTTTAATTGGTCATTATATTCAAGAGGTTATATGAATGAATGTGCTATGAGGTCTATGGGATGTTGCTTGGAAGATACAACCATAAGATCGTATTTGAAAGATGGCTAATAGGTGCATTTTATCAATTCAATTTGTTGTTTTAGGTGCTTGGGGCATTAACATCCAAGGCATTTGTGCTAGATGTTATTATGTCTTCCTTGTATTATTGGCATGGAGTAACCGTTGCTATTACAGTTAGAGTTTAGGCCTTTCAAATGAGGCATGGGCTCAAATTTCATGGCTTTAACATAAGTCTCCACTTGCATGGTTTCTTAATGGTATTTGTTGGTCCCCAGGAAAAACCCTCACATGTTATTAGTAAACTACGAATGTTTCCAGCCACTATGGATTATTCAAATCTTGTTGATGCAATATGTGTAGTAATACATGAAGGAGAAATTTGATCTTTTAATGGTTGTGGCTAGGCTCATCAACCTTTCATGAATATATTTTTTAGCATGTGTGGGGTGTGACTAGGTTCTACCTTTTGTTGGTTTATGACTAATAGTGGTGTAGATTGGTGGAGAGGCATGAAACATTATCACCTCTCTCCCACAACATAGGCAACATTAAAATTTGTTGTTTTAAAAACCTATTAGTCATTGACATCCATGCCCACATATCAATTGTGAGATAATGCTTAGATGATAATGCAATATGAGAATGCATATGTCAAAATTGGCTAACAAGGTGGTTGTGAATTAGGACATAGGCAAGGGAATCTTGTTGGATCTTGTAGGTAGGGTGGAGGGTCTCATGTCATGGGGAGCTATAGTCACTAGAAGAAAAACATGTATTTTCAACTAGTCTTTGTGACTAAATTTTAGTCAAAAGAGACATTTTCCACTTAAAATCCTTTTGGTCACCTAAGACAAGTCACATGTGATAAATTAGTCGCAAATGACAAAAGGTATTGTATGAAAGAAAAAGTCAACAAATACATTTCATCCTTTAACTCCATTGTATACATATTATCACATGCAATTCAGATGCAACTATTTTGGTCACAATTAAAAGCAAATGATGTGCTGCCATGTGTCTTAATATTTGATTATTTAAAATATAATAATAATAATTACTTTGAAATAATTTAAGACGTTCAATTCAAATACTTGGATGATCTTATTATTACATGTGGCCCAATGTAAGTATGCCATGTGACATTAAAAAATAATTTAATAAAATATTAATATTAGGTTGGTAGGTACCTAGGTAGGTACATAAATAGGTGCCTAAAAACCTAGGCTACATACCAACCTACCTACTTATGTAAAAAAATAGGTAGGTAGGTTTTACCTTTTTAGGTTAAATACCGACTTAGGTAGGTAAGTACATAGGTCAACCTAGGTGGGTAGGTCAAATTAAGTACCTACCTAACTAAGTACATAAGTAGGTTGGGAAGGTAAATACTTTAGAAATGTGTATAATTTGTTTTTTTCTTTTGGGTTGAGCCTTTTGATTAGTTCATCCTATGTGCACAAATTTTTTAATGTGAAATTGGATGATCACACCCTGTTGTTTATATAGTGTTCAAAATAGGATTGAAGAACAAACAATATGAAATAAGTTTTGAAGTTACAATTTCCTCATAAACTAAATTGTAATTCCAAAACTCTCTTCATGCCTTACTTTCTTAATTTTTAGATTTTTAAACAATTCAAGTATTAGATAATTAGATTATCATTTAATTAATAATAATTAAATTTACATATATACAATAATATGTTAAACATAACAACAATTTTCATAATTACTCTAAAATTACTATAAAATATTTATCATATGATTAATCACATAATTTTTAAAAATAATAATGTTATATATTAATTCGTGAAATTAAAATCAATAAAATAATTATTTTAATTACACCTAAACTTTTCCAAATTTTTAATTCAGGTGTGAAGTTATAAATTACAGAATGTGAATAATTATGTTCAATTAGAAAACAATTATGCACATACTAATTAATTTTTATATGAAGTAATTACAAGGATTTAAAAATAATGTCACATTAATTACATTGTTTAATTTCTTCTAATGTAAGAATATAAATTATATAATATACAAATATATGTTATAACAATAATTTATTTAGTTTAATTTAGATTTAATAAACATAATCATAAATAATTATTTATAAAAGTGATTTATTATGGATAACACTTGTACATAACACCCTTAAAATTCAATCAATAATTTTTTGAATTAAAGTAAAAATTTAAAATTCCAAAATAGTAATTCAGAATTCAAATATCAATTTTTAGATCAAATAAGTTTTTTGAAGTTAAATAAGAAATTTCAGAATTGAAATGTCAATTTCCAGATTCAAATAATAATATTCAAAATAAAATGTCCATTTTAAGACTTAGTTACTAATTTTCTGAATTGAAATATTAATTTCGAGAATCCAAAATAATAATTTGGAATTCAAATTTCAACTTTCAAGTCAAGTAATTGCTTAAAATCTAAATTTAAAACTTCAGAATTCAAATATTAAATTTCAAGTTCAAATAAAAATATTTAAAATAAAAATTGCGATTTTTAGACTCAATAATGTTTTTTGAATTGAAATACTAATTTTAGATTCGAAAATAATAATTAGAATTCAAATACCAATTTTTAGATCGAATAGGTTTTTTTAATTGAAAAAAAGAATTCCAGAATTGAAATGTCAATTTTTAGATTCACATAATAGTATTCAGAATTTAAATGTCTATTTTTAGACTAAATTAATAATTTTCAGAATTGAAGTATTAATTTTGAGAATCCAAAATAATAATTTGGAACTGAAATGTCAGGTTCAAATCAAATTATTATTTAAAATGTAAATGCAAATTTTTTAAAGTTGAAATAGAATTTTTCATACTCATATAAAACTACTCAAAATTAAATTGTCCATTTTATAATCAATTAATAATATTCTGAATTGAAATAATAATTTTTGGATTCGAGAATATTAATTTAGAATAAAAATATCAATTTTTAGATCATATAATCCTTTTTGAATTTAAATTGAAAATTTGAAATTCAAATCAAAATTTTGAAATTCAAATAATGTTCTAAACAATTGAAATAAAAATTTTCAGATTTGAATAAAAAATTGAAAGTTCAAATTTTAATTTTGAGATTCATTATATGAACTATATATATAGTACATACATTAAAGTACACCCCTATGTCATTGTAGAATACCTTTAGGATGCAACTAATTTTGTGACTATTGCAACTAATGGGACATATCAACCTATTAATGCATGAGAATAACAAATATTCCCAAATCTAGTCGTAAATAACTACAAGTCACATGTAGTTGTAAATGGAGTGGTTACATTTTCGCTAATTTCTACTAGTGAATGGATATATGGAAGGGTGAATCTTCAGCTTCTATTAACTAACTATAGTCATGTATGAACAATCTTCTAACCATGCAAAATGCGCTTATAGAAAAGCTTGGGGTCCAAGTGCCACCAACTAGCCTTGTAATTCCTTGCAAGATGTATCTGCATGTTTAGACATGAACTCGCCACATGTAATTTCATATTGTGAATCTACTAATGGTTAACACATACCTACCATGTGGTCGAATTAACTTAATACATGTGTCAACCCAACATTCGCCAAATATTTTTAAGGTTTTAAGGTACATTTCTAAGGGGGAATTAGGGATACTTAGGCTATTGTCACATTTCTTTTCATGAATGAATGGTTAGACCCTTTAGGGTTTTAGACTTGGTTCAAATTAAGGCTTGGAATTAGCCATGGACTAATCATGTTTGTACACTTGGCAAAATGTAATTGATCAAATATGAGATTTAGGGTTTGGTTTGATACATTTTGATAGTGCCACATGTTCATTTGTTATTTGTTATCTTCGAACTTAGGGTATAAATTAGGGTTGACAATCAGGAAATGGATAATTTGCCATGTGGACGTTCTTGTTTTAGCAATGGGAAAAATTAATTATGTACCATTTCGAATTTAGGTTTTTTGTATCCACTTAAATCATGACATGTATTGTCCTTAAATTGTTAGGGTTTTTGTAGGATTTCATGTCCAATACAATCAATTTTGAGGTGACACATGGCCATTTAATATTAATATTAATATTTTTAGGGTTTGATTTTGAATAATGATAATGGAACACATGTTTAGTTTTGATTGGCTTAATATTATTTTAGGGTTTTCAAGTCTAGGCAAGGTTCTAGATCAAGGTATTGGCAATTTGCCATGTGTGATTTTAGGATTTTGGCTTTGTTTTAAAAATTTAAATGGGAATTTTGGTGTGTTGTCCAACTTTGTGATGATGCCAGGTGTCACTCTACAATTCGATATTTATTTTCAAATGGGTTTGAATGGTTAATTAGGGTTTGAACTTTGGTGTCGGACATGTACAAATTGGTCATTCCAGGTGTCTATATCTTTTTATTAGGGTTGATTTGTGATTAGATAACATAGCTTGTTCATGCCTACTTTAGTCCTACCCCTCAAATTTTTGGAACCTCCAAATAATGGCAAATTGAAGTTTACTAATTTTGCAACATGAAACATTATACATGTACAATGAATTTGGGGATTACTACATCAAAATTGGAAATACATATTAAACCATCATGTGGGGAGTGTTGTTCATTGGTTACCTTGCTGAGGACGAACAAGTTTGAGGAATTGTGAATTCCAAATCCAAATAGCCCCTTCTAAATTCTTCAATTTTTGAACTTGGGTGTCTCCTTTTATCTCATTAAATGGCATTGTCACATCAAGCATAAACACCTCCCCTACTCGCACAACCACATAATCCATAGGTATGACCTTGTTTCCAATTTTGCTACCATGCAAATCAGAAATCACTGTTGTGGTTGTTTTTCTTTTAGAGGTTGAATCCCAAAAGTAGACCTCAGTCCCAATCTACATTTGCCATATGCGTGGTCACCACACCTTCAATCTATATAACATAAAGTTGTAGACTAAACGTTTGAAATCACATATAATCACCAAAGTTTTATTTCATTTAAAAATATAAAAATAAAATTTCATTATCAAGATGGTATTAGAAAATATAGTATTAATTAAGCTATAGATCAAATAGGTAGTCAATGGTTAATTGAGTTGGATTGAGCTTGGATGTTGTAGTTGGCACCTTGGTTGCTTTTGGTGAACTTGGTCTTGGGTTGGACTACATATGTGTTTCATATGTCTGATATCACCGCATGTCAATGGACATTGGATCAAAACCTTTCTACTGCACACAAGATTGACCAAATAGAAACATACCATGTTGGCAAAACATAAGAAGGGCGAACAAGTATATCTTTGATGCCCTATGTAATATTTGCATGTGTAAATAACAATTGTATAATTTGGGATTCTTATAGGTAGAAAAATTACATTGAGTGCTTAAATTGATGGGGTCCTACTATTCATTGGGTCTGCACATAGGTGTGTTCCCAGTTTAGATATAGATAATGCAAACATAATCATGCATGGAATAACTAGTTTCAAAGTTTTTACTTGCATGGGTGCTACAACAGGCATTTTGTTTGGTTTGGTTGAGCTGGTTATTCCCCCTTGCAAAAACCTCTCACAAGGTCAAATCTAATCAACTTAAAACATTGCATATACATCCTACCAAATATTTGAAGGCCAATGCATTTTGCAAATGTAGGTTTCTAGCAAATGGCATGAATACATGTGGTTTTAAGGTGCATTTTTAACACATTGCAAAAGACCATAGATGTTATAACCCACCTGTTGTGTTAATGTACTTATTGCAACAACAAGGTCATTGTTGGGAGGTCCAACATCATGACCAAGGCATGTTGTGGTTGTGATGGCATAGTCTTAAATGGTTGTGGTTGTTATAAGACATAGTCTTAAACTTGTAGGTTAAATAACTAAATTAATATGGTTGATTTAATTATGTGTCAAATCCAAATGGCCAATTTGTCTAATTGTAAATCACAATGGCCATTAAGTATGGTCAATTTGATTAAGCCTTGGTCACTTTGATGGACCTTTGGCCTTTTTGACTAGATGTTTGGTTTGTCACATGGTCAAAAAGGTCATTTTAATCAAATGTTTTAGTCAAAAGTAGTTTGTGTCTTTCATGGCCCAGGTCTTTAGTCAAAATGACCATCCCCTTTGATCAATGTGGGCATTTCATACAAGTCAAACCTTCGAAAAAACCACGTTTTTTTTTGTAGTGTACATACCTACCTATAATTTACGTAACTAGGTATGTACATTTGAAAACATATGTAGGTCAACATATGTACTTACCTATTTACTTAAGTACGTACCTACTAAATTACTGATGAAAAAATTAAATGTTATTATACACATTGACAAAAAATTTCATAAAAGTTCAAGGAAACATGTCAATGCATTTGGATCATATTGTTTTACAAAATGGTTGGCCAAGACACCATTGATGGCCAAGGCATCCGTGTAGAACCAAGGAGACCAAGGTCCAATCCTTTGTACCAACATATATTATGTCAAGTTATCTATTTTCATATATATATTTTGTAAATGTATAATACTTATGTGGGTTGTGGATAGGTAGGTAGCATTATTACATAACTTGTCTGTTTTGTACTCCTTTTGCATTGGATTTTTTGTCAAAATAAACCTTGGACAATTTGGGGACAAGTTAAAAAAGACTAGTCATTTAAGACATGTAAATGCTAGTAAAACGAACAAATGTAAGATGACAAAACATTAGCTTAGTGCCATAGTGGCATGTCCATTCTAACAAATTGTGTGATTGAATTGATGATGTGGCATGTCCATTTAATCTAATCATGTGAATGAATGTAATGACATGGCATGTTCATTATGATTAAACATGTGATTAAATATGATTATTTTATAGAATAACTAGTTTGTAAACCCATTTTGCAAGCAAAATGATTAGGAAAAAGGATTGACATGATTTGTCTGTGTTTAAGTCTTGTCAAGGTTTTGCCCAATTAGATGTTAGAACCCTAAGTTCCTGCATGAAAAACACTTATTAGCTAATAACCTTTTGATGGAGGCAACTGCCATAAGGTTTTTTGTGTTGAATTTTCATTATTTTTCCAAAAAATAATTGGAGAAAAAATTGGAAAACATGTTTTCGAATAGTCTAAAATGTTTTTCCCCTAATAAAAGTCTTGGTGTATGTTAGTTTTGAGCATAATTAAATTTCTCCATGATCTATGCCTCTGTTAAGAAACGATTGTTGCCCGAAAGCCTAGTAAATAACCAATTGCCATAGCCATATACCCTTGTAACCAATGGCTCCCATACCATTTCCCATAGGTAGGCAACCTGTGATTAACCCCAAAAAAGAATGTTGTGCCTAGTTTGGGGATATTCCATTGTGGATTTCCCTCATTTTGGTTCTTGATTTGGACACTTTATGGATAACATAACTTAAAGGGATGAGATAAAAAAGAGGTGGTCAGAGTGGGGCCCAACTGGGTTCCAGTTTAAGCATAATTTTATTATAAAAGTTGTAAGCTCACCCCCACCCCACCTGCCTCCAAATCGAGCTCTGTTTGATGCTTATTTCGCTTGTTTTTTTACACATAACAATGTACTGCATGAGTTGGCAAATGAGCCCTCCCATTAAAGGTTGGCAAAGACACTATTAATTTAGTGGGCTATTCATGACTAGGATGCAAGGCCTACATACTCCTACTCATGACTCTCAAGGGACCGGGGAGGGCTCTAGTTAATCACGAATTACCAAATCAAGCATGTGACACCCATTATTTTATATAAGTAAGTTTATAATCTAAATAATATTTAAAAAAATAATTTTATTTTTATTTCAAAAAATATTTTGAATGTATCAATTCCCTTTTGGATTATATTCAAATCAAATATGCTTTTAATTCAAAAAAACATTTTGGAAGTTAAACCTTGCAATAGGTTTAACCTATAAAACTTGAACATTTTAAGATACAACTTTGAGGGCTAAAGCCCTTGGTTATATACTTTTTAGAATGAAATTGATGACCAAACAATATGGGATATATTTTTCAAGAAACATTTTGATCACATGAAGATTTCAGTTTATAAAACCTATTACCAAAAACTTTAAGAATAAGATTTACAACTTTTCATACATTGCTCTATTGCTTCTAAACTTCCAAAATATTTTGTAGTCCTCCACTTGGCACATCCAATGGTTCTAAAAATGTTGAAGTTGACAAAGAAATGAACAAGTTATGCCCTTTGAAAGTGAAGAGGGTGATTTGCAAAAATTGAACATAACAATTCAGTTTGTGTTTTTGAGTTTAAAATCTTTTTATGTTGTTCCATTGCTTTTGACATTTAAGAAAACTTTGTAGTTCTATTCTTGATGCATATAATGGTACAAAACATTGTTGAAATCAATGAAAAATTGAGCAAATTATGCCCTTTAAAAGTGAAGAGGGTTGATTTGTAAAAGTTAAACATAACAATTCAGTCTGTGTTTTTGAGTTTAAACTTTTTGTACATTGCTCCATCACCTTTGACATTCAATTTTTTTTGTAATTCTCCTTTTGGCACATCCAATATTATATTTTTTTCTCAAATTGATAAAGAAATGAAAAAGATATGTTCATTGAAAGTGAAGTGGGTCATTCAAGCGCAAATTAACGACTTGAAAATTCAGTTCCCTTTTTTGAGTTTTAGTTCTTCATACATTGTTCCATTTTTTTTCATGTTTAAAATTTTATAAAAATTTTTTTCTTGAGAAATCCAAAGGCAAAAAAAATTTCTTAATTTGACAAAGGAATGAACAAGTTATGTTCATTGAAAGTGAAGGGGGTGATTTATAGGAATTGACCACATGCTAGTCCAGCTAGAGTTTTTGACTTTAAACTCTTTCTACATTTTTTTGTTGTTTTTACACTCCAAAGAAAGTTTGTGAAGCTTAAGATAATGCATCCGGAGCTTTTTAAATTGTTGAAAATGGACAAGTAACGAGAAAGATATGAAACTTGAAAGTGAGGGGGGTTCTATATGCTTTTTTTTCTTTTGAATGAAGTCAACCCATGTTAATAATACATGTGTGGTCAAAGTGATTGACTTTAATCACATTTGTACACATGTTAAATAAATGATTGATTTTAGTCATATATATATATATCACTTTGATTACACGTGTAAATTAATTGACCGATTTTAGTCACATTGCTAATAGGTTGATTACATGTAACCATTACATAAAGTCCACGTATGAAGTTATAATGTTTGTTTTGACTAAAATGAAATTCAAATTATTTATAATAGACAATGTTATTTTTGTGGTTTGTCAAAATGGACATGGTTAATTATGTGGTTTATTTTTTTTGATTTTACAATCATGTTAGTTAAATTTCACTAATGAAAAGGACATGGTTTTGTTGTAGTGTAGGAATTTACTATTTATTTAATATTTACATTTCTATATTTATGTAAATTGAGGTTTTTTTAATTTTTTTTTTTTGATGTGCAATTTTTGTCCAATTTCATTAGTTAAAAAGACCAATTTATGGTTAGTAAAAAAATCATGATTTTTTTGTAGCAAGGGCTAATTATTTATGCTATGGTGAATATTTCAACTTGGTGGTTTCCATTCTTCAAAAGCCCCTTAGGTTAATGCTACAAATCAGAACTACCATTTTAATAAATAAATCCAACCACAAGAATTTTTTTTGTGTGTCTTCATGTTGAACCCTTATCCTTGTCACAAAATATTTTGCACATTAGCAAGGAACCTTTTGTCATGTTACAAAAAATGAATCCATGTACCATGAAAATATTTGTAGGGGAAGGGGGAAGTAGGTGGGCTTACAGGATAGGTTATGAAGATGAAACATTGCTAACTCATTTCCAATGGAAGGTGCACTGGTGGGTGTCGCGTCACATAGTGCCTTCTTACATATATGCATATCCAATATTTCCATGGTTGACATAACATGTGAATGTGTGTAATTAATGAATTTCTATTTGTTTAGACTGCCATTTCAAAGGTAAGGGAAGCTATAGGGATTCGTGACAAGCTTCCATGGTGCATCTGGGAAAATTTGGGAACACAATTTGGGTATTATGGAGCTTGTGTCTACACTTTTTAGTTTCTTCAAACTCTAGCATGAGATGGCTAGCATAAGGCCAATGTTGCATGCATACCCTGTGCAATTGATTTGAACCAATTTAAATCCCCAGCTTCAAACTCAGCATGTTAGACTTTTAGCAAAAGATTCAATCAGGGGGGCCATATTGGGTAGCAAGATGCCTCATGTGGGTCAGCCCATGTGTTGGTGGAACCTCCTACGTAGTGGCTTGGGAATCCTTGGAAAGTTTGGGACCAACAGGTAGGCCCTTTTTCTGTGAATGGCCAACATCCTTTCTTGGACTGACGTGGTGTGTGTCCCTCTCAAGCCCAGGGATATATGGCTAGTATGGTTTCGTCATAGTCGTGTGAACACGAGTGGTAAAAATATCCCGGTAAAGTAGGCAAATTGTTCTAAGGAGACAGAATGAGTGGGTCCTCTTTCTTAACCTAACCAACTTTCCATTGTGGAGGCTGATCTCTTGTGGGCCGCACCCATAGCATGTGTACAGATACTAGTCTCCTCTTCTCAGGGGTAACGTAATATAGGTAATTGTTCCAAAGAGGTGGACAGGTGGGTCCTTTCACCCAACTCTCCGGTGGTGAGGGTCAATCTCATGCAGGCTGCACTGAACTCTGGTAGGTGAAATTAAGTGTACGCAAGTATGGCAGGGAGTACATAACAAGAGGAGGCATACTACTGAGTTTTGATGAATGGGACTGACGGGTGTGATCAACTAAAGAACATATATTTACAGGGGTGTTCACACACTCTGTTGTGGACGTAGTACTAACCCATACCTATGGCCTCCCCTTTGCTTCAATAGTTTGCTATATCTTATTTTCGATTTGGGACTAGATCTCGGACTAGTTTTTCGTAAATGTTTGGGAACATCGGCCAAAAATTAGATATCATAAAAATCAAAAAGAAAATCTGATGTCTAGTTGGGTGAAAGGTTGGGCTCCACCACTTAAATGGCAAGGGCAGGATGAAGTGGTGAAGAATGACTTATTACTTACCTGACAAATGTCTCTCATCTGTCCCATCCAGTCTTTGACACTAGACCCTGTTGGACCGTCAGGTATTGGCCCATTGCAAGTAGGGGCAGTAGACCACTTTGGCAACTTGATTGCTTGGACCCAAATTTTTTAACCCTGTCTGTAATACAGCCAAGAATTAGTGTCAGCATACTGCCAATACAGCATGTAATACACCCAAGAATTAGTGTATTCTGCCAATAATATTAGCTTATACAGGGGTGTTGCATAGGCTTTATGTAGGTGTGAAGAAAAACTGTTAGGGCAAGTGAAATTGCTAGATTTGCTGGTGTGATTTCTTTTTTGGTCAGTTATCCTCAGTGAACCAAGAGTTAAATGTGTATTAGGGTTTGATAGATTTTTGAGAATTTAGAGTACCAATGGAAATGGTAGAAAATAACCTTTATGCTCATTGTTCAGCAAAAGAAGATTGTGTGTATAGGCTCAAAGATTTCTTTTTCAGGCCAATGGGATTGCTGAACTTGGTGGTCTGAATTTATTTTCTTAATTGTCTTGAGTTCAATGTGTAATCGTTATTTACAGGCAGGGTTCTTGCACATTACTTGTGTACTTCGTTTCTAATAATCATAGGAGCTTGGGAGTCTCTCGTATTTCCCTGCCGCCACATTTCAAGAACGGGCTGAACCAGTTTCTAAGTCATTGCTGCTGTGAATCTCTTGGAAGACCTGGCCTAGAAGGGTCCAAATAGGGGCCACTTGTCACGATGTGTGGTCATGCTCATTACTCCTCCAGCAAAAACTGTAATATTGCCCACAATACCTGTCAGTTCAGATCTAATGGACCACACCCTGGCCCATCTACCTCTTTAATAACTAGGGTCAGGCTTTTCTTCGCCCACGCACCGAGCTCCATTCATCCCCCCTCCCATAAGTTCCAAGACCTAAACCTCTTCACGGGTTGGATGGAAAACCAAAGAACATTCGGACACCAAAATCCATACCAAAAAACCAGGCTTAACTCAGCCCAAGCCGGGAGTAACAGACAAGAGTCTGTGAGTCCAACAACCTCCTCCTACAGAATCCCTTCTCATTTAGCCTGGTTTTGCTTTTAAAAGCCTGTTCAGGAATCAGTTTCATCAGTATTAAATAATGCCCTGCATTTATTAGCCTGTAGACCAATCAGCCGAACCTAAATTTGTAGAATATTTTCGACCTAATAATGATGATGAACTGATGATATGTAGATGATTTCAGATTTCCTAGTGTTAATATTAATTGTGTAGCACTGGAGTCTCTGATTTTCCAATAAAGCTATAATGCACTCTGACAAATAGTTAGAGACTAGAGACCCAAAATCATTTGCAAAATTAGTCTCCGGACACGTTTTGATGTATTCGTACTCACTCACACGGAGCAATACAGTCAATCACGTGTTCATGTATACTTGTCTATACAGTTGCAGCGAATCAAACATTATTGTACAGCAAGCTATTAGTACTACATACTTAGAGCTGCCTAGTAGCCTAACTTAACAATTTCTATATGTCTAGAAAATGGAACAGCGTATGATGAGGGGAGTGACTTGCGCTGTAATTAGAGAGGATTGTTATTCCCGTTGTAGCTAGCACAGAAAGTCATCATGATTCAAGAGCGAAGTTATCACAGGATCTGATTGTTTATATATATATATATATATATGTATGTATATATAATAGATACAATACGATACACTTACCAACAATAAGAAGTGGTCATTGATCATAAAAGCTCTCACCGGCACACAGACGATGTGTAGTAGCTACAGTAGTTTGCTGCATTTATATGGTACGTGTGGGGCCAGGGGTTTTTACTTCCGGAATATTAAAATAGTTGAATGTATTGAAAAAATTAGTTTAATAGCATAGAATTCGGTATTCACCAATTAATCCTGGTTGCAATACTTTGAATCGTCGTCGATCGATGATCGGCTGCTAGCAGCGTGTTCTTGCTTTGATTTCTTAATTGCAAAAGTTTCAGAAGTGGTGTAAATAATCAAAATGTCGCTCTGTTTATTTGACGACGAAGACTACGACGACAGACGTACCATGGAAATTATATAAAATAAACGCCGCTTTACTTCTTTACTCTGTACCTGTATGTCGAGTCTCTTTTTCACTGCTCGCGATCATTTGCGTTAACGTTGTGAAAGGGCTGGACTTATGAAAATTTATGAGGTACATAGTTTCCGCCTTGAGATGAAGGAGCATCAAGATTCTTTTACTAGGATTCGTTGTTATGGCAGGTCCTCTCATCAAAATTGTACAAAAGTATTTGAAAACATCAGCAGATGTACTCGTTTTCTACTTCGCTTATAATATAAAATATTGACAAATATAGAAACTGTATATTTACTTATTATTATTCCCTTGAAATTATCAAAAAATTTATAATAAGTAGGGCACAGAATTATATGAAATAGTCTTTCTTAAGCTCGCAAGAAATGTGAGTCGCCGTTTCGTTTTATGCAGTACCGAGGCATTCTATACAATAATCGATGAAGGTCGAAAACCAAATGGGAAAAAAATGATGACATAATTATTAGGTTTTGTATTCAATATTCAAAGCCTTACAATATGACCAATGAAGAGCACACCGGTGCAAGCAGAACTTTCAAAAAACATTTTATATTAGCCAGGATCCAGAGCAGAGGGTCGTTACTGCATCATGAGTCAGGTGATCGCATAATTTCTCGAGAAACCTCTTTGAAAATTACGTTTAAAAATCGACGAGCGATACATGCTACCCCGGCCCAGCTCTGTTGTCCTTCGAATGAGCAGTGCCATCATCCGCAGTTACACAGCTATAGTGAGGGTTCGGTGCGGACGACACTGGCGGTCTGAAACAGAGTCCTTAAACAGGATCTCTAAACTAAACAAGAAGATTAGGCACGGAGATTTGACTAAACTTGTTGGAGCCACCGATCATCAAGCACTTCAAGGTCGAATCACGGGCCCCCTGTGACGATTGAGATGTAAACCGGGATTGACGAACTGAATCCAGACTCGAATAGAAGATCGCTAAACTTGGATTTTCCATGTTTATGGTTTGTAATGTCAAATCCCCATTCTTAAGTGAGAAGCTGCACTTGATCACACGTGCAGATTACATCCACAATGCTTGATTAGCTGCAGTACATCCACAATACATCGCTAAATTTTATAACTGTCTCAAAAGTTGGAGTTGCAATTAGCAAACTAAAAACAAATCTAATCAGGTATAAACACTGAGTAAGTTACAGACACGAACGAGGGCTCGAAAAATTGCTTTTTATATATAATTAGATTGTAAACGAATTCGGAAGCTCTCGCTCTCAATGTTCACAATATGGTTATAAGTATAGTTTAGAGCGGATGATAGGATCTAATTACCACTGGATGTATATTCTCATTGTCCATTTCCGTACGCTGACAAAGAGCTTCAGGATTGAAGCTGCGGTAGAATTTTATATAATATTGTCGTCCAACGGTAAAACAAATTCGCAAACAGTTGTTCGCACGAAGCCAGAACCAAGGGTACCACCGGCACGATGGTAAGAGCTGCTGTGCATCCTGAGCAGTTTTCAAAATATTCTATTTAAAGGGCAAAAGACAAAATTACAGTTTACTGGACCGTGCCATGTGGTTTGCATAGATTGCGCCCCTACCATCGATCCCATTGTCGAGCAGGAATTATATAATTTTTGATTGAAGTTGAAGGCGTCCGGCGAATCTGGGACTGGGAGACCAGTCCTAGCTACCGTTTTGTCTTGGACCGTTGGACTATATGTATCCTCTGAGAAAC
The DNA here is from genome assembly GCA_963920785.1 of Sphagnum contortum. Taxonomy (NCBI): domain Eukaryota; kingdom Viridiplantae; phylum Streptophyta; class Sphagnopsida; order Sphagnales; family Sphagnaceae; genus Sphagnum; species Sphagnum contortum. The sequence goes on along the minus strand of OY987290.1, from coordinate 9,713,780 downwards.
GAAGATGAGCAAGTGCGATCACTTGCTCAAAGTGTCTAATCACCGACCAGAGAACGTCCTGCTCCTGAAGCTCCAAGTGTTGCAAAAAAAGAACAAAAAAATAAAAGCTTAACAATTTCTTACGGAAAAAAGGAGATAGACTGGATCTAACGCTAAACAAGGAGCCGTATGGCACGATATAATGTAAATGGCACATCAAGTCACGGCTGGTGCTGGATCCCCGTTTGCAAGTCCTGCCAATTAGGCGGAGGCTCGCAGCAGGTACGATGAGTAGGACCCATGAGATGAAAGATAAAATAACTAATAGGTGATCAACTAATTTCCTTATTGTCACGACGAAATCAGAAGGTTGACTTGGAAGGCATGGACTCGTGTGGACTTGAGCCTTGGACGATTGGGGAGGAGGTCTTATTTGAGAGAGGTAAAGGAGGGACCTACAACGTTTGGATGGGTCCCGAAAAGAATATTTCGTCGTCTATGAGCAAGACTTACCACGTAAGCATCAAGTGGGCGACAAGCATCTTTTCCTGGTTCCCTCGTTTGGTACCCCAACTTTCCCTTGGTGCTCCTGCATGACTCTATTAGCTATGGCTTCACACAAAGTTCACGTGCATTTCGCGCGGCAGGAACCTAGGTGTACTCCAACTGATGACCCAATCCTGCCCTGATGCAGGGCGTCGCGTTGTTCATCATCATCCCCAACGATGACGGACCTAAAGTGCGAATAGTTTTAGCTTAGAAACTTATTAGCTGGGCATTGGCTTAAGATCCGAGAGAACGAATTATTGAGTACCCAAATAACAATAAACTCTAGAGTCTAAGCCCGTGAACAAATAGAAAGACACAGTGCAACGGAAGATCCCCACTAAAACCTAAGCACATTGAACTCACATTGAATTCTTCTTCTCGCTGAGAAGATTTCATATCTCACAACACGTTGTACACCAGCCAGTTTGGTAAGTTTTACTGGAATTCGCTGGGCTGACCTCGCTAATCCAACTCCAAATTGTTGTGCAAACCAAGTTGAGGTGATTTGGGATTCACAAGACGCTAGCAATAGATCAATTCTGGGCAGTTAGAGGCAATTCTCAGATGCAACTTATCTTATGTTTGGAAGCAGGAGGGTTTGTGAACCCATTCAGTTTTGCCAAAAGATATCTAATGAATAAATAAGATCGTTACAAGGTTGAAGTTCAAGTACACGGTTTTGGAATTAGATAAAATAGTCTCCAGGCTTGTCTTGGACACAATCTACACCTTACTGTTTTCATTTCTGTATACACCTACATTACTCCCCGTATTGCTGGGGAATCCTGCCCAAGCAGCCTAACGTAGAACTGAAATACAAACCGACGTTCAATTAGTACACTTCCTGATTGGACCTAGTCTAGAGTAGGTTTCAACCTTGTGGACACTCTCTGCAGTCCTGAGTGTGTGGGATCTTTGTAAGTGAAGCATGTAAGGTTCCGATACTCATCCCAACGATCTGAGATCTATAGGTAATTCAACGGAGTAAAGTCTGGTAAAGAGTCACCTGATGATGGACACAATTTCGATAAAAGGGAAAGAAGAGATTCAAGTCTGAGGGTGATCCCAACGCATGCACAGCTTCATCTTAATGTTATCAGAGTTCATTTGTTGCTGACCATAAATGATAGGTCATTACTGGATGTCCATTGACTGTCTGGAGCTAAGGTGCCTGCAAGGAAACAGCACTGGAACCCATGAAGGACGTGCAGTGTCCTATAAGATGACCAAAGTGATGCCCAATCTTTGCCTTCTATTAATCTTATGAGCTCGCAATACTATACATATTAGCCCCACAAAAGAACTTTTGGACACAAAGAATTGGAGCATGCTTTCATAAAAGAACCTTACTTGCTAAGCAAAGAATTGGTACATTCTCATAGAGATAGGAGAGGCAGCTAACCAAGGAGCAAATGGATGAGTATCTTTGGAGGAAATGGAATGATCAACCTCCTTAGTCTATTAAATCCTTTAGCTTGTCCTTTGGTCCTTAATTTGAAGCAGATCCTCACCTACTGACAGTAGTACTATGTAGACTTCCGATGTCTGGGACTAATGACTGCAAGACATCAAAACAAAGTTTTCTGATAAGATCACCAGCTGACAGAACACAAGAAATGTAGCAACACATGTAACAGCTAATAGTTGAGGATTATAACCCAGTATCCAGAGCTTCACATAAGATGAAACAAATAGTCTCCTGGAGAGGTTCGAACCTATCCCAATATGGAAGTCATTTGATCCCTAAAAGCAAAATGCTGAACTCTCACGTCATATGTATAAAAGATCTATTTCAGACCAGTCTTTTTATTTAGGCATTCACAAACATGACAGTCATACACAAAGATTCTTCTAGAAGCCTAGCTAGGCTACATGCTCAAAATCTCTTGCTATCATGAATCATCATGAATAGGGTTGTCTTCCATTCACAAGGCACAGGTGAATTGCTGAATATATATTGTTGTGAAGGTTTTTTACAACCTGACTTCAACTAGGTGCCTGCAAACCAGTTTGAATGATCCCACACAAGGATCAAGATTGAAACCCTCACTGATACATTGATCACATGGGATCTCAAACTGGTTTTCAGAATGAAGATAGTTGGAATACATGTAGTTAAGTTTAAGGATGGTACCTTGAACAAAATCCCAGCTACAACACTGAACTGTTGAAGCTTGAGACCTAGCAACCTTGATGGGCTCAGGTTACACTACTCAAGCTATATAGCGCCAATGGAGGTTACCTGGCTGCACACAGATCACAAGTGTGAACACATATGCCAATAGATCAGTAGCTTGAATAAATGAAGATTCAGTTCTGCTGTAGTTCATGATGGACAAAGGGGCCCTATGGACAATGCTTTCTTATTGCACAAACTTCTAAGGATGAATTCACAGACTAGCTCAAATTGATTTGGTGATCTCCAGTATGAAAGCCATTTCATGGAAGATTGATTGATCAAACCACCTAATCCAGATAGTGTCAACTACCAGTATTGCAATGAAAGTACCACACTTCATCTACCATTGAATGCACTCAGTCCTATTATACAAGGATATACATATAGATACCATGTACATGAGCTTGAACCTCAAGTGAAACCTGTTGACCTCACAACTAAGTGACCTGATGCAATCATAAGTAAACCTGTGTAGAAAATCCTTACCAATCACCATGCAATATTAAGATTAAAGATCATAGGAAGCAGCAGTGTAGCCATCTCACAATCAAGTCCTTTGTTGTCTAGATCATACTTAATAAATTACTTGAGGTTTGTTCGAAGTTGTTGACTGTTTGAACCCTCCATTCCAGTGTTTGGGTTCTAAATCTTTGCCCTATTGATCTATCATAAGAGAAAACGAGCTCATGTTCAACTGAGATTCAAAGAACTTTGTTGCAGCTCATACCTGCCAATAATTTCATGCTGTAAGACCCAGAGCTGGTGCCATTGCACCTAGTCCTGCAATCCTGCAGCCCTGTTCCTGAGCCCAGCCCAGGAAGGATGGATTCTCCAATTTGGTCAAGAGTAGGTGCCCTGTAGATTCAGCAAGTCACAGCTACACAAGCAAATGAGAATTTAATTTCCTGAGTGCTCTAGAAACGCTAAGCCAAGGTACTACATTAAATGTAATTCATGAACAACCTCAAAAGCTACTAGTTCAATAGCACCTATCCCCTCACCAGGTTGGAATTTTTTTCCATAAAATGCTCTGAAATGAGAAGGCAATGAGAGACTGAAGAAAAGATTCTGCTTGCCTTTAGAGAACTCTACAGTATACGATGTTCAATGTCAGTAAAACTGTTAGATTTGCTGTCAAATTCCAATTCACCACATTAGGCAAGCAGCTGTAGCACACTGGCTGATCAATCTATATGAATAGCACATACCATAAATCATCCAGTACTTAATAAGACACAAGATCCAAAAGCACTCCATGAGAATACCACATTCTTGATCAGATATCACAATTCTCCACCCTAATTAAGATTTTGAACCTAAATTACTAGTTAAGTATAGCTGTAGAATATAGTTGCCCAGACAATGAGAAAGCAAATATATCAGCACCAGATGTCCTTGAATCATGAAATCCAAAATAAAACTTGGATAGTTTTGGGTTCTCCAAATCACAACAACTTCCAGGAAATAATATCAGCAAAGACTCCATACAGTTTTTAGGATCTATCCTGGCAATGGTCAGAAACCATTGTGCAGCACAGCATGTCAGATCTCTAGAGAACATTATATAAAACAAACACACCCGTGGACATGTATCTCAAATACAAACTGTGGAATTGTCCTTCAAACTAGGTGGGCGCCCACATGGACTTTTCAATCTTTACTCACAGTACATGAACAAGTTTGTCATCATCAAAACTTGGTACCCTAGCTCCTAGGAAGTCCACCATCCAATGTTTTACTTTCCGGATCAGAAATCATGAACTGCGAGACCTTTACTGCACTTAAAAAGGCTAACTGAACAACCGTTTCTTCTTCTTCTTCTTCTACATGTACACTACCAAAAATTGCTCCAGTGAAGGTGACCTAGAAGGGTTCGCTCTGGGAACTAGATCAAGTCGCGCATCTAAAACCTATCCTCTGGACAGCCGACCTTCAACGGAGTCCACTGTCAACACAAATTTTAATGCTCGTTGCAAACTCACCTTATTAAGAATTGAAACTCTGTAGTGCACCACTATAACATTTTGATGATCATATTCACCAATCGGTTTTGCAAGGTACAGCTGCACTGGGAGCTGCCTCCAAGAGATCCTCTGATCCACTCCGACATCGAGTGTCATGCTGAACGGCTCGAAGTGCTTCATGTCTTGGGGTGTGGCTCCCTGCAACCGCTGAATCTACTTTCACAATCCATGGATGACGCTGTGGAGACAGAAATAGAGAAGGATAGCAGGGAGCGAGTGAAAGTCGAAGAAGGAATTTGTGGGGGAGGGGGATAAGGTTTGAAGACAACTGGTCACCAAGTGATAAACGATAAACATGAAGAATTGATCTACCATTTACATCAACGCTTCCATAAATGTTCTGCAAATTGCACTGATCGCGTTACTGATCCAGATGCATGCGAAAGAACTGCCACGCGCACGCGAATCTGCTAACTGACTTGAAGGGGGGATCTCCGACCCCAGTTCATGTCGAGTTCAGCTGATAAGCTGAACACCTCAATAGAAGGCACAACGCCAGGGTAACTGGAAATCCCGCACTAAGGCAGAGCGTAAAACTTGCAGAGATGATTCATGGCCATTAGTACGGAGGAGGCCGTTGAGTGTGACTATGACCACTCCCAGCAGCCCACTGGCTTAGAACGTCTTGCGTCGACATATGAGGGTTGCTGAGGTTGGGGTTTTGAGGCACGATGTTGTAAAGCGATTGTAAGGCTGCAGGGTAGGAAGGATCAAGCCCCTGCATCGCCCCTGCCGCTGCCGCTGCCGAAGTCGCGGCCATGCCGCTCATGCCTTCTGGCTCATCGTCCAGCGGAAGACGGTCGTAAGTCGCGCCCTGGAATGAAGCCACGACCACCAGAACCGGGCCTGCTGCGGTGAGAGTGCCAACCACATTGCCCCCTAGCACTTGTCCAGCTGCTCCCACGAGGGAGACGGTGAATCCTGTGGAGGGCGTCGGAGCCGGCGGGGGTAAGAAGGCGCCTGAGAGTGAGATGATCTCGAACCGGCCATGGAACGTGACAGTCGCGCCGGGCGTGGTTGGTTGTCGCAGAGTGACATTGGCAACGGTGCCACTGGCGCTCATCACGCACACACCTGTCTGTCGCCTCCGAGCGAAAGAGGCCACGCTCTCCCCAACGTCGCAACCTCCAGCCACCTCGAGTACATGCGGCCGCATCGCATTCCCGTTGTCGCGGGTGATGATGATGGGTGGCTTAGGCTTGTTTTTGGAGCCTGGAGGCCTTCCTCTGGGCTTCCGACTGCCCTCGCCAGGATGAGACCCGCTTTCCGGCCCTCCCTTTCCTCTCTTACGTGCGCCTCTACCTCCGCTGCTCCCACTGTGCAGGTCCTCGTCAGAAGTGGCGCCCGCTTGCGAGCCCCGAGCTCCCACTTCTTGCACCCCGGCCATGCACACATACCCGTTTCTCCTCACCTTTGTCTTCTTTTATCGGTGACCCCCCTTTGCTCTGCCTTCCCCTTCCTTTCCCTTCCCTCTCCTTCTTTTCCCTCAGCTGAATTCTTAGTCTTTCCCCGGTCTCGTCCCCCGTTGGAGTGAACTGTGAGACGAGAAAGCGAATAAAAACCCCCTTCCTCGTTACGTGTGTGGCCCTTGCGCAAGAAGGCGGCGGTCCTGCCGGAAGGCGTGGTCCGTTGTCTGCGCGCGTGCGTAGTTCGTGCGTGAGAACCCGCCGTCCGGTCAGAGCGCTAGCTGCTTTCTACTCTACATACACCTAAACACGCCTACTCCACACCCGCAACGCAGCACAAACTCGTGCTGTATTCCACCATGCGAACTCATCATCATTCACGCTGAAGTGCGATCTGATTGCACAAAGCACCCGGGACGATGGGATTAGGCGTTAGCACTCAAACTTTTGGAGGTCATGATCTCAGACAGTAGTAGCAGCAGCAGAACAGAAGAAGAACATGCTGGAGAATCAACAGCTCATCAGCGAAGACCTCGCGCCAAACAGCCTCATATATATAAGCTATGTCGTGTTCTGCACTTTGCAGGTGATCCAGGAAGCTTTGAAAAAGACCAGCACGGGAGATTATGACAAAGACATAAGTACCTACTGATGAGCGACCTGGCACACGAAATCACAACAGACTATGTCGAGAAAAAAAGCTCAGGCCCATAATTCCCCCCCTCTTTAAACCCATCATGCCTGCTACTGCATTCCAGAAGCTGGCTCATCACGTTCCACACGACATACTTGGAAGGGCCGAGAAAGAGAGAGAACATGAACACAGTTGTCCAGGCTGATCGACACTGAAACAAACAATAAAAATATATTTTCCAAAGTTTCTCAAAGTAAGCAAAACTTAGAAAACAACCCAGACAGTAGTAAATTTTCGTTTCTACTAACTACCGTTGTCCTTGTCTCCAGCGGCCGCCCTTTTCAACCCAGCTAGCTACTGGCACTCTGTTTGCCCACAATTTAGCAGCGTTCATCCACCGTGTCAAATACTCCAGCTTTTCTCTAGTCTCCGTTCCTTGGCCTTCTCCGCTCAGAGAAGAAACACTTTGCCGCAAACGGTCATTCCCACAAGGTTTACAATTATACCCTATAATTTTAATCTCCAGGGTAACTATTCAAAGCTGCCACCCTCTTCAGATTTACTGCTCGATTAGAGTCAAGAGCCCGGTCCTGAGTGCAGGTAAAAAACTCTTGTCAAACGAGTTGAGATCTGAACAGCCTGCAGTCCTGGAGCTTATGAGGTGACAATTTTATATATGAAATGCATTTGGATGAGAATCAACAAACCCATTTAACCTACAGCACACTAACTACTACACTAGATTGAACTCACATGGACTTTGTTAACATATCACCCGGCTGAGCTGCAGTAACTAATTACTGGCCCCGTCAAATCTGTCCCTACAACAGCTCCAAGTCTACACTAAGTTACTGCACATGATGATCTTCAGGCGCGAGCGCTCTTCATTTTACAACTGGTCAACATAAGTTCGCAGATCATGAGACTAGACTTTTACTCGCCGTCTAAGGGTAAATCCTCAAGACGTGGTAGCTAGAAAAAATGAAGTGCTCAGAAAGCTGTACCTACCACCTGGTAGTAATCTTATGGAAAAGCAAGGGAATCTTGCAGCACTCAGACGGCAGCCTTGGTTTACTAACCCCTTCCTTCCAACAAGAGACCATGGATGAAACTTCATCCTCTCTCTCAAGGATTTCTTTTAATCCTCCGGCTGCTTTTATTACTCTTGTTACTGTAGTGTCTGAGAACAATCTCAAGCGCTGCAAGAGACCTGGGCTGGATTAAAATAACACGATTTTTGCTAAATTTACCCCTCGGCTTATTAGCACCTGCTACACTGCTGCTGTTACCGCTTGTTACCAAAGGACCTTAAGATTTGAACTGTGGCTGGAAGATTTTCGACAAAACATCATATTTCAGTTGACCCGCAATTTCCGCCCGCCCAACCCCAAAGAAAAAAGTGGTGGCGCATACATAATAGAAGGAAGCAGCAGAGGAGTAAACAGACACAAATTAGTAAATGAAATGATCTTAGCAGCTTTTGCAAGACCCCAAACCCCAACTCCCTCCCTCCCTCCCTAACCCCACGGGATGATGTTTTTCTGAAGACTGGGAAACACGTGCACGGCAATGACCACAACAAATATATTTCACAAACAATAAAATCACAAAGCTTCAATAACTGAATATAGTAGGTGGTGGTAGTAGTAGTGATGAGGAGAGTCTTCACGAGCTGGGAGCCTGGATCATCAAACCTGATGAGGCCGAGAGGAGGTGATGGGGAGTGCCTGCCTGCCGGCTGGCTGGCTGGCTGGTAGGACTAGCCTACAAACCAAACTCCAAACGTCCACACACACCACCATCACCGCCTTCAAACAGCAAGAACCACTTTCCCCACTTTCCCCGCTCCCATGTCCATCACCCACGTGAGTTCCATGGATGGAGCAACCAAACCTAGTGGCGTAATGTCGTCCCACAAAAGAGTCACGGAGGGAGTCGTAGTTGTTGGTGTTGTTGTTCGGCTGTTTTTGCTGCCTACCTGAGACTTCTCCAGTAAATGCCTGCGGTTTTACTAACAATGATTACTGCACCTGAGTCCCCTCCCTGTAGTTGCAGTAGAAGTCCCAGGCAGTATTTTTTTTCAATTTATTTATTTTTGCAATAGTGGCGAATTTCTAAATGAAAAACCACATTTTAGAGCGTTTTTCTTTTGGGGCGTATTTACGCCACCCTGCAACCAAAAAGTTCAGTGCAACTCGTACAAAAAAAAATTGCGAGAAAAATGACCCAAAGTCTCAGCTTTCGAGGAAACAATTTCTGAAGTCGCCATATTTAGACAATAGGTTCTTGCTGGTCGCCAAAATAAGCAGGATTCATAATTTTTTCTACGTTCCTCCATGACTTGTTACAGCTATATTGACTAATTTCTCTTGTGAATGTTCGCCAGTATGGTTATATCACAAAATTGAGAGAGAGAGAGAAATACCTCATTTCACACTGCGAAAACACGTTTTTCCAAGTTTTTCTCAATTTTTTATTCACTATATTGGCCACAAAATAAATAACTGGCCGGACGTGAACTTGTGCTTTAGCGCGGGAGCTGCGCTGAGTGGAGCAGCTCACTTTTAACGCGGCTAAGGTACTTTCTCTCTCTGTCTCTCTCCCTAGTTTTAATATTTTTTATTCCTTAGTTTATCTTTCCAACTTAACTGCTGCTGTTCTTTTGTCTTGCTTCCACCCCTCCAGTTTTCTCTCTCTCTCTTCTCTGCTACGATTTTATAACTTGAAAAATAGTATTACATAGGTTCGTTGAAACCAGAAAAAATATTTTATTATTTTGTGTTTTGAAAGACTTTAATGGTATTTGCTTTGAGAGTACGGAGAGGTACATGGGACTCTGTTTTCTTTTTTCCCCGGGATGGGTATATTTTTCCCCCCTTGCCTATTGTCTTAAATTTTCTGTCATTTTTAAAATTTTCTTAAACAAAATTTTAATGTTTTTTTGTCCAAGGAAAAATTTGATGGTAATGCCATGATTTCTTCTTCAGTCAAAATACTGTTGATGGGTGGCTAGAGCTACTTGTTATTAATATTTATTTTTTCTGTTATTAATGGCCATCGATGTGATATTGAAGAAGGGTATATTCAATGCTATTCATTTGATTTGTTTTGTGGTGTAAACGGAGTAACTTTAGTAACTTCTTAGTTGCTAGAAAGTCAGGGAGAGAAGGGTGGGGCAGGTTTTTATTTACTACCTGTGAGTTGTGGTCCAGCCAGCCCAGGTCAGGTCAGGTGTCAGGTTTACCCTGGGTGAATTTCGTATATTGGAAGTAGAGTAATTTTGGGAGTCACAGAGAATCTTGTTAACTCTTTCTATGGCAACTTACTTCAAACTCCCTACTCTTGTTTGTTTTCAGAAAAGAGTCATAAAAACCCTTTTCCTTATAATTGCAAGAAGGGTGGCGGTTTTGCATACTTACTTTATTTCATGGTGGAGGTTATGGAGCACATGATGGGCTATTACAGTGGTTTGAGACTATAACCTAATATTATATTTTGTTTGAGTTTTTTTTCTTTTGGGGGAGTGGGAAGCCCAGTCCACATGCTCCAAGAGTTATCAGCCGGATACCCGTTGGGGGATGGGTGTAAGTAGCATGAATTATATCACTCCTTCACATTATATTTTATGTCTAGGTAAGACCTGCTTCTTGTTGTGTTTTTTTTCCTGGGTACACAGTACATGCTTATACACAGAACCAGAGAAGAAACTGCTGGTTGGTTATCAGTAATCATGCAGAGAACTACTTGTAGAGGGCCAGGTAGCAAACCCCCCACCCAAATTGGGATCAAACCTGAGGTGCTGGACATCCAGATTTCGGGAATCACTTCTGTAAAGGAACCAAGAATTTATGGTAAGCCTAAGAAGTGCTCAATTCCCTACTCTATGCCTAACTTCAAATCTCCACAATTTTCGAGTCACAAAGTGCTTTTCTTGAAAACAGCATCTCCATGTTTGCCCTCCATGTACAGGGTGAAACAAAACGCTTCTTAAAACATCAATTTAGGAAAAAAAATGGGATTTCTTTTAGTCATTCCTCCAACATGCTACTTTTCATTTGATTGTTGCTTTCTTTAAAACAATCAATTTGCATTCAAAAAAGTAGCTTCCATTGTTTTCAGGCTTTTGACTTTCCAATTTTTGATATGATCCACTGTTGTTTTATGCAATTTACACTATGTTGAGATTGGAGTTACTTGTAGGGCTTTACTCTCATTCCTCCCTTCCCTTTGGCGACAACTGCTTTTTTGCTTAATACATTGGCAGTCACTACTCACAATTTTCCCCTGGAAAAGATAAATATATTTTTTAATCAGTAGATAATTAATAGATGAGAGAAAATTATTGCCAATGACCAATTTGAGTTATTATCATAATAATGATACAAGTTGTAGGAAGTAATATTTTATAGCTATGAAAGTAAATTGTAATTAACATTACAATAATGGTGACTTCAACAATTAACAGTGTAGCAAGTCATTGCGCTAACATGATAGCCACAAGTACAGATGTATGCAATTTGTTGTTGCTCTATTGTCGAAGGGGAAAAGTTTGGGATACATGACATGGGGGTCGAGACCACGTGCAAATGGAATTTCAAGGTCCTATAATTTGATGCAAGAAGTGCCCGTTTGGAAGAAAATACAAGAAAATACCAAGTGAAATTTTAACCCTCTACTGTACTCTAACGATTAAAAACCTATATTCTACATGGTAGATATTGCCTAAATGTCATCAGGTTAGCTCTATATGGTGGTGGCAAAAAAAAATTCCAGTTGGTTTCACATCCAAGGACCCTTCCCCCAGCTTAAATCTTCATCTCCACGCTAACCCAATGACGAAACCAAAGATGCTGTTATAATTCCACCTTGCTTCCTTTCCTGGCTAATGCATAAGCAGGATTTAGTCACTCTTCTTGCCAACTCAAGGTAGCCTTTGCATAGATGAACACTATTTGTGAGCCGAGCCATTGGCTCAAGTGTGAACAGGACCCTGATGATAGAACCCACTGTGAAAAAAAATTGTAAATTGTAAATTAAATTCAAATAACAAAAATTACTTGGAACTCAATAATTCCCCAATCTTAGGTCTAAAATTTCTGAAATAGTCTCCAAGAAATCCAACTCAACAAGGGCTTTCCAATAATACCAAAAGCTTGCCCCAATTTCCCTAAGTTTGTTGGTTTTGGTTATGTTGAATTTTCTTTGACAAAATTCATCAATATTCAATTTAACTCTTGCGCCATAGGCCAAAACATTTCAAACCAACCTTGGTGCACCTCTACTCATCAAAGGCTTTCCAAGAGTACCAAGAGCATAGGGGGGGGCACCATGGTTTGGGAGCTCTCAATGTGACAAACAAAACAAACAAACAACATTCTTTAATATGTAGATTTGATAAAGCCTTCTTAATGTTCATATGTGCCTACTGAACAACCTAGGGAGCTCTTCTGGCAGGGGCTATATTTGGAGATGTCGCTTGGGTGCAGTTTCAGGGTTCAACTTCATTGCATATTTGGGGGAAAATAAGGAGCATTCCAAAACTCCAATCCAGATGTGAACTATTCAAACTAAAAGAGGAAAATAAATGTACCTCTCTACAAATGCATTCTGTCAGATAGAAGATAGGAACAAAATGTAGACCAAGTATGGGACTATGTCATGGGAGGGAAAGAACCTCTTGTTGGGAGAAGTTAGCAATCATGTATTTCTTTACCCAGCTTGTTGCCTTCTTTCCTGAAGGCACACTTTGATGAATTGACAATTCTCTTGTGTCCGATCTTCTTGATCCTTATGCATCCTTTTTCAAAGATGGACTTTTTAACCAACAACTTAGTGAGTGTCTCTTGCTCACTTGAACGCTTTGGCTATAACCTTGTTTTTCAAAGGGCGTGCACTTTATGTTGACAAGATAGCAAAAGTGTCGCCTAGCCCACATGGGTATTGCCTCATTTTTCAAAGTTGCACTTTCCATTAGCAAGTTACCAAGTGTCTATTCAATCCTTGTTTAACCTTTTTGCAACAACGAACCTTCTTTTATAAGGAATAGAGCACACCTACTAGAGCTGCTGCAAAAGCTACAACCCATATGAGTTGACATGTAGCAATGTAAAGGTTCATTAAGAGACTGAATCAAGAACCACTTGCTAGGGCTCCAGCAATGTGCACAGCTAATGTATTATGGACACTTGTCTTCCTCTTTGTGGGCTCTCTCTCTCTCATCCTGGTTCCTCCTCCATATCATTGCAAATTGCAATTCTCCGCCTGCCACACTCGGTCGAGCTCCTGCCAACTCAAACAGAGATGCCCATGAGCCAATCCATTGACCGGGGGGCATTGACCATACCTTTGGCCAGGGGAGAAGAAATGTGTTGCAGTTCATACTATGCTATAAGATCACAGTCAAAGACTCATCATAGCCCAATAACTGTCTTATTGACAGACTTCTACACGCCAAGGCAAAAACGATAGACCCGCCAGCCGGTGCAAAGTCCCCCCTAGATCTGATCTTCCAAGTTCAAGTTCGAATCAAATTATATGGTGAACCAACCATATCCCAAAGCTGTTCCTTCCAGATGGGTGGGGTCTCAGGGAGGGTAAATGTCTCTTCAACAACTTGAATACTAGTTGGGGAAGTTTGCTCACCAATTTTTAATACCACAAAGTTTGATTACAGGCTGTGGGTTTGGTGTCTGGTCCCCCAACCCAGCCTCTCAAACGCCTCCACCACCCGCACCCCAATATTTTTTTCTTGCAAAGTCACAAAAAGGCTGTTTGAGAGAGCCTGCAACTTCGAACTCCCAGGTGTTTCAGTGGGCTTTTACATCTGTTTCCTGGAAACTACTTTCTCACACTCTGACGGTACAGACTCTGTCCCTGAGAGTGTGTGTGCAATGGAGGACCTGAGGAGATCAGGGAAGGACACATCTAAGGTATATCATCTACTTTTGGTTACAAATTTGAAAACTGGGGTCCTTCAGTAAGTCCGCTAAAGCTCCATTAAGCATAAGGTTAAGCCCCAATGTCAGTGCATTTGCAAAATAAGGGGCCTAGGACAAGATGGTAGCAAATTTTGGCTCTACATTTTGGGAATGTCCCCATCCTTGGGCTTTACCCATCACAATGCACGAGGCAAAGGTTATCATGAACCTAAACATTTGTAGATCATGAGACCTAAGAGGGAGAGGGTTCTTACACCTACTCTTTACAAGTGGGCGGGAACTTACACCTACTCATAGATATTCCTCCTCTGTTCAAGCAAGGATATTCTTGAATATGAGGTGCCCTCCAAATGTAGGAAATTTCTCCAAGTGCTTTACCACCTTAAGACTATCCCCACAAATGGGGTACCCCGAAACAAAATAGCCAAGATGTAATTTATTTTCCTGTTGAAACAGAATTGGGCCAATAAATAGAACACATTTTCCTAAAACCGTAGTTGCTATTTCTGCTTTCAAGAGTGAATTTCTTCAATCTGACTTTAACTTACTATTGTTGATGCAGTTGGAAATGGATACATCAACAATTTCAACACATTCCTTTTGGCAGAAAAAATTGCCTGAAGAAATTAGTAAGCCTTGGGGAAGAAACAGCATGTGGAGGGTGTTGCTGGATACTACAGTATTACTGACACACACTATGGCCAAGTTACATAACCCTTTTACATAGTAAATACATAAATCGAATTACATAACAATTGTACTTTCCCTCCCAAGTACCACAGCTGAACTTAAGAGTTCTCCAATAACATGGCCCAGCTAGTTAAATAACATTGGTTTACAAATCTGTAGTTTCAATGTAGTGTGTTTAATCCCCTTTATTTATTCATAATATCATTTTATAAAATTTACCCAGGATATTATCACTTACGGCCACATAATGAATTGAGTATTAGGCTTGCAATCATGAGTCTTGGGCACTTGGTGAGTATCATTTTGCTACAAAATTGCATGCTATCTAGGTATAAGTAGCTAATGGAGAACATGTCCTACTAAGGCTCCCTTTCTGTTATGGTGAGGGACTGTGACCATGGAAATGTGAAGAGCCCTCAAAACACATCCAAACGCTGTCCAAAGGCTGTCCAATGGAAATTCAAAAAAATCATTTATGCATGGTCCCAAGTTGTCAAGTGTAATGTAAAGCGATTATAGACTTTGTTGAGGTACATTAACATATTAAAAGAAAGTTGAAAAAGGTAGTGCATGTAAATTTTGGTTTTTAGCTTGATATTTTATGTAATGGCTTTATATTATTGGGCTAGGGTTTCTCCTTTCATCTTCTTCATCACATCCCATTACTTCCTTCTTTAGTTTGTCATGCTAAGGCTTGGGACTAGAAACGCATTGGATTTTCGAAGTTGAAAAATAATTTGAAAGGTGAACGAAAAAATAGCATTGAAGGAAGAGCAAGAGTTGAAAGGTGAGAGGGATAGCCATAGTTGAAGT
Organism: Sphagnum contortum; assembly: GCA_963920785.1. Lineage (NCBI taxonomy): Eukaryota > Viridiplantae > Streptophyta > Sphagnopsida > Sphagnales > Sphagnaceae > Sphagnum > Sphagnum contortum. The sequence goes on along the minus strand of OY987290.1, from coordinate 9,698,568 downwards.
TCAGGCGAAAATTCACCATGCAAAAAATGTAACACAAGGAATAGAAATGTATAGAACTATTGAAAAAAAGTTCATTGAGGAAAATGAGAAAGATGAAAATGTATTACATGAGGCCACAAGATGCAAGAAACCATAGCTAACTCGTCACTATGGCATTACAGAATTAGAAAAAAAATCATTATATAATTTGTGGACATGGAGAGTGATATCGTATTTTTGTGTTAATACAATTTTTGTATTAATGCAACCATATTTTGCAATAAAGTCATGGTTGCTTTGAATATTAAAATTACTTTTGATGAATTGCTTATTAATATTCTTTTTAGAAAAAATTCTGATTTGTTTTGAATTTTTCTTTTTATCCTATAATTTGAGTAATTTGAGCAATTTGGGGTGAGGTTGAATCATGTGAAATTTGATGTGATACTAACATTTAAAGTATACTTGTCTAATTAATTCTTAAAAGGAAATTTTAATTGGTGTTCAATATTTTGGATTTATTTATATAACTACATTCATAATATATCATGAAAAGATGTGCATAAATTTGAAATCATGAAATAATGAATAAAAGATACCCAAAAACACTTTTACAAAAATGGTAACCATTGTCTTTGTTGCTTAAAATTTTAATAAGATGACTTGAAAATATTTGGAAGTGAATTTTTTTTAATATATTTTAATAAAATTCTTAACATAATATAGTTATCTTTAAAATAGTAATTGCAAGCAAGGGTGGATAATTTTTGGCATATTAGAAGTCCATTTTGACCAAATTTTAACACAAAAATCTATCTCATAGCCATCATCCTCTTACTATCACATTTGAGGAACCAAAGTTTATTCTTTTCAACTAAAACAAGATAGTTAAAATTCATTTACATTATATAAAACATAATGAAAGGACAAGGTTGCAAAAAGTAAATTTATTCTCAAGGAGGCCTTTCTAGAATCAAGCAATTTTGTGACCTTTAAAACATCATCATGTTTTTTGTTTTTTGTCAATAACACTTTAAATCAATTTTAGTCAAGTAATCATCCACATTAATTTTGAGGAAGACATCCATATAATTATTTGATAATAATGAAAATTAGGAGTCCACTTATGAGTTTTATACGGATTGTGATGTTTGATTTATGAAATTTTTAAAGTACTTCATTTGGTTTTATCAAACAATTTGATTATGATCCAATGGGGTTCTATTGGAATAATAGTTTAGGGTGAAAGCACATTATGATGATGCCTTTTGGGGGAATCACATTGTATTGCTTTCCGAGGTGTGCATGTTTGAATGTATTCCACCTCAAACTTTTGAAAAAAAATCACAATTTTTTTTGCGTATTATATTAGAATACAACTTAGGCAAAATATTAAAAAAGAAACTATTTCTTTTCATTTTATAAGGTTGGAGATTCGAGTATATTTGTGGAAACAAATGTACTCTACCTATGTATTCACAAACAAATATATTCCAAAAATAATTTAAATAATTTTTAGTCTTTATGAAAGTTGAAGGTATATTGACTCATGTCATTTGACATAATTTGAACCATGTTTGGATACCATATGACCAATTTGAAAATTCTCATTTCAAAAAATGAGTTTTTTCAACAAAGATGTGATAAATGTGGTAAATTAAAAATTATGATAAGTAACCACATTCATATGGAAGTTGACAAGCATAGCTAGATGGGTCAATTTTAAAATTCCACTAAATTTTATTACTTTAATGACTAATGAAAACTTAGAGTTAATGTAGTTAAAATGAAACAATGACCTTATTATACCAATGTATACTATAAATATACCCATGGACCTTTCAATATAGATAATGAAAAAAATTATTATTTTTAAAATAACATTATGTAACATTAGTTTTGTAGAAATAATAATTTTAAGGCCCAAAAACCAAAATTGATACCCAAAATTAATTTACCATGCTTTTGCAACAAATATATTGTATGTACTATAATACTAGACCCAAAAATGCCCTAAAGGCCGCTACTAGGCAACATGGGTCTAATTCATTAATCCATTTCACTAAGAAACCTCAAAAATGAAATGGCTTCACTAGCTAGTGTTTCAACGTAATGTGATGTCACCATGGGTGAAATCATTTACATCTAATTCATTAAAGTTAATTTTTTTATTATTCAAATTATTATAAAAATAGAAATATAATATTTATTGAATGTAAGAATTTATTAATTTATTAAAAGAGTTGGTACCCATACAACTTTTTTAACATGTTATAATTTGTATTAAATTTATTTTCATGAATGAAAGACCTTTCCAAAAAACTAGATGAAAATATTCTTCAAAATAAACTTCATTAAAATTTACAACATTAGAAATATTATATGTGTATAAATTAATAACTAAGAAGTTTACATACAATGTTTATATTTTACATAATGTTAATACTTTATATAACATTTTTTTTAAAATTAAAATATTATGTGTTTAATAACTTAAATATTACACATTAATTCAGTTATTAAATAATTATAATTAATATAATAAATTTTTATATGTATAAAATGTGGGAAAATACAATTTAATATTATATATCAGTATCAGCAATAAAATATTCGGAATTTTTTTTAATAGACTTATTCACAAATTATGTTATTTGAAAAAATATATTAAAAACATATTGTTGAAATATATTAAATAAAAAATTAAACGCATTTTCAATCATAATTGATTTTTATTTTCTTAAAATATTTTTATGTGTGAAAATCTTGGTATATATATAATGAATTTAATTTTTTTCATTTGGACAAAGTATGAAAAAGATAATAATTATTATAAAAAATAAAAACTTTGAAAGAGCATTGTTGAAATGCATCAAATTGCAAGTTTCAAATGTATTTTCTATCAAATTAAGTAGTTTTTTTCTTTAAAATGTTAATGATGTGTACATTTTGGAAAAATATTCTAGAATGAAGTTTAAAGTTTTTATTTGGACAAAATATGAGAAACATAATAATGGTTAAAAGAAAAAGGAAAAAAAAACTCAAGACATCATTGTTGATACATATTCAGTTGCAAGATTCAACTACATTTTTAGTCAATTTTTTTTTAAATCTTTAAAATATTAAAGATGTGTGCATCTTGGAACAATCTTCTAGATTGAACTTAAAAGTTTTCATTTGGATATAGTATGAAAGAAATAATATTAGTTAAAGTTGGCTTTTGCAAAACATTTGGAATAAACAATGTATTCAATACAATCATCACTTGATTTGGTGTCAATCAAATGAAGTGCTTAGAAGGCAAAAAAAATAGCTTTTTACTTTGCAATCCAAGGTTCAAGTCTTGGTGAAAACTTCAATGTGGTCAATGGTGTATGTTGACCCATGTTATGTATATAAATAATATTTTTTATGAAGATATAAATTGAAATTTTCTAATTAACATTAAATAAATTATTTCAAATTTTTATCTAATTTCAATAATAAATGCCATGTGACAGTTTCTAATTTGATTAATTCTTAGTGAATTTGCTTGTCCATACCACCCGTCATTAATCACTTAGTGGTTTGGTGAATTCATTAGATTTGTAATCTAACAAATTAATGGTGATTTCACCTAAATGGTTAATGAAACTCCTAGTGACCTAAAGACACATCCTTATTAATGAGGGGTCACCATAGTGTGTTTTCACCCTTTATTTCATAAAAATGAATACCTTCTTAAAATATTACAAATTAAATCATGTTAACAACCATTTTAATCCATTGTAAGATTGAAAAAACAACCATGTGATGTAGGCCCAAGGTAATCCCCTAAATAATTTGTAACTATGTATTCCATAACTTAAGTTGGCCTTATGTAGCCCTTAATGCAAACTTATAATAGCCCCTATCCTAGATAGCCCCCAAGGTAAAACTATGTAGCCCCTTCTTGCACCATGAATCAACCCTGAGTAACCCCTAGGTATCCTTAGCTTGAGATTCCTTAACTAAATTATCCCTTAGGTGGGCGTTGTGTAATTTCCTATGTCCCCCTTAGGTATCTTATAACATGGTAAGCCCTTAGGTATACAAGTAAACACATGCAAAACAAAGGAAATAGGACGACATTCAAATCATCATGGGTTGAAAAGGAAATTTGACTCTCCTTCTCTTTTATTTTCCTTTGGCATAGTTTTATCTTGCATTTTGAATGTCATCTTAAGTTTTGATGAAAGATTTTATTGTCTTTGTAGTTAAATTAAATAATATAAAATTTTATTTTATTTTTCCATAACGTTTTTTCCAAAAACATTGAAGAATATTCAAAAAACATTTCAGATTCAACATTCATTTTAAGCAATCAAATGTGAAAATAGAACTCCTTTTATTATGAATGAACCCACCTTCAATTTCTCCCTTACATTGGCATCCTCTTTCCTTCTTGGTGGGTGTTTCCTTTAATGCATTTGTATAGTTAATCCCAACATTTCTTTAATTGGAAATACGTACCCATCATTTTTTCTAATTCTTCAACAAAATAAAGAGGCTTTAAACCATAATCAACTAATTTGAAAACATTGTATTTTGGATGCCCTAAAGAACATGCATTTTATAATTAATGACATCCAAGGATAATTCTAGCTCCAATGCAAGGACTCAAAGCCATTTCCATCATATGAATAGCCTTCCATTACACACACAAAAATTGTGAATTTTTTTTTTATGAAAAACAACCATCCAACAAACATAAGAACAAGTTTGATAAACATTTTCAAATTATGACAAAATGAAATAAATGACCTTTATTTGTAATGTGTAAGGTTTTAAAGGTAAACTAAGGTAACAAAATTTGGAAGGAATTAATTGATATTCTCCTCAGGCTAATTATTTAACGAACTTCACACCAAGTCCCTTTAAATAGATGGGCCTAACATGAAATCTGCTAGACCATGAAACATTACCCATAATGCATTTAATGTCCATTTTTCATCCATTCACATTTCTTTGCTACCTTAGGCCTTCAACCTTCGTGCAAAGTGAACTTGACGTATCTTGCCATGCATTTTCTTCCAATTAAAGATATTTTATTTTGATGGTCATGTACAAGGTTTAACCTCTAGTGTAAAAGGGATCTAAAACACTATAGTTCTTTTACTAGGGACAAGGTTTAATGTTTTTTTAAGTTGCAAATAACTAAAGGGTGAACAATTATTTTTTTTCAAAGTTGTTTTTTGGAATGCAATTCTTTTTTCATGAAAAATCCATTTGAGGTTGATCTATTTTCCTTTCTAAGTTTAAGACGACCAATAGAAGGTTATAGATGTAACTTTGAAATGTAGCATGTATTGTGCCAAAAAAAACGGAACTTAAGGTTTTTTGTTTGCATCATGTTCAATGGATTATGCACAAAACCTAAACTACAACTCCCATCATCAAAACATAATTGTACATTCGATATGGTAACTACATTATCTACCACATATGAAATATATCTATAACACTACAAGCTTTGGATGAATTAGTACTCCGTAAATTCACTTTCATTGAGCCTCAACAATCCTCATAATGGCATTATTTTTCACTTAGGTCCATCCCCAACCAAAAACCCACTCTTTCAACAACCCAAAAGTTTACACAAGTTAAGAGTTACAACTCAATCCCTCGTCTTCCCATTCCACAATCCCCAATTTTGCCCAATCTCTAAATGAGGACCAATTGAAATTCTTATCTTGGAGTGTTCATAAGGAAAATCACTCCCCATTTGAAAATTCATTTTCAAGAAGTAGTTATCTCAAGCACATTTATTTTTGAAACATGCCAATTAAGGACAATTCTAAAATCCCTTTAGTTTTTCATCATATTCAACATCAACCCATCTTAACATTCTCGAATAATCTAAAACTTTAATTTATCTCCAAATGCGGTGGAAAGTTGAAGGTCAAAGTTCACACCAAAAACATTCATCTTATTGGTGTTTCTAAAAACCAAACATGATAACAATAATGTTTGTGGTTTAACATCACAAACTTACAATATCAGTACATTTCAAAAAAAGGGTGAAAACACACTACGGGGGGCCACTTTGGGCACTTACCCAACATGTATGTAATGTATATTTCTGCAAAACATGTTGCATTTAATTTTGAGTTTCATTTTTGGTGTTTGGGCTTGATATTTTGATTTTCATAAAGTTAATGATATCTAATATTATTTGGAAAAAATAAATAAAATTTGAAAAACTAAATTCAAATAATAATGGGTATATTTATATTACATGCATTATGGTACATGCCTATTTATATTTGACACGCTCCCAAGCTCCTTGACAAACTTAAATGTGAATATGAAATGAAAACAACGGAAGAACAAGGGGTTAGGGCACACTCCCTAGCTCGCAACACTTTGAGGGGTAAAAGGGCGTGCTGGACCTTTGAGATGGGACTAAGAAGAATGACAAGCAATAATCACTCACATGAATCTGCGCAAAACCAAATAACAATTTGGTTAGTGCATAGTTTGGGCACTTTTGATGCTAGGACAAGCTACGAGCAAACTCGGACTCATAAGACTCACCATGGCCCAGACTCGGGGGAGGCCACCACCTTCCCCCTTATAGTATACTTTGTGTTTGTCCATGGGGCCCACATCCTAATAGCATTTTGTCCCAAAATTGTCAAAGTTGGGATTCCCACGATTTTGGGGCCCCTAAGTTCTTGTGTAGACCTCCGATTACGATGAGGTCTCAAGCAAAGTTGTAGCCCTTGTCAAAATCTTTCCAATGGTATGTTGCACACCACTTGCATGCAAAGGAATCAGGTCGATTCCTGACTTTTAGTGGTCGGGAGTCAAATTGTTGATTTGACTCCCAGCCCTTCTTTTGGCCATAACTTGTGTTTTAGATCTCCAAATGGGTCATGCGAGCCCATTTTGGACATTTACGTTCCAAGAGCTTTCCAATGATATAAGGAACTCTTCAATCCATTGAGTTTTGACCCCTACAATTTCCCTTTGAAGTTTTGGAAGTCCACCATGACTCCATCTCTCAAGGTGGGAGTTGCCTTGGGAATGTGAAGGTTCATTCCCCCACACTTTCCTACATTCCCAAAAGCATGCGGTGTGACTCTCGAGTCTTCCTCTTGGCCCGTAACCTTGCAAGCCCCTTTGCTTTAGTCGTGAGCCCAAGGATAAGGTTGCAACATAATTTTTGGACTACACTAGGTTTGGGTTTGAATTAGTCCACCAAAAAATGTTTGAAATGAAAATTTTAAAAATGAACCACTTCACGTATCTTGTCATCTTCCATTTGAAAATGATAATTTGTCAAAATGTTACTTTACCACATACTTATGTTCATCACCTCCAAAAACATCCATTTGTGATATGATAATTATCAAATTCTTCACATATCTCACAAACTTATTATAATCATATGGAATCACAATGTTTATAAATATTATAAATTTCATAAAGACTAAAAATCATTTCAATTATAATCATAATTATAATCAATTTTATTATGATACATAATAAATCATAATCAATTATAATCAAAATTTATATAAATGATACATCTTTTCTACTTGTGATGTTTTGATGTGAAATACATATTTACATTTTAACTAAATACGTACACTTATCATGATGTAATTTTGAATAAAATTATTCGATTTTTATGTAACCTATGAAAATCAGATTTCGCACAAATTTTTTATAAACCTATGAAGCCTAGTAAGTTTGTGATGTACTTAACTTTTTCTTTAAAAATTTGATGAACTAAAAACATCCTTCCACACCTTATAACTATAATTCCACAAGTTTCCCACCACCATAAAATCCTTCAAAGCAATCAATGCCAAAACTCCTTAATCCACCATAAGTAGTAAACAACAAAAATGATAAACATGCAAGTTCACCATCACAACAAACAAACCAAATGTCCACTTTTCTTCAACCTTCATACATGTTGGTAGTTATAATCATCATACTACACAAACAAAACAATTATTCTTTGGACCAATTGATAATCACCACAATAATGAATGATCAACATTACCCATTAAATGCTAGATTAGTGTGCTCCCAAAGCACTTTTCCTTTTTGTGCCTCCAAGGTCCTTTAAATCACAATACCAATAAATGTCTTACGTGATGATAAGTTCTTCAATGAAAATTCACTTTAAAGGGTCATAAAAGGCACAAAAGAGTTTGGGGCCTTCCTATAATTCTTGGTTTTCCAAACGATTCAAGTTGACTAACTAGTCTGTTTTTACTAATGGACACATGTCCATTTTGACTAGAGGCCGAAAGCATGCACTATTACAAAATGTAGGTGCATGAAATTCACTATTTCTTTACTGGTCCCCGTTCACTATAACTAGTGAATTCACTCAAAATCCAATGAAATCACTTAGTGAATAGGGACACCTTTTGTTGTAGTGATGTATTTTGTAATCAATCAACTTGATTAGAGTGACTTATTTGACCAAAACACTTAGTCAAATTGAACAACCCTAATCAAAATGGCCAATAGGTTTTAGTCAAATGGGACATCTACTCAAATTGAACATTAAAAAATAACAACATTAATCAAAATGACCAATGTACTCTAGTCAAATGGGACATCTTATGCCTATTACATATCTACCTTGTACCTTCCACTTACAATTTTACAACTTACCTACCTACCTACCAAGATGTACTATCTTCCTACCAACCCACTCATCTACCTAGATGTAGTACTTACGATTGCACCCACCCACTTGCTTATCTACTTACTCACCCACTCACCCATCTACCTACCGACCTCCCCACCCACCCACCTATTTATTATAACCTACTTACCTTCATACCTCATAGTCTTGTAATGATGTTGTAACACGAAGATAGGTAGATCTGGTCCAGTGTGAACACTAGATTTTTTTTGTTCTTGGGCTAATTGTGATGGCCGTTTTTGGCTTTCAGCGCTCATTAATCCTGCATGGGGTGCATGGAGTCTTTCTCTTGGTGTGTGCTGTGTGTAGAAAATGGCGGCGCATCTTCATGAAAGCTGATGGAGCTGGTTTAAGGAGGGCGGCAAGAAATGATGGCTAGGTTAGTGAGGAGGAACGGAACGACACTGAGTGGGAGATGGAAGCTTGGAAGAGAAGCCAACATGAGGAAAGAGGAAGAAAATGGCAGGCAGAAGCTGGAAGAAATTGTGGAAAGGGCAGACAAGAGTAGAAAAGAGGAGACAGAAATGGGGAATGAGATAGCGAATATGCTTGAGCTGTAACAGAGCAAGTTCTGCCGGTTACCGATTTTTCCGTTGCGTCTAGTACTCGGAGTATGTCGTTTTGCTGCATAAGTTTTTTTTTTTGGAAAGGAGAAAATGCAAGTGTAAATTCGGAGGGATCTGAAGTTTTGGAGGAGGGTTTCCGAGAGAGCTTGTGCTCTCGGCATGTACTCATTCTGTAATTAAAACAAGAGATGTTTTGCATGTGAAGTCTATGTGTTTCAGTGTGTGAATTTGTTTCTGAAATGGTGTGTGGTGGTGAGGAGCTGACCTTTCGAGTGTAGCTGAACGGATCAATAGTTTCAGTTGGTGTTCGTTTGAGTTTCAGAGGTCTGAGCGTCAATGAATAGATCAGGGTAGGTCAGGTTCGCATCATGGGTTCGATCATTCTACATGGTGAACAGGACCCCTTTCTTTTGGTTACAATGTGTCAAAATAAACATGTGAAATTCAAAAATTGACAAAAGTTGAACACCTTTTGATGGTTTGGTCATTGGTTAAGGACTTGGTTTATCATTGGGGAGGTTAAGGGTTCATTACATAACATTATTACCTATGTACATGCTTAAGGGGCTAAGGTAGGTAGGGTAGGTTAAGTAGAATATACTAGGTTAGGTTAAAGTAGGTCAAGTAGGATACAGTAGGTTAGGCTACCACCTACCTACTTGCTTACATGCTTGCCTTTTTACGGCCTACTTACCTACCTACTTGCCTTTTTATGACCTACCTACCTACCACAATTTTTTTTTTGATATGGGCAAAAATTTGACCAATCAAATGGTCCATACTCTACTAGTAAAAACAACCTGAACATGTCGAAATCAACTTGTCCAAGATGATTAAATGATCTTTTCTATGCCTATTCAAATTGGGTATTTTTTTACTAGATTTGCTAGAAAAAAAACCAAGTTTCCTAGTAGTGGGGCAAAATTTTAGGCCTTAATCACCTATATTGACATTGCATCATACCACAATTTAGTCATCATGCACAATATGGCAATTGGTTGTTCATGGCAAATCCCTTGCACCATAAAAAAAACTCATCATTTACAATTCAAATTAGATGGTGAAAGCTAGGTGATGAACATTGTGTCGTTTGTTTGAGAAAAAGACCTTTTCTAATGTTGAGGCAAAGGATTAATTGTCACACAAGACAAATCCTAGCCACCTTAATTGCATCATAACCTCTAGTAAATAACATTTATAGTGAGCATTTAGCTATTCATTTTGGAAATAGAATCATGTGCATTCGCTTAATCATGCCTTCATTTGTGAATCTTATCAAAGGTTTAACATTCCATAGTCTAGAAACTACATTTCTATTTGTTCAAACATTATTTTGTTGTTGTGAAAATGTGGCATTACCATTCAGATTTTTTTATGTAGATTAGGATGCATGCTTGTAAATTACACATTCCTTTATGTTCTTACGAGTGACAACACACTATTGGGGCGGCCAAGATTGTTAATCATCACATTGTATTTTTTTCATAGGTCCCATGTTTGAACTACAATCATGTTATTATTATGATGGATTTTCACAATGTTTTTGCATATTATGGTTGGTCAAAATCCCAAGAAGTCAAATGGGCCAAAAAAATCATTTTTTTCAATTTCATGTGATGTGATGTTATGTTATATTTGTGCATATATATATATAATCATAACATATTAAAAAATGAAAATATACTCAAGAAAGGATTGAAATGATTTTTAGTCTTTATGAAATTTGTAATATTTACTAAACATTATGATTCTATATGATTGGAATAAGTTTGTGAACCATGTGAAGAGCTTAAACTATCATATCACCAATTGACTTTTTTTAAGGTGATGACCATAACTATGTGGTAAAATAATATTTTGACAAACAATCATTTTCAAATGGAAGATGATAAGATATGTGAGGTGGGCATTTTTTAAATTTTCATTTCAAATTCTATTCGTTGACTAAATAGAATTCAAACTTAATGTAGTCCAAAAAAAACATGCTTACCATTAATATACCCATTATTCCTTAAATTTATTTTTTTAGTTTTTAGTTTTTTTCAAATGATATTAAATAACATTAACTTTGTGAAACTCAAAATATCAAGCCCAAACACTAAAAGTGAAACCCAAAATGAAATTCAACACATTTTGCAAATGTATGTTTTATGCACAATATGTTATGAAACTACCCAAGTTGACCCCCTTGTAATGTGCTTTCACCCTTACATGAAAGTAATGTTTTGAATTTCTTGGTGGCAAATGCCCATTGTGCTACAAATTCATTTCCAATTTAGAGATTTGAACAACAAGTATTATTTTTGTAAACAATTTGAAGTATGAACCTTCCTTATTATTGTAACTTAACTTTAAGCAAGTCATGGAATTCATTAAAAGAAATTTATGAATTTGGGATTCAAAAGTGGCATATGTAGTAAATTGGAAAGTCACATCAATTTTTGATTATTGAAGAAGATCTAAATTCTAATTTTTCCCACTAAATTCATAATGCACATCAATAATGAGGTGGAACATCACACCCCTAGAGGTGTTGCAATTAAGACTATTCATAACCTATTCCATTTTATGTATTTATAATGATTATTATTATTGTTTCAATTTCCTAGATAGGAATCATGGGTGTGTTGTTTAAAATTTGTTCCTAGCATGCACATTGTATCTTTTGTCAATTAGACTTTGGTGTGTGTATATATGATTTAATGGAGTGGGATGGTTAAAGAGTGCACATGTAAAATTACAATGTTCAGTTTTAAATTATGATATGATGTGATGTAATATTTGTGTGAACACAATTTTATGTTATATTGTGTTTAACACAAATATAACATAAAATGTGTGGTTTAAGAATCTTTATTGACACACCAAAGTTGTCAAGTGGTATCAATGATAAGCTCCCTAAGTTTTAAATATTTTTGTTGCTATTAGGAGGAATAGAAACAAAAATATTAAAAACTTAAAGTGATTAGAGGGGCCAAGACTTTGAAATTATAATAATATACTTTATATGTCTCCATAGGGACTATGCCAAAGTGAAAATTTCCCTAAAATTTTTTTAATCTTTTTTGAAATCAAAAGATCTTTTGTTTGGTGATTTTGAAGGGTCACATTTCTTAAAACAATTCACCAATTGGGATATTGCTAGAATAATTAGGTGCATTCAAAGCTAACTTACCACATTAGAAGCCATCACCTAGTCTTGTCCTATGTCATGTGTCTTAAGGTGAAATGAACATTCTCAGATGTCAAACAATGAAATGTGGATACATATATATAAAAACCTTTAACTAATATATGTTAGGATGGGGGGTAGAAAAAAATTATTATTATTTTCTAAAATGTCCTATTGAAACATTAAACTTATAAGAAATGTAAGACTCCATGACACTTCAAAATGATAATCTTTCATCTTGAACCCGAAAGTTCTATTAAAATATCAAATATGAAGTTATTTCACTACTAGAATTCTTGGTTTTTCAAACTAGGAATTCTAGTTTAAAAAAAACAAGATTGGGTGGGAGGGTGCAAAAAGACCCCATGTCATTTTGGACAAATTGATTTTAACATGTCTGGTGTGACTGGGGTGGTCTTTTTTACTAGCAAAATAAGGACCATTTGACTAATCATTTTGACTGATGAATATTTAACCATTTGATTGGTCAAATGATTTAAATAATTTATTTTAGTATTATTATAAAAATAATTTGTAGGTAGGTAGGTGGTAGCCTACCATAACTTAACCTACCTACCTTTAACTTAACCTAGTATAACCTATTTAACTTACATAACCTACCCTACCTATTTTAACCCTTTAAGCATATACATAGATGACAAGTATTAGGAATTGAACCTTTGACCTCCCCAATGATACACCAAATCCATAACCAATGCACCACACCATCAAAAGGTCTTTAACTTTTGTTAAGTTTTTTCTTTCACATGATTATTTCGACACATCATTACAAGACTATGAGATAGGTAGGTAGGTTTGTTGTAGAAAGTAGGTGGATGGGTAGGTTGTAATAGGTTGTAGTGGGTAAGTAAGTAGGTAGGGAGGTAGGTGGGTGGGTAAGCCAATAGACGGGTGGTCGATAGGTAAATAAATAGGTAGGCAAGTAAGTGGGTGGGAAATTAGATAAATAAGTAGGTAATAATTAATACATGTGAGTGTGGTGGGTTGGTAAACCGATAGGTAGGTGAGTGGGTGGGTAGGTGAGTAGGTTATAGTGGGTGGCCAAATAAGTAGGTGGGTGGGTAGGTAGGTTGTAATAGGTAGGTAAATACAAAGGTAAGTAAGTAGGTAAATAGGTTGTAATATGTAGGTAAATACAAAGGTAAGTAAGTAGGTAAATAGGTTGTAATAGGTAGGTAGGTAGGAAGGTTGTAAAATATGGTAGATAGGTCAGTAGGATGCCCCATTTGACTATAATAACATTGGCCATCTTGACTAAATGTTTTACTTGATTAAAACCCCATTGGCCATTTTGAATAGAAGTGTCATTTTTTTATGTTTAACTTGACTAAATGTTCCAATTGACTAAACATCATTAGCCATTTTGACCAAGGTGGTCAATTTTTTGTCCAATTTGACAAGATGTCCAAGTTAACAAATAGTCAAATAGGTCATTTCAACCAAGTTGACTAATCAAAAGATATACATGTCATTCAAGCCCCTAGCCTTTAATCAAAATGTACATGTTCATTAGTTAAGGAAGACTAATTAGTCAACTTGGACCGTTTGAAAAACCAATAATTCTAATAGTGTTTGAACAAAAATTATTATTCTTGTTGATTCTTTTCATGAAAACTAAATAGTTGAACATAATTTTTGAGCCATGTTTTAAGACATTAAGGTATTTTATAATAATCAAAATTATGATTGTTGTTTACCATATTTTCCTAGTGTGCATTCATATTTAATGAAACAACAAAATTGATATAATTCAATGTATGTTATAAAAGTCATAACAATCAATGAAAGTTGGGTAGATGTAAGCTATAGTGGTTCAAAAATGGTAAAAGTCCTAGTCCCAAAAGTCCATATAAATGGAAAATTTAACATTAGAATGGAAAAAAACGTTAAAAAACCGATGTTGACTGGGCCTTATGTGGTGATTAATCAATGTAATTTTTTTCAATCCATATTTTTTTTCCCATCATGTATCATATATTGAGTCCCTATAAAAAATATTGAAATGAAATCATAATAAAAAAATGCATTTGAATATTAATGCAATACCCATATTATATTCCATATATGTCCACTTTAAAAGTCCATTACAATATGATTGGTGTATGTTTATTGAAAATCACCCCTCAATAAATATTTTTATTCAAGTTGGCAATCTTAATCCATAAATATTTTTGTCAAATTGATGATTTTATAATGTGTTTGTAGCATTTGAATAGAATACACTTTGCAAAAAGTCCATAAGGATGTAAAAAGTGAGTCACCATAGCTTGCATTACCTAGTTGAAGTTTAAAGTAATGATTTTTTTTTTAATGTACCCAAAGGCACCCTTTTTATAAGAAATAATTGTTACAATTTGTCACAAGCCTAACTTTAAATGCATCACTAACTTTTACAATTGAAAAGGAAATGTCTAAGTTTGAGGATGACAACACACCAAAAGTTTTTATTATAATAAAATCAAACATGAATTTAAAACAAAAAGCCAACCCAATGAAACCAAACACATTTGCACACAATTTGGGGAGTGTACATGTGGGATTTATTAAATGAAAGCACTCCTAAAATTCTTAATGTGAACTCCCAAATTTGTTGAAAATCACACAACTATTCAAAAATCCATTTGGGGCATCTCCAAATGGCACATTGATTTTCAAATTGTTCAAAAAAATCAATGTGAGCTATAATGTGGTGGGCTTGCATCATGAAAAATAACTTAATGGCCAAAATTTATGGTCATTTGAAAAATCTACTTGCATTTCAAACAAGTAGGTAGAGAACTTATTGAAATTAGTTGAATTTTGAAAATTAATGCACAATAGTGAAGAATTATTTGGTCTTTGATCATTCAATTAAAAAAATTCAATGTATAAGAATTCTATATATGAAATTTTGTTATTACTTTACATTTGTACTTGCATCTAAACTTGACAAAGCAGTTTTTTTTTTTACTTCATTGTGCTTACACCCAAAAACATTGTGAATACATCTTTAAGAAAATTCAAACTATTGGATTTAGTAAGCCAATGATTGAACATGAATACTTTAAACCTTTGTTGCAATTTTTCATATTGTGAAATGTAACCCCAAAAACCATTGGAGCAATACAACAAAATGCGAGATTACTAAACACGTCCACAACCAAGTTTTAACATCTACCAAGTTTGTTACTTGGGGTGTCAAATTGGTAATGTTTATATGTGATATGTGTTGCAAGGTCGTCACATTGGGCAAATACAAGACTAGTGCAAAACAAAGGGAAATGGGCTAGGAATAAAACTAGGCACATCATGAACAAAAGGAAGTGAATTACACCTTGAAACAAAATGGAAAATTTGTGAAAGTCAAAATGAAACATACCTAAGACCTCAAGCAACTTGCACTTCTAGTTTTGGGAGTTTGTACTTTTGTAATGTCTTTGAATGTAAACTAAAAATTGAAAGTAAAAACTAGTGTTCGTTGGTTCTCACTTTTTCATGAAAACCATTGATTTTGGTTTTTGGGGCAAGTTTTGATAATCTCCCCAGTTTTTTTTTTAATCTTTGGTATTGACGTTCATTTTCTATGCAAGTTCACCACATGTTGCAATTGGATAATATCATGTCAGTTAGGTTTCAATTCCTTAACATGGTTCAATATTGAAAATATAAAATCAAGTATTATTTTTGTCTCATGTAAATATGAAAAAATGTCAAAAGTTGTTATGAAAATAAAAATAAAAATCACATTCATTCATTTCAAGGTTATCACCATTACAAGTAGCCAATCATTTTGACAAGTTGTAGTTCACCATGCCTTCAATACTCCCTATGGGGTTCACCAAATAGGTGACATATAGAAGATGGGAAAAACCACATTGTATCTTATTCATGTCATGACTAGTGTTGTTTAGTTCTAGCTTTTCAAAAAAAAACCTTTGGTTTGGTTTTAATTTTTTTTAATTTTGAAAAGAAACTTCAATTTTGGTTTAGGAACTTTGAAAATTTGATAGACCCATGCATGCAATTCCAAACATAGTTCATAGTTTTGGATTTCCAATTCTCAATTTTTCAAAACAAAACCTTAAGTGGGTTTGATTCCAAATTATATCCAATTCTACCTACCTACACGGCCCAAAATTGAAGATTTTCTCATTATTGACATTGTACCACACACACCATCAATGATTGTCATTATGATTTTTAGGTATGATTTTTTCTCTTTCTCTTCTTTCCCATTTGGTGATCTTTGCATGGATGTTGAGTTGTGTTTGTGATCTTCATTTTTGGTGGTTATATTTTTGCAAAATAAGATATGATGGGGTTGTGCACGAGCTTTTATGATTGATAAGTTTTTTACAATATATGTCTTACTAACTTCTTTACATAAGACTTTTGAAGGGATGGGATTCATGTGTATGTTGCTACTTAAAATTTCAATTATTATTATTGATATACATTTGATTGTATTTGGGAAATCTGTAGATGGATCTATAAAAACTTGGGGTGTTGTAAAAATTGATGTTCAAAACTAGAAGAAGATACCCTAACTTTTGGGAAGTATAGAAGGATTGTGAGTTTTGTGTATTCATATAAAAACAAAATTTTGTTTCTAGTTTTCACCACTATTCTTTTAATTTTGGGTATGGCTCCATGTGTGTGCAGTTTTACTTTTGGGCATTTCATATGTTGGCAAAAATTACCATCACATAACTTGCACGTTCATGTGCCATATGTCATGACCATATGTGTGTTAACTATAGCGTATAGTGTATTATGGTAGCGAATATGTCGCAACCCCACTTTTGGAAGAGTGTGAGGATGACACTCACACTCCCGAAATGGGGACTTGGGAGTCCTTCGGGACTCCCGAAACTTTAGAGTTCGATTATAGGGGTCAAAACACCTTGCATTGGGGTGTTATTTATATCATTGAAAAGCTATCAAAATATAGATGTCGAAAATGGGCTCGCACGAACCATTTGGACATTTGTAGCACAAATTATGGTAAAAACAAAGGTTGGCAGTTTGATTCCCGACCTCGGTGTGTGCAGGTGGAGTGCGACATACCATTGGAAAGCTCTTAAGGAGAGCTATAAATTTCATTTAGACCTCATCCCAATCGGAGGTCTGAGCAAAAAGTTATGACCTCACAAAGTCTCGAAAGTTTAAACTATGACAATTTTGGGACTCCTCCTTGGGAGTCTCTGGACAAAAAGCCATTCGGATGTAGGTGCCATGGAAAGGTGTAAAAAACATTATATGGGGGAAGGTGGTGGCTTCCCCTGAGTCCAGGTCATGGTGAGTCTTGTGAGTCCATAGTTGCCCGTGGCTTGTCCTTGCACTAAAAGTGCTCCAAAAAGTGAATTAACCAACTTGTTGGTTAGTTTGACGCAAGTTCGAGTAAGTAACTAAAGCTTGTCACTCTTCTTAGTCCCATCCCGAAGCTTCAGCATGCCCCTCTACCCCTTTTAGTGGTGAGAGCTGGGAGTGTGCTTCGAGTTCCAAGCAATTCTGTTGTTTAATTAACTTAGACAAGGAACTTAGGAGCACATAAGAATAACCTACTCAGGGTTTCCAGGTTTAGGGTTAGAGGAGAGTGGCTCTTCTGGTAAGACCCAAGCTCATGTTGTGTGACGCGTTCCTATGTCCCTTGTTAGACCCACTTGAGGGTCTAAGTATGTTGAATTGTGGAAAGTTGGGACTTGAGGGTCGCTCCCGACTTCCAACACTAAAAGGGGGTAGACGGGCGTGTTAGAAGTCCCAGGATTTGACTAGGAAGAGGGACAAGTATTATCCCACTCGAATCTGCATCCAAAACCAACCACAAGAGGGTTAATTCACATTCGGAAACACCTTTGGGTGTTAGGACAAGTCACGAACACTTGGACACACTTGACTCACCATGGCCCGGATTTGGTGGAAGCCACCACCTTCCCCATATAATATTCTCTGCAGCTCTCCGTTGAGGCTACATCCAAATGGCACTTTTTCCCGGGACTCCCAAGGAGGAGTCCCGAAACTATCCCGGGTTGGAGTCCCGGGACTTTGGGAGCTCATATCTCCTGGCTCTGACCTCCGATTGGATTGAGGTCTAAACCAAAGTTGTAACTTTCCTCAAGAGAGTTCCAACGCCATGTCACACTCTTACAGCAGACATCAGGAAGAAGTCAATTCCCGACTTTTAGTGGTCGGGAGTCAAACTGCCAGTTTGACTCCCGGCCCTTCTTTTGCCCATAACTTGGGCTATTGATGTCCAAATGGCTCATGCAAGGCCATTTTGGACATCTACACTTCAAGAACTTTCTAACCATATAAAGAACATCTCAATGCAAGGTGTTTTGACTCTTGCAATCAAGCTCTAAGTTTTCAGGAGTTCCGGAGGACTCCAACTTCATTTTTGGGAATGTGAGTTTCATCTCCACACTTATCCCAAAGTGGGGTTGCGACACTATTGCACGTATTCCGTGTCCCACGGATGTGAATAGGGTTCATGTTTTCATGGGATTGGCGAACTACTACCACAGGTATGTCAAAGGCTTTAGTGCAATGGTTTGGCCTTTGAACATGTTAAAGTTGGATCAGGAATGGCAGTGGGGTGATGAGCAGGAACGAACTTTTGTGGAGATCAAGGCCAGGTTGGTTATGGCTCCCATCTTGAAGAAACCTATTAGGGGGCGTCCATTCCAGCTACACATTGATTAGAGTATGTTGGGACTTAGACTGGTGTTGACACAATGTGATGATGAAGGGAAGGAGTTTGTGGTGGTCTATGTGAATCGTTTGAACAATGTAGCGGAGTCACACTATAGTTCGTAGGAAGGAGAATGTTTAGCAATGGTGTGGGTTGTTGCACATTTCAGGTGTTATTTATTTGGTACACAATTTACCCTTATCACTGATCACTAACCGTTCAAGTGGTTGATGGAGTCCAATAAGCTTATGAGAAAGCTTACACAGTGGGTTCTTGTCGCAACCCCACTTTGGGCTAAGTGTGAGGGTGAAGCCCACACTCCCAAAAGTGGGAATTTGGAGTCCTCCAGGACTCCCGAAAACTCAAAGCTCGAATTCAAGGATCAAAACACCTCGCATTGGGGTGTTCTTGGTGTCATTGAAAAGGTCTTGAAGTTTAGATGTCTAAAATGGCCTTACATGAGCCATTTGGACATCTGCAACCCAAGTTATGGGCAAAAGAAGGGCCAGGATTCAAATTGACAATTTGACTCCCAACCACTAAAAGTCAAGAATCGACCTCTTCCTGATGTTTGTTGCAAGAGTGCGACATGGAGTTGGAAATCTCTTGAGGAGAGCTACAACTTTGGTTTAGACCTCACTCCAATCGGAGGTTGGAACTTGGAGATATGAGCTCCAAAAGTCCAGGACTCCAACCCGAAACAATTTCGGGACTCCTCCTTGGGAGTCATGGGGAAAAAGTGCCATTTGGATGTAGCCTTGGTGGAGAGCTGTAGAGAATACTATATGGCCGTGGTGAGTCAAGTGTGTCCAAGTGCCCGTGACTTATCCCAACACCCAAAGGTGTTCCCGAATGTGAACTAACCCTCTTGTGGTTGGTTTTGGATGCAGATTTGAGTGAGATAATACTTGTCCCTCTTCTTAGTCTAATCTTGGGACTTCTAGCACGCCCGTCTTCCCCCTTTTAGTCCTGGAAGTCGGGAGCGACCCTCAAGTCCCAACTTTCCGCAACTCTACATATTTGAACCCTCGAGTGGGTTCAATAAGGGACTTAGGAGGGCATCACGTGGTATCAGAGCTTAAGGTGAAGCTCAACTCACTTCTTGGGATTTTGGGATGGCTCCTAAGAAGAACCATAAGCCAACACAAGACTCCATGTTGGAGGAACCCGTTGAAGACCGAGTAGTCTCGTCGGAATCAATTGGGGAGGAGGAACCAAGGGCCCAAGAGGACTAAGATGAGCCTGAAAGTGAGGAAGAGCAAAAGAGCTTGGTCCTATTCACCTCGGAGCAATTAGAAGTCCTCCTCAAATTGAATAGGCCCGACTTTGGTGAGTTGGTGGCGGCTCTCAAAACGAGAACCGCTAGGGGTGAAAGGTTTCAACCGGCCAAGCCTGGGAACTTTGATGGTGTCCGCGACCAAAAGGTTGTGGATGTTTGGCTTGCGGAGATGGACGACTACATACATGTTGCCAAGGTTGGCCGGCATTCCGACGTGGAGCTTGCCCAATCCTACTTGAAAGGCTATGCCGCCACATGGTGGAGGATGATGAGACAAGAGGAAGGGAAGAACCATGGTTACACTTGGGAGTTCTTTAAGGAACGCCTTGAGTCGGAATTTGTTCTAAGGAATTCCAACTACATCTCTAGGTGCAAACTCCGTGACCTTGTGAATGCCGCAAATGAGAACTTGAAGCAATATGTGAGGGCTTATTCCAAACTCATGCTTGAGATTCGACACATGCATGAGTTGGATCGTGTGTGTTAATTTGTGATGGGGCTCCCAACTTGGGCCAAACGAAAACTTGAGGAGAGTTGGCCCACCTCATTATCCAAGGCCATCACGAAAGTGGAGAACTTCTCGGATGTGGGGCGGAATGACAAATCCGGGTTTAAGAAGGACAACAAGTTCCTTCACAAGAAACTAAGGCATGAGGGGGAATGGAACTGGGGGCAAGGAAGCCCAACCAAGGATAAGCCTAAACAATTCCAAAGCTCGGGGTTTAAACCCAAGGGGAACTTTATGAAGAAGGAGGCTCCTTTCAAAGGGAGCCAAACCAAGGGAGATTTTGGGGTGAAACCCAAAAGAGCATGTTTCAATTGCAACGAAGTGGGGCATTACTCCAAAGATTGTCCCAAGTCCAAATTGGGGGTTGGGAGCTTTAAGGTACTTACTCTCAATGCCAATCTAGCCCAACCAGAATACAATCGACGTATCTTCTTGAAGGGGAAGATTGCTAAGCGGGATGTTCTATGTTTTTTGGACATAGGGGCTTCTCACAACTTCATAACTCGAGAAAGTGCCAAAAGGATGGAGCTCCACTTGGAGGAGCTCAAGGCACCCATAGAGGTGCACTTGGCGAATGGGGTTCCCCATCCAACCACATTGCAAGCAAAGGGAGTGCCTCTCCAATTAGGAAATTGGAAAGGAAAGGTGGACATGTTGGTTTCCACCTTGGATTGCATTTTGGGAATGGAGTTCATCACCTAAAACAATGTGCTCATAGAAGGGCACAATAGGTTAGTTAGAATCCCATCTAAAAGTGGGATTATGCGAGTCAAGGCACATGAGTTGCCTTGTGTGGGTGGTCCAACCATCCAATTTATGTTAGGAAAAGCTTGGGAAAGGGAATGTGTGGGAGGTTTTGGCATGATGTGTCATGTGGGTGCTAGATGAGTATGAGCCCAAGGAAGCCACCAAGTTGGTGACTTCCCCCAAGTGCATAAAACAAGTTTTGGAAGAGTTCCCGGATGTGATGCCCGATGAGTTGCCCAAAGACTTGCCCCTAAGAAGACAAGTTGATCATGTGATTGAAGTGATGCCGGAAGTGGCCCCTCCCGCCAAGGCCCCATATCAAATGAGTCATGAGGAGTTGAAAGAACTTAAGGTTCAACTCGAAGAACTCCTCACAAAAGGGATATCAAACCAAATAAATCGCCATATGGGGCACCCGTCCTTTTTGTTCATAATAAGGATGGGACGTTGAGAATGTGTGTTGATTATAAAGTACTCAACAAGGCAATGGTGAAAAATTGGTATCCTTTGCCTTGCATCGATGATCTATTTGATCGTCTCTCGGGAGCCAAAGTTTTTAGTAAAATTGATCTACGTTCAGGGTATTACCAAATCCGGATTGCGAAAGGGGACGAAGAAAAGACCATTTGTCGCACAAGGTATGGCTCATATGAATTCTTGGTGATGCCTTTTGGGCTCACTAATGCACCCACCACATTTTTCACTCTCATGAATGACATTTTTCGCGAATGGCTTGATGATTTTGTGGTCGTCTATAGTAGTTCCTTGGAGGAGCATGCGGAGCACTTCCGCAAGGTGTTCCAAAGGCTAAGGGAAAATAAGTTGTATGCCAAGCTTGAGAAGTGTGAATTTGGGGTGACGGAAGTGGATTTTTTTAGACATAGGATAACTCAAGAAGGTTTGAAGATGGATGATCACAAGGTCAAGGCAATTTTGGATTGAGAGCTGCCTAAGTCGGTTCCCGCCTTGAAATCCTTTTTAGTATTGGCTTCCTATTATCGCAAGTTCATAAAGAACTTTGCGAAGATAGTGGCCCCTTTGACAAATCTCTTGAAGAAGTCCACCGTCACTTATGATTAGGATGAAGCATGCAACGAAGCCTTTGAAACCTTGAAGGGCATTTTGGTGAAGGCGCCGGTGTTGAAGTTGCCCGACTTTGTCAAAGACTTTGAGATCCATTTCGACGCCTCCGACTTTGCAATTAGAGGTGTCATAGTGCAAGATGGAAGACCAGTGGCCTTTGAAAGCAAAAAGTTGAGTGAGACGGAGAAAAGGTGGCCAACACATGAGAAGGAAATGTGGGCGATCATACATTGTTTCAAAACTTGGGGCCATTACATAGGCTCCAAAGATGTGGTGGTGTGGACCGATAATGTGACCTTGAAATACTTCTCCACTCAACCCAAGTTGTCATCCAAACAAGTAAGATGGCAAGACACATTGGCCTTGTTCAATGTGGACATTCGGCACAAGTCGAGAAAGGAGAACATAGTCCCTAATGCCTTGAGCCGGAAACACCAACTTAGAGTGGTGTATGTGGGAGAGACGGAACTTCAAAAGGAAGTTAGATTAGCAAGCCGCCGGGATGCTTTTGCCAAGGAGGTAAGGCAAAGCATCCAAAATGGAGCCAAGTCCCATTTCCATTTGAGAAATGGATTATTATGGTACAAGCAAAATCGACTCTATGTGTCGGAAGGGAAAATAAAGGCCACACTTTTGAAGGAATGTCATGATGGACCGCTTGTAGGCAATGGTGGTGCAAAGCGCACCACAACATTCCTAAAGAAGTCATACTATTGGCCCAACTTGAAGGATTGTGCGGAGGAGTATATGAAGACTTGTTTAACTTGTCAACAAAACCGGACCCTCAACAAGAAGCAAGCGGGTTTGTTGCAACCTTTACCCATTCCCAAAGGGCCGTGGGAAAGTGTGTCCATGGACTTCATGGTGAGCTTAACCCCTTTAAAGGGATTTGATGCCATCATGGTTGTGGTGGATCGATTTAGTAAGATAACACACTTCATTCCCACAAAGGATGAAGCCACAACTCAAGAGACAGGGAGGTTGTTCTTCTCCCACATTTTTAAGCATCATGGCCTCTCAAAGGACATAGTGTCGAATCAAGACCCAAAGTTCACAAGTAAGTTTTGGCAAGCCTTGTGGAAGCAAATGGGGTCGGAACTCAAGATGAGCACTTCGTTCCATCCCCAAACCAATGGACAAATTGAGAGGGTGAACTTGGTGATCCAACAATTCCTAAGGAATTATGTGGTGGTGGATCAACAAGATTGGGTGGACCATTTGGAGTTAGCCGAGTTTTGTTACAACAACTCGGCACATTCCGCAACTGGGTCCACCCCATTCCAAATGGTGACGGGCAAGTCACCAATTGTGCCCATGAATTGGCCAACACAAGGACAACCCTCAAGGGATGCAAGTGAGGAAGTGCTAATGGTCACATAACTTGATGAAGAAAGGAAGCGCTTGTGGGAGTTGGCAAAAGCCAATTTGGAGAAGGCACACAAAAGGTACAAGGATTTTGTGAACAAGTCCCGATGAAAGGTGAAGTTTCAAGAAGGAGACGAGGTGTGGTTGAACATCAAGAACTTCCAGTTGCCAGAAGGTTTAAGTCATAAGTTCATTTGCCCATATGCGGGTCCATTCAAAGTGTTGGAAAATAAACTTTCCGACACTTATAAGTTAGCATTATTGAAAAATCTTAGAGTTCATCCCACATTTCATGTTTCCCTTTTGAAGTCGGTCTCCCACAATGCCTCAAGGCCTAATCGAGAGCATCATTCAAGGCCTCCACCGGACTTGGTTCATAATGAACTAGAATTTGAGGTGGAGGCCGTGCTCAAATTAAGGCAACTGAGAAGGCGAGAGCGAAAATACCTAGTTAAGTGGAAAGGATACCATGCAATAAAGGCTTCTTGGGTGAATGAATCCGATGTGGAAATGCCCAAGAAGCCATAAAAGAATTCCACACTAGAATGGCAAAGAAAAGACATGGAGCGTGATGAGGACATCACCTTTCTTTTAGTGGGGCAGAATGTCACATAAAATGTACCACATCAAGTTGCAAGTGAAATAAAGGCATAAAAACTTCCAAGAGATTGTATCATTGAGAAATTTGTATAAGGTAAATAAAGTTGTCAAATGGCATGGACAAATGGAACTCCTTGTGTAGGCCCAAATCAAAATTGGACTTCTACTTTGGGGTTGAAGAAACTTAGCCCCAAAAGAGGAGGCAAGCAATGTGAGCTTGCGGGGACATGCACATGCCTTAAGTGCATCCCAAAGGGTTGGTTGGTAGTGCGGCCAACATGGGAAATCATGACCTCATTCGCATACTTTAAATGTAACTTGGGACTTGGGTCTTAACAAGCCCAAGTGTTGTTTTTCGTACCTTGATAAGCAAAACCTTTTAGTTAGGGCTTGGTTGTTGTGACCAAGGCGCGAGAGAAGGAAAGGAGTCATGTCAAGTAGTTTAAGTCAAGAGTAGACTTGACTTAAGTTCCTCATGAAGGGAAGAATGAAAAAGTTCCTCCCAAATGAGGAGCTTCGTCAAATTAAGCTAGTTTAATTCTCTTTTGACGAAACATTGGAAGAGGGTTTTCTATAGGACCCTCTTGGACTTGTCAAAAAAATGTTGGAAACTTGGGGACGCCTAAGTTAGTTTGAGACAAGGTCTAAGCCGCAAAAGTCGGCAAAATGGCTAAGGATCCAAAATTGCAATTGTAATTGTGTGAGGGAAAATTCTAAGTGTCAATGAGGACATTGACCTTTTCTTCTAGTGGGGGAGAGTGTCTCAACCCCACTTTGGGCTAAGTGTGAGGGTGAAGCCCACACTCCCAAAAGTGGGAATTTGGAGTCCTCCAGGACTCTTGAAAACTCAGAGCTCGAGTTCAAGGATCAAAACACCTTGCATTGGGGTGTTCTTGGTGTCATTGAAAAGGTCTTGAAGTTCAGATTTCTAAAATGGCCTCGCATGAGCCATTTGGACATCTGCAACCCGAGTTATGGGCAAAAGAAGGGCCGGGAGTCAAATTGCCAATTTGACTCCCGACCACTAAAAGTCGGGAATCGACCTCTTCCCGACGTCCGCTTGAAGAGTGCGACATAGAGTTGGAAAGATCTTGAGGAGAGCTATAACTTTGGTTCAGATTGAGCTCCAATTAGAGTTAGCAGTCGGGAGATATGAGCTCCCAAAGTCCCAGGACTCTAACCTGGGACAGTTTCGAGACTCCTCCTTGGGAGTCCCGAGAAAAAGTGCCATTTGGATGTAGCCTCGGCGGAGAGCTGCAGAGAATATTATATGGGGGAAGTGGTGGCTTCCCTCGAGTCCAGGCTGTGGTGAGTCAAGTGTGTCCAAGTGCCCGTGGCTTGTCCCAACACCCAAGGGTGTTCCCAAATGTGAACTAACCCTCTTGTGGTTGGTTTTGGATGCAGATTCAAGCAAGATAATCTAATCCCTCTTCCTAGTCTAATCTCGGGACTTCTAGCACGCCCCTCTACCCCTTTTTAGTGCTGGAAGTCAAGAGTGGCCCTCAAGTCCCAACTTTCCACAACCCAACATAGTTTGACCATCAAGTGGGTTTAACAAGGGACTTAGGACCGCGTCAGTTTTTATCTTACATGAATATGACTTCCAGGTGGTGCATAGACCTGGAGTTGCAAACCTTAATTCCAATGGTTTGAATCAGAACCTATGCATTAGCCAAGAGGATGATACTTGAGCTAGATGGCATGGTGAGGTTGATGAGGATGTCGCAACCCCACTTTGGCCAAGTGTGAGGATGAAACTCACACTCCCAAAGTTGGGGACTTGGAGTCCTCCGGGACTCTCGAATTTTTAGAGTTCGACAGCAAGGTCCAAAACACCTCGCATTGAAGTGTTTTTGGTGTCATTGGAAAGGTCTTGAAGTGTAGATGTCCAAATTGGCCTCGCATTGGTCATTTGGACATTTGCAGCCCAAGTTATGGGCAAAAGAAGGGCCAGGAGTCAAATTGGTAGTTTGACTCCTGACCACTAAAAGTCGGGAATCGACCTTTTCCCTATATCCGATTTGAAAGTGCAACACGACGTTGAAAAGATCTTGAGGAGAGCTACAACTTTGGTTCAGACCTCGTCGCGATCGGACTCTGCAGTTGGGAGTTATGAGCTCCCAAAGTTCTGGGACTCCAATCGGGACAATTTCGGGACTCCAACTTGGGAGTCCCGGGAAAAAGAGCCATTTGGATGTAGTCTCAGCGGAGAGCTGCAGAGAATACTATATGGGGGAAGGTGGTGGCTTCCCCCGAGTCTGGGTTGTGGTGAATCAAATGAGTTCAAGGTTGCCCGTGGCTTGTCCCAACACGAAAAGGGTGCATAATGAGTTCTAACCAACTTGTGGTTGGTTTTGATGCAGTTTTGAGTAGGTGAATAACTTGACCTCTTCCTAGTCGAATTCCCGGGACTTCTAGCACAACCCTCTACCCCTTTCTAGTGCTGGAAGTTGGGAGCGTGCCCAAGTCCCAACTTTCCGCAATTCTACATAGTGGACCCTCAAGTGGGTTCAACTTAGGACTTAGGAATGCGTCACCTGGGACCCGGGAGAATGGCACTGGCAAGCCTCTTCCCAAATGGGTGATTCTCCTTTTTTTTGGTTATTTCGCAAAGCGGGGTTATCGATACGCAAGGAAACCCACCCAGAGCACCAACATCTGCTCCTTCATTCAAAGGTTAAACCTACAGAACTCCACTGTCACGCAAGTAATAGCCAGAATCTGGGATAACGCCCGACCCCGGAAGGTCGACACTCTCATATGGCTCATTTTAAACCGGGGCCTCCCGATTAGCACATGGCTTCAATCCATGGGGATCCTCCCCACGTGCAAGGTTTGCACAGAGGAGGCCCTTGAATCCCCTCAACATTGTCTCCTCGAGTGTCCCCTCACCAAACAGGCTTGGGAGGCCTTTTATTGCATATGGCAAAAATGGGGAGCGCCCAATGACATCACTCTTTCCTAGCCATTCATCATGCTGGGTGAAACTGTCTTCGAGAGAGAAGATGACACCCCCGGGGTCCAAGGGTACCATGT
This sequence comes from Sphagnum contortum, assembly GCA_963920785.1. NCBI lineage: Eukaryota > Viridiplantae > Streptophyta > Sphagnopsida > Sphagnales > Sphagnaceae > Sphagnum > Sphagnum contortum. Next base: position 9,670,850 of record OY987290.1, on the reverse strand, counting down.
AGGAGGCTTCTCCTACATCAGACAACCGCTTGACATCCTTCGCAGTTTTATCCTCTACTTCCTTTGGACGGAGAGATGCCGGAAGCATTTTGATAACCAGTATTCCTCTAGGAAAATCCTTCAACAAGCCTGGGTTGCTACCGTTGAGGTTGGAATGGCCACTTGGAAGGCCATTAATTCCTTTCGGTCCACCCGGGACCCTAGTATTCAAGCTAGGGTTGATCAAGCCTTTAGGGCGTAATGGTGCCACTTAGGCATCTTTGGGGTTGATTGCGTCACCATCTTGTGGTGCTTCTTGCCCCCCTTGTATTTCTTGGATTTCTTTAATGTTTGATGGGGTTGCTTTCTCCCTCCCCTTCTGGGGGTTTCCTCTAGTTGTCGCTCGATTCTTGTGCAGGAGACTTAGATTCTGCTGAGACTTGTTGAACACCGTCTGCATGGTTTACCTGGTAAACTGATAACAAGCAAATCAACACTGAGAACTAAGCAAATCAACACTGAGATCTAAGCAAATTGCTTTGTCCCGCTGAAAGTTTGTTTCTTATCCAGCAGGCAAAAGTCTGCAAGCGGCCAGATCAAAGACATGCCAAGTTTACACTGAATTCTTATTGGTGGGCCGAATGGGGGGGGGCTGGAGTGGGAGGTGGGGGCATCTAAAGTGTAAAACACTGTCTGTCTGTATACATACAAGGGTTATAATTTCAGTGTATTAAATACAGAGGGTGTTGAATTGGCCTCACATAGGTTCAGAAAATATGTTATGGACAATGAAATTGGTGGATTTGGTGGTTTGATTTTTTTTCCTTATATGTCTTGAGTGAACTAGCAGGTAAATGTGTAGTAGGGATTGGTAGGTTTGTGAGAATTGTAGAGAACCTATAGAAATGTTAGGAAAGGATCATTATTTTCAATGTTATGTGTAGTGTCTGAGGATTTTTTTCATGTCAATGAGATGGCTAGATTTGGTGGTTTGAATTTGAACATTGTACAACATAGTGATATCATCTGGGCTAATACCCCCTTCTTAAGAACTAGGGTACCTATTATTCACTATGAATTGTGGTACCTATTGTGATTTGTATTAATTAGTTTATGGGTGTGCTCATAACTTTTTCACTTTAAAAAAAATAAAATAGCTACATTCAGTGGCCCATCATCAATTTTTTTTGGAACATTGGACTCTCCCTAATGAAAGCACCTCTTTGGACCCCAGTTGCAAAATACAGACAAACATATTCCCACATGACCCTCCTTTTCAGTTTATATACATGCGAGTTGAACTTTGGGCAGACCATGTGGGGTAAAACCCAGGTGCTATTGGGAACATCTTGGGGACAGCATTTTAGAACACTTTGGGAATATGATGGGAACAAGGGGAAAAAAACAAAAATTTCCTCTCCCCCCCCCGCCCCCTCAAAAAGAAAAATAACTGGACTGCATGCTGAGCCTTCTTATTGCATGAAATTTCTCTTTCCAAAATTGTCGGTCACCATTTTTCACCTTGGCTAATGAGAAGGTGCAAAATTTCGGGGACATAGTTATCTTGAGTGAAATAGCAGGTCAATAAAGTTATCTATAAAGTCACCCTGTCTTCACCCTCTCTTTGGGCCTGCTTTCCCCCCCTATCCCCTCTCTCAATGGTATCTCCAAAGTAAGGAAATTTTAATTAAATCTCAGTTGAAATGCATGAAATGCACAAGTTCAAGAGTAATTATAGTAGTCCTACAGGTAGGAGCAGTGAAAATATATGTAGGAGCAGTTGAGGCGCACAGGAAAAACGAAAGACAGGATGAAACTCAGTTTAGCACCAAAATTGGTGGAAACACTAGTTTGGCTCCCAGATATTTTGTTTTGTAGGATTTCGGTTCTTAGTCAAGTGCTTGATGCCCTATTATGTCGAAACTTGTCATTTTAGCCCCCTAGCCGCGTGACTTCACCGATAACTCTAATGTGTAATAGCTATTTACTTTTACAGACATGATTCTAGACATTACTTGTACACTTTTTTTGTTTGGGTTTTTTAAAAAAGGGAGGCACTTTGATCACACCATCACAAAAGAATTATTGGAACCTTGGACATGCCCAAAATAGAATCATGATAGAGATTCTCTTTGCCTACCTTATAAGTTGTGACATTTGAACCTAGGACAAACCTTATGATAAATTTTGGTGGTGTTGGGCACATGTTGCATCACTTTTAAAAAAACAAAAAGGTTGCATCATCATTTTTTCATTGGTTAAACAATAATTAGCATGTAAGGTGATTGCCAACTCATTTATTCCACCCTCAAGGAACAGTTGCCACTTCAGTAGTTTTTCTTTCCTAAGAAAATCTGCCAATTTTTTAATTAATTAAATTATATATATGGGATGAAAAAAGATGCTATTGGGAACACATTGGGAACACATTGGGAACATCAAAATCGAAAAAATAGAACCCCACACCTCCTCCCTCCCCTCTCCTGCCCTCCCCTCACCTCACCTCATCCATTTTGGCCCCCAAATGAAGAAAGATGGCCCTTCCTGGGCGCATCTTGAACCTCCCACAGGGCTGCATGAAAATTATATTCCTTAAAGTGTGTATCATGATTTTTGGCCTGGGCTAATAACCCTTCCAAGAGGGCGGGTAAATATTTGCAAGCTGAATGAAAGAACAAGGGGTTTTTTGGTAGTAAACTGTCTGCACCCTTTTCTGAAAGTGAAGTTTGTTTTAGGGTTCTTTCCCCTGCAGATGCAAGTAAAACAAACCCTCGAAATGCCAAGGGAGGTGCCCACATATCGCCATTTGGTGAACATGTATAAGTCTCCCCACCCAGCTAGCAGCTGACATGACCCAAATGTGTGGCCCTTTGCATCCGGGAGTTGTGAACAGATTTAGGCTCTTTCAGCTTCAAAGACCCATTTGTTCCACCATCATCCATTGGTGTAATGTCCAATTTGTCTGGTACCTCCGATTTTTTTCACATCAATGAGGGCAAGATTCTTTCTTTGACATGAAATGAACAAATTTGGAAGTGCTTGCTTACAGAACTAAACAAATATTTCTTCAAATCTCTCCAGGATACAGATTCTAGCAAACAAATCTAGGAATGAAACCATCTCCTCCTGAATCAAGGAAGATCAGCCTAATCCTTTGGTTGACATGGTATGCATGCCGTCCATTTTCAGTAGTAAAACTCAGAGTGATTAAATTTTATCCCATTGGTCTGCAAGGTATATAGCCAGATTCTATCCAAGGAATTGGATTTCTGGGGGAGGGGATCAGTGACAATGCATGTTTCAGGAATTCAACTTTCTGATGGACCATATCAACTATGAAGTTTCATGTTCTACTGCAACTAATGGCCCACTCCCACACTTTCTTCACTCAATGAAACTCATCTGACAGTTGCATTACTGAGTTCTAAAATAACCCTCCTCACATACCTCAAGTTCAAATTGGTGCAAATACAAGGGGCTGATTTTGTATTTGAAGTTTGCTTGTGACAGCTTGGTTGTATACAAACCACATGATTGAAATTTCTTACATACCTTCCTCAACTTCATTTTGAGAGACCTTTGCAGAATATCTTCGCACTTGAGGATCACTGATTTGGGCTGACTTTGTTCTATTTTGAAAGGTCCTAACCTTGCTTGTTTTAATTTTATTGAATTTTTAATGAAAAATTGTTCAATATTCAATAACTCTTGCAACATAGGTCAAAACATTATGAAATCACATTAGTTCACCCTCATTGATTGAGCACAACAATGCTAAAGAGCACAACAAGAGGCACTTGGGTTTGAAAGATTTTAATGTAACAAGAAAGCAAAACCAACAAACAACCTTCCATAATAAATAGACTAGTGCGGTTTGTGTTATTGAGCCAAGTATGAACTCATTACCCAATCACTTTCTCATTCCACAACCAATTTTTGTTTTTTAGTTGAATTTGCAATGAAAAAAAATTCAAAATTCAATATCTCAAACAATTTAGGTCTAAAACTTATAAAATCACGTCTTTAAAATTCTACTCACTAAACACTTCCAAGCAATATCAAGAGCATGCCCCAATTTCCTTTATTTTTAGTTCTTAATGAAAAAAATATTCAATATTCAATAACTCTTGCATTGTGGTCTAAGACAATAGACGACTTCCTCAGTGTACCCTTACTCATTAAAAGACTTTCCAACAACACCAAAAGTGTGACATGGGTGGTATGGTTAGGGAGATCTCAATGTGACAAACTAAGCAAACAAAATATTTTTCTTTAACTATACTACTGGGTACTCGTTAATTGTTTCAACCAATTAATAACTCTTGTTGTTGTTCTATCTATGTACTCCAGCTATAAAATATTTTAAAATCTTTTGGTGCATTCAATCTTTTGCCTTCCAACATGTTATATTTTTAATATTGAATAAAATCTCATTACTTTGCAAATTAACGATGTTTTTAAAGATCGAAAAAGAGGTTGGGGTTGAAAGAAGGCCCCCCCCCCAAAGGGATCATTTTGACGAATATTTCTATTATATAAGCAGAATTATATAAGCAGTGTTGGGCGGGTATTTGATATGTTGAATGACCTCTACGTTTGGGTATTTGTAAAATGGGAAGTAAAAGAATTAAAACTCGAAGTCAAAGAATCACAAGTTTCGGGTATTTGAAAAAAAATCAGAATCAAAAAACTGCTGTCGATTCTGGTTATTTCAAAAAAACCTCACAGAACTGTCGGGTTTCACGAAAACCTGGAAAAGAGGAGCTAGCCAGGTTTTTGGGCGGTTATTTTACTTTTACAATTTGAGATTTGAGTTTCAGGACCTCCACAGACGGACAGACGAGATCTGGGTTTCAAGACCTCGATAGACGAACAGACGGGATCTGGGTTTCAAGACCTCGACAGACAGACAAATGGGATCTGGGTTTCAGGACCTCGACAGACGCACAGACTAACTAAATTAATATATAGGATTAGTGTGGCTTGTGGCATTGGTCAAGTGTGAACATGGCCTTGACAATATATTTCAATTTTGAAATATATATATTTTAAAATTAATTTCCAATGACAAAATTTATTCAAAATTCAAAATCTTGCCCACTTTAGGTCTAAAAATTAGAAAATCACCTCCAAGGAATCCCATTCAACAAGGGCTTTGCTATAGTACCAACACACACATATTTTCCCCTAAAATATTTAGTTTTGATTCTTCAAATTTTTGTTCACAATTGTTTTCAATATTCAATAACTCTTGCATTATATATGTTTAAACACTACCAAACAACCTTGGCACATCCTTACTTGTCAAGAATTCTCCAATAATACCTCGAGAATGGTGAAAGGTGCCTTGGTTTGGGAGAACTTAATGTGACAAACAAACAAACCACCTTTCCTTTATTGCTTGTGCCATTAACCTAAGTGAGAACAAGACCTTGATGATAAAGTTCAATTGTGAATTTTTTCGACAAACGTGAACCTATTTCTAATGACAAAATTATTCCAAATTTGATATCTCCCCCACCATAGGTCTAAAAATTACAAATCACATACCTCCAAGAAATCCCACTCATGAAGGGCTTTCCAACAATATCAAGAGCTTGCCCCAATTTCCCTCAATTGATTTTGTTGAATTTTTTTTTTGACAAAATTGTTCAATATTCAATAACTCTTGCACCTTATGTCTAAACCAAACTAGTGCAATGCACCCTTACTCATTGAAGCTTTTCAATACTACTAAGATCACAGGTTTGGGAGATCTCGATGTGAGAAACAAACAAACTACCATCCATAATAGATGGATATTACCTCTTTTTTTTGGAAGTGGATACCATTGCATTGGGTGCAACAAGGTTGTTAAACACTTTCTCCCTTTGTGATGAAAGTCCTTCCATTCCTAATATAGTTATGGGTCTCTAATTACTTGTTGATCCCCAATGACATGAATTGGTAACCACATATCATTCTAGTATAACACAATAGAGCATTGAACTCATAACCACTTGACAGATGGCCATAAAGTTTTAGGGATTGGGATATTTTCTTTATGTGATATGCAAGATTATTCTTTTGTCATTCACTTGGTTGGTGTTTCTATTTGGAGTTGATTTGGATAAACTTAGAAATAATTTATTGTGTTCCATTCACAATTGGCATTGATGGATAACTTTCTTTTGATTTAATTTTAGATTTATTACTAGTGATGGCCTTAGAATATTAATGTGGCTTTCTTGTCTATTTGCAATCTTGACTAGTTTGGATAATATCTGTTGACATCATCATCACACGATCCCATGTCAACAGTAGTTTGATTTGAAATTCATTCGTGAGCTCCCCATCGTAACCTCATGATCACCAAATTTTTTACAGTCCTACCTTTCAAGGCTCCCATCTTCAGTAACAGAGAGCACTTTGCCATCATCATCAATAGTATTCTTACATTGTTTTTTTTTTCTTACTATGTCTCGTTGATTACTTCTTGTGTGTTCTTTTTCTTGCTAAACATTTCTTCTTCTTCCTCCGTGTTGATGCTAGAATGAAAAAGAAATCAACTATCTTGTTGATTCTTTAAACTATGAATGAGTTTGAAGCAACAAGCCCACTGATTGTTTCTTGCTACAACATGAGTTCAATGTTTTTTTTTCTTCTTTTGTGGCATGTGATTGCAATGGGGCCCAATAGCTCAAGATTGGCATAAGTCCAACAAAACCCTTGACAACTTTGGTTTTGCCAAGAGAATTCGCTAGTATACATTGCAGATGCACTTAGAAGGTTAGGTGATCTACAATCCCACCCCAAACCCCACAAAATAACAAGCCTTCTTGGGTTGTGTTTGGATTCAGAAAAATAGGACGGATTAATGTCTGAAACGAAAAAGAGAAAAAACCAGTACACTATGTAAATATACATAAGTAAAAATTACATATTTGAGTGGAGTTTCTGATAATTGATAATCCAGCATATTTTGTTGATCTTTCTACATGAGCGATTCAGCAGCAATCGCCAGACAAAAATTGCAGGCGGACATGAGACAGGTGCAAAAAGAACTATGAAACTTATTTAATAAATTTCTGAACGACTTTTGCATTTTGTCATACGTACGTACATACGTTATGATGCACACTAGGTATAGTAGGTATATATCACGAGCTTGTAATGAGAATTTTTCTGGCACAATTATGGAAAGTGATCTACTGAGATACACCATAAATCGAGAAGAGTATTTAATGATAAAATATTTTAGCATTACTAATTGAGCTGGAGTGGTTGGTGTGTGTATAATGGGGAGTTGCATGGTACAATTGTTGGAAAGCCCATTGTGCATGATGGAAGAGCAGTTAATGCATCTTAGCAGCAACTTGTTTCACATGCATTTGTTTACATCTTGCACATGGTGCCGCAATTTGTGCTAAATATCTCCCAGGTACTCTAATAGTCACACTTAACCCTAAAATCTTCACCTAGGGGCCAGCGATACTTCAATCGACGACTACTAAATGAATGGGATAGATTGTTCCATTTTGTGATGTAGAGGATTTCGCCAAATTTAGCTATAGGTCAGAGAGGAAAGTAAAATATTTAAGAATTCTGCTATATTTTTGCGACCTATTGGAACCTATGCAGCACAACGCGCAAGGGCAAGGGGAGGGCTGTGACCACTTAACACACAATCAGCTAGTGAATCTGACGTAGCCAATTTTGGCTACAGTTCAGATAGAAAAGTAGAGTTTTTTTTTTAAAACCCTGCTATGTACTAGCGACTTGCAAGGAAGTAAGGTCTAAATATTGGGATTCAAGCTTTTTTTCCTTGAAATATGGTGAATTTGAGGGATTTTCCCCCTAAAATATTTTGTAGAAGTCACAGGGCCCAGGTTTTTCTTTTGGGTCAGCAAGTGGCAAAATCTCACCACAAAGAGAAAACAACTGGTCTGAATATGGTGAATCCAGACATTTTTCCCTCAAATTTTGGTGATTTTGGTGCACTTTTTTCACAAAAATCCTCTCAATGAGTAACACTAGATTTAAAACTGTTTTTTTTGCCAACTGGAGAAAATTCACTCCACAAGAAAAAAACTGGTCACAGACATGTTCATGTACATAGTTTTTCTGTAGCTTCTAGAATTTTGATATGAACTTATACAGTAGGGGTGAACCACAAATACTTACACAGACTAACATTTGACCCCCTTCCCACATAGTAGCGGCCACATTTACATCCTGTTACGTCACACTCACTCCATGCACTTGGCTTCGCTCTGTTCACATACTCTAGTTTGGCTTGGCATAATGCCCATGTTTTATGATGGGTCAGATTCAATTGATGTTTTCACTGTAATCATTTGCTCTCTTGGATCTGGATGTTGAGTCCAAGATTTTAAGCATCCTGATCGCCATGAAAACTGAAAAACCTAGAACATTGGAACTTCAGGTGTTTGCTAGCTAGTGGTCATATGTTTGTGCGGGTCGCCCCATATTGGACGCAGTCAGTAGCCCCAAGGTTGGTACTATCTTATGAGGGGTGTCGGTTGGAACTTACAAAGTTTGAACTCTAGAATTTAAAGTCGCAGAAAAAACCTGCAATTGTTATTTGGGGTTGGCAGGGTTTAGACTCTGAACCCAGCTGCTCCTATGGGCATTGGGTAGAGTCCATTCAGTGACATGAGTGGCTCCCCCCGCCCCCCCATTCTGTTCTTTACTTTGGCACACAGTTCCATGTAAGCAAAAAGATACCCTCACTCACTTTCTTTCCTTGAGGAAGGCACAGAGGCCTTCATGCACAGGCCTTCCTGGCTGTTAATTGTGAACTTGTCCTGGCTGACCTGTGGAATTTTGTGGCTATTTCCACATGTTCTGACTCTGTTTTTCGCCCCTCCTCCTTGGAGTCACTCATGAGTCATTTATTGTTTTAACCTATGCAAATTATCTTTGGTATCCCAAAAAAATTAGCACACCAACTCGTATCTCTAGTGCAGAATCCATATACACGCTAGGTGAATTAAGAGTTCCACAAGATCTTTAGCATCATCACTTCACCCACATCACCCTTGTCCCTTTGGAATCTGAAGTAGGGGTTTTAAAACAATATGTAGCCACACTAGCAGCCTTTTTACTGCTGGCTATACATAGTCAAAAATAAAAAATTAAAACTTTAAATGCTAAAATCAAGTGCTTGTAAAGATTTTCAATAGCAAAAATTCTACCTAATTTTAAGAAAATTTTCTAGACTTGTATACTTGGTTCAAATAAGTAGCTAGAAATATAGAAGATATATATTTTAATTAACATTTATCTCGTATCCAAATTTGGCTAAATGCTCCAATGGATGATTACAACTTTGGTTACATCACAAAATTGACCACAAAAATTTATACACTAGCAATCGGCACCAGAGAAATTAGCCAAATTTGACTACAGGTCAAAGAGGAAAGTAGAAAAAAATTTAAGTGATATGCTTGAACCTGTTGTGATAATTTCAGAAAACATTTCCTTGAAATCTGGTAACTTTTGAACAATTTTTTCCACAGAAATCTTTTTCATGAGTCACACTGGACTTTTTTGTCAGAGTGGCCAAAATTTGCACCCAAAAACAAATGCTGCTTTGGATGCACATTTGGTAGGTAGTAAAATTTATAACTTTCACACCAAGTGCTAACTGTTACTTTTCTGCACAATGAAACTCACAAGATATAGACTTCTGCTTTTTTCTAAATTTGCATATTCAAGTTATGGGAAACTATGTGACACATGAGAGATGTCCTCACATCAGAGTCTCACACTGTACTCAGTATGTGATTCCCATGACCACTTTACAATTTGACAACTTCATTGGCACAGAAGACTGGCCATCTTCCCAGTTTTCAAATTATGTTGGTGTAATACTTTTCAAGTTTGAAATGTAATGAATGTGGTAGGCAATATCCAAAAGAAAAAAATCATGACAAAACAAACATATATGCAAAATAAAAAGGGTACCAGCCTAGAAAATCGTATGAAGCTGAAATATACGTGTGCACCTGCTCTTAAAATCATATATGTGAAAATTGTACTAAAAATGAACCCAGACTCTCGCCAAAAAGGCACATCAAGACTTGGGGCAACACATACAAGAAGAGATTTGATCTTAGGATCTCCTTTGAGTTCCAGGGTCCCAGCATGGGCTATGCCAGCTAGCCATCACCCCCTGGGATGCCAACCCGGCTTTCATTGTAAACTGAGTCATCAAGAGTTACTTTCCAAAGAAAATTTCCTGAGGTGGAGATAGGTGCCCTGAGGATTCAAAATTCATTGGATAACGATTAACTGCCCCTCAGGCTTGAAGAATTAATAGAATTTTGCTGTGAATTAGAAGGGTTTGAGCTAGCGTTGGCAAGTTCTGGGATTTAGGTAGGTTGGGGTATGGGTTGTAAGTTAGGTTGGAAATGTCATTGAACATTAATTGGGCAACTGAATTTTTTCCAAAATTGACTTAGAATTTGAACTGGTTGTGTTACTTATTTTTAACTAGTTCAAGTTCTTTAAGAAAATAAGTATAACTTTATTTTTTTTAAGTATAAGCTTGACCAAACATTATGGACATGTTATTACATTTGATTGATTGTACATAATTAATATACCATAATCTCTATTTTGAAATGTGTGTACGAGTTGAACCAATGAAAAAAATGGTTTAGTTTTGTGTATTGAAAGTGAAACCAAACCTAGTTTTAAATTGAATCAGTTTTTAATTCTTTATAAAAATGATTGGAACCAGAGGTTTTAAAAATCCAAAGAACCTGTCTCAAGACCAACCTGGGAAGGTTTCATCAAAAACAAAAAATAGTTAAAACTAAGATTGGTCTTGTTTGAGATCAAGAACAAAACAACACTAGTTTGAACAAGTGTTGTAACAATATCCGGTTTCTAGTGTTAAAAGAGGGGGTTTAGGGTTAGGTTTTTGTGACCCAGACCTGAGCTCACATCTTTTTGTTGAACTGGCATAAAAATTGGACATTACTAGATCCGAACCTGAAACTGGACTGTTTAAAAACAGTTTAAAATAAGCAAGTAGTTTTCTTTTCTTTAGTTGAAAGTAGGTTCAACTTCAGAGTTAAAGATTAATTTTATTAGTTAATGAATTCCATACCAATGTAGACCCCAATTTTAATTTGACATAAAAAATTTTATCTATATGATATCTAATATAGGGGAATGTATAATGTCTGCATGAAACCAGACTCAGATTTGAACCAGACATGGAGGTTCTTGAATATCAAATAAATTGTTAGAATTGAAACTGCAAGGTTTTAAAATGAGACGAAGCGGTCTCAAACCTGCACCCCAAGAACATCGAATATTTTCAAAGAATCAAAACCGGGAAAGTAAGTTCTCTTACAAAAGAAGAACAGCACAACACTGGTTTGAACCCTGTTTATAGGACAACAGGTTCAATTTTAAGCCCCACTTTCTGAGATCTCCTTTTCAGTAAAATTTTGTCCGTTAGCAAGTTTTTTGGTGCAAGGCGAAAGATCAGCGTTATTTGGGTTTTCTAGCCGCCAAAATTTGAAACTAAAAGAAAATCACCAGATTTCTGTGTAGTTTAAAGCCCTACCAGCAGGGCACTACACCTGCAAACTGAGGGCAGTGCCCAAAGTGAGCACCTAACTTAGGGCCACTTTAGACAAGGGTCCATGGACCAAAAGCCCAGGGACCAATTTGAAGCAAATTGGATCTTGAATTGGACCCTTCTTCATATTCATAAAAACATTTTTTCCTAAGGTGCAGTGAGTGTGTCTAGAGGCTTGGAGTCCAATTGAAGAGTCCAATATCAAAAATGTGTGATTGTCATGTGAGAGGATTAGGTTAACCTTTGGTATTTATTCTCTTCGTCTTTCTTTTCATGGTTTTCTTTTTGTCTGCCTCTTTTTTAATTAGTATTCTTACTACACACAATGGATTATCATAGGCACAAGATACCACCATCACCAAAAGAGAGGGCAATGCCTAATCCACAAATATTGATAGTAAAAACACGTTCAACAACCAACTTTTGTCGAATTCCAAAGAAAAATGTAACAACATTTCAACATTGAATTGAGAAGTATTTATATCATCTAAACTATTGACCGTGAAGAATCAATTCACTCCAACTTCTCTCTTGAGCCCAGTAATTGAATTATGGCAATTCTCAATCTCAACTCATAACCCATAGGATGAAATCTTTTCAATTCCACAGCTCACATTTTAAAAGTTTGTACATAGAGATGATGGCAGCCCAAATTGCCCATTGCAAGTATGTCTCAACAATCCCACAATCCTTCAAGTTACACATCAATTCCCTTCAAAGCTCCCACATGAATGGGTACTCCACCACTTTTGTCCCAATAATACAACATTTCTCTCCACCCAACCCAATTGCCCTAATAAAATCATTTTTGAAACCCTTTATTTTTTTTATTTCCATTATCAAAATCTTGTCTCCTACTTGAAACAAAAGTTAAATTCCTAGTATGAATAAATGGGTAAAGTGCTTGGGGGAAGAACATGACCTTGGTATCTAGATGTCACTGACCCTTGGAATTTCTTCTTCTTCTTCCAAAATGTAATAGAAGTATTAGGCAATGTAGGAAGTAAAGAAGAACATGCATTGAAATTGTGCAATGTTGCTCCACCCGCTAGCCATCATGCACCTTGTTCCATACATGAGCAAAGGTACCAAATCCACTGTGGTTGATTTTCACCACCAAATATCCAACCTAGGTCCATCCATATTATTAAGAACCACACATGCCCCCTTAGATCAATTTTTTTTTAAATATTTTAAAATCTTAAAAATTTGTCTTCCAAAAAAACATTAAAAATCTTTTTTTAATACTATTATGTTAAGGTGTATATTTTTTTAATCCAAAAATATGTCATTAAAAAATATTTTCAAATTGTGTTTTTAGTGTCCAAACTACTTTAAAACTACTTTTAGGCAACTTTTAAGCAATGGTTACAAAGCCTTGAAAATCCTTATACATGTTTTTCATTCATTAGATTAATTCCAAATTTGTATGATATGTACATAATGTATCACAATAAAATTTTATAAAATTTATTCTATTATTATTATTATTATTATTATTATTATTTTACAATCCAAAGTTTAAAAAATTAATTAATGGTTATAACTGCTAATGGTACATGTTAGTATGACTACACCCACATGTGCCTATTTAGGGTCAATGCCAATAATGTGCACCACCCCAAATCCCTACACCCCAAATATCATAGATCATGTAATTGAAAATGATTCGATCCTTAATATGTGAAATTGACAAATGATTTGTTATTCAAAAATCTCCTGAGTAGTTAAATCCTAGGTGAAATCACTACTTGACGCACCCCCAAACTCCTAAAGAGACCCAAAGGTGGGTCCAAAAATGAAATAATGGGAAAAAAAAGAGTTGGGGCACGCTCCCTAACTTACAACATTTCAAGAGTAGGAGGCCATGTTGGAGTTCCAAGATGGGATTAAAATGAACTCACAAGCAAGAGTTCAAGATAAGATCAACATGCACAACCAAAAAAAGAGGGCGGTTAGTGCAAGTCAAATGGAAGTGGTGCGATGAACTTAATAAAGACAACTTCAACCACAAGTTTTACACAACTTGCAACCTTTGGGAGGAGGCACCATTCCCCTTCCTATAGTATATTACGTGCCTTTTTGTGGGGACTATATCCAAATGTCACTTTTCCCTGAAATTCCCAAGTGGGAGTCCCAAAACTGGGAATCTTGTTGTCTAAAAACTTTGGACACTCATATCTTTCTCAAATAATTTTTTTTTTTAGGGTGCGAGGGCACTACCTTATAGCCCTTGAAAATATCTTTCCAACGGTGTTTAACATGTTTCAATCGAACCTCATTCGACTCCTGCTTTCAAAGGATTTATGGTTGGGAGTCAAATTTCCAATTTGATTCTCGCCTCTTCTTTTGATCATAATTCATGCAAATCAAATCTAAATGAACAATGTGAAGGCACTTTAAGCATCTATGTTTCAAGACCTTTCTAATGGTATCCTAGGGGCCCAATTTGATGTTTTTTTCCTTTCCAACCAAGGCCTTAAAATTTTGTAATTCTCACACAAATGCAACTCCCAAAATGGGGGTGCACTTGGGAGTCATTAAGCTTCATACCTTGCACTCTCCCCTATTTGTGACAGTGTGTTTCACACCTAAACACATTTTCAACCTCAAGGGCCCTTGCATTTCACATAGTTGCGAACCCAATGTTAGAATTGCAACATTACTATTGGACCATAACATTCTTCAATCATGTTTTTACCTTATAATTCAACATCACAAACACATTTGTTGAACAAACCTACTTTGATACCTAAAGAAAAGACAATGTTTAATCCACAAATACTGATAGTAAAAACACAATTAACAACCAACTTTTGTGAAATTCCAAAAAAACATGTAACCACATTTCAACATTGAATTAAATATCTATATCATTTAAACTATGTGACGCGCTCTTAAGTCCTTTGTTGAACCCACTCGAGGGTCCAAATATGTAAAGTTCCGGAAAGTTGGGACTTGAAGGCCGCTCCTGACTTCCAGCACTAAAAGGGGCTAGAGGGGCATGCTAGAACCAGGATTAATTAGACTAGGAAGAGGGATTAGATTATCAAGCTTGAATTTGCATCCAAAACCAACCACAAGAAGGTTAATTAGCATTCGGGAACACCCTTGAGTGTTGGGACAAGCCATGGGCACTCTGACACACAAGATTCACCATGGCCCGAACTCGGGGGAAACCACCACCTTCCCCCATATAGTATATTCTGCAACTCTTCGTCGAGGCTACATCCAAATGGCTCTTTTTCTCGGGACTCCTAAAGAAGAGTCCCGAAAGTGTCCCGAGTTGGAGTCCCGGGACTTTGGGAGCTCATATCTCCCGACTATAGAGTTCGATCAAGACGAGGTCTAAACCAAAGTTATAGTTCTTTCCAATGACATGTCCCACTCTAGAATTGGATGTCGGGAAGGGGTCGATTCCCGACTTTTAGTGGTCGGGAGTCAAATTGCCAGTTTGACTCCCGACCCTTCTTTTGCCCATAACTTGGGCTGCAAATGTCCAAATGACTCATGCGAGGCCATCTTAGACATCTAAACTTCAAGACCTTTCCAATGACACCAAGAACACTCAAATGCAAGGAGATTTGACCCCTGCAATCGAGCTCTAAATTTTTGAGAGTCCCGGAGGACTCCATTTTCCCACTTTCACGAGTGTGAGTTGCCTTCTCACACTTAGCCCCAAAATGGGGTTGCGACACTGTGGACCATGAAGAATTAACTCACTCGAACTTCTTTTTTTTGAGCCCACTGATTGAATTATGGTAATTCTCAATATCAATTTATAACCCCAGAGCATGAAATCCTTTCAATTCCACAACTCACTTTTAAAAAGTTTGTACAAATAAATAATGACAACCCAAATTGCCCACTTCAGGTTTGTCCCAACAATCCCAAGATTATTTAAATTACGCATCAATTCCCTTCAAAGCTCCCACTTGAGTGGGTACTCCTCAGTGACGGATGTGACAATAGCATTGGAGTTTCCAATAATATCTTTTCCAACATTAGAGTTTCCAATAGTATCTTAGCATTAAAGTTTCCAATAATATCTTAGCCAACATTGGAATTTCCAATAGCATCTTAGCATTGGAGTTTCCAATAGTATCTTAGCATTGGAGTTTCCAATAATATATTTTCCAACATTGGAGTTTCCAATAACATCTTAGCATTGGAGTTTCCAATAGTATTTTAGCATTAGAGTTTCCAATAATATCTTAGCATTGGAGTTTCCAATAATATCTTAGCATTGGAGTTTTCAATAATATCTTAGCAGTATAAATAGAGGACCTCGAGACTTTGTCCCTCACTCTTGTCAACACCAGTTGTATTTACTCTTCCAATATCAATACTACTTCTAGCTTTCTTTCTTTGAGTGTTATTGATTCTAGTTCTGAAGCTTCAAGTGTTATTCCCAGTTTTGTGTTAGTTGTTGTGTTATTGGTTCTAGTTCCGAATCTTTCAATGTTATTCCCAGTTTTTGTGTGAGTTGTTGTCCGTAACAGTTTGACGAGAGTGCATTACCAAGATGGGTGATGCTTCCAACATCCAGATGCACGACGTGGTTGCCATGCTACAACAGTTACAACAGGAAAACGCCAACCTACGAAATGCCATGGAATAGTTCCAAGTTGCTCACACTCCAGTCCATGTTCCAGTTCCACAAGCGCCAAAAGAACCTCGAGTAAGCTTGCCAGAGAAGTTTGACGGAGATCGTACAACATTTCAAGATTTTGTCAATCAAGTTCGACTTGTTTTCCGTCTCCAACCACACAGATATGCAACAAAAGAAACACAAGTTGGACTCATTGGATCACTGCTCACCGGAAATGTGTTATCTTGGTTTTCGTCACTATTAGAGAAGGATTGTCCACTTCTAGCAGACCTTGATCAATTCTTGGAAGAATTCAACAGAACATTTGGAGAGAGAGATCGAGCCCTTATAGCAACAACAAAACTTTGAACACTACAACAATGATCACGCCCAACTTCAACATACGTTACAGAATTTCAACAACTTGCATGTGACCTCGATTGGAACGACACAGCTCTCATCACCATGTTTCGATGGGGACTCCACGATGATATCAAAACCTTGTTGCTAAACCTGCCCAAACCAACTACTCTGTCGGAAGCCATTACTCAAGCAATCGACTACGACAACCGGCTGTTCGAGCAACGACAGGAGCGACGACTGCTCTTTGGATCATATCGAGCGGATTACACAGCTCCAACCCGCCAAACATCCTCAAGCACTTCGACCCTAAAGCCCATGCAAATTGACACTTCGAAAGTTAGGAAGCTAACCGAAGAAGAGAAAGAACGACATCGCAAGGAGCACTTGTGTTTTTATTGTGGAGGCAAGGACCACAGCTTAAACAATTGCCCTTTGAAACCTCAGGGGCCAAAGGCGCACAAATTTCGATACACCTCAAGCACTTCTAAGCCAAAACAAGAGGAAATCGAGTCGAAAAACGACAACAGCCAGCCACATTAGGGACCATGCGGCTGACCAGTATTCCCACGTCATCAGGTCCTATCTTATCTTCTAAACCTTCTCGTTGTTTTAATATCCCACTTAAAATAGATTTTCATCCACACAACATAAAAGTTAAAGCCTTGTTAGATTCCGGAGTCTCTGCTTGTTTTATTGATAAAAATCTTGTAAAATGTCATAATCTTCCTATAGTCCTCATAAAATCCCCTGTGGTAGTAGAGGTTATTGACGGTAGACCTTTGATTTCAGGAGATGTCAGTCACGAAACTAAACCCTTAGACATTATCCTAAAAGGGCACCAAAGTACTATTGTATTCAATATCATTAATTATCCCTCTAATCCTCTTGTCTTAGGTCTCTCTTGGTTAGAGATGATTAACCCGGATATAGATTGGAAAAAGCGAAAATTAACATATCGAACCATAGTTTCTCATATTTCGTCTAGACACCCTAAGAATGTTCCAAACCTATGTCCTTACCAAGTCCAAGGTTTCGCGGTAGAAGTTCCGTTGATGGTCGGTGCCCGAGCCTTTATGAGGGCTGCCAAGAATGGAAATATGTTTGCAATTTATGCAATTCCGACATCTCAACCTATTCAAGAACCAACCAAGTTACCAGCAAAATATGAAGAATATCAAGATGTGTTTGAGAAGAAGAACGCTGATACACTTCCTTGCATCGACCTTATGATTGTGGCATCGAACTCCAAGAAGATGCGCAACCTCCCTTTGGTCTAATCTACAGCCTCTCCCAGAACGAGCTTGTTGCATTACAAGATTACCTTCATGAAAATCTCGCGAAGAACTTCATTCAACACTCCAAGTCACATGCTGGAGCTCCTATCCTGTTTGTTAAGAAAAAAGACAACTCCCTTCGGATATGCGTGGATTATCGTGGACTAAACAAAGTCACAATCAAGAACCGGTATCCATTGCCGCTTATTTCATGACTTCTTGACTAACTCGGTCAAACAAAGATCTACACCAAGCTTGATCTTCGTGGAGCGTACAACCTAGTATGTATCAAGGAAGGTGACGAATGGAAGACGGCGTTCCGAACTAGGTACGGACACTTTGAATACAATGTCATGCTTTTTGGTCTTACCAACGCACCTGCTGTCTTTCAGCACTTGATGAACGACATATTCCGAGAATTTTTAGATGATTTTGTTGTATGTTATCTCGACGACATATTGGTTTTCTCCAAGAATGAAGAAGAGCACATCAATCATGTCTGGCTAGTATTGGAGAAACTGTGCACTACTGGACTATACACCAAGTTGGAGAAATGTGTTTTCCACCAACCCTAAGTCGAATTCTTGGGCTACATCATTTCTGGAGAGGGTCTATCCATGGACCCACAGAAAATTTGGACAGTTATCAAGTGGAAGAGACCGGCTACCATTCGAGACGTACAATGCTTCTTCGGTTTTGCGAACTTCTATTGAATCTTCATCCAAAACTATTCCAAGATTGCCACTCCATTGACCCGATTGACTTACAAAGACAAGCTCGAGTGGAATGCCGAAGCAGACCAAACATTTGAAACTCTGAAGAAGGCATTTACAACGGCGCCTATTTTGATGCATCTTGACTTCCAGAAGCCATTCTTTCTAAAAACGAATGCTTCTGACTTTGCCCTTGGAGCGGTCCTTTCACAACCCGACAAAAACAGACGCCTCCACCTTGTTACGTTTCACTCACGAAAATTTACTGCTGTCAAGATCAATTATGAGATTCACGACAAGGAGCTTTTAGCCATTGTCGACTCGTTCTAAGAGTGGCGTCATTTTCTTAAAGGAGCTCAACATCCAGTCACGGTCCACATCGATCACAAGAACCTTGAATACTTCATGTCTGCCAAGGTACTGAATCGACAACAAGCTCGTTGGAGTATATCACTTTCACGCTTCAACTTTGTCATCACATACCGTCCCGGTTCCAAGCAAATTCAATTCGACGTTCTTTCCCAACGAACGTATCTTGCACCAAGGGAAGGAGATGCAGCTTATGACCAACAAAAGACTACCCTTATCAAGCCCGAGCAACTTCAGTTGAAGATCGTACACACCACAACTTCGGTGGATGCATCTTTTCTCCAAGATATTTGAGTACGTTTAAACTTTGATCTTTTGGCTTTGAAATTGAAGAACAATGTTGGCATCTTCAATCTTAGAGAATTTCGAAGTCCAGGCTCAGATTCAGAATCCCTGGATCACCCTACTTCCAGTTCATAGGGTTCCAGATCGCATAATGTTGATCCAAGATTCCAGTTCCACAACGGGCTGTTATACTACCAGGGATTACTTTATGTCCCTGAAGGTCCATGCCAACTCCAAGTGCTCCAATCTCGACACGACTCTCCATCAGCTGGACATTTTGGTTACAACAAGACTATGGAGCTAATATCCAGAGACTTTTGGTGGCCCCAAATGTGGAAAACTGTGAAGGACTATGTCACGACGTGTGACACCTGCTCTAGATCCAAGTTCCCTCGTCATCAGCCATACGGGTTACTCCAACCGCTGCTGATTCCAGAAACCCCATGGACATCCATATCCATGGATTTCATTATGGACCTTCTAAAGTCCAAATCTTTTGATTCAGTTTTTGTTGTGGTGGACCGGTTGACAAAGATGGCACACTTTGTGCCTTACAACAAAACTATCATAGGTAAAGAAATGGCATGACTTTTCTTGGAGAATGTGTACAAATATCATGGACTTCTCGACAATATCATATTTGATCGTGGTACGCAGTTCACGTCCAAGTTCTGGCAATCCCTGTTCAAGATCTTACAAGTGAAGACCAATCTATCATCAGCATATCATCCTCAAACGGATGGACAAACCGAACGAGTGAATCAAGTATTGGAGCAGTATTTAAGGTGCTTCATCAACTACCATCAAGACAATTGGGTGGATCTACTTCCAGTCGCAGAGTTTGCCTACAATAATACATTTCAAGAGTCCATCCACCAAACTCCGTTCTTCGCAAACTATGGATATCATCCACGATTTGACTCTTTGAACTTGAGTTTGGCAGAAAATCCGGCTGCACAAGATCTGGTCACCAGACTTCTAGAAATCCACAAAGACATGAAGGCAAGGCTTGTGGAAGCTTAAGAGCGGCAGAAGAAAAATGTAGACAAATCTTGAAAGCAGAATCCAAACATTTCGGTTGGAGATAAAGTTTGGCTTTTATGTCGCAATTTGAAGACTCGTCGACTGAGCGACAAACTTGACTATCGTCGTCTTGGACCTTTTCGCGTGAGTAAGCAGGTCAATGAGGTAGCATACAAGTTGGACCTGCCATCATTTATGAAAATTCATCCAGTGTTTCATGTTTACTTGCTTGAACCATATAAAGAATCGACTATTCCAGGACGGTTGCCAGCACCTCCGCCACCAATCGAGATTAACGGAGAAGAAAAATTTGAAGTTTTTAAGATCATCAACTCTTGCATCAATCGAAGGAGATTAAAATATCTTGTACATTGGCAGGGCTATGAAATAAGCGAGCGAACTTGGGAACTTGTTGTTAATCTTGTTAATGCTCCCAAAATGATCAACAAATTTCATCATCAGTACCCAACAAAACCAAGTGCCAAAGATATTTGAATCCAACATGTCTGGATCAACACCACACCATGTAAATATCACATGAACTTCTTGTAATAGATTTTTAGTTTCTGTTTTTGATAAGATAAATAGAACAGCTCGTGGGAACTCGTTGCCTGAAGGGGGGGGTGATGTGATGGATGTGACAGTAGCATTGGAGTTTCCAATAATATCTTTTCCAACATTGGAGTTTCCAATAGTATCTTAGCATTAGAGTTTCCAATAATATCTTAGCCAACATTGGAGTTTCCAATAACATCTTAGCATTGGAGTTTCCAATAATATTTTTTCCAACATTGGAGTTTCCAATAGTATCTTAGCATTGGAATTTCTAATAATATCTTAGCCAACATTGGAGTTTCCAATAGTATCTTAGCATTGGAGTTTCCAATAATATTTTTTCCAACATTGGAGTTTCCAATAGTATCTTAGCATTGGAATTTCTAATAATATCTTAGCCAACATTGGAGTTTCCAATAGTATCTTAGCATTGGAGTTTTTAATAATATCTTAATAGTATAAATAGAGGACCTCGAGACTTTGTCCCTCACTCTCGTCAACACCAGTTGTATTTACTCTTCCAATATCAATACTACTTCCAGCTTTCTTTCTTTGAGTGTTATTGATTATAATTCTGAAGTTTCAAGTGTTATTCCCAGTTTTGTGTGAATTGTTATGTTATTGGTTCTAGTTCCGAATCTTTCAGTGTTATTCCCAGTTTTTGTGTGAATTGCTGTCCGCAACATCCTCACATACACACCACCACTATGTCACAATAATACAACGTTTCTTAATGCACCTCCAAACTCCTTGATAGACTCAACTGTGAGTTTAAAGGTAAAAAATAAAAAAAAGGATAGGGAGTTATGTACGTTGTCGCAACCCTAGCTTTGGGCTCGCGACTAAGGCAAGGGGTTGCAAGGTTGCGGGAGTCAAAAAGGAAAGAAGCCCGGGAGCAAAGGCAAAGGCATTGGAAGGGTGCGGGCCAAGAGGAAGCCCGGGAGTCATCACATACTCCCGGGAGTCTAAGGAAGTGCGAGGGAGTGTGAGGGAGTGAGCACTCACACTCCCAAGGCAACTCCCATTTTGGGAGAGGGAGTCCCGGTGGACTCCTGAAACTTCAGAGTGCGAGTTGAAGGGTCAAATCTCAATGGATTGTTGCGCTCTTGGTACCGTTGAAAAGCTCTTGAAACGTAGATGTCTAAAATGGGCTCGCATTGCTCATTTGGACATCTCAAACACAAGTTATGGGCAAAAGAAGGGCCAGGAGTCAAACTCCCAGTTTGACTCCCGACCACTAAAAGTCGGGAATCGAGGTCTTCCCGAGATGCGATTTGAGAGTGCGACACGGCGTTGGAAAGCTCCCGACGAGGGCTACAACTTTGCTTCAGACCGCGTCGCGATCGGACTCTGCAGTTGGGAGATATCGGCGTCCAAAGTCCCGGGACTCCAACCCGGGACGATTTCGGGGAAAAACCCATTTTAGACATCTACGTCTCAATAGATTTCTAATGGTATAAAGAACTTTTTAATCCAATGAATTTTGACCCTTGCGATCACCTTTTGAAAATTTGGGAGTCCATTAGGACTCTAACTCCCAAAATGGGACCCTACTTAGGAGTGTGGGTTCATTCTTTTACATTCCCCTACACTCCTATGAACATGAAATGTGATTCCGGAACTTCACTTTTGGCCTTAACCTTTGCAAGCCCTTAACTTGGTCACGAACCCAAGGCTAGGGTTACAACATTTTTCTCCACCCAACCCAATTGCCATAATAAAACCACTTTTGAAACCCCTTATTTTTTCATCATTTTCTTCAACATGTCCTTACATTATGCAACATGATTTGCCTACACCCAAAAAGGGCTATGGTGTAGCAAAAGAACAAGGCTTTCTACCTTGAAAATTCCATGGAGTTAGGGCATTCATCCCTCACAAACCTCCTCACTAGAACTTATTGCAAGAAAAACCCACAACAAACATACATCAACAAACTTGAAAACTATCAAGACAAACAAATATGGAAAAACCAACTCAAATTTCAATATAGGAATTTAGCTTCTCAACATAAGAAGCTCGTTCTCTACATTTGCCCTCCATCAATCACCAACTCCAAAATAATGCAAGATTCTTGTTTGATCAACACCAAACATTGTTACAACCATGAAGAAAACAAAACAAAGTTCATTCACATGCAAACACCAAAACAACACTAAAATGGAATGAACAACAAATGAAACAAAACGACTGCCTCACCGCTTCATGATGATCAACTATCCCTTACTCTTGGCATTTTTCGCCAATCCAAAATATTGCAACTCATCATCCATTAGGTTATTTCATCCATACCTTACTTGGGCCTTGTTTACATCAAAAAATAGTTGACACATTTTCAAGTCACACCACAACTACCTTCTTGCTTGGTGTTGTTTTTTGGAATGGGAACTAGTTTTAAAATCTCTTGTAAATTTAAATCCCCTTCTAGTTGTGAAAATTGATGTTTCAACCCTCCACTTTCTATCCCACCTTTTAATTCACCTTCATGTTGTGCCTTTGGAAAGGTTGAAAATGCACTCCTTCTTGCAATCACTTTGTGAGGATTCACAAAACCAACCATGTCAATTCTAAAAGTGGTAAAAATTGGAAGAGTTACAACAACAATATGCTCAATCCATAGCATGTCTTACATGCTCACACCAAGATTAAAAAAAACAATCGAAAAAGTGAAAAACAAAAAAATGAACAACCTTGGACCCTAGCTTACACTTTGATTCTCCAAACCATGAGCTCTCCTTTAAGCTCTTTTTTTGGGTCTAGACCAATTTGGTTTTCCCTCCAAAATTATGCCATGTAGACGAAATCACAATTTGATTTCTCTTGGTCAGGACCCTTCTCTCAAGGCTTTGAGACCAATTTAAAGCTCTTGACCAATAAGAATGCTCGATTTCATTGGACCCTGCTCCTTGGACCCTTGTCTAAAGTGGGCGTCAGTAACACCCCATTACTAGCGCATTATGTGGCCGATAAGAAAAGCGAGGCTAGCCCGCTCTCCTGCCATAGGGGGCCCTGGGGGGCCTGGCAGGGCACAGGCGGTCTGTGAAATGGAATGGCCGCTGCTGAGGTTTCTACATATTATATTCCAAAATTTTACTTTCATAATTTTTGTGGCCAGATTTAGCTAAATTGTCTTATGAGTGATGACCACTTCAGCTACATCAGACAATTGAAACAAAAAGCACTGATCCCAACCACTTGAGGTACTTGATTCTTGCTCTTGGCGTCCCATTTAACCCCTGAATTTAACAACAGCCCAGCCTGATCAACCCTGCCACTTCTCTTGTATAGGGCCCCCTAGACTAAAACTGACACGCCTATGTACATGTTTATGTTGTAGAGGATGCCATATGTCCTTCACGTAATGGTTACAAGGGAAAGGGCATTAACATATGATCACTACTAACCATTCACACATGGTCCACCATTGCCCCCCTAATGAACTTGTCAACAGTCTCCCCCAAATATGAATCAGTATTCCTACCTAGTTCTCCAGGGAGAACATGAATCACACGGTTCTCTGCAAAACCATGCCAGACACAAAACGACAAGCCCTGTGAAGTTCAATGGGGTAGCATAGCGTCATATGCATTCTCCAGATCTTCTCTCTTGCTTAACAGCAACAGGGCCCAGCCTTGGCCTCTAGATCCTTGCTCTTCTTCTTTCTCAGCAACCTGGTGTTGCCTCGTCTGTATTGCAGTGCTTGATTGTTGATTCACTTGGTTTTTTTCTTGTGAAGTAGGAATTGCCAAAGTACTTATGCCATCTCTCTCATAAGATTTCCTACAGTTCCTTCTAATTCTTCCTTGGAAAGAAAAAAGTACACAGTGTTGGTTTTGCTTGCATTACATTGTTTCTTGAAGTAGACTTCAGAAAAAGTTGTTACATTGATGAACAAATAATGATAAGGGTTTTGGGGGTTGGCAGGGTGAGTGGGCAAATGTAGAATTGTACTATTTTCTGTAAGTTAAGAGACTTATGATGTGAAGGGACCTGTGGGTTTCACATGGGACAGTCTTTGAGACCTCACACCCATACCTCATTAGGTATTGCCATGCCCCTCCTAATCCATACAAATTGGGGTTTGCAGTGTCAGGTCGGGGATTACTTGAAATGCTAATTGGCATTGTAGACAGTAAGTAGTGTTATCACACAGGAGCTCCTAATACAACCCCCCCTTTCACCTTTGAGGTCCTTTTCAGTGTCAGGGATGAAAGGGGGCTGTGATTTTACAGGCGATTAATTGTGAGCTGATTGTGAAAGCCCAATTAGAGAATGACTAACTTTTTCCCCATGTGCTCAAAAGGAGCAAAAGGATGTGTTGGAGTCAGAATGCTGCTGCCCTAACTGGAAGTATCTGTGAGAAGGATATTACTCAGGGGCAGCCATGTGAACTGGGATGGGTTGGGTTTCTCTCCAACTTCATATTTCTGCAATGAACGCCAGTCAACGATGCGGATGAAACCCAACCCCACATTTCTTCAGTCACTGATAAGAAGCAGCAGGGAGGCCAAGCACAGGCTCCCTGCCAGGAGTGTCCCATGACTTCCCCATGTAGGAGGTCTCTGTTCCCTGATTCTCTCCCCCGACCCCCCTGAAAAACAATAGAAAATCAAAATATCCCCAACACTTTTTCCAACTATGTAACCGGGTTGATGGGCTACTGCAGACAGCTCCAGTACTGAAGCATGATGTATAACTATACTTTTGCCAACATGAAGTAATAAAATATTGCTTTGTGTTTGCAACCCACTCAATAGTTTAGTTTTTTTTTTTTGTTCTGTTTTGGTGCATGGTCAATGAATCAACTAGCCGTGCACTGTCCCAACAATGTTTTTTTAATGATAAAGGCAGGGTCATTGGGATGAGAAGTCCCCACCCAAACTGAAATTGCTGTTTCCAAAGTTGCCAGTGTTTGAATTTGCAAGTAGTAATAACAAGGGGTGATAATTTTTCCATGCCATCCAACTCTACCATTGAATACATTTTTGTCTGAAAGTGGCCCAAAAAGCTTCCCTCTAAATTTCAGTACCCGTTACCAAACTCCGTATCTTGCGAGCAGCTCGTGATCAACAGTATTGTGATTGCAGAATTACCCACAATTTCTTGACCTTCATTTTGTTTGCTCCCAAAAACAAACAAAAACCTGTCAGACAGTAGCAACATTCAACATCTTTGATCCTTGTGAAAGGTGTGGCAAGAAAATGATCAATTGAAAACCTGTGCACCAGGTGGACTAAAACCCGTTACATACCCCATTGTTGTTTAGGGTACATATGATGGGCCAAAGTAAATGAGCACCCACCATTGCACATCCACTTCAGTGTTAATTTTTGATAGAGGATATGACAATTCATTTGACAGGCTGCATATTGGATATTAGTAATATTGGCGGGTTGTTCACAGTTTTTTGATGGGCAAAATTTGAAAACAACGAGTTGGAAATAAGCACAGTGAACTGGTTACAGAATTGAAAGGCCATGGGTTTCATTGTTGTTCATGACAACTTCACAAAGTGGCTTCACACCATATGCATTACAGGTAGGGTTTGCATGAGTGGGAGCTGTGGGAAACACAGAACTTTTTTCCGTAAGTTGTCCATATCAGGTAAAATTGAAAAAAATCATCCATCATTCATCAGAACTACAAGATCCATCCACACCAGGTATATCGGTCGATGGTGACCTCAATCACACAGTAGTCTCTGTGGGAATTGAAGAATTTTTGTTGTCATCATTCTACAGGATGTCACACGACAGGCTATTTTATATAGCTGGTTTTTTTGATGGACTGGAAAAGTTGTTCTGGTTTTCTTGAGGAGTAAAGGTATCTTTTGATGTGCATTGGTGGAAGCTAAAATTAATCCTAATCCACTGGATGCCAGTTATGACACAGTTATGTGTAAACCTCAACTGAGTTAATATCCGGCTTCACCCTGGTAAGAACTAGGTCATACATATAGGTATACAGGGAGGAAAATAGGTGACTACTGCTGGGTAAGTAGATGGTTTGTACATAGGTTAAGGCTGTTACCACCTGTCTACTAATAACTCAGAGGGTTGTTAATAGGTAGGTATTAAAAAAAGCAACTGAACCACCGAGGTTAGCTCAGGAACTGAAACCCAACAGAAATTTGTTTCCTGACTACTTACCATCCATCTTTCATGGTGTGCGAAAGGTGCTGGTTCACTCCATGTTGGGATCAACCTCTGTTGGAACTGCTCCTTCTTCGATTCAACACATAGGATCTCTACAAACAAGAATTGAGGGGGAGGGGAAAGGGGGGGACTCTCCCATTGTGGACAACAATGAATTTTGCCCATCTAGCCCTATGAGAAAACTTTTGTTGCAACTTTTGTAGATGTGTGCACCCAAGGGGATGACCTAATGGGTGAGACAACAAGAGATATAGAATATAAATAGCTGGTAAGTATCAGCAACTCATTCCTTTCCCCTCAGAACTTCCAGTACGTACATTATTGGAAGCTTTTCGCCAATTGACTTCTACTAAAGCTTGAAGCAAGTATACCCCACTCTAGACGGCACTTGACAATTGGCTATCCAGCATATGTTTGTCTGTTCTGACTTTAGCATGAATGGCTGCTTGTTATTCATTTTTCAATATGACTTGGATTTTCCCAGGTATTTTTAGAGAAATGTAAATAAAATTCAACTAGCCCTGTCATTGGCCAGTACTCTAGGTAGAAATTAAATAATCTGAAACTATGGTAAACCCTCCACAGAAGACTCCTTGCCTTTGGGTCCTGATTGAGCATTATACATCCATTTTTCATATGTTTTCACATCCAGGCAGCCAGTGCCAGGTAGAGAAGGGAACTTCTTTCCCATCCTTGCTGGAGCTCTAATAGCCACATGGACACATTGAGTGTCTATCTGGCCAACTACATGGTGGGAAAATGTATAGTTTTTTAGAAATGTAGGAAATATGATCAGTTTGGATTTGTTAAAGGAAACTATTCTAAGTCAGAATTGCAACTACATTCCATCGTCATTACTCAAGTTCTTTTGCAAATGAATTTTATTTAAATCCAATTTTTGGCAAGATGCAATGGGGCTACAGTGACCCAGCAACCACCAGTGCACCATCCAATGAGTGCCTGTTATTACTCAGTTGTGAATGAACCTCAACTGAGTTAACGTTTGGTTTCATCGTAGTAATCAATTCTACAAGAAATAGGCCTTGTACATAGGTAGATAAGTAGGGAAATAGGTAACTATTAGGTAAGTAGATGGTTTGTACATAGGTAAGGGCTGATTTTACTATCTACCTACTAAAGTAGTAGGTAGGTAATTCAAAAAAGGCAACCGAGCTAACTACCATTGTTAGCTTGGGAACTGGAACGCAACAGAAAACTATTTCCTGACCACTCGCCATCCATACTTCATGGTGCACTACTGGGTGTTCATTCATTGTGGTCCCTATTGGGGGAATCAAACCCTGACTAGAAAAGCCCTGCCCATTGTAGCATAAAGCCTAACCTACACCAAAAAAACACTTTATTCTATAATATTGAATGCAAAGATAAATCTTACACCCTAAAACAAGGGGGTTGTATGGAGATTCACCTTCTCCAAATAGGCATAGACCATGGAAACAGAGAACATCTCCACTTTGGCAATTAAAACTAAGACACTAATTTTGATCAAAATTCAAATAGCTAGTTGTTACTACCTACATGAACAAACAATTTAAAGCATCTTAACAACATTCATGCATCCATATTTCAAGCCCATCTTAGAAAACAAGAAGGGAATTAAAATACAAGAAAAAAATAGTTTGGAAGTTGACAATATTGCCATGAGCTAGCTTTCAGCCATTAGATTATCACTTCAAGCTTCAACTTTTTACATTGTATCAAATTGTAGCATCCTCCTAATTCTAAATTGCTACTCCAAAAGGAAAGTTGTACAAAGTGAAAAAAATTGGTTGAACATGCAATGACAAGCTCCAAATTCATGGTTGATTGATTGTATGGTTTTATTTTCATAAAGGTTAACTTTAAAAGAACATGTTCATCTTTAATAGAACCACTTATTTGCACAACAAAAAGATTAGCCAACTTGATGTATTTTAAGAGTTTGTTTTCAAGAATCCAAAAGGCAATAAGGGTTCTTCACAATGTGGTTACATTACAAGGAATTTGCATACTAACTAATTATTTCAATTGTAAATTTTTTTTTAGTCATAAATGTCATATGCCATTGCTACAATGTCTAATCACCTTGAACAAATTTTGTAAAATTTTAATCACAAAAGACATGATGTGACAACTAATCAAAATGACAATCACATTGAAATGCAATTAACACCAACTTTTCATTTCACTAACATGAGATGGTCATTTTATGATTAGTTTTTATAACAAAAATTTGCAATGGCATATACCTATGTGATATAATCATTTGTGAGTAAAATCTGAGGATGTTTCTTGATCTTTTTTACCATTATAATGTTGACATGTGGCAAGCTCCAAATTGAAAAAATGGCCTCACATGGGCTACCTAGTAACCTAGGGCTTAAGCAACATAGCTTAAAAGCCTAGAAGATAGCCTAGTCTAACTAGGCACATTCAAATAGGTTGCAAGCATGAGGATTTGAACCTCTCACTTTCACATTAAAAGTCCAACCCTAATTATTGCATCATTTTTTCAACAAGTGATAATTCTTGTCATCGCATCATTATGAACATTTTTTCCTATTCTTGCCTATCCTAAACATCTAGCTACCTTAAACTACCATACAGTATTTTAGGCTATTTCTAAACCATTATATGTGATACTTAAGTTATTTAAAACTAAGCTACTCTATGTTATTTAGACTTTTTCACTTTAAATTATTCCCAACTATTTAATCCCAAGCCATTTCAAACTATTATAAGTTATTTTTAAAAATATTTTAAATTAATTTTGGTTATTTTTAATCATTCTAAGTTATTGTATCTTAAACTACTTTAGATTATTCTATCTTTAGTTATTATTAGTTATTTTGCCTATGTTATTATAGGTTATTCTACCTTAAGCACCATGTGTATTGTCCAAAATGTATTTCCTTAATAACACCATCACAACATTCAACCCCAACATTATTTCCACATTAATGTACAAACATATTAGATTTGGCAAAGGGTATTGTGGGTGCATCCAATGCCATTTTCATGAGGAGGGCAATATTCAAAGAATACATATTTGACAAATTGATTGTAGATATCCATTTAGTTTTGATTTATTGCACAAATTTTTGTTGCCCTTCATTTCTATGATCTATACCAATTTGGTGAACTTAAAATGTCTTTGGGTTATGGTTAAAGAAGCCATATAAACATCGCAAAAGATTTTCAATGTGGGACCAATTAGGTAGTTTTGAATGGGTTTGTATTATAAGATTTGTTTAATGAACCATAAAATGCACATTGGTGACAAATGGAACATATAGATGTTGGATTTGACCTATCATTTTTTATTCAAGGCCTTAGAAGGTGTCAACCTCATTAGCACCAAAACACACCAACCTTGAATCAATGTTCTCTTGTTTTAAGTCCCCTTGTGTCATCGAGGAGTTCATGATCAACAAAATTAAGCTATCGACCCCATATATAGATAACATTTGCTACACATTCAACAACAATGGTCTCGAACACCAATCCTTCACATTTGCCCAATTTGCATTGTACACGGTTGTGACTTCATCAAAAGTAAAAGAAACAAAATTAAGATTCTAGATAGTAAGTTTAATAACCTTTAAAACTTCACTTTGTATGTATCTGGAATCTCCCAATTAACCCCATCAAACCAATATTTCTTGGTGTTGAATCAAAGTTTTTAAAACTCATATAAGGGTAAAAAATCCTCGTATAATTAATCATTGGCTTACTTTTATTTAGTATGTTAACAATTTGAATAAGTTTATGATTGTATTCCAAATGTTGTTTGGCCAATATTCAAATGTTGGAGGACATTGGTTGTAGAAAGTTGATCCTAAGTAATTTTAGTGTTTACATGCATACATTTTGGATTGATGACTCAATAAACCACTAGAAGAAAACCCCCATTTTTCAATTATGTTTTTCAACTTGGGTTCAATTATAATTATAATTGAAATTGGCACTTCCAATTGCAAATTATTATTTTTCAATTGGTTTCCAATTATTGACCAAAAGAGTCAATAAGTACAAGTCAAAAATGACATTGCAATTGAAAGTGATAGTCACACATCACCACCACAAGAATAACCATTTTTGACCATTTTAGTTGTAAATGACATATATCCACCATTACAATTGAAGGTTGTTTTCAACTATAACCTCCCATTGGATAACTTCATCCATTGACAAATCATGACATCATCAAAATTTGAATTGTTCTTCAACTATATTCCAATTAAGCCATTGAGTTTAATTTTGACTATGTTAGTTGTAATTTCAATTATATTACAATTAGGTTAAGCAAATAGTCTAGCTACTAGTTTATTGACATGTAGCTCAAACATCTAACAAGTAGTTTGTTGACACGTGGCCCACATAGTGCTACATATCACCTAGGCCAAACTTATACCTAGGTTAATTAGACCCAACTTAGGTGAAGTTCAAAACTAGGCTAGGCCCAAATCACCTAAATTGAGGCCACCTAGGTTAAGCCTAGACCTAGGCCAAGTGCCACATAATTAGTAAAATCTTATTTCATTTTAAATTTAGCTTTTAAAGTCAAGCTTTTGTGATTGGTTCATCCCAAATGGCTATTCCAAATTTTAAAAATTTAGTGTTTTTTTAACATTTTTAATTCACCTCTTTATATAGTTTAGAATCTTATCATGGAAGAAAAACGATATGGGATAAACATTTTAGTTGCAACCTATGTATAATCTAGTTGTAACCAAGTTACAATTTGACTAGTTGTAACCCAATTGTAATTTAGTCACACCTACTTATAACAACTACCTATCTACTTATTTGACTAGTGCTTAACTACTTATGTAGCCTAACCTAATACCAATTACCTAACTTACTATTTATTAATTAACCTAGCCTATTAAATAGTGTAACATATATGTGGCACCTAGGTTGGGCTAAAACTAAACAAGGTAACACCTAGGCCTATATTACCTAGTACCAATTTAAACCCTTGCATATGTAGCTTGAAGATTTAATAGCTATT
Source organism: Sphagnum contortum (assembly GCA_963920785.1). Classification (NCBI taxonomy): domain Eukaryota; kingdom Viridiplantae; phylum Streptophyta; class Sphagnopsida; order Sphagnales; family Sphagnaceae; genus Sphagnum; species Sphagnum contortum. The sequence goes on along the minus strand of OY987290.1, from coordinate 9,638,930 downwards.
AATAGTTTAAAAATACCTATTAATAATAACTAATAAATACCTAGAGGTAGGTACTAGTTACCTACTTAAGTACTTTTATAGTTAATTAATAATTAGTAAGTAGGTACCTAGTAGCTAACTAAACATTAGCCCTAATGGCTATTTACCTAATATTACCTATGAAGGACTTAGATACCTACACTACTACAAATCATGGTTTTTTAAGAGGTCAAATTCACTAATTTGTCATTTTTGACTAATGAACATATACATTTTGACTAAGGCCAGGGGTTTGAATGACACATGTATTTTTTAATTGATCAACTTCATTATAGTGATTTATTTGACTAAATACATATAGTCAAATTATACAACTTTAGTCAAAATGGCCAATAATGTTTACTCAAATTGAACATTTAATCAAAATGGTCTTTCATCAAGTTGAACATTTAGTCAAGATGGCCAATGTTTTTTAATCAAATTCAACATGGTTTATTACTTTATGTATCCACCTCCTACCTACTCACCCACCTATTTACTTAGTTAATTACTTACTTACCTGTAACCCGCCCACCTACCTAAGTTAATTACCTACCTACATACCTACCTATTTACCTACACCTTTTCACCTAAGTCTAGTTATGTACCTACATATATTTTTTCACCTTTGTGCAATCTACTTACTTACCTAATCACATGCCTACATATTATCTATTTACCTATCCACCCACCTACCTATCTAAGTTAGCCACTAAAAGTAGCCTCATAAGAAACTATAACCCTAATCCATTCAAACAAAAGTTATGAAACTTAACAAGTTTAATTTTAAAATATGAAGTTATGAAGAAAGATCTACAACCCCGCAACTAGGATCACTGCAAAAGGTTGCAAAGCAAGTAGTGGAAATCAAGTTTAACTTTGAAACATTATCATTCATCTTTGAACAAACATTGTTCTTTGAACATCACAATACATGCAAAGACTTGCCACATTGTGCTTTTGAGAGTTTGACAACAAACATCGCCTTTGGGCAAAACTTTGACCACCATAGCTACCATCTTCTTTCGATCCACTAACCTAACCCAAAAAGGTGCAGGAACCCAACTCAACCAAAATCAATGGTGTTAATTATTTGGATCTTAAAATAGATGGTCATGATTAAACCACATCTATTATGTGCAGGAAGATGCGTATCAAGAAATGTGCAGCAAAATGGGTTCAAGGAATGCCTTTTAAAAAAATAGTCCTCATAATACCCAAAATTTATTATTTTCATCAAACATATTGTATTTGCCATGCCCTAGAAGGGCAATCAAAATGGAACAAAAAAAGTTAAAATATTATTCCTAATTCCAATGGCCCAAGTATAAGTGTATTTTTCCTAATGGTTAATTTCCCACCAAAAAATTAGTATGCATTTGTTTACATTATTAATATTCCCTTCCCAAGCCAAATGCCTTGGGCATCTTAAAAAATAAAATAAAAGTTAAATGAAGCCTTCAAGGGTTCCTATCAGGTTCCTTTGTTTTCTTGGCCAAAAAGTGATTTTCTTGAAATATTTGGTTTAGGAACTTTGTAAGAACATCAAGGCTTGTCCAAATGATGACTAAGATGCACCATCAGAATATTCATGAAGTGCACTATGTAGAAATACAAACAAAACAACAAAATATCATAATACAAAATGAAGAATTGGTCATGAATCCAACCTCTTCAAGGAAAAAAAAGGTGTGACGTTCCTAGTAGTACCACCCAATTGTACATACACTCAGGGTAGATTTTGGGTAAGCCAACATTACATTAAAATGTCTACTAATAGAACATAACTACATGTTGTTGGTTACCATGTAAAATATTTGTTATAAGCTTACCATTTTAGGCAAGTAGGTAGTTACTTCTTATCCTTTGGTTCTTGAACTGTATCACATGCATAGACACTTGAACTAACTTGGACATATAGAAGATTTTCTTTTAAATGTCATGTGATTTTTGTTTACACATTGGTCTTGAACATAGAAGCCCACATCAAGTGTATGGAATTAAACATCAATAATTGCAACAACATAGTTAAGGTGCAATTAATTTGCCTTGGACAACTACCAAAGAATTTGTTTTGTTGGGTTGTTTTCCATGGATTTAACTTAAAATTATCACATATTAGATAGGTTCTAGAACATCATGTTCACAATTGTCCAATTAAGTCCTTGAAACTATTCTAAAAATTGACATAACCTACAAAACAACCCCATAAGAAAACCAAACTACAAAATAACACTTGGATATACATGCAAAGTAATTTACTAGCACTATGTTTAGTTGTTGTAGAAGCAACTTGAGCCTCCTTCCCAAGAATGGAACATGAGATGTGGTTTGTAACCAAGTTTTTGACTTACTTGTTTCCTTGTTCATTCAAGTCTACCACATCCTTTTCAACCTAGACCATTGAAGCTAACTTGTTAGGAAGGTGGTGTCATTAGGTGTGTGGTGTTTTGTAAATGTTGTAGAAAGCTATTGCAAGTGTGGCATCGGGCATGACAATGTTATACTACAAGGATTATGTTCCTTATCATAAGTATTATTGATTAGCTTGCTTGAAATGTGGCCCACAATAATGAATCTTCTTTTCATTTGAAGTTGATCCAAGTCCATTCAACCTATGCTATATTTCTAGTTCTTCTTCTACAATCAATCATTTAACATTGATTAAATCAAAAGAAACATAGTTTGCCACATTTAATTCAATATGATATAGTCACATGGCTTCACCATCATGCATGTAAATTGTTGTCATAAATCAAATGCTAACCTAGCAATTCATGCACCTTGCAATTTTTTTCGATTCATTCAATAACTAAACATGTTCTTCTTTTATACCCATCTTTTGTGCTAATAAAGTTAGGTCTTGGTCAAGGTTTGTGAAGCCCCAACTAGACTATGAAGCCCCAACTAGACCACCAATTAGGGTGTAGTCTTTGATTACAAACCTTGCATTTTTTGTTGGTTTTGGGGTGCTCCCCAAGACATGTTGGGTGGTAAGTATGTAAGCAACTAGTCATAGCAACATCAAAACAATGATACCATTGCCCACATATACCACATTTGTTGATGATAATCATATTGGGATTGTCACCTTGGGGCCTATCAAGATGTTAGGTTTAGGCCATAATGACATGTTTCCACCTTTTTGCATTTGTAGCAATTGTTGTGAGATTTTTACCTCCTCCTTTTCCAAGTTTGTTAATTTCGAATTTGCTATAGCAACATTATTTTGAAGGTTGACGACCTCCATTTGTGCATCATTGTATGCCACTTCTACCATGGTGGCTTGTTTAACCTTGTCCTCTAAAATCATTTGCTTGATTTCCAATCTTTGCTCCTAACACATATTCAACAATCCCACATCTACTTTAGTGCCACAAATTTCATATTAATGCATGTAATAGATATAGGCACCCCCAACTATTCAATTGGAAATGCTTCCACAATGTAATAACCATCTAATTCCACATAGCCCTTGTGCAATTAGTTCTGAACTACAATCAAGGAGTAAAAAAGACATTGGATGGGATATAACATCACTAAAATGTACTCCTTGTTGCTGGGCTTTTGCTAAGACTTGCTCAACTTCTTTTTACTTCTACTTGAGTTTTTTTCATTTCTTTATAATTGTCATCAAAGTTGAATTTGATGCCCAATAATTTGTTGGATGTAAGGGTTTCATCCACTTTTAATGACCTGATCTTGGACATATACAAAATACATAATTCTTTCTTTAACTTTAGGAGCTCACTAACTTTTTGGATGTCCTTAGGTGACACTTTACTAGGGCACTTATTCATTGACGCGCTCCCAAGTTCCTTGTGGACCCACTTGAGGGTCCAAGTATGGGACAATGCGGAAAAAGTGGGAACTTGGAGCCGCTCCCTAGCTCACAACACTTGGAGGGGTAGAGGGGCGTGTTGGAGCTCCGGGATAGGACTAGGAAGATGTGACAAGCTTATTCACTCACACGGGCCTGCACAAAACCCACACAAAGTGGTTAGTGCATAGTTAGAGCACCTTTGGTGCTAGGACGAGCCACGGGCAACACGGACACACAAGACTCACCACGGCCCGGACTTGGGGGAAGCCACCACCTTCCCCCTTATAGTATACTCTGCAGCTCGCGGCGGGGGTGGCATCCAAATGGCCATTTTGTCCCGGGACTCCCGGGACTCCCGCGTGGGAGTCCCGAAATCGCGCATTTTCGGGACTCCCGCGACTTTGAGGCTTCGTAACTTTCGGAGCAGACCTCCGATCGACTCGCCGTCTGAAGCAAAGTTGTAGGTCTCGTCGAGACCTTTCCAACGGTATGTCGCACGTCTCCTGCACCCAAGTATTTCGGGTCGATTCCCGACTTTTAGCGATCGGGAGTCAAAACCGGCGGACTCCCGGGAGTTCGACTCCCGGGCCTTCTTTTGGCCATAACTTGCGTTTCAGATGTCCAAATGAGCAATGCGAGCCCATTTTGGACATCTACACTTCAAGAGCTTTCCATTGATATAAAGAGCGCAACCAGCCATGGAGTTTTGACCCCTCAAAACGCTCTCTGAACTTTCGGGAGTCCTTTTGGGACTCCACTCTCACCACTCTCACCAACTCCCAACGTGGGAGTTCACTTGGGAGTGTGAGGGTTCACTCCCTCACACTCTTTGCACTCCCGGGAGCATGTGATATGACTCTCGGGTCTACTTATAGGCCCGCACGCTTGCAACCCCCTTGTCTTGGTCGCGAGCCAAGGCTAGGGTTGCGACACTCTCCCCCACTAGAAGAAGAGGTCAATGTCCTCATTGACACTTAGAATTTCTTTCTTCAATGCAATTGCTTTTCTTTGGATCCTTGGCCATCAAATGCCGACTCCTTGCGGCTTGGACCTTGTCTCAAGCTAACTTAGGCGTCCCCAAGCTTCCAACACTCTCTTGACAAGTCCAAGAGGGTCTCATAAAAACCCTCTCCCAATGCTTCGTCAAAAGACCTAAACTAGCCTAATTGACGAAGCCCTCATTTGGGAAGCACTTTCCATCCTTCCCCTCATGAGGAACTCAAGTCAAGTCTAATCTTGACCTAAGCTACTTGACATGACTCCTTTCCCAATCTCGCGCCTCAGTCACAACAACCAAGCCTTAACAAAAAGGTATGCCTATCAAGGTACGAGAAGCAACGTTTAGGCTTTGCAAAGGCCTAAGTCCCAAGCTACGCGATTATAGTACGCGAACGGGGTCATGACTTCCCGCGTTGGCCGCCACTACCAACCAACCCTTCGGGATGCACTTTGGGCATGTGCACGTCCCCGCAAGCTCACCTTGCTTGCCTCCTCTTTTAGGACCAAGATTTCTCTTAGCCCCCAAGTAGGAGTCCGATTTTGATTTGGGCTTACGCAAGAGAGTTCCATTTGTCCATGCCACTTGACAACCCCTTTCTATCATACTCACTTATGTTTGTGATGCAATCTCTTGGAAGTTTTAAAATTTTGCCTTTATTTCACTTACAACTTGATGTGGTACATTTGTGTGATTTTCCGCCCCACTAAAAGAAAGGTGATGTCCTCATCACGCTCTATGTTTCCTTTGCCTCTTTGCCGGTCTATTGTGGAATTCTTCTATGGCTTCTTGGGCATGTTCCATATCGGACTCATTCACCCAAGATGCCTCTATTGGATGGTAACCTTTCCACTTGACCAAGTACTCCCGCTCTCGCCCCCTTAGTTGCCTTGACTTGAGCACGGCCTCCACTTCAAACTCGGGTTCATTGTGAACCAAGTCCGGAGGGGGCCTTGAATTGTGCTCTCAATGAGGCCTTGAGGCATCACGGGTGACCGGCTTCAAAAGCGAAACATGAAATATGGGATGAACCTTAAGATTTTCCGGTAGTTCTAATTTGTAAGTGTCGGGAAATTTCTTTTCCAACACTTTGAATGGGCCCGCATATGGGCCCAAGAACTTGTGACTCAAACCTTCGGGCAACCGGAAGTTCTTGATGTTCAACCACACTTCATCACCTTCTTCGTAATTCACCTCTCGACGAGACTTGTCCGCAAAGTCCTTGTACCTTTTGTGCGCCTTCTCCAGATTAGCCTTGGCCATCTCCCACAAGCGCCGCCTCTCTTCATCAAGTTGTGTGACCATGGGCACTTCCTCACTTGCATCACTTGGGGGTTGCCCAACCCAAGTTGTGGGCACAATTGGTGACTTGCCCGTCACCATTTGAAATGGGGTGGCCCCCGTTGCCGAATGCTCCGAATTGTTGTAACAAAACTCGGCCAACTCCAAATGGTCCACCCAATCTTGTTGATCCGCCGCCACATAATTCCTTAGGAATTGTTGGATCACCAAGTTCACCCTCTCGGTTTGTCCATCCGTTTGGGGCCGAAAGGAAGTGCTCATCTTGAGCTCGGACCCCATGCGCTTCCACAAGGCTCTCCAAAACTTGCTTGTGAACTTGGGGTCTCGGTCCGACACAATGTCCTTTGGGAGGCCGTGATGCTTGAACACGTGGGTGAAGAACAACCTTCCCGTCTCTTGGGCCGTGGCACTATCTTTGGTAGGAATGAAATGTGCCATCTTACTAAACCGATCCACCACCACCATGATCGCATCAAACCCTTTTGATGGTGGCAAACTCACCATGAAATCCATGGAGACACTTTCCCACGGCCCTTCCGGAATGGGTAATGGTCGCAACAACCCCGCTTGCTTTTTATTGAGTGCCCGGTTTTGTTGGCAAGTCAAGCAAGTCTTCACGTATTCCTCCGCATCCTCCTTCAAGTTGGGCCAATAATAGGACTTCTTGAGGAATGTGGTGGTGCGCTTCGCACCACCGTGACCCGCAAGGGGCCCATCATGGCATTCCTTTAGAAGCACATCTCTTAGCCTCCCTTTTGGAACATAGAGCCGACTTTGCTTATACCACAAAAGTCCATCTCGCAAATGGAAGTGGGACTTGATCCCCTTTTGAATGTCTTGCTTCCTTTCCTTGGCAAATTCATCTCGACGGCTCCCAAGTCGAACATCCTTTTGGAACTTTGTTTCCCCCACATACACCACTTTGAGTTGGTGTTTCCGACTCAATGCATCCGGCACCACATTTTCCTTCCCGGGCTTGTGCCGAATGTCCACATTAAACAAAGCCAATGTGTCTTGCCATCTCACTTGCTTGGATGACAACTTTGGTTGAGTTGCAAAGTACTTCAAGGTGACATTGTCGGTCCACACAACCACATCCTTGGAGCCTATGTAATGGCCCCAAGTCTTGAGACAATGGACGACAGCCCACATTTCCTTCTCATGGGTTGGCCACCTTCGCTCCGTCTCGCTTAGCTTCTTGCTTTCGAAGGCCACCGGCATTCCATCTTGCACTAGGACTCCTCCTATGGCAAAGTCGGACGCATCGGAGTGGATCTCAAAGTCCTTGTCAAAATCGGGCAACTTCAACACGGGCGCCTTCACCAAAATGCCCTTCAAGGTTTCAAAGGCCTCATTGCATGCCTCTTCCCATTCGTAAGCCCCGGATGACTTCTTCAAAAGGTTTGTCAAAGGTGTGGCTATCTTTGCAAAGTTCTTGATGAACTTGCGATAATAGGATGCCAATCCTAGAAATGACCTTAAGGCGGGCACCGACCTAGGTGGTTCCCAATCCAAAATTGCCTTCACCTTGTGGTCATCCATCTTCAAACCTTCTTGGGTGATCCTATGCCCAAGGAAGTCCACCTCCGAGACTCCAAACTCACATTTCTCAAACTTGGCATACAACTTGTTTTCCTTCAACCTTTGGAACACCTTTCGAAGGTGTTCTGCATGCTCCTCCATGGAGTTGCTATAAACCAAAATGTCGTCTATATAGACGACCACAAAGTCGTCAAGCCACTCTCGGAAAATATCATTCATGAGGGTGCAAAATGTGGCGGGTGCATTGGTGAGCCCAAAAGGCATCACCAAGAACTCGTAGGAACCATACCTCGTGCGGCAAGCGGTTTTCTCTTCATCCCCTTGTGCAATTCGAATTTGGTAATACCCGGAACGTAGGTCAATCCTACTAAACACTTTGGCTCCCGAAAGCCGATCAAACAAGTCATCAATCCGAGGCAATGGATACCGATTCTTCACGGTCACCTTGTTGAGGGCTCTATAATCTACGCACATCCTCAAAGTCCCATCCTTCTTGTGGACAAAAAGGACGGGCGCCCCATATGGTGACTTGCTAGGCTTGATGTATCCCTTGGCAAGGAGTTCCTCCAGTTGAACCTTGAGTTCTTTTAACTCCTCATGACTCATTCGATACGGGGCCTTGGCGGGAGGTGCCACTCCCGGGACCACCTCAATGGCATGGTCCACTTGTCTTCTCGGGGGCAACTCATCGGGCAACTCTTCGGGCATCACATCCGAGAATTCCTCTAACACTTGCTTGATGCACTTGTGGGGGCTCACCACCTTGGTGGCCTCCTTTGGTTCGAACTCATCCAACACCCGCATCACACATAACATGCTATGGCCTCCCTCACATTCTTTTTCCAAGTTCTTTCCCAACATCAAGTGGATGGTGGTCCCACCCACACTAGGCACTTCATGTGCCTTCACTCGCACGATCCCATTCTTGGATGGGATCCTAATTAACCTATTGTGCCCTTCTATGAGCACATTGTTACGAGTGATGAACTCCATTCCCAAAATGCAATCCATGCCCCCTAATGTGGAAACTAACAAGTCCACCTTGCCTCTCCAATTCCCCAATTGGAGGGGCACATCTTTTGCTTGCAACTTGGTGGGATGGGGAATCCCATCCGCAAAATGCACCTCGATGGGTGCCTTGAGCTCCTCCAAGGGGAGCTCCATTCTTTCGGCACTTTCTTGTGTTATGAAGTTGTGGGAAGCCCCTGTGTCCAAAAGACATAAAACTTCCCGCTTAGAAACTTTCCCTTTCAAGAAGATAAGGCGATTACATTCACCTTGGACTAGGTTGGCGGAAAGGGCACTTACCTTAGGAGCCCCATTCCCCAATTTGGGTTTGGGACAATCCTTTGAATAATGCCCCGCTTCATTACAATTGAAGCATACTCCTTTTGGTTTCCCATTAGTATCTCCCTTGAGTTGGCTCCCTTTGAAAGGAGCCCCTTTCTTGACAAAATTTCCCTTGGGTTTAAAACCCAAGCCTTGGAATGGTTTGGGCTTCTCCCCCTTCGAAGTGTCTTGGCCTCGGTTCCATTCCCCTTCATGGCGTGCCTTCTTGTGAGGGAACTTGCTATCCCTCTTGAATCCGGACTTCTCACCTCGCCCCACATCCGAAAAGCCTTCCACTTTCATGATGGCTTCGGTTAGTGAGGTGGGCCAATTTTCTTCAAGCTTGCGCTTGGCCCAAGTTGGAAGCCCCATCACAAAGTGGCACACCCGGTCTAACTCATGCATATGCCTAATTTCAAGCATGAGTTCGGAGTAAGCCCTCACATATTGGCGCAAGTTCTCATTGTTTGCATTCACAAGGTCACGAAGCTTGCATCTTGAAATGTAGTCGGAATTCTTGGGAACGAATTCCGACTCAATACGCTCCTTGAAGAATTCCCATGTGTAACCATGGGTCTTCCCTTCTTCTTGCCTCACCGTCTTCCACCATGTGGAGGCATAACCCTTCAAATAGGATTGGGCAAGTTCCACGGCCGAATGCTTACCAACCTTGGCGGCATGAAGGTAGTCCTCCATTTCCGCAAGCCAAGCGTCCACAACTTTTCGATCCCGGGCCCCATCAAAGTTCCCGGGCCTAGCGGGCTTGAATCCCACACTCTTTGATGAACCTCCCTTGAGGGCCGCAACCAATTCGGTGAAATCGGGCCTATTCATTTTGAGTAGGACCTCTAATTGTTCCGGGGTGAAGAGGACTCCATTTGGTTGTTCCTCTTCATTCTCATGCTCCTCAAGGCTAGCACGGTCTTCCTCATTTTCGGAATGGTCTTGTTCTTCCTCCCTCATAGGTTCGGGAGGAACATCTAGGTCTTGGGTGGCTTCTTCCACCACAGTCTCTTGGACTAGCTTGCGGGTCTTCTTCGGTGCCATCGGGACTCTTCAATAAGTGGGTCGAGCTCTCCCCAAGCTCTGATACCAAGTGACGCGCTCCCAAGTTCCTTGTGGACCCACTTGAGGGTCCAAGTATGGGACAATGCGGAAAAAGTGGGAACTTGGAGCCGCTCCCTAGCTCACAACACTTGGAGGGGTAGAGGGGCGTGTTGGAGCTCCGGGATAGGACTAGGAAGATGTGACAAGCTTATTCACTCACACGGGCCTGCACAAAACCCACACAAAGTGGTTAGTGCATAGTTAGAGCACCTTTGGTGCTAGGACGAGCCACGGGCAACACGGACACACAAGACTCACCACGGCCCGGACTTGGGGGAAGCCACCACCTTCCCCCTTATAGTATACTCTGCAGCTCGCGGCGGGGGTGGCATCCAAATGGCCATTTTGTCCCGGGACTCCCGGGACTCCCGCGTGGGAGTCCCGAAATCGCGCATTTTCGGGACTCCCGCGACTTTGAGGCTTCGTAACTTTCGGAGCAGACCTCCGATCGACTCGCCGTCTGAAGCAAAGTTGTAGGTCTCGTCGAGACCTTTCCAACGGTATGTCGCACGTCTCCTGCACCCAAGTATTTCGGGTCGATTCCCGACTTTTAGCGATCGGGAGTCAAAACCGGCGGACTCCCGGGAGTTCGACTCCCGGGCCTTCTTTTGGCCATAACTTGCGTTTCAGATGTCCAAATGAGCAATGCGAGCCCATTTTGGACATCTACACTTCAAGAGCTTTCCATTGATATAAAGAGCGCAACCAGCCATGGAGTTTTGACCCCTCAAAACGCTCTCTGAACTTTCGGGAGTCCTTTTGGGACTCCACTCTCACCACTCTCACCAACTCCCAACGTGGGAGTTCACTTGGGAGTGTGAGGGTTCACTCCCTCACACTCTTTGCACTCCCGGGAGCATGTGATATGACTCTCGGGTCTACTTATAGGCCCGCACGCTTGCAACCCCCTTGTCTTGGTCGCGAGCCAAGGCTAGGGTTGCGACATTCATCATATAGGATGATTTCCTGATGTCATCCTCAAGAGCAACACAAAAGCCATCATCCAAACTTGGTTTTGATGTTAGCACCTTTAGTTGCCCAACCTATAAAATAAGAAACATATTCCCACTACTATTTGATATGTTTATTGTTTCATCTTTTTTCATTACAATAAGTCACCTAACACTTTTTATTTCATTCCTACACACAATTTTTATTTTGTAGTAGATTCAACTACCTTAACCCAAATTATTTCTATGCTCTTTGATTGGGTAGTGAACCCACACACAATCCATGTGGGCATTTCATTATCAATAATAAAATCTGTCCCAAATACCTTCCAATATATATCTTCCATACTTGCCTTATCTTCCAACTTTAAGCCAAGGGACTTAATATTGTATTTCCTAGTTCTTTCAAACATAACAATGAAGTTCAACACATAATTGCTTTCAAAAGTGGCATTGTGAACTTCATCACATTCCAAAAGGATCCATTTTTTACAATGTGTGTGGCACCAATTGCTATAAGCAAACGTAATCTTCACATGTCAGAAAAGAAAGTATTGATAATAACCCAAGTATGGGTTTTATAATGGCCCCACCCACTTGAGTTTTGAAATGATGCAGATGTGGGCTTGAACTAATTTCAATTGCCATCGGTTGCCTAAAAGGCACAGATTTGGGCCCCAAATCCTAAACAATTGGCCTTGATCACATGGCAATGAAAACGACTTAATTGCCACCTCATGTCATTACAGGTCATTAGATGGTGACTAAAATGAATTTTCTTTATTTTTGTCGCCCAATGGAACTTGGTGGCGATGAACCTATTTCAATCACCATCTTGAACTATAAACCAACTTCAAGGTGCAAATTAGTTTCAATTGCCATTAGGTAGCTATAATGTCCCCAATTCATTTTGACCATCTAATTGTAATGAAAATTAATTTTGGCTACCATTAGGCAACTGAAATGACCTCAACTCATTTTGGCCATTCAATGGCAACATGAATCCATTTCAATTGCCATCTTTTGTATGCAAGGGGTTTGAGAATGCAATTTGAGAACTTTTTTCTTCAGTGTCTACAACTTAAATTTTTTTTTGTCAATCAATGCAATACATTTGGTTGAAAGTGCTTGGACCTTGCAACCATTTGGGTTATCCTTATGTTTTAGCCATTGCCAACACTACAACAAAAGGTGTCCCTATACGCTAAGTGATTTCACTAGATTTTGAATGAATTCACTATTTGTAGTGAATGGGGACCAGTGAAGAAGCAGTGAATTCATTGGTCCAATGAACAAGGACTAATGAACTGCACCCACATTTTTTAGTAGTGCAATCATGTCAAGCAATCAAGATGAGGGCTTGAGAGGAGACTAGGCTTAGTCAAATATTGCACTTGATGACAATCGCACTTGAGACAATAAGACCATCATTACATGGGACGCATGGGAGCATATGTCATGTATTTCCCAAGTTGGAAAGAAGGAAAGTATTATGTGAATATCATTCGATACTAAAGGACTTGTTGTATAAGGATATCCCATCAACCTTGTATGCCAACAATGAGCAAGTTGCAAAGGGGGAATGAGTGTTTGTAGCTTTGTCACCAATTGGTCATTGCTCAACAAGGAAAATGAACTACTTTCACTAATTGCAAGCTTATGAAGGGAAACGAAAATAGGAACCCTCCCCTCCTCCTCCTTGTGCCCAAGACTTGAGACTTGGAGTTGCAAATGCTCATTGTTGAGTGCACACTAGTTAGTAGTTACACATCATAAAGTCAAGACAGGTTGAGAGGGGATTTCAGATTTGTATTAGCTTGTCCTTTTGCGAAGAGCAGCAGGAAAAAAATTAGGGCCCCTCTATGGGGTTTGCAACCTAAAATCTCAGGTAAAGAAAGGCTAATTTGGCTCAAAAAAAAACATTGCTTTTCTCCTCAAGAATTGCAGGATGTGCGGATTTGGATTTGCCTTGTCTTTTGCCTGCCTGATTCTGGAGCAAGGTAGAAACATATAGTGTACCTGAGTGGGCATGTCCAAGCTAGCTTTGGCTGGCACTAATTTTTGTGCTTTTATGGAGGTGCAATGAAGGAAAAAAACACCCTTCATGAAGGAAAGGCATAGATTCGAACAGGAAAGTTTTTCTTGTATATTTGAGTACAGGCAAGGCAATCGTGGTGGTGTAAGGTCAGTTACAAAATTAGGCCTTAACTTAACACTGATGAGCAGGCCATGTATCCAACACAGCACTTGGCTTCCCAATGTTTGCTTGCATTCAAAAGTGGAAATGGGCACTCTCTGCAGTTACAAAGTTTTGGCAACTCCGCCCTCATTATGCTCCAAGATTTGGAGAAGCCTCAAACTCAGATTGAGGTTTATCAAATTAAAATTGCCTATGAACAACTAATCCTCCAGACAATGGCCACAAGCCCTGAGATTGAGCTGACCATTGTTCAATTCATGATGCTTATTCTTTAAATTCTGAGAGGCCTTGATTTGTTGGGCCCTGCCTCCCACAAGGACAGGGACTATAGCATTGGATCCAACTTTTGGAAGTTTTACCTCATTAGAACCGGCTTCACATTATGTGAACCGGTTTCTTTGATGAAAGTGTTTAGACTGTTCAGATTGGAACGGATTTTTTTGTGCTTAGAGTGCGGACATAGTAGGTAGATGTACAACATCTTAACTATCAGCAGGGCCAGTGTGTTTGTGATGCCTTGTTGCTCTTTCTTTTCCAAACTGTGATAGACTATAAAAGAACAGAATTACACAGTCCTCCCTAAGTCCAGGTTCAAAGTTGGCAGTGTGGACTCTGGAGCAGTGATAGGTGGGTAACTCTTTTACCCTGATGTACCCATCAATATATACAGTGTAAATGCATACTTTACCCAGCTGGTAAAATTTTGTGTTTCATTTTCAATTGACATACCCAGGTGGTAAATATTTCAGCTTGCCTTATCTTCATTCTACCCGGCTAATATAAATTTGAGTTGAAGCTGGTAAAACGAGGGTATATGCCTACTTTATCATTATAGATCGTCTATGCATTTCCATATATTTGCAATTCATGTGTTTATGATGGAATTATTCAAATTGTGGTGTCTGACTATTCTAATTATGGCATTTCATTTCTATTCATCCATTAATTGTCTTGAACCAAATTATCATATGGTCTTGGAAACCCTTTAGATTTTATTACCATTTTCCATAAGATTGCTATGTATAAGCCTACTGATTGGTTTCATTTCATTTTTGTTATTTTTGTGGATAGTATGGTTGGAATTTGACATATTCATATTTGCAATGCAAGTAATTGTCTTTCTCCATTTCTAAACTTATGAAATACTACTATGCCATACTTGCTTAATTATTTCTATTCACAATACACTTATCAACTTACATTTGCATAGTATGTGTAGTATAAATGATAAAATATTTAACCCTAGCCTTACCCTATGAACATGGATGAACATATGCCTTTACAATCACATGGATTGATAATTTTGCAAAGTCTGTATACCCTTACCCAATTTGGAGAAGAGTGAAATGTATAGACCTTGACCAAATTGATATACTTTTTGAAATTTACCTGAATGATATATTAAAATTGATATACTCCCCCAATATTGGTGTGGAGGGTCATCTTCTTTTCCCAAGACATCTAAGTAATAAGGTTGTCAATGCTCACTCTTTTCGTTTAGCACAAACTGGAAAATTACTTTGGGGTAGTTTACATTAAATTGGGCCATGACCTGTAGAACCTCATGGTACCTTGCTTTTTGGATGAGATCACAAGTAAAACACATGGGCTTTGGCTAAAGAAATGTTCCCAGTGTAAACCTAATTAATACCAAAGAACAAACACATGACTTTCTCATGGCCCATTTTTTCTTTTTGATCCTCACAATTTTTTTTATTTAGTCCACAAAATATGAATGTCATGAGAACAAAATTGGTGGTTTCTTTCCAAAAAAAAGTTGCATTCAAGGAATCCTTACATGTGAAGATTGTGAATTCTTTCCTACCCATTGAAATGCATTATAATTGAACATTTTCAAAGAAGGCCATGATTTAAAGTTTCAGCCATGGAAAGGGCAACCCAAATTTCTTGAGAATTTTGGTTCCACCCTTGTGATTGTGAGTAATCTTCATTGTCTTAATAGTCTCCCATGGTGAAAAAAAAACTTGTGAAAAAAGCCAACAATAAATTGAACTATCAACAAACAACTATAGTGCAAAACGTTTCAATGCCTTGAGGAGCTAAAAAAATGATTAGAGGAAAGAGATCATGCTTTTTACTATTCTGTTTAGGATTTAAAGGGAAATAAATAAAAAATGATCCTTTTTTTATTATTGTGTTTATGATCGAAGGGGCAACAATCTTGTTGGGAGGAGCAGGGCGGAAGCCACTGAAAATTCCCATTAACTTTACCTTATGTTAAAAAATAACAATAAAAAAAATCATATATGAACATTTGAGATTTTTTGAGACCCTTAGACTGTCACTATTTTCGTTAGGCTTTCAGATGGATCTAAAAAATTACCCAAATGTCCATGGCAGTCCATGTAAGATTTCAACAAGTCTTTTTTTATCAAGGCCATTTGTTTGGGCCTCAAATTACCCCTAATCCCAAATTGATCACTCTTCATGCTTTGCATCAATGAACACTTTTAGATTTTTGTGGCCCCAAGCCTAAGCTTTCTAGAGTAAGTCACCCATTAGTTGCAATATATTATCAAAATGCCATTGATGCCTTGTCTCAATGTTTGGTCAAGATGTTAATACATCCACCGTATTCAATGTGAAACTTGTTGTCATCCACATCACGCCATTACCATCATCACTTGCATCTCGTTTGGACAACAAAGCTTTTTATGACAAAGGTTGAGGGGTTGTTGAAGTGCTCTGGACATATGTAAAGTGGTTCAACGTTGTGTGTGTGTGTGTGCAGGTTTGTATTGTTTCTATAATCTTCAGACAGTATGATCCATATATAAACTATAAACAATGTTCTCTGCAATGACTTTTCTTTCTACCTCAACAGTCAACACCCCATATTTAAGGCAGATCTGTCAACTTTTTTTTACTGTAGACGCAAGTATAAATTAAAAAGTAGGATGGGTTTGTGATTGGACGATAACTTTTAGTGTGCCAAAAAACATGTGAAATATTCTTGAGTTTATTAGAACATCACATGACCTCTTGTTGTATGTTCAAGTTCTCAAATTAAACTTTGTCTCGTTGATGGAAAGATTTACATGCAACCTATGCTAATACATTTCCCTCAATGAAAAGCTGGGTGAACAAGCTTGTTATGGAGACCTCCTCCTTAGGAAACCCAAATTATTCTGTATATTAACTAAAGAGAAGAAAATAAGATAATGTAACTTTGAAAAGTATTTAACCCATTAACAATTCACGTTGAATTGGTGGGTAAATTTAGGGTACGTTTAAGGCACATTTCCACAACTATTACTTGTCCATTATCTACGTGGTCCCTACTAACTTAGTCAGGATTTTCATGTGAAAAGTTGACACATTCATCCATCACCTCAAACAGGCAGACATACCTTTATGGTATTGAATTACACCAAAGATTTTGAAAGGTTCATGACTTAGGTTAAGAATATCCGATTTGAATTATCCAACAGCCACCATTAAGACTAATAAGCAGATTTGTAATGGGCTTCTTATATTACCCTCCTTACAAGTCAACAGAAGTATGATACCTTAACTCAATTATGGCCACATGGGTAATTCAAACAATTGAAAATTGACGTATTGAAAGGTTTAACATTCAATGCAAAGTAGCACCAATTTACTGGCGTATAGGTCTACCATTCAATGCCTTTTCTCCTTTACGGCAGGTGGCATACAGTCGCAAAATGACTCAACTTGGCATTGAATGAACATGCATCTGTTGTGCACAACTCCCCAAGTGGTCTCAATTGAAGAGGATTGGTCACAAAATATAACCTTCCTGAAAAGTTACAGGATTCAAGGCTGCAGAATCAGAGATAAAGCATATATATATATATATAACCTTTATTATACCTCAATAAAATCAATAAGTTACAACATCTTACAGAACTACGTTATCACTTTACTTGTTTATTGATGACCATTAATGCAATGAACATCCAAGTGATGAGTAAAGTAAATATTGCTCTAAAAGAGTCCAGACTCCAGATGTGAATAGCCTGTGTTGTGCTGGTATTATAGACAAGAAAGTGGTATAACAACTGGTATATTTGCTTCTATAAAGTACCTAACAAGGCTGGTCTAAGCTATGCACCAGGACCTAGCATATATTCGTATTTTCCTAACATTTTAATATTTACGAATACTCTGGGTGCTACCCTACCTGTCTGGTAGGTGGTTGAAAATGTGGTACCTCGTACTAGATGCATGGTCATTTGTAAGAAAAGAGTTAGATGTAAGTATGTTTCTCATTCTTGAATGGTGAAATTTGAAGTTGCTTGTGCACATGGCAGAGTATGCATGTGGCCCTTTTGATGAGAAAAGTGGAGATCAAGTTTTGATATTGTAGATGTACATGGAGTTTTAATACCTCCATATCCTTGTCGTTGTCATTCAATGATATGAATCAACTATGCAAATAATATCAATATACATAATGAATTTTAAAATACTAAAACAATCTGATACCAAGGAGTTTTTTTTTTTGCTGCAAATTTTCGCCACTTGGGCAACATAAAAAAAGGGGTCGCAACCTGTCCAAAATATATTTTCTGGAAAAAAAGGCCCTCAGTTGCCATATTTTGAGGAAAAAAATGTTGAGCTCACCATATGTAGACCGTAGACACTTGTAAGTAGCCAGTATATAGCAGGTTTGAAAAAAATCTATTTTCTCTCTGACCTCTAGCCAAATTTGGCTATGTGCTCTTCTGGATGATTGCTGGTCCACCTACCTCACAAAATGAAAAAAGAAAACCCTGCTGATAATGCCCTGGTATGAGTTTTAAGGAAATCTTACTATTGATTCATTGTAATGTCCCCACACCAATAATGGATTATTGATACCACCATGGTGTTCAAATATCAAAAATTTCACTACACCACCAGTGCCTCTGGCATCTCAGGAACAGGAAGGGACCGATGTTTTAGGTTTTGCACCTATGCCCTTTTCTCTTTTTTTTTTGTAAAGAACATGAATATTTCTCCTTCTCTCTTCTTTCAAATAGGGTAGCATCACAATTTCAAACAGACCAATGTTAGATTGTTGAGGACCTTATGAAATGTTCAGGAAAGACCGCCAGAAGGGGGAGGGAGGCAGCAGCCCCATCAAACATTAAAGAAATCCAAGAAATACAAGGGGGGCAAGAAGCACTACACGATGGTGGTGCAATCAGCCCCAAAGATGCCTAAGTGGCACCATTTCGCCCTAAAGGCTTGATCAATCCTAGCTTGTTATGAAATGTTCAGAGAACTATAGTTAACTAGTGGGTACCTGTGACGGTCGGACACAATCCGCCCGTGCCTGCCTTTTTTTTTTTCTTTCACTTGGATGGTCTTAAGACTCCCATATATTTTATATTATTTCCAAGAATTCAAGCAACAAAGTAACTCAATTGTATTGGGTAACCATAGTTAAATGGGTTGCAAGAATTGATGGTGGGATACAAAAGAAGGTGAAAGAACACAACCCAAATCCGCCCGTGCCTGCAATCCGGTTTTTTGGAGAACCGGACAGGCTCGCTCATAGAACTCAAATCCGGTTCTCAGGAGTTCTCTGTATCATTTATTGGTTCCTCTTGTTGTTCTTCGGACTGCTACTCTTCTCGCGTTGCTATTACTTTTTTTTTCTCATACTGCTATTATTACTTTTCTCTCAGGACCTGGCTCTCAGGACCTGGGTTTCAGGACTCAGACAGACAGAATCGGCATGGCAGACTCGCCGAGACAGAGTCCAATTCTGCCGCGGAACGTCGCGTCTGTCCTGCCGCGGAACGTCGTCGGACGGACGGACGCCACAAGTGACTTTATATATAAGAATTGCATATGACAAGAACCTCATACTACAGTGCAAAAAGAATTGTGATTCTTGGCCAGAGTGAACCAGCACCCACCAAAAATGCACCAACGTGGATGGATGGTGTACAGACAGGATTCTCTTTTCTATCCCTGTGCCATCCCAGGCTAACTTTTTTTGTTTGCCCTTTCTCAGACCTGATCTCAGTAATTTTTTGCAACTTTATTTTCTCCGTGCCCCCCACCCGCTTTGTTTTTTATTTGCTTTTGAAACTTTTCCCACCACCCACTTACTACCCCCCCACTGCAGCCCACCGACCTACTCACCTATATACTTAAATTAAAAGTAGACTCTTCCCCATCTACTTACCCACCTATAAATTTAAAATGTGCTACTCTCATCCCCACCTACCTACCAACATTTTAAGTAGATACCTACCAAACCCCACCTACATACCTACCTACATGGTTGCCACTCCAATAGACGCCCAATGGTCAACAACAATGAAGAACGAATAAAATGAAGTATTGCATGAAGCTTGTTCTTGTTCATTTCAACAAAATAAATAAGGGGATGAAAAATTATTTAACACCCCTTATATGAAGGTATTGCAAGTCTTGCTTAGAGAGTGTTTTTCATGGGGGTATTACAAACCAACTAGATAGTCAAAATAATGTGGAACTCCAATTCAATTTAAACACATTTAATGCATGTTGTACTCAAGTTCATAAAACAAAATACTCAATGAATGTGTAATACCCCATTCTAGGTGTCCCTAAAATAGTTTGTGCTCCATATCATATCTTTCAACAATTGGAGGGGGATTGCATAGCCCGACCAAAAATTGAAAATAATGCAATACCTTCATTGGGCTACACTATAAACACCATGGGCTGAATTATTTTGGTCTAGGCTATTAAAGTGGTATTGTTCATACCCAAAAAGACTCAATGAATATGCAATACCCCTTTCAAGGTATTCCAAAAATTCATTAGGTTGCATAACATATATTTTGCCACACAGAGGGACATTGCATAGCCCCACCAAAACCTACAAGGAAACACATACCCTCATTGGGCTACATTGTAAACACCATGGGTTGAATTATTTTGGTCTAGGTTATTAAAGTGGTTTGTTCATGTCCAAAAAGACTCAATGAACATGCAATACCCTTTTCAAGGTATCCCAAAAGTACATTGGGTTCCATAACATATTTTTTGAACCTTGCAGGGGTATTGTATAATCATACCAAAACCTACAAGGAAACCAATATCTTCATTAAGATATTTAGTAATTAAACACCATGGGTTTACAATATTGGAGGGGTATTGTTCATGCTTAAAACTACACAATATACTTGTAGTACCCTTTATAATTTATCCCAAAAATACATTAGGCTCCATAACATATCTTTTCAAACTTGGAGGGGTAATGCATAGCCTTACCAACATGGACTAAATTTATTTGGTCTAAACTATTAAAGGGGTATTGCTCATGCATTCAATGCATATGCATTACCCCTTTTTGGGTATCCCATAAATTAATTGGGTTCTATAACATATCTTTTGAACTTGTAGGGGTACTACATAACCATACCAAAACCTAAAAGGAAAGTAGTACTTACATCATATTGTGATAATATCCTAAACCATGAAACAAAAGGATATTTTTCAAAATACTTATTCCATGTTCAATGTAACATGTTTTACATATTGATTCAAGTAAATGAAGGTATTACAAAGTTCTTCACATTGATGGTATAAAATCATTTGAATAAAGTTATGGAATTTAAATGCAATACATACATCATCATGGGATATTTGCATTCACCATGAAACATAAGAATATTTTTTAAATACTTGATTCCCCACCAATATATCATGAAATTCATGTTTTCAAAATTACTTATTCACCTTACAATATGATTCAACATATGTAAAGATGAACATGATGGGAAATTGGTCACATTGATGGTACAAGGGTTTAATGTTTAAGGGTTAAATTTAATAATTAATGTTAAAATTCAGAGTTTGTCAAAATCAATAAATTAAATATTCATGTTTAACATTTTTTCAATGATGTACATATTTGTGTTTTTCCTTTTAAAGTTGTAAACTCATTTCAAAAAATATATAACACAAGTCCTTATGTAAAATTTATTTTTTATGATGTATAATATTGGTTTAAATATTGGTCTAAATATATTTTTATTTATAACATATCGAGTAATATATATATATATATATATATATATATATATATATATTATGGAATTATATTGTTGATTCATTTTAATACATATAAATGTCTTCATATTTACTGAAAATAGGATAATAATCGATTATATATATAATTTAAAACATATATATAAACCCATGGTTATGTATAGTGATTTTTTTTTGTAAATTTTTTTTTTAATGATAATTTAGAAATTCCAAAGGATAAGTTGTTAACGTTGTATATTTTATTAATGCATGTAATTGAATATTATTTCTATGGAAATTGAAATATTTTAATTGAAGTTTGAAATATAAGTTATTAATATTATGTAAGTTTAGTCCTTGTAAATTAGTTTTATGTAAATTTTAGTTTAGAATGCATTAAATGATGATATACTTAAGTTATTAATGTGTGAAGTTATATATTTTTGCATTTCTAGAAATATAATGTTTGCATAATTATTTTAACTTGGTAGGATTTTTAATTAAACATTTGATGGAGGAGGAAGGTGGGCCAAAGGTGGGGCATTCCTTAAAGGCACATTCTTCAAATGAAGCTTCTAGAACCTCGAAATTTCTTCCAATTGTGATTGTTTAGAATTTGTGTTCCAAATGCTTTGAAAATAACAACTGAGCACATTAACTGGGCTATGGTATGTAATTATTTTGTAATGCATGTGGCATGATTTTACCTAGGATCCATTATTTAAATCCTTCCATTTATGATGATTATAAATTAAGATATTATCAACTTACAAAAAGTTAAATCCAAAATAATTTCTTGGTCACAATTTTATATCAATTTCATGTGTCCCTTACATCAAAGGTGGTTGTTACATTACATGAAATTTTCTAGAAATCATCAACCCATTGAAGGCATTAACAATGCCCTGGTTAATGTGTGTTTGAATGAGCAATACCAATTTAGAGAGTTTTTGAAAACCCAAATTTGGGTTAGATTTTATAATCTTTTTTTATTCTGTTTGTTGTGGATTTCTTTGAGTACCTATTGATATGTAATGACCTCATGAAAACTAAAAATTTAAACACATAAAGTGAAACAATAGGCAAGTCTTAAAACCTTTCAAAGTCATTTGCCTAATCAATTGACTCAAAATCAAGATATTATCATATCGTGGCAGTTGAAGGTTTCAAGAATGGGGGTGAGAATTTGCACGGGAGCCAAAAGGTCTCGCAAGTGTAGGTGGGAGTTTAGGGTCAACGTGCAAGTGGGAGTCTGTGTGAAAATCCAAGGTCTTGGGAATGGGGGCGGGAGTTTGCATGGGGGTTAAAGTGTCCTGGAATTGTAGGTGGGAGTCCATGCAAGAATCCAAGGTCTTGAAAGTGGGGGTGGGAGTCCATGCAAGAATCCAAGGTCTTGAAAGTGGGGGTGGGAGTCCACATGAAGGTCAAAGAATCCCTAGAGTGGGGGTGAGAATCCGCGTATGGTCAATCCAACAACCTTGGCTAAGAGCTTCTATTGTAATTGGGAATTTGTCTTATGTCTACAAGAGTGCAAGTAGGAGTTTACACAGGAGACCTAAGTTTGCGCAGGAGTCCCAAGGCATGTGCGAGGTGAGAGTCAAAGATCCCAAAAGTGGGGGGATATTAGGAGTTAAAAGTTAGGAGTTACCACATTCGGTGTTGACATTTTAGTAAATCTAACAATCTTGGCTACAAGTTTCTATTGCAATTGGAAATTCATCCTATGTCTATGCTTACATCCACACCTTCGAAGAATGTTCATTCTAACAAATATCCAATGTGCTTATCTAAAACAAGAAATATAAACATTATCTGTAATCAAAAGAAGGTCATTTAATCTTCATGTTCATAAAAAATAGCTAACAAATCACAAATATCACAAAGAAAATATTATTGAGAACCACAACTTAGTTTGAACTTTAAAAAAACTAGTCTTGATTTTGGGAAAACTTACACTATAGAGAAGGACTTATGTTTCTTAACTACATGACCACCTACATTGCTTAACAAGGTTGTTTAAACCAACATGACACATTAAGTCAGGGTAGGAGTCGAAGGTCTTAGCAATGCAGGTGATAATCCACATGAATGTCAAAGGTAATGCAACTATGAATGAAAGTCTGCATGGGAATTAAGGGGCGCATGTAAGCTAAGAGTCAAGGGTTTCAAGAGTGGGGACTCATAATGTGTGAAACACAAGTAATGGGAATGAATGTCAACCAACTTGGAAATGGATTCAAGGTTGAGAAGAACAAAAAACTAGATCATAAAGCTCTGGGGTTCCACTCCTTCAAGTAGCTCTTCACATTTCTTCAATTTTTATGTCTAATGGACTTTGAACACTTGGACAACAATGTTGCTATCATGTATTTAGTAGCAAAAAATGCAGCAACAACAAGAAAATGGAAAAAAAAGGTTCCTAGTTGGAGATATAACCCTTGAAAGTT
Organism: Sphagnum contortum; assembly: GCA_963920785.1. Lineage (NCBI taxonomy): Eukaryota > Viridiplantae > Streptophyta > Sphagnopsida > Sphagnales > Sphagnaceae > Sphagnum > Sphagnum contortum. The sequence goes on along the minus strand of OY987290.1, from coordinate 9,615,217 downwards.
GAAGACAATGTGCAGTCAACAACCATCCTGAATTTCTCATATTTACCCTCATCTAGCATGAACAATCCATAGTTATGACATTATTGGTGCAGGAATGTTATGGAAGCCCAAAGAAGCATGAAGTTTAACAAATTTTAAAGAATTTTAACAAATTTTAAAGTGCAAAATGACGAATGTCATTACTATGGAACAATCTATTCAACAACAATGAAAATAGGAAGAAGAATAAATAGCTTCAATAGGTGCTTCTTTTGCCAAGCCTCAACAATATTAGTATTATTACATCTTACTCAAGGATTGAAGCACATTGTAAGTTGTTGCAAAGGTCATGCATTGGAGTATTAAATGACAAAGTTGAACTTGTCAAATCCACATAATCCTTCAAAAATGTTTTAGTGTCAAAAATATTTTAATTGAAGTAATGATATAATTAATAAATTAATATGTGAAATTGTAATTTTTTTCATTTCTAGAGATATATATTTGCCTAATTATTTTAATCTAGTAAATTTTTTAATTAAACATTGAATATAATTTAAAGACATTTTCAACATCACAAACAACAACAATTCATTAATGGACCAATGAAAATTGGTTAATATATATAAACCCATTGTTATGTATACTATAAATTTTTCATGGTGTTTTTTATTTCTTAAGAAAATTAAAATTTCCCAAAAAAAGGTTATTAACATTGTATATTTTATTAATGCTTGTAATTGAATATTAATTTTGTGTAAATTGTGTTTGTGATTCATTTATTTATTCTTGAATATTTTGCTTCAATAATGACCCAATTATTTCCTTTTTTAAAACATAAAAAAATTGTTCAGCAAGAACCCTAACTTGATTCAATTAGTATTTAAGGTATAAAAATAAGGGTTTTAATTGCATTTAAAAACATAAGTATTAATATTATGCACGTATGGTTAGTGTAATTTTTTTAACTCTATGTAAATTTTATTTTACAATATATGAAATAATGATATACTTGATTTCATAATGTGTGGATTTATTAACCTTTTTTCATTTTAAAATACTTAATATCTTAATAAAAATGTTTAAAATGTTAAATAAATATTTAATATTGTGGAAAGAGATTTTTAAACTCATAAATGGACCAATGCAAAATAATTGGTATATGTACATGAAGGTATTGCAATATTGGCCACATTGATGATATAAGGTTTATTTCAACAAAGTTTTGATGTTTAATTACAATACTTTCATTTTAATGATAATTTCATTACCTTTTACCATCAATGTGACTAACTTGATAATACTTTCATTTGTACCATAGTTTAGGATATTGTCATAATATGGTGCAGGTATTATATTGCTTTTAGGTTTTGGTAGGGCTATGCAATACCTTTCCATGTTTCATGGTAAATGCAAATATCCCAAAATGATGTAGGTATTGCATTTAAATTCCATAACTTTGTTCAAGTGACATTCTACCATCAATGTGAATAACTTTGCAATACCTTCATTTATTTGAATCAATATGTTTGGCATGATATAATGAACATGGAATAAGTATCTTTAAAAAAAAAAATTTGTTTCATGGTTTATGATATTATTGCAAAATGATGTGGGTATTTCATTCCTTCTAAGTTGTGTTAAGGTTATGCAATACCCTTCCAAATTCCATAAGATATGTTATGGAGCCCAAATGTTTTATGGGATACCCAAAGAGGGGTAGTGTATGTGAATTGAATACTTCTGGGCATGAACAAATACCCTTTTGATAGTCTAAACCAAAATAATTGAGCCCATGGTGTTCATAGATCACCTCAAATAGGGTACTACTTTCCTTGTAGGTTTTGGTATGGCTATTTAATGCCCCTTTAAGTTTCAATAGATATGTGATGGAGCCCAAAAGATTTTTGATATACCCCAAGAAAGGTATTGCACATGCATTGAGTAATTATGGGCACAAGTAATACCCCTCCAATAATTTGGATTAAAATAAATTAATCCATATTGTTTATAGAATATCCTCATGAAGATATTGCGTTCTTGCTAAGTTTTATTGGGGTTATGCAATACCCTTTTAGGATTCTTTAAATATGTTGAGGAACCCAAAGGATTTCTAATATACCTTAATATGGGTATTGCATGTCCATTGAGAAATTATGGGTTCAAGCAATACCCTTATGATAACCTAAACCAAAATAATTCACTCCAAGGTGTTTATAGAATACCCTCATGAGGGTATTGCTTCCTTTTTAAGGTTTGAATTTCTAATTTTGGGGGGTTAAAAAAAGATTTTTGGGTTTGAGTGCAAGATTAGAATCATTTTTTTGATAAATTCGTCAAGCATACATATAAGAATATGTGAAAATGTATTTCTAATTACTAACACAAGATGGTGCAAAATGAAAGTAAAATGTTTTAAATAAAAAATCGTGGGTGATGTGTTATAAAAATGTGAAAAATTTGTCCAAGTCTAAAACAACCCACCCTAAAATGGGGAACATGTCATAATGGTAAATATGTGGCTACCTTAAATCCTAAAGACCAAAACAACACTTTAATCAAAATTGGGATAAATTATGGGCTACTTATGTCACTATTGGAAGGGGATGGGATCCCATTGGCCCTTTTGTACCACGTTGATGCAACCTTTACATCATGAGTGTGATGTTGCGTAAATACCTTGTGATTGGCCAATGTTGCATCCATAATATCAACTGTCGCAACCCTATCTTGAGAGAGTGTGAGGATGAAATTCACACTCCCAAAATGGGGACTTGGGAGTCCTCCGGGACTCTTGAAACTTTAGAGTTCGATTGCAGGGGTGAAGAGACCTTGCATAAGGGTGTTATTTATATCATTGGAAAGCTATCAAAGTGTAGATGTCAAAAATGGGCTTGCATGGGCCATTTGGACATTTTCAGCATAAGTTATGGCAAAATGAAAGGCTGGGAGTCAAATTGGCAATTTGATTCCCGACCATTAAAAGTCGGGAATCGACTTGACCCCGGTGTGTGCAGGTGGAATGCGACACACCGTTGGAAAGCTTTTAAGGAGAGCTACAAGTTTGCTCTGGACTTCATCCCAATTAGAGGTTGGAACAAAGAGTTATGATTTCGCAAAGTCCCGGGAGTCCAAACCAGGATAGTTTCATGACTCCTCCTTGGGAGTCTTGGGTCAAAAAGCCATTCGGATGTAGGTGCCATGGAGAGATGCAGAAAATATTATGTGGGGGAAGGTGGTGGCTTCCCCTGAGTCCGGGTCGTGGTGAGTCTTGTGAGTCCAGGGTCGCTTGTGGTTTGTCTTAACACGAAAGGTGTTCCAAAAAGTGAACTAACCAACGTGTTGGTTGGTTTGATGCAGGTTTGAGTGAGTAATTAAAGCTCGTCCCTCTTCCTAGTCCCATCCTGGAGCTTCAGCACACCCTTCTACCCCTTTTAGTGTTAAGAGTTGGGAGCGTGCCCTGAGTTCCAAACAATTTTGTTGTTTGATTGAATTGGACCCAACTTGGGTCCAACAAAGAACTTGGGAGCACGTCATCAGCCATAAACACCTCCTTGGTGGTGCCTCAAACCTTAAAACAAACAACATGATACAATAAATGTTGCATTTGAAACATGAAACTTGTAAATCAAATAAAAATGAATATGGCATTGTTAGAAATTTACGTAGCATGAATCATTTCTGAATCATAAGGAGGTTGATCTTTTTATTTGCATAAGGAGGCTGATATCTTTATGTTGCACTATCTTATTTGATGTAGACTTTTAGTCACGTTCCATTTAAGCACCTATAAATGTCTTTCCATACTCAGTTCGAATCATTTGAATCACAAGTGTAAGGTCTTCATCATGTTTTAACTTGGCCTACATGTTGAAAGGGATGGCCCCCACACCCCGTGCAGTCATTCCAAGAAGCTAAAAGATGTGGTTAAAAATTAACATAACAAGTGTTGGTTTAGAAACCTTTTATTCATTGTGATAGAACTAGACTAGAGGGTTGCTTAAGACTCGCACATTCATTGTTGTGTGATCTTGAACCTTCGGGCCTTGCTTTCGAGTAGATGGGCATTCGGGCTTGCCCAACTCCATGGTCACATTGTGGCATGTTTACAAATGTCGTACCAAGTTGTATTTTGCTATATATGATGCACTGCACCCATCAATTTTGCAAACAAATTTGGGCTCATCCCTTGCCCAATGGACACCTTTTATGGCAACTTGAGGAAGGGCCACCACATTTGAAACCAAAAAAACAAATACAATAAACCTAATGTGAAATTTAACATTTTGGATGAAGGTTATTCCTACATGATGAGGGTATTGCAATTATAGATAAAAATTTAAACACACCATAAAGATATTACAAAAATGGATAGATACACAAAAACTCAAAATAAGGGTATTGATAAAACCCAGTCTTGAAAATTGCATAGAATGAGGCTAACCTTAAAAAGGAAACATTATCACCTACAAAGTTATAGAATATTGCTTAAAGATTTAAACCAAAAAAAATGTCCCACCCACCTTTTCACATGGAGAAGGAAGGTGGGGCAAAAGTTTGAGAACTAGAATTAATAAAGGTATTGCAAACACAAATTTGCTTATATATATATATATATATTTGAAAGGATGGGTGGGCAATAAATTGTAAGTTAAGATAAAAATGTCACTTGCATCAATCTCAACATGTCCTATAACATGTTCATCTTCTTTTGGTTTTGAAACAAGAACTACATTTTCTTGTTCCAATATCATTTCAATAATTTTTTGCAAGTCAATTTCAATTGTAACAATATTTGCTATAGAGGTTTCCCCAACCTCAACACTCACTTGCACTTGCTCCTCATTAACATTACATAGAACCTATGCACTATTTTCAACACTCGCTTGCATGTGCCTTTGCATCTTCCATCCTTCCAAACCTCCTTCATTCATGACACCTCCCATGCCATCTACCAATTTAGTTGAGGCCTACTCCTCTTCTCCAATAGTCCTTGGTTTTTTTGGGGGTTTACATCTACCAAAGTTGCCAAAAATCACAAAACCAAATAAAACAAATTTTTTTACCAACACCAAAAAAACAAATAAAACACCCACACTAACTCCTACTACCAAACACCAATTTCTGGAGGCAGCAAGCTGAAGGAAAGAGGATGAGTTGTGGTGTTGGTATCTTTGCAAGCTGCTACAAAGATGACAAGGAGCTCAGCAGGTTTGGAAAAAAAAACCAAGAAATTGATAACCCTAGATTAAGGTTTGTTGTCATGGCTTTGGAACCATGCATGATGAGAAATAAACCAATGAGGAGGAGCTTGGCTCATTGTTGTTGTGGATCTCGCCTTTGTAGCTCAAGAAGAGAAAAAACAAAGATGATGAGGAGTGCTGCGCTCCTTGTTGTCTTGGCCTTTCGCTCTATAGGTTTGGAAAAAAAGAACTAGGAAGATGATGAGGTTGTGGCTCTGGAAGCTTTGGAGAAAAAGATCCACGATGATGATGAGCTCAGCTTGTTGATGTTGTGGCCGTAGCCTCTGTAGCTCTAGAAGAGAAAAAAATGACAACGAGGAGCCGAACTCCTTGTTGTCATGGCCCTCGCTTTTGCAGTTTTGAAAAAAAGAAAGCAAAAGTGCAATGAAAAAAATCAGTTTTGAACCGAGCTTACCTTGTAGCTCCAAGCTCCTTATGCCAATAGCACTTCACTCTAAGCTCCTCCCCTTGTTTGTCCTCTGATAAGCTTTATACCTTGATAAGCCCTAAACCCTGCTCGCACTGAATCTGGAGCATTGGCAATGGAGAGGAGCTTAAGCAAAATGAGGGAGGTGGATGGATGGTAGGAGGAAGGGAGATAGGGTGGAGGGGTAGGTAGGAGTTCCCCAAAAATAAAAAAATGGTGGTTAGGGTGGTGGCCCAAAAGAAATAAAACGAAAATGAGCCCAGGAGGAAAAACAGTGAGCTCCCCAAAAAAAAGAGTCTTAGGGGAAAAAAAAAGGCCAAAACGAAAAAAAATAGATTACTGACCAAATAAACTGACCCATGGGGACAGCTTCATCCCATCCATGAAATCCCAGAATCGGAATTTTTGGATGGTGCACTGGTGGGTGCTGGGTCACTCAAGCTGTGATTCTTTATATATGTTCAAGAGTCCTATAATCCGTTTGCCTTTAGCAATTCACCTCATTAGTTTGTGCTAAATTAGTTTCCACCATTATGGCCAATCCAACTATAATTAAATTCCCAGAGTAAAGTGGTCATCATACACCCTACCAAGAAGTGTTTATTTTTTCACAAAATTTCCCCATCACTGAATTCATTTTCCAAAAATGAGAAAATTTGTGGGTTTTGGGGTTTAGGTTGCTGAATTTCGAATTAATTTTTTAGAAATCACCAGATTTTAAATCAAGATCCAGTAGGTAGCCAACAGAATAGAAGGGTGTTTAATTGATTTTATTTTCATATTTTGTTTATAGTCAAATATGGCAAAATTGTCTCATGGATTATCCTCACTTGAGCTACATCACAAAACTGAAAAGAAACAAACTGCACAAGTTATGTGCAAGAACCCTGTTTGTTATTACACATTGAATTGCTAGTTCACTCAAGATAATTAAGAAAGTAAAGTCAGACCTCCAAGTTTAGCAATCGCAGTGGCCTGAAAAAACCATCTTCTGGCCCACACACAACCTTATTTTGTCAAACATTGAAAATAATGGTCTCTTTCTACCATTTCCATAGGTCCTGTAAAATTCTCACAAACCTAGCTACCAAGCCATGTTACACATTGAACTGTTAGTTCACTCAAGATAATTAAGAAAAAAATTCAGAACATCAAATCCAGCAATTTCATTGTTCATAACATATTTTTTTCACACTTGCACACAAGCCTATTCAACACCCTCTGGATAAATTATTAGTACACTAATAATAATAATACTACTCTTATTAAAAAAATTGCTGCCAAGAATTTGGGAGAAGCTTGTGGTCATCAGTCACCATCTCCATGAAGAGGGCACTTAGTGTATGTGCTAATAGCTTCTAGCCAAACAGTGCACCCTTCGCCCATGGTTCCTTCCTTTGTTTGTTTCCTTATTTGGTTCCCTTCATCAATGTTGATTTGGTGGGTATGGTACTCAGGAGGATTTTAGATCTTACCACATGGTTGCTGCAATGGCTTTTTCTTGCGAATCTTCTTTGGGGTCTGCCAAACTTAGGCATCTGGGGGGGGGGGGGGGGGGGGGGTGTGTGTTGTTTATCTACACAGCTGCGTCTCTTTCGAGTCTTGTGTCAGGCCTCTGAGTCAATAGAAAGGACTCAAAAGGAGACAAATCTTGAGTCTAGACCCTGTCACAATTCAGCAGTGAGTAATAAGAGGTCCCACTGTTGGTGTATTTAGGCATGGGTGATCTTTATGACTGTGAAAGGTTCATCCCCTGGATAGGTCGATAAGGAGCTGCATGGAGGGCCTCCAGGCCCCTTCCAAAGAAGAACCGATAATGAGCTATAGCAGTGCAATATTGCCTGCTATGCAGCAACGGATTCTTTGACCAGGGTCAGATGATGATGTAGTATGGAGAAGAGCGTATGGGTCCCGCCCCCTAACCCCCCTCCCCGGGCTTCAGATCGATCAGAAGGCCCACCTTCCATAACAAACCTCCCCATCTTTGTCTTCTCTTTAAAGAATATCATACATTTCTCAGATATTGCAGTTTGCTAGAGTGGTGAGAAGATTTGGAGAATCCTCCACAGTTTGATAAAGGAAAAAAACTGAGTGGAAGGCCCCACTAGAGCTAAAACAGCTAAAAGAGTATAAGAGAGGAAAGCACACGAGAGAAACAAGGTGTGTGAAACTAAAGCTATAAAGCTCACTCCTAAAGATTTACATACATTGTAATATCATCCGAAACAAGAACACACCTGTGTTCTAAAAACATGTCATTGAACTGCTTTTTGAAGACATGAAGAATATTAGTGTGATACAATAATCTACTTCACCTTAGATTATTGCAAAAACAATATGGTCTAAACATGAAAACTTTCCACTAGCCTATAAGTCAAGGCTTGTGCAGAGATATGATATCTGCTTTTGTCGTGGTGGTCAATGAGGCGGTATTTCCAGATTTTGCAGATATTATGGAGGTGGGACTATCAGGCTGTGGGGGCAATTGGACCCTAACAATGGGGAAGCCTGTCGCCAGGGTTAAATTTTTTTCTCCAGGCCATTGGATAATGATTTCTTGGTGCTGCTTGTAACTATAGCGGAACCAAGGTCGATGGACATGTAAAAATAGTTACAACATTTCCAGCCTCTTTTATAGGATCCAAACTATCTCCTTTGCCATGCTGACTAATTTGGGCCATTTTAAATTGGCAATGTTTTTTCTTGTCTAACACCTTCTCTCTCTCAAGAACTTATTGGAGATCGTTCTATTTTCACTACTCCCTTTGGTTAGAGAATGTGAATGGCATGTTTGGACAAGTAACGCTACTTTTCTTGTAACAAGCTACAATTGTTTTTGCCTTCCAAATGTGACAAACAATTTTCTTAAATACTTTTCAAATGACAAGTTGAATAAGAAACTAACTTTCACAAAAGAGAATCACATCAAAACAAATTAACATAAATGAATGAGAAGTTTGAACTTCATGCAATTTAAAATAATTTAATTAAAATTCTTTGGTTTCTCCTTTGGTTTCTCATGTTGTGTCACATTCCAAAGTCTCTTTCCATTCTGTATTCTCCAACTCTACCCCTTATAATAATACTCATATCAAAAGCATCCAAAATGTCTTATTTCAAACAAGCTTACAACTACTCTTGGTAGCATTTTGTTTTGAAAATTCCTTTCACAATTTGCAATACTTGAAAGAATCATGTAAGAACTTTTTGTCAAAGTTCTATGAGATACTATCAATTGATATACCACTTATTGATGTCTTCACAAAATCACAAATGTGCTTCAATCAATGATTTATTTTAGCTTTTTGCTTATTACACCTAGACAAGCCCTTCCTTGTTTGAACCTTGCTGTTAAAGGCTATACTTCGCACTCATGCTTCAAAGTTTTCACAAACTCAATAACTCTACCTCCTTGTGTCACTTTTAATTTTTGTTAGTTTGAATTTTAAGATCAACCCCTCCAACAATTGCTTCCATTCATTCAAGATGTCCACCACCACTTACACATATTTAGCTCTCATCACCTTGCATTTTTGCAACATTTCAACTTGGTAAAAAAAAACATCCATGGTGCATAGGATGATATGTACTCTTAATGTCATTGTCTGCCCTCCATCTTTATGTACCATCAACCCAATCTCCAAACATTAAAAAAACCTAAATTCTAGGTCAATTGTCCAAATTTGGGACCATGTTCACATAAAAATGTCATATCAATACAAAAATAAAAGTATCCAAAGTAGATCCAATTATTAAGTATCAACTATGTCTTATTGAAAGTTTTGATTCAATTTATTCAACATTGTCAAAACATTGATCTAAAGATGAAACATAAATTGAAACTCAAAGAGTGTAACTTGTTAATTCTAATAGGTCTCAAATTCTTGAAAAACATCAAATACAGCCAGCATGTTCAATACCAAATCCACTACAACACTTGTCCACAAGATTACTGAGTAGAATTGCAATATGAACAATGGTTTCAAATCAAGCAACTCCATGGGGCTTTTGAGTTCCTTACTACACTTGCAACTCCTGCTTACCCATTAATAAACCTTATTAGCAAATTGATCCAAGATGAATAACTTTGGGTCTATTTTGAATCCATCACCTCTGCTAATGGGTTTGCCGGTTGGAGCCAGGCCATCTACTAGCTAGCCTACAAGTAAGTTATTAAAAGTTATTAATTGTACATCTATTATTTTAATATTTACAAGTTTAGAGTATTGTGTTTATGCAAGGTCTCCTTCTTTTGACAAGGTTTTTTCCAATTGCCTTTTGTGTGACTTGTGTTTTTCATTTCTTTTGGCCAACAAAGTCTTCGATTTGTTTTTCCTTTCATTTTGCTTGTGGCAGGTGCACTGAACAGCCTTGGTAGAGAAATTGTCAACTTAGCAAGTTCAAGTGTGTCCAAGCCTGAATGAAGAGATACATCTAGATATTGTCACCAGAAGAGACGTCAAGGATCTTTTGCATAGTAGTTTCTCAAAATGAATGAAAGGGCTTTGAACTAAAAGGCAAGAGAACTGATTCCAAAATCACAGGAAATATTGAGGATATGGACATAATATGACATACAATACAATGGTCCTGCTGGATTAAATGATTTTATCAATCCTATAATGATGAACAATATGTTCCAATGAAATAAATTGACAACATATGTGTGAAGCACTTGAGAAATTTGGAGGGCATGTTACATCCATGAAAATCCCTCTTGGAAAAAGGAGGGAACTTAAATCTACTATTTAAGAGTGGGAGGGACCTTTTGCCTACTCTTGATGTAAGGTACACTCCTACAGTCTCCACATGTGTGCTTAGGCTTATGATAAGCTTCATCTCATGCTTTATGGCGGGTAAGGCCCACAGTTGGGCAGTGGTGGGCATTCCCAAAATGGTGGGCAGAACTGGGCTAAGTCACCACCTCGTCCAAGGCGCTTATTTGGGGAATGCCCCCACTCTGGGGTTTCACTGTACACTTACTATAGAAGGAAAATAGAACTTCAAAAGGCAAGTCACCCACTTATCTTCTCATTCTTGTAAAACTTCTATGTAGTGGATAATTAGAAACCACCAAAAAGTGGCACAACATGCAGTTAATCAATGATCCTGGGAACACCAAAATGGCGTTAGCACCAAAAAAGAATATTGACAATGCCAAATGTACATCCCCATCCTCCACAAAATGCACTGATCTATTCAAAGAGATCTACCTACAGACTGACCAAGAAGTGCAAGTCTTAGAAGAAGGGTGCAAGGTGTGAATGACATTTTGTAGTTACCAGTTACCTGAACATAAAATTTTCATTTTTGTGATGACAAAATCAGTGTTGGACTGTAATAGAGTTGGAACATAAAAGACTGGTCCTGGTAATGGGGTATTGGTAGTTTTGTTTTCGCCCATACCTGGCAGGCACTGGTATTGGGTACATTTTTGAACTTTCATACAGTCTAGTATTGGTATTAGGTGTAAGCTTGACTTTTGCCTGTATATGGCAGGTATGTCTTGATTTGTACTGGTATAAGACAGGTATGTACCTGGTATTACCTCAGGTCCCAAAGCAGACTGGTGTCGATATAAGGCTCATATAGCCTCTGCTCATACAAAACTGTCATATTCTTCAATACCAATACCCTTGTTAATACCAGATATCAAGGTTGCACCCTATATGCCAATACAATCCCTGCCAAAACCAAAATGGAACACCAATTGTGAAAAACTTCCATTTTTCCCTTGTGCTGGCCAACATAATAGAACTTTGAGGAAGTTCAAATAGGGTAGACCTATTATTGTAACAAAACATGAGCAACACATGGGAATTATGGGAACATCTTACAGAACATCAAGCAAAGAACATGGGATAAATTGTGCGAAAAGATAAAGAACATAATTGGGAATAGCATGCCAAAAACCTTGAAATCATGATGAGGAACTGTATTGTTCTGCCATCAGGTTTCGGAGGACCAAACATATGATTGAACAATAAATCTGCAATTGTCCTATTTCAGATGTAGCCATTTGGAATTTCCAATTTTGCAGTGTTCCAATAAAAAGTAAGAAGAGACTAAACAGAGGCATAAGAGGTTTGCAACCTAATCAGCCGTTTTTTGGGGCATATTTTCACCACTTGGTGTGCCACTCATCCAAAGGATTCTTTTGAAAAACGCACACCCGTCATCAGATTCAAGGAATTTTTTGAACAATCACCATGTTTAGCCTATAGGTTCCAGCAGGTCACAAGAGTAAAGCAGGGTTTTTTTTTAAAAACCTACTTTACTCTCCGACCTGTAGAGAAATTTGGCACAATGCCTATTGTGGATGACAGCCAGTGTGGCTACATCACAAAATTGAAAAGAAAATTAAAAAAACCGTCACCTACCTGGGGTGGAAATCCTGCACAAGATAGAGGCGTCCAATTTCTACTTCACGGGTTCCCAACGAATTTGCCCAAACTGCGACAGCTCTCAAATCTAGACAACCATTAATCATCGCAAGTGGAGCTGTGCACTATCCGAACTACGTGACTGGGGGTAAACCCAGTACTTAGAGCACGTGCGCTTGTAGAGATGTAATGTGTCAGAGTGAGAAAGTACTCTTTTTTCGATTGCAGTTGCCGAGATACAGTGAAGGACGGTACTACTGCGGCGTGCTCCCTGGGATGAGTGCCTTTCCCGTTCATGTTCTGAGAGTCTCCATCAAAATCTGTTCTTGACAGTGGACGCGGGCGCCGGGATTAGCATTCACATTCACATTGTAGACAACAGGGTCATGATTATTTTCCACACAGAGTCGAACTTTGTTTGCCACGAACGACAAAGGGGGGCGTAAAACGACAAACGGAGATTTCAAGTTATTACATGATCCAAACACAAGGGCTCGTGTACTTTGATGCTTTTCATTGGGTCCCGCGGCAGCTGATGGGGGATCTGGACGTGCAAGGGAGCCGCTTGCTTTGCGTATATGTTTGTTGTTGACAGTGGCAGACAGAGTCGATGGGTTCATCAGCCCTGACCGTTGCTTTTTAACTTTGCCCCTTCAACAGAAGATCGTGGTGTGATGAGAAAAAATCGTGGATTGTCGAAATTATCTAGCTACCAGACAAGAGTTAGGTCGGTCCTGTAGGTCCTTTACTTACTACTTACCAGTGACCACCCTGCTTATAACTTTCATCTCTTGCACTGGTGAAGTCCTCGGATGATGCCTTCCTTAATGAGCTAACTCGCGTTTCAAGACGACTTATTAGTTTGCAAACCTCCATGTTCCTCAGTAAAAGTTCCAGAACCTGAATCCGGGCTGTGAAAGGAATTGCAGCCTGACTGGGACTGCATGCACCATTCTACCCATACTGCTATAAAGTGTTTACCGGTAACTGGGCTGAGAAGGACACCCTGCATCAGGCTACTACTCTGCCTTGGGTGAACCAGCACCTAGACTCATGCCACTACCGTGGTTAAAAGTTAAGACAGGTGTTGAGTGGGTACCAGACTGGAACCCTGGTATATAGACTGGTACTGGTCGGTCGTGCTATCAACAAACCAACCGGCTGGTATGACCACCTGAGGAAATACCATCCGTGCCACACGAAGGCACTTGGCGATAATACCGGTTTAGTATCAAGGTTATATCATCCAATACCAGGTATATACCTGCCAGATACCAGCCAAAAATCAGCCTTGACCAGGTCCAGAGTGGTGGTATATATATATATATATATATAAATCCAATACCAACAAGAAGTTGGAATGGATTTTTCTGAAAATATATAATACCAATACCAGCTGGTATGTTGAAAGTTGATACCTACATCACATTGGTTAAAACCCCAAATCTCTTTTGGTTGCTCCTAAAAACTATAAATATCTGTTCCTTCTAAAAAAATAGCGTCTCTGGAGTCCAAATTTAAAGATTTCACAGGTTAAATACAGCACTAATTGAGAGGATTCACTGAAGGAGGTGAAGGTACCAGTATAGATGGTGCTTGAACCTGGCACTACTACGGAATCAGGCAAGTGGACATTTCACTCTTTAAATCCAGTTATATGTGGTTCACCAAAATATTAATAATTGCCAACTTGGCAGTGATAAGCTAGGGTTCCCACTTGCAAGTGCCTGCAAGTGGGAACATCCATTATCTCGAAAAAGCAATCCTTCTCAAGAAGGGCTTGTGAACTCCTAGCAGCTGGAATTTGGAATACCTTATTTTATTTACTGCTAGAACAAATTTGAAGTGTGTCCAGCACTTGCAAGTAGCTGCAGGTTAGTGTCTACAACTAGGCTGCAAATTGTTTCTTGTTCACTTAATGGTGCTAGCGACCCTTCATAAGCAGGACTGAAAGATGAATGTCTACAACCAAACGAATGTCATCACTTAGACATCCTAGTTACATATCTTAATATCCTTCCATCCAACCGTTGTTTGCATATCCTGATCTTAGAATAGCTTAAGCTAAACGAGACTAAACATATTACCAAGGAGGAAGTCACAAATCACAGCAGAAAGAAGGTTCGAAACCAGACTAGAAGTATTACCAAGGCACCAGGCACAAATTTCAGCAGAAAATACCACTTCTATATATACATGGGAAGGCCAGGAAGATTTCATGAGATTCCAAGAAGTTTACAAGCAGATATCATCATAACAGGGAATTGAACCAAACACAAATTACCTGGATGAACTCAAGATACCAGTACAACACAAACAGAAGTCATTTGGGCAAGGATGGCACACTAACCAAGATTGCATAGTTTGATAGATCACAGCAGGTTTGCCCACAAGCACCACCAAATCCGTATTTGATCCGAGACTAGAGAAGCAGTATAGCACCTTAAGTTGTTCCTCTGAATATCACAAGTTGACCTATCTTCAAACTGGCTGCCAGGACATCCAACATCAAGCAGTATGAATCAGGATTTTGTGATTTAAAGAAACCCACAAATTTTACATGAACCTCAACCATTTAAAAGTGTGAGTCAAACAGACTCACAGACTTGAATCATATTATTTTCCTTTTATCCCTGATCATTGAAGAATCCACTTGACAACCTAGCCAGGAAAAATAAGTTGTGCACAAATTTTATTGCACACTGTTCCATAAGTTGTTTTAAGGTTTCAACCTTCCAGTTGCTTCCCAATGGGAGCATGAGCACTATTAGAGATGGAGAAGTTTTAATGTAAGTGGGTACTAACTTCTAAGCATTTGGGAGGTTGGCCCAGATTGTAGTTAAGCCGCTCAGCTGGTGGCACTAATTACTAATGTCCCCATTCTCCATCTAGCTAGGGGCTAGGCTCCACACTCTTACGATTCAACCTCGTAGCTGCCGAAGTTTGAAAACTTTTGACGCCAGCCAAATGATCAGACCAACATTTTATCAGCCTGAGGTATGACAGGAGGTTCCAAATTATTTCCCCAATGTCCAGAGTATCAAGTCAAATACTTAGGATAGTTTTGTAACAGAATGAAGTTTGGTACTGACACCATTGGGTTAGTGCTGGATGTCATACAGGGACTGTCACTAATTCAGCTATTGTTGCTTTTGCAAGATGATGTGATCTGAATCCTCCAAAAAATCAGTACTGCCAATCAGAAAACAATAGTTGTATATCTAAATGCACAAGAAAATTAGACAAGTAATGCTTTTGCAAGTTTGACATACTGTACTTGATGGGAATTCAAGGTGGCTGCTCCTCAGGAAGTCTACTTGAGTGAGTGCAAGACTTGCAGCTGGGTTCTTTGACTAAGAGGCACCAAGCTTGTCACACTCCAAGTCTTGTTATCATTGAGGGGAAGGTTGCTCAAAATCTATCTGATCCCCAGAAAATCAACTAGATCTTGACTGTTAGAGGAGCTTGAGGCACAAGACTGATGAACTGAGCACTCTGATTTGTAACACCTTCAGAGGCTCAGATCATGCTTTTTTTCTATTTAGCATCTGACATCAATAGTACGGTTCAAAAGACTAGGTGGAGGATTGCAACGGTGATACAAAAATATAATTTATGAATCAGCTTCTCTGCTTATACTTGGGAATGGACATCTGTTAATCTGCAAATATGCCATCTAGATGTGTAGAAAGAAACATAGATCTAATTGCATTTTCTCCATATGTATCCCCATGCGTACAACCTTTTCTGTTTATTGCAACCCTCAGAACCTATAGCTTGATCTCATGAGCCTTGACTCCCATAAATCGTCTCCCCATTTAGCTAAGTAAATAGATGAGAGCTGGAAAATTAATTGCTGTTATTAGGAGAAAGGCTCTCCATCTTTAGTCTAGAATTTCTCAACAGTCATGCAGGCACTGGGTTGTTAAGTAGTAAACCTTACTCCTTTGCATGGAGTGATTCACTCTAGCTGAAAGGACTCAACCAGCACTATTTGGTAAAACCCCCAGTGGGCGTTTATGAGGTCACTGCTATCACTCATGAGGGTGCATGGCGGTTAACGTTGATCGAATCAGTGTGAAGGCTAATCACCGTCAAGGCGGAAATATAAGCTGTTTGGATAGGCAAATCCTGCCCTAGAACTTTGAGAGATGGTGGGTTTCGACAACATCACCGCTTGGTCGAGACTCGAGACAGGAAACAAAGGTTCAAGTGTTACCCAATAATACAGCGATCATCACAATAGGCAAAGCGAAGATAAGGTAAAAAGTCCAACTCCTCAAAGACCAGCCAATGCTTCAATCAGTTCCTCTAGCATCTTGGGACCGAAATGCGTAGGCTTACTTTACACTCCCTGTCTTCTGTATGTTGTTTCTATGCTGAGTGCGTGCTAAGAGCCATCACCTGACAAGGTATAACACCCCACTATGTCCGCTCGAAGGATTTCAAAAGAGAACTTAATGGAGGACTGGGGGAAGGGCACTGGGGTTTCAAGTAAGGTATTTTTTCAGTAAAAAAGAACACTGAGATCCATGAGGACTTGCTTACCTCTTGTGCAACCGAAGTCTTCGAAACTGGTAACGATCGATCTAGCTTGGCTGGTCATACTGGACATATCTCAAGAACTCTTTTCACCTAGTTCCTAACCGAATGCAACAGGATAGGGAACTCTCGCTCCTGGCATAAGATCATGCGGAACACCGGCTACATGTTCGGAGCTAAGAAACACCTTCACAATATTAATTACTTGTGCCTCTCTAACATGGGACTCTTCTCAGTACAACAAATCTCCTCCCCTTGACGATCTCGCTCTTCTGGCCCTACCCTATCAAATGCTCTTCATCTTCATCATCGTTGGGAACGTACGTGGCACTGGAGGGGGAATACCGAAAACGCTCTCGACAATGTCAGAAGCCACAGCCTCAATGAACAGCTAACATACCTTGCTAAGCTCATTCGAAGACGTGGTGGCGTCGAGGACGCCGTCGCACTGTCAAAACTGAACACACTTCCACTTTGCTTCCTCGCCAACAGTCCATTTAATTACCCGTCTGCTTGCAACTCCATGAAACTCTTCGCGCCCTCTCTAAACTCGCTGCACAAAGCATTCCGACAAACCTTTGAGTATGCTAGGTTAACAATCTCTAGCCACCTAGTTATAACAGCCTACTCGAGACGACGAGACCAAATCTGTCGAGGATCGGAATCTGGAATTCTCTCTCTCCCTCTCAAGAGCTATTGGCAACTGATAAAAAATGATGAAACCCTGCGAATCATAAATAAATCAAAGCACCCAGAAAAGGGGGAAAACAAAGAAGAAAATGGAAGGAACCATGTCCAAGAAGACAAAAGAACCACCTAAGAAGGCGAACCACTAAAAGGTCACAACACATCCTTCCAACCCTCTTCACCTCCTTTCCATAAGTTCCAACTTCACTCTCCCTCTAGAAAACGAAAAGTTAAAAGTTAATACGCTAGCACCTTAGCCTCATTACGCATGAGTTCCAAATAGCAAGAAGTGGACTAGTATAGTACACTACATATGCAGATCTACGTCGCTGGAGCTGCAAGCAATATGGAAGCACTCGCACCAAACGCGTGGAAGCCAGTCAGACGCTTCTTCCTCACCTTCCTCAGCTCGCGTCTCGACGGGGTCCCCACCCACTCCCCAAGCTACCTACAACGTAAACAAGTATTTTTCGGTTTCCAAAGCCTGCTCAAACAATAAGTGACAGTTCATGAGTGCGCAGACGTTACGTGCGAAAATATAGTATTTTATTCAGCAGTTGTCCAACAAGAAAGAGAGCAGTTAAGTACTGTTCCCAGCAGTGTAGCTGGAAATACAGCCCGTATACTACCGAAACGTAACAGTTCGAGTATTCTTGTTCCGACGTCAGATGTTGCGTACTTACAATTGAGCGGTCGGATCAGTAATAATCCCTAATTCCAAAACTGTGTCCAGTTACTGATGAATATACTGAGATTCTCGGTTGCTGACCAGACCACTTGTGTGTGTGTGTGTGTCTCTCTCTCTCTCTTTCTGTATTGAGACTTGCGGACTTAGCTGGGCAGTGCACTTTACCTATAACAACAATGGTTGTCGAGGTAGAGCTGGTGCATGAGATGATACTGGCACGTGAGGTCACGTGACCTGGAAGGGTAATGGCCCAGGCTTGCTTGTGTGTAGGAGGAAGAAGGGGGGGCAAGGAGTCGACTTGCTTAGGGCTTTAGGGCTCCAGGTGAATCTGCAGTATTTCAAGGGATGCTGCAGACTTTAGGTTTAATGGACTTCTTCAAAGTTCAAGTAAAACCTCTCAACTAGTCTAGAAAAAGAGCATTGAACTTGTACCAAAACGAACAGCAGGATAGGGTCCATGAAGACACACCATAAGGTGATCTCGTGAGCAGCAATCCTTCCACCATTTTTTAGCAGATACAAGGGACTTCATGGCAATTTAGTAGTAGATCAGCTGGTTGATGAGGCAGCAGTGAGAACAAAAGAGAATGTAAGTGGGGTTTGGAACTCAGATTGTAGTAACCCCATCTCACGTGGTGATGTTCTTTTTTCTTTTTCTTTTTTGCGGACCTTGGTTCCTAGACCAACACCCGGACCTACCCAGCCAGCTTTGGTACTTTCTTGCACTACACACCCAAAGTATTATAGTGCTCCTACATTCTTTCTCTCTGATGGTTATTTGAATGGCCAATCCTCCCCACCCTTTGCAGCTACTTGGTCAGACAAAAAGTCTTCTTTGGCAGCTATGTTTTTCTGGAGGTTTGACCTTATCACGGTAGTAAATGTACTAAACTTCCTCTTGGAAACATACGTCCGGCGTCAAGGTCTAACAGAATCTGCCTAATTTGAAGGACTCCAGGTGCTATTCACATGTAATTCCTTGATTTTCATTCCTAATGTATGAAAAATTGTGCATGTGTAATTTTCTCATTCAATGGCCAAAACATGCGCAAGTAAACACCATTGTTGTATTTGCTCAACAAATTGACTCATACAATTGATGAAGACCCAAAACTCTAGTTCACCTCTTGTCACTAATTACCATACTATGACATCTTGACATTCCGTGCATGCTTTCAAATTCTAAAATTTGAATTTCTTCTCATCAAGTTTACAATCTTATGAGTGTTTGTAATTTATTGCATAGAAACAGAGAAGATAATTAATTTCCCTTCCCAACTCAACAAATTTAGCGCATCAATATTAAATGATTATCCTAGGAATTTTTGAGTGGAGTCATCTGGACCTGGAAGGACCATGAAAGTGAAAACACAATATAATGAACCAAGATGCTAAGGTTTTTTATTTTTTTCTAATGACTACATGTTTGATATGTGGCATTCATGTGTTGGTCGATTGTATCAAATTTTTCATTTTGCATACCCAATTTATAGTCAAGTGTGTTACACATAAATAATTTCAGGTGAAAGCATAATTAGTTGGACAATTCAAATAGTCCAATATTGAACAAATTATGCAAAATTATTATGCACAATATTGGACAATTTGGACAAACAACGGTAGTTGTTTTGGATTGCAAAAGAACTTAAAATGTAAGGCCATATCAAGAACAATAAAATTAAAGTCAATTTTTTAATGATCCATGTTTCAATAGATTTCAGTGAGAATCATATTAAAAATTATGAATGAGTTCAAAGAAAAAAATGAATTCATATTGGATGAAAATATGATCAGGTGGTACCTTTAACTTCACCTCAAGGAATGACTAAAGAATTAAAATTGGCCAAATAATATTCTTAAACACTTTATTTTATTTTTCTAATATTGTACATTGAATTTTTTTTTTCATGTTTATTTCAATTACATGACAAAATATATGGTCTTAAGTTTTCATTCAAATAAAAATATGTGGAAATTGCTACATATTTTTATTCTTAATTTGCTTGACCCCTTCAAGAATCACAAACCTAAACTTTGAAAATTCATAACTAAAGTATACTTATTCAATTAATTACTTAATTAAAAAATAAAATATTACCTTTAAAAGTTATATATTTTAAAACCCCCCTAAATTATGTATCAAAATCCTAACCTTGAACAATTAAAAAAACATGTATAATCAAAATCTATGTACAACTTAGTTAATGTATTTATCAAAAAAATAATAATAACCTTTATTTAAGCTAAATAACCAATAGTATTAACAAAGCAATGTGGGACTAGCCTTCCTAATGGGGTCTAATTTGTATAGCTAAATTCTTCATTCCTAAGTCATATAAATGTTTACAAGTTTACTTTCCTTTACCTAACTAGCTTGCAATCCTCAAAGGTCTAATTAAGCATTTTAAATCTATATGGCAAATGGTGTTTGATAATAATCATGGATCTTTCATTGTGGCTTGATGTCCAAATGTGAGTTCTAACACATATAATTAATGGATTGTTCATGTGTTTAAAACTTGAGTTCTTTACTGTTTTCCAAGCAAAATTTCCAAGCATTCATGTTATTGCATAGAAAATCCAAGCATTGAAGCCATGATTTGTATCACAATTGAAAGATTAGAACACGCATTGCTACCAATATCACATGGAGCTCAAGGAGCTTTTAAATGGATTCAATGACATAAGAACATTGGGCAAGGGCATCCATGGTACATACAATTGCAAATGTGTTAAGGTTTGTGATGTTTAGTCAAGAACTTTTCTAGCAATTTAGACAAGTTAACTGCTAAGTTCTAGACATATAAGGGAATGATTGAATTATGGCATTTATATTATGTCCCAAACTTGCCCTAACTAAATGGCATTCTAGATTGTGTTTAATGGGTGATTGTAGGAATTATGGGGTTTATACATTGAAGTTATTCCCATTGGAGTTAGAGATTACCACAATTATCCATTGGCAAAAAATAAGGCACGAAGTTGTTGGGTAGAATGAAAATGGTAGGGATATGAAAACTTCTTGAGTGGAGACGTACCATGATACACACCCAAGTGAGTTGTTTGAGTATTTGAAGCTTTGTTTGAAAGCTTTTGTGATCCACAACTTCATATCTAAGTGCCAAGACCTCTAGTTCAAGAAGTCATTTCTCCATTTGCATGAAGACATAATCCTTTTTTGTGTGGACTTTTCATAAAACTACACACTGATGGTGCATAATGAAATACAAAACATGCACTGACACAACTTTCAAATAAACATTCTAGTCCATATAACTTACAAGAAAAACCCTAACTTTGACCCAACAATTCCAAAATCTAGACTCCTAAAGAAATCCACTATTATGTTTCTTATGATTCCAACCATAATACTTTGTTTGTACAACATCCATTTATTACACTAGGGTTTCTTATAGAGGATGGGATTTACACCATCTTGACATGTAGTGTGGTTAGATGGGTGCTTGAGGCAATTTTAGTTGACATGCGTATGTTATTTTGTGTCTCATTATTTTAGTATCACCTTGAGCCAAAGCAATATCAAAGAGAGGTATCAAATAATGTGGAACTTTTTTGCTACAAATAATGTTAAGGGGAGGGTTGATGGAGTAGGTGTTTTACTTAAGCAATAAGTTTTGAAGGAATAGATTAAGTCCCAAGGGAAGAAACTCCAAAATGCAGCCAAGATTGTAACACATCAACTTCAAGCAAAGTCAAACAAGTTCCATGCAACACATCTATTAAAGGTGTTTTTTATTTCGTTAAATTACAAATTTCCCTCTTCTATATTTTTAATTGTAGTTTATTGAAATCATCAACATGTGTGGTTTATTCCCAATGTGAAAACATGGAAAACCAAGAACAATAATATTTTGTTTGCCTATTCACCAAGAACAAAACTAATATCAATCCTCCATATAAAATTAGAAAGGAAAAAACTTTAAAAATCAGAAGTATACTTGTTCAAAAACTAAAAACTCATAGAGTTACAAAACATAAAGAGAGATAGATTGTTATCATCTTCAAAATGCTCCTATTTCTACATAATCATAGTGTTGTTTCAACTTAAACAGTCACTAATTAGTACAAACTCAAAACAAATTCTAAGAATTATTGGTCACAAGTTTAAATCAACATATTTTGCTAATAACTAGTTACTGTAATAAATTAGTTATTGGTTCACATAACATGTCAATTAACTTAAGGACCTATTATCCAATAATAATTGAAATAATTTCAAAATAATACTACCTCACCAGTTACCAGTTGGTAACAACGTGTTACTAAATACATAACTAAAAAAATGGGTTACCAAGATCCATTAACATGAAGGCACATCAACAAGTACTTCCACTTGGTGAAAATGGGGGATGTGGATAAGTCAAAACCATATGATTATCAAACAATGTGTTCAAGTTAAGGAATGCATCAACTGCAATTGATTTCATCAACAGATCCAATGGTGTGCCAATTTTGACAAATGTTTTGCTTTTGTGTAATTGGTGTTGACAAAAATCAGAAACTAGAGTGTGGTAACAAGGAACAGTCCTAGATAAGACATTGACAAGGTTGAAACCTAAAAACAGCTCAAAGGTAAGGCATATGGCATAAAATTCAAATGAAGAAATTGAAGCTAGAAGTGGTGGCGAATGGATTGTAAATAATTTGGCTCTTGGTGATAATGTTGCAATTCCACATTACTAACCCATTTTAAATCATGCTAATGGACAAATGGCCCCACTTTGTTCAATCAAAATTTGAAAATGGGTAGGTTTATAAATGGCAACAAAGGGATGTTGTCATACAAGGTTACTAGTATGCCATGTTACAAAATGGCAATCAAACATATCTCCTATAAGATGATAAGCTCGTAATTAGCATATGTGTTTAGCCATCTTGTTCTAATGTCCAAATTTTCGTGGCCCCTCACCACTCACATGGTTAAAAGGACTTATGCAACATATAAATTATTGAATTAAGCCATAAGTGTAATCATGGCTCCACCAAAGGAGACCCAATTATTGGAATGAACCTTCTAAATTTGTAATCGTAAATTAAAAGAAAAACTAACAATAGGAGCATATATTGTTGTGAGCCCTATCTTTTTATTTCCTTTTTGGAATGATCCTGTGTTGATGTTGTTGGTAAAAGAACAATATGGAATCATTGGCTAATAGGAGCTCTAACTAGAAAAAATAATGCAAACACGAAACAAGTGAAGAATATATGGCTTTTTCTTTTTTTAGAAACTGAGCAATGTGATTCAAGTTCTTTTTTTTTTGCAAGATGTTTCTCACAAAGGATGACATAGGCTTGGGAATGTTGTCACCTTTAACGTCTTATAGTGAGATTTGTATTAGGTGTTAGTTTTTACCTCTTTTGCACTCAATCATCTAAATGGTTTTGCCATTTGTAAGAGCTACCAAATAGTTAAGTTCAAGGTTATATCCTTGATCAATTGGTTACAAATTTTCTTGATAATTTATGGATGGTAGACATTACAAGTGGTGAGGATTGCATAGTTAAAAACAAACTAAATATAGGTGAGTGGAGATTCATACATGCCTTGTCACATTGAATAGCTAACAATTGAGAACATTGGAAGGTAATAATGTTGGTGATGGAAGCCTATTGAATTTTAAATAAAACCTTTCCTTCAATTGTGTAACGATTAGAATAGTAAGGAAAGTTGAACTACAACAATTTTGAGCACTATTTTTTGGATTTGAGCACTTGCATTTGGTTTTTTTTTAGTTGTGTAGTCACTTCAACAATTGGACAATTAAAGTAAAACAATCACAAGGACTAGTTTTGGATTTGAACACAAGTGCATTTGGTGGACAATTCATACAAGTTTGGGTGTTATATGATCATCGTGTAGTTCAATAATTTATGGCTTCACTCTTACTGATGAACTTGAAATGATAAATGGCTCAATAGATAAAATGATTTTGCCATATAAACTAAACATGCACTTTTTTACTCCAATTTTTTTCAAGTTGAATAATTTGTGAATGGTAGGCCTATGAATGGTAAATGAACTTAAGAATGACTACTTGGTCACAAATAAATAACCTTAGTTGGTTTTTTTTTTAATGGTGTTTAAGCTAATGCAATATGTGTATATATTTTGTTGCATCTAAATCTAAATGCAACCAACTTCACATGATACATAATACCTACCATATATTGATACTTCTTTACATGAAAAATAAATGAAGGATTGGATTACTGAGCTATGTATAATTTTTTATGATATTTTCACACGTTAAATCAAATCCTAGCTTTTGTCTTGGGGTTACATTAATTTGATCTTGTTTTATAAATATTGCATATTAACCTTATATTGATTTACATTAATATGATTTTGGGTTCAATTTTATAATGCTTGGTTTATCTATTTTCTTAAGGATATACTTTAGTTTTTATCATGATGTATCTTGAAATAATGAGGACATATCCATGTTTTATATTAATATTAAAAGGTTATGATACCAACTATGAACTACAACTCCTATCATATTCAATAACATGATGACCAGCTCCAATTTTGAATTAATTTTTACAAGTTGCATATTGAAAAGGAAATTATGTATTATCAAACATCACAAATGTGTTATCAAATCACATTTGGTTCATGGATCTGAGGCCTAAACTTGCACATTGGACTAAATGTCCAAATGTCATTTCATGGACCTTTGTTACAATTTTTGCAATACCTCTTTTAGACCCTACCTCTCTAGGTGGGTTTTATTTGTGCCCCATATTCATTTATGAAGTGTAAATCTTATTTCAAAAGCCAAATGCATTATTGTGTGTCACAACCCCACTTTGGCCAAGTGTGGGGGTGAAGCTCAACACTTGCAAAGTTGGGGATTTGGAGTCCTCCGGGACTCCCGAATGTTTAGAGCTCAACAACAAGGCCCAAAACACCTCGCATTGAGATGTTCTTGGTGTCATTGAAAAGGTTTTGAAACGTATATATCGAAAATGGCCTCGCATTGGTCATTTGGACATCTGCAGCCCAAGTTATGGGCAAAAGAAGGGCCGGGAGTCAAACTGGCAGTTTGACTCCCGACCACTAAAGGTCGGGAATCGACCTTTTCCCAACATCCGATTTGAGATTGCAACACGGCGTTGAAAAGATCTCGACGAGGGCTATAACTTTGTTTCAGACCTCGTCACGATTGGACTCTGCAGTCAGGAGTTATGGCCGTTCAAAGTTCTGGGACTCCAATCGGGACAATTTCAGGACTCCATTTTGGGAGTCCCAAGAATTTGTGCCATTTGGATGTAGCCTCCATGGCGAGCTACAGAGAATACTATATGGGGGAAGGTGGTGGCTTCCCTTGAGTCCGGGCCATGGTGAGTCTTGTGTGTCCAAGTGCCCGTGGCTTGTCCCAACACCCAAAGGTGTTCCGAATGTTAAACTAACCTCATGTGGTTGGTTTTTTGGATGTAGATTCACACAAGCTAAGCTAGTCCCTTTTCCTAGTTTAATCCCGGGGCTCCCAACATGACCCTCTACCCCTTTTTAGAGTTGGAAGCCGGGAGTGTGCTCTAAGTCCCAACTTTTCGCAACTTCACAAGGTGAAACCTTCAAGTGGGTTCACCCTGGGACTTAGGGGCGCATCACAGGATCTTATTCATTTATGAAGTGTAAATCTTATTTCAAAATCCAAATGCATTATCGTGCATGCTTACTTTAACATGTTTTTGAATCTTTAGATGATAATGGCATATATATGAAGAATAACAAATGTTAGATTAGCACCTAATGCCATATCCCAAGTGCATGTAATCAATGATCCCCACTTCTTGGACTGCAACCAAAATGTAACCTTAAAACAAGTAGAAGAAGAAACTATTAAATCTAGAAATTAAAAGTCCCAAATCTTCAAAATTGGAAAGTGCCTTGTAATGCTAACTTCATAAAAAAGAATTACACACAATGAATGTCAATTTGGAATACTAAAAGGAGAAGAGATAAGCCGAAATTCATGATCCAATATTCGAAGCAATTCTATCGATAATGGCCACCCAAAATTGCATGATCTAAAATGTCTAGATAATAGTTAAGAAAGCAATACCATACAAGTGCAAATCTAGCAAGATGAGATGACAAAATATACACCCAAATTCTAGTTATTGTTTTAACTATCACATGCCCTTTAAAGTATGTGGCAAAAAAATTACCTTGAGACCCAATGGCAATCACAAGCACATTTTGATTCAACTATCTTATATAATGCAAAATTTATAATAACTCAAGTGGTCAAACACACAAAGAGACAATTTTTTAAAAACAAATCAAATGGTGGTGTTGGGAATGAAAAAATGTTGAAATGCATCCAAATCTCCAAGATGCATTTTAGAATTAAAGACAGTCCAAGAAGATGTGTGTGGAAAAAACTTTTGAAATGCAAAATCAAATGAATTCATCATATATCCCTTGAAATTTTGTTTCAATTACATTTACCACCTTTTGTTGGTCCAACCACCTCCTTTTCTTTCTCTGTTATGTGCCTTGTACAAACTAAATTTTAATATCTACCCAAATGTTTTTTATGTGTTTTTTGTTTGGACTACCATGGTTGGGTTGACTTACCACCAGAATTGGTGTTGCTTGAATCAGCCAAATAAACCACAGCTTTGTGTAAATTTTCATTGGGAATTGTATAGACACATGAAACATTGAGTTTTATTGGATTAGTCATGGCCACATGTTATATCAAAAGATTATAAAACCTTAATTTTTCAATTGAAATCTATCACTAGACATGTCCTACAAATGGGTCCATGCATTTACCTAAAGGTTGTAAAGGACTAGCAATAGGTATATTGGACAAATGAGTAAGTGAACTTTTCTTGTTTGGACCACTCACCCAATTGTGGACACTTTTGTTTCAAGAAAAATTATCTTACTTGTGTTGGTGTAGGATGTTCTTTTTAAGTAGGTAACACTTCCATTAATCTATCATCAGCATTATCATCTTGTTCCACATCAATTTTCAATCCTTCACGAGGATTGTTATGTTCCACCAAAATTGTGCTTGTCTCTTATTCTTCAACAATTGCATCTACAACCAACTCAAGTATGTGGGTTGTCATGTGGAAGTTTTGCAACTATAACTAAAACATGACCACAATTTACAAATGAATTTAATTTGAAAGAATCCAAGATTTAGAAATTGACACTTGAGATCATGCATATAAACACTTAACCTTTTAGTAATTTGGTTTTCAAAGTTAGAATCATCTTACTTGAAGCTTGCACAAGGCACTTTTTCATAGAATTGTAGGTGAGGTCATCATCTTCTTTTGAATTGTGATTTTCTTAAATCACAAGTTCCATGACTTCATTAGTTATTTGGTCAGTAGTAAGGGCTAACTATTGCATCTAGGAATTACCTAGATTATGGCATTCTATACCTTGAAAGGTGAGTTGACCTCATCAACAATTTGCTCTATTGAAATTGATGGTGGTGTGATGCCCATCACACGTGAAAGAAACTCACCCAATGGGGCTACTGAAAATTTGATGGCCCCAAACTGGTCCTCTTTAAAACATGTCCAAAGCTTGTGGAACCTAGTTTTATTTGCCTTACTGAAATGTCAATTCCTATATCAGCATGCCTTAAACCTTATGTCAAAATGTAAATGCATAATATAACCTATTAGAATTCACGAAAAGCATTGACCGAAAAATCTACTCAAGCAACACACAATAGACCCAGCCATAACTTGGACAAACTTACTTATGAAGAAGTTCTACACACACCATTTGAAATTGTTAAACATTAGACCATGTAGTAACCTATTTCAACATTCTTGGTATTTTCCACATGTTATTACATGTTTTGCATGTCCTCAAACAATCCCATTGACCAACAAGTAAGTTGGATGCACTCTAAGCACTAGTATTCCAAATAACCTAAAGGACAACAAGTGCTTTCAAAGCACTCCCAATAACCTGCTATTAAAATAGATGTTTCCAAGTATTACTATTAACTAACTAGTAAGCACAATGGGTGTTTTTCCAAGCACTACCATTACCTAGCTAGCCCAACAAATGCTTTCCAAGCATTCTCAATCATGTCCAAACACAATTATGGGTGTTTTCCAAGCACTCCCATCAACTAGTTAACACAATGGGTGCTTCCAAACACTCACATTAACCAATAATCACAATGGGTGTTTTCCAAGCACTACCTGTAACCAACAAGCACATTGGATGGTTAGCAAGCAATTTAAATGACTAGTTAGCACCATGGGTGCTTTCCAAGCACTTCTAGCAACCCATTAGCAAATTGGGTTGCTTTCTAAGTTGATCCAATAACTTGCAAGGGGTAGATGCACAAATGATTGGCTCATTTTTATGACATTTTTTAGTTTTTGCAATACCCATCTTGTTTTATTGTCTCCTAGCAAAACATATAGTGTCAAATTTTCCAATTGGGACTTGGTTTTCAATTATTAAGATATTTTATTAAGATTCAAACCATGTCATACTACAAGTCTTTGTATGTGATGTGGCCTTTTGTGAGTATCTTTATCATTCATTTTATAATGCCCAAAAAGCGAGTTGCAATCCCAAAAAATAAAAGAACGTCTCAAAATAACATTGGACAATGGCCCATATGTAATGGACAAGAAACTATATGTTTCCATGGTCAATTGTTTTCAACAAACACATTTTATTTCCTAACATTGCAACAAGCTCTCCTTGGCGATGTAAAAATGGATGGTAAACCCAACCCACACAAAACCACTTCACAATAAAAAACTAACCACATGGCATAATTTCCCACTTAATAAAGTACATTATTCAAACGCAAATATTTATATGTTTTTTCATAATGAAAGTAAACAAAATCACAATTATCTTGGACTCAAACATTATAACTCATTAATGCTAATTTATCAATGTTTATTGGGTTATTAATGGTAATTTGATTTGATATGTAAAAAGGCATTGCTCTATTTTTTAA
Organism: Sphagnum contortum; assembly: GCA_963920785.1. Taxonomy (NCBI): domain Eukaryota; kingdom Viridiplantae; phylum Streptophyta; class Sphagnopsida; order Sphagnales; family Sphagnaceae; genus Sphagnum; species Sphagnum contortum. Next base: position 9,586,277 of record OY987290.1, on the reverse strand, counting down.
GAATATATATTATCATGGACCTAATCATCCATCTACATTACTTGCATTCATTCATCGATGACATAATACTTGTGTTATATGATTATAAAAGACCAAGTCAATGTTGTTTCGAATAGGAAAGGATGTTCTTTTGTCATCATGGTACCACTACAAGTCATGTGCTAATGTATGGATGAAGGTGAGTGTAAGTTGGCTAGTTAGACTCATGAAACAAATGTTCCACAAAATCAGCATTCATAGTAGTGACATACTCTCAATTCGATTCAAACATACGCGTATTATACGTTTTTTTGGGGCTTTTTAAAAAATACTTGAAAATACTTGAAAATACTTTATCATCGTTGTCTTTGGGTTTGGGCGCAACTTAAGCTCAACTTGCTCAGCGTTTTGCTCATCGTATTCACGTATTTCACGTATTCACATTTTCAAATTATAAAATACTTGAAAATACTTCTTTTTGAGGACCTTCGAAAAATACGCGTATTTCATATGTCACAACTATGTCAGCATTGGCCTGCTCTTTTGTCATCATGGTACCACTACAAGTCACTTGTCAACGTATGGATGAAAGTGAATTTAAGCTAGATGGTTAGATTCATGAAACAGATGAAATTAAAAAACACATTTTTCTACAGGTTTAAGAATACATTTGAACATGGACCTAGCCATCCAACTACATTATTCACATTCACTCATTTTGAACTTGTGAACTTGGGGTACCATGACAACAATCAACAAAATCAATGTTGCTTGGATGTGGTAGAATTGATTATGAACTTCTTCCACCTAAACAACATTTGGTCCATTCTTTTGTGGTCATAAAACACAAGTACACAAGCCTTGAGATGGGTGAAAGTGAGTTTAGGCAGATGGCTATAGTTGTGAGGCAAATTTCACAACTACAACCAATGATCATGGGTTCACCATCCTTTTAATCTCTAGTGCGCAAGCAAAAACACAATCTCCACAAATATAACTACCCAAGGGGGGGGAAGGCTCATGAATAGTTGTGGTGTAAATGAGAATACCAATCCATACTCATTGTCATCAATTTCCTTTGATGATGCCATTGCCACATCAACAAACTGACCTCCAATAGCTAAGTTATGATTGATTGTGCATATAATGTCAACTTAATTCTAGTTTAAGGATCATTTGTGAAACCTGAATTACATTATCCAGCACTAAGGCCAATTCACAACGTCCCTATGAATAAAGGTCATAAACACATCAAACATAATGAATTTTGCACTAAAAAAATTCACGTAGATTATTTGATGGGAACTTATGTGCACCTGATTGAACTCCATTTGAAAAGTGCCAATTTAAAGTTGTATTTAATATGGTTAATCAATATTTCATGCCCATCAAAGTTGCGTAGATGATAATACACTAAAAGATTCCTTGTCGTACATCTCCTTTGTTGATGCCACTGCCACATACTTTCTAGTGTTTAGCTACAATTTGAGCATTTTGCATTTGTCAATTCAATGTGTTAAGATCTTTTTCAATCTTGTTTGTCATGCATTACCTCCATCCATACATGCATGTTATCACAAGAAATGTTGAATGTTATATTAACATCCATGAAACAACATGAATTTGCTAGAACATAACATCAATTTGCATTTGCTTGCCTTAAACTTGTATTGTACTAGTGCACTCCACATTTGCTAAATTGGAGGTCCATCACAATTATGCACCAAGTTTTTATCACATGCAGATTATTTCCACAGATGGGTCCTAAAGCCATTTTTTAGGACAAAAAATGGTTGCAAATGAAGCCCATCAAGATATTTTTGGGCACAATGTACTTATATCCATGACAATGGGCTTGAATAACATCAGGAGGACAATAATCAGTACATACCTTGTTGTCATCAACTAAATTGACATAGATATGATTGGAGCACAAGGCTAGCTCATTAAATAATTGGGCCAATCTACTGATTGGGCTACTTGTTACTACCAATTCTTCCCCATTGACATTTGTTGTTTTAATGTGTAGTGATTGTTGTCTCTTTACCTACATTAAACCAACTTTTAAGCAAAACCTCAAGTACAAGATTCAATATGATTTGAATACTAGGATTCAAGATCAAATATTTAAATGATTTCATCATAACTAAAACAACATGATTGCTAGGATTGGTTCAATTCAATTAGCAAATAAAAATAGACTTGTTCATTATAAAAAGTTGGTGAAACCTAAGCAATGAACCCAAGAACCAAATATATATACATCAACAAACCTTGCAGCAAACACATGTTCAAGTTGTACATTGTGCAAACCCATTTCATGTTTGTCGACAAAATTTGGTAAGGACACATAGTTTATTGTTTCAAGTAATTGCCTTTAACTAGGTTTGACGTCCAATGTTGGCTCACTTTAAAATTTCATAGATCCTTTTCCCCTTGAACTCAAATCTAATACCTCCAAGCTTCCATTTCTTTCCTTTGAACCTTTTCTTTTGTTGTCAATGTTATTGTTTTCACCCAATTAATCTCATATCCTTTTTCTTGTGTTATGTACCCCTTCATTAACCATAACATAAAGTCATTATTGTTCAAAGTATGTACACCATAGATCTGCCAATGAAGCCTCTTCAAATTTAGTTTTGTTTCAACATGAAAAAGTGGGTTCAAAAGCTTCAAGCTGCACTTTGGTCCAAAAACCTCCAACAAATCTTCCTTACAGACATGAACATTAGTAAGCTTTGTCTTTGGATTCAAACCCTTGTTACCTAAGCATTTAATTGTTGTGAAATACTCTTTCGTTTAAAGCCTATATTCTATAACTTCCCACGATGGAAATTGTACATATTCTCTTTTGATGTTGTGCTTTTCTTTCACCATTCTGATTCACATATCTCTTCAAGCTTCTTCATAAACAAATAGTTGCCCTAAGTTTCAAAGACCGAAATGCTAAGTATGATCTCCCTAATACATAAAAATAACTTAAGTTTGGTTGATTTGAACACTGAAGTATAAAAACAAATGTGGGAAATTCAGTTTAACTTTGCACACAAATGAGAAAAGCTCTAAGAATCAACCAAGCTCACACTTTTACAATGTGAGAGAAACTTACACACGCATTTCGATCTTGTTGGGACTCGAAAGCCATGTGATGAGCCCTATTGACCAAAAACACATGCACAATAACAATACTATTTCAAAAAATTAATTGTTATGGTTCAAAATTGACCCCACCTTCATCCATCCCCCTTGGCGAATCTTAATGAGTTAATCAACATTGTAAATCTTGACTACTTTCCAAGCACTACGAAAAGCAAGTGGGTCTGGCTTTTGTTTGCACATTTTTCCCCATGAGGTTTTTTTGTCAAATTTATTTACACCATGATATATTATTTACATCATTCATACATCTTTTGGCATTCAAATTTCTTGTTTTTGAACACAAATGTTTTTTACATGTTATTTTGTCACTTTTCATTTACTTAATTGTGGAGTAAAGAAAATTAATTCAGATTCTATAAACATACAAGGATGTCATAATGGACATCTATTGCCAATCATGTTCTCTAAATGAAATAAAGTCGTCAAGTAGGAATTTAGAAAAATGAAAAAGACAATTATATGTAAATGCAGGTCAACAATGAAAATCCTAACATTGAGTTCATGTGGCTAAGGATGGTCCAAGCATTTCCACTTGCATAATATTTTAATGGGATGAAACTAGGTTTAATATATTTATACATCATTGTCAAGTTGTGACCTAAGATTAAATCTTACAAGGTGAGTGGGAAATATATGATAGTGCAAGGAAAGAACCTCCCAAACTCCTTGTGCATTCCCATTTTGGGAATAAGTATTGAACTATGGAATCCCATATGCTTGGGGCAAGGTTCAGGGGGTCAAATCTTGTCCAAATCAAAGTAATATTTAAATTATTGGAGATGTCACAATAAAAAATACAATGTGGTCAATTCACATTTGCCAAAAAAGATTTAATAACTATAAGTTATGGCAATTTGAAAAAATTGACTCCCATTCATTCATAATGTGATTTTGGTGCAATCAAAATAAAAAGAGTGTTAAAAGCCAAAAAAGTTTAAAAGTTTAATATTTTATAACTTTGTTAGGGATAAATTTGTAAGTTTTAATTTTTTTTTAATTCAGTAGGCATGAAAGCACATTACGATGGCCCCCCTTTGGGGTCTAGTATTATAGTACATATAATATAATTGTTCCAAACGTGCACTGACTTTTGGGTATCAATTTTGGTTTTTGGGCTCTACAATTATTATTTTTACAAATTAATGTTATATAATATTTTCTTTAAAATAATAATAAATATAATTATCTATATTGAAATATCCATGGGTATATTTATAATATACATTGGTATAATAGGGCCATTGTTTTGTTTTGATTGCATTAATTCAAAGGCTTCATTAATCATTAAAATAATCAATTTTAATGGAATTGAAAATATGCCCCATCTAGCTATGCTTGTCGTCGTCCATGTGAATGTGATTACTTGTCAAAATTTTAATATGCCATACATTTATCACATCTTTGCTAAAAAATTTGATTTCTTGAAATGAAAATATTCAAATTAGTCACATCGTATCCAAACATAGTTCAAATTATGTGAAATGACATGGTTCAATATATCTTCAACTTTCATAAAGATTAAATTTTATTTAAATTATTTTTGGAGTATATTTTTTGTTTTTGCATTTGTTTTCACAAATATACTCCAATATCTCATTTTATAAAATGAAATGAAATAGATTTTTTAAAAATATTTTGTTTAAGTTATATTCTGAAAATCTTTTTAAATTTCAAGGTGGGAGACATTCAAACATGCACATCCCTAGAAAGTAATACAATGTGACACCCCAAAGGGGGTCACTATAATGCAATTTCACCCATAGTTGTAGATTTTAGGACGGCAATCCCTTGAAGAATCACTAAACTTCTTGATAGGGTTATCGACCAATCTCATGGTTAACATTGCCCCTATTGAACAATCTTCATAACTCTTCAAAATAATGAACACCACCTTTCAATAGGGCATAAAACCTTTGTTTCAAGAAATTTCAAGGGGTTTTTTGTTTACCCACCTTGATGTGTTTTTTATAATTTGATTATAATCCACAAACAATATTTCATTTTGATTTATGGTTTTTTTGACATTTCTTCTGATATTAAAAAATATTTTTACTAAATTTTATTTGCATCACAATCTTGTAGTTTATTTTGTATTTGAACTTGGAATTTTTGCCTAAATGATCATTTTAGAGGATGCAAAATAAAAGTCATTAAGTTTTTGCACTAGCCAAAATGAAAAATTCTTCAATTTTTAGAGTTTAAAAATAGTTATCTTTTCTACCAAACAGTTATGGTGCCCTTGAGGTAGTTCTTAAGTAGTCATCACAAGTTAATGTGGCAACATGGGATTGGTTCTAAAACGATGTTTTCAAATAATAATGTTAAAACAGTTTTTTACATTATTTTGTAAATTTTTAAGCATGAATAACATTAGTTACAAATTTAAACATGTTAAAACGGTGTAAACATGGTCAAAGGAACTAGGGGCATCAAAGTAAAAGTCATTCTCTAAAAACTACATGCAACACATGACATTTTTACATTGGTCTATAAAAAAATTATTTTGTATTTTGCATTCATAGTTTACCATTGTGTGGTAAATATGAATATTTTTTGACTACATCTTGATCTTATATCATATATATATTATGCATTCATGTTCTTTACCATATAAAAATGAATAAATTTGTTTTGGGGGGGGGGAGGTGGGTATTACATGAAGAAACATTATGTAATTTTTTTTCCAATTCCAAAAAGAACATTATTTTCCCCTATATGATAAGTAAATTTATAACCATAGGAATTGAATTGAATTTACACCCTATTTAGAACAACATGTTGAAAATCAATAAAATTACTATTTAATTGATATTATATCACCTATTTAGTTTATTCATGTTGTCAATTGCATAAAAATTAACAACTAAATTGTTAAAAAGACATATTCAAAATTTGAGGGCAATAACAAATTTGAACCAAATGCAATTATATGTGTAATAAATAAAACTTTCATCAATTTCAATTTCTTTTTTTCTTTCAATGATCTAAATGAATATTATGCCCAATATAGGAAATGAATGATGCACATTTGATAAGAAAATTTTGACAATCTAGATTAATATGTTCACATTGTGCTATTGCAAACATGTAAGGGTGTATTTTCTTAGTAGTATTAACACCATTTATGGCTCATATTATTGAGTTTGCACCCATATGGGCAATCAAATGACGCTCTATTAAGGAGTTTTGATATGGCATTGGAAAGTTCTTTCAAAGGCTAATACATAAAACCTTAGATTGCCCCAATAAAATATATTGAAAAGAAGTTATGAACTATCAAAGTTTTTTTAAAGTAGAACTTCAAAATTTCGAAACACCCATTTTTGAAAACTTCAATTAAAAGCCATTGGGATGTCACTCCCACATGGCAAGCTACACAGTATAATATAAGTGATAACAATTCCCACTTTATGGACTTTAGCCCATGTGAGTCTTGTAAATCCATGTGAGGCCATGGGATTTGTTTGGCTTCAGATTGCACTAACCATAGAAGCTTTCGTTTGGTTATGGAGATTGAGATGAGCAAGAGTTCAACATGAGAAGTCAACTTGTCCTAGTCTTATCCTTAAGCTTTCACTTGTTTTATTTGTTCACAAAGAATTAAGGAGCGCACCTTCGGTTTTTGCATTCAATTGTGAAAACCAAAATCAGGTGATCACACCTCATCAAATTTGCAGCAGAATCTTGAGAAAACCTTAGAAATTCTGAAGCTCACTCACACTACAATGTTCCATAGCAGCTGGAGAGCAACTGATCAGCAGCAAGTGTATGCATGTTTTGCTCAACCAGATATCACAACAAAACTCAGGTGTGATGACTAAAACCTCACATTTCAGGCTTCTGAATATGCCACTTTACTTGTGTCCAATGTAAGACGGCCATGCTAACAAGCTTCAACCTAAGCAGAAGGATGGAATTTGTCATCAAGCTTGAGAGTCTCTTAACATTCTGAGATCTGAGAGGTGGGTATTTTCTGATTGCTGTCCATAACTTGGTTGCCAATATTTCTTTGAGGACAAACTTTGTTTCCTATTGAGGGAACTCAATTGACAAAATAAACACAGAACCACCAGGTTGACTGCTTCGAGTGGATTTGAACCCACCAGGTTGACTGCCATGGGTGGGTTCAAATCCATGGATCTAGCATGGATTTGACCCATCATTTCCAAGGATCTGAGCCATGAGCACTCTACACTATGGGCTTGATGTTAGCTTGAACAAATATTGAAACTCTATTGGATAAGGATTTAGCTTGATAAATGTACCCATTGCCTGAGCTCATGACCTTGCCACTCATAAAGAACCCAGTTTGGAATGACAACACAGAGAAAATTTACAAAGTTTTCAGCAATCTTACTACAAACATTTGCAGATGATCACCTGAAACTGCTCTGGCCACTTTACATGTTTTAGGCTGATTGATGAAAAGGAGTAATTCTAACATTCAAAGGTCAACCTCACACAAAAGATGACAGCACCCAAATTCTGGTAGACCTCCTGGTGAATTTTTATCCAACAAGCAACCAAGTTATACTGGTTGGAAATTTTGCAGAGCTAAAGTACATTGTTGCCTCATCTGAGATAGACATGTGGAACTCCATCATCCTCAAATCTCAAACTAAAACCTTGAGAGAGAAATAATATCAATGTGATCACAGAAAGGAAATCCATAGAAGCATGGGGGATAACCCCACAAGCAGCAACACTGGGCACCAACAAGAGCACAGCAAAAACGGAGATGAAAAGCACCTCCAAATCCATGGTGAACTATGAGCACAGCTTACATCATAGAGCAGGATCATCCCTCCTCTCCCGTAATTGAATCTCTTTCTGTAAACGCATAAGCTGTTTTAGAATGTTCCTTGTGACAACTTCAGGAGAAAACTTTGTCACCATGTCCTTCCGTGCTACCTTCCCTCTCCTCTTTGCCTCCCTTGGATTAGAAAACACTTTTCTCATCAGCAACCGCAAATGGGCAAGGGAGGGCTCAGCCCAGAGGTGGCCCTTAAATGGACCATCAAGGACCTCTGTCATTCCATCTAATGGTAGTGGATAGCTGTTGAAATCAGTCATATACTCTGTCATCCCTGACCAGTTAGTCACAATCACTGGCAGCTCCATAGCCATTGCTTCCACAATTGGTCGACCCCACCCTTCTCCATGTGAGGGCAGGACAAAGCAGTCAGCCAACTTGTACAGACCTGGAAGATCAACTTGAGGAATATGACGAGGAACCAAGTAAACAGCTGGCCAGCCTCCCTCAGGCTCAGGTATCTCAAGTGAATCCACAAAGCCATCAATCAAGCTTGAAAACTCCTTATTTGTCATATGATAACGATTTGTGAGCACATAAAGGACCACATTATCTCCACCTGAGAACTCTTGCAGATATCCTCTCAAAAGTATATCCCACCCCTTCCGAACCTCCCACTTGAAGATACTTAAAAACACAAAAGGTTTGTTTCGGCTCTCTTTCAGATCTTCTGGGTGCTTTGTCTGAAAGAGGGACTGCCCTCTAGGCAACAGGAGTTTCTTCACATTTGCTGGGTTGAAAAAGTCAGTGTCAACAGCTTGCACTACCTTGACCAGCTTTGTTGCCTCTACACCACTGCGGGTGAATGTCTCAACATGGAATTGAGTGGGCACCCAAATCTCATCCATCCTGTTGCATCGCTTCACATGGTCAGGGTTAACCCTGTCAGTCTCAAACATTGTCCGACCTATAGTAAATAGAGGTTCCTCATAGCCTGTGGGTGGGCATGGAGATGTCTGGAAGAGAGGAGGATACCAGGCTCCTGGCTCACTGTGGCAGATCACAACACTGTAACTCAAATGAATATCCTCATGAAAAAGAGAGAGCAACGACCGCTTGGTATCTGGAGGCAAACCCCTCCAGAACACAGCACTCTCAAGGTCACCGTGCTGCCTGATCTGAAGTTTTTGCACCATTTTTGCAGCCTCTAACCCAGTGACATATGAGATTGCCTCTGAACTGTAGCCCCCGCCTGATAAGAAAGGGGCCATCCACAAGAGGGAATATCTGAAAGGTCGTGCCTCCGACACCTCACCACCGTTGTAGTACTCCCACCATGACTTTAGTACAATGCTCGGGAGGTGCCAGAGGATCCTGAGCTCAAGAGAAATCCAGCCTCTCCCAAGACCATAGGCCATCAGTGCACTCAAAGTCACCATGAGAATACATAATGGAAGAGAGAAAGCCCATAGGCCAATAAGTTTGAGAGTTGACTTTGATGGTGAAGAATAACCATCACTTTGAGGACCTCCATTTGATAATTTTGAACTGCTCCGTGTCATCTTGTCTCACTTGATAAGCAGCAAAGAGCCAACTTACTTCAATGAAGGAAACCGTAATGCCCTAAAAAGAGGAAAAAGAGAAGCCTGCCATTCTTGTCATGCAGATGCACACTCTTTGACCAGCTCTGATTGCATATGCATGTATTTTGGTTGCAAACATCCAGAGCTTGCTTGCTCACTATGAAAAGAATGCCAGTTGCCAGGATTATGCCCTTCTCAATGCAATGCACTGCTTACATACAAAAGTAAATTCCAGTCTCTACATCTGTTCGAGTAATGGAGTTGAGAGGTTAGGATCCTGCAGCAATGAGCCTCACCCAGTACCTCCATCACACACAGCCAGTTTGACCATGCAAAAAGGCACCAACATATTTTTATTGTATCTCCTGTAATGTTTTGCTTGCACATCATGCTCATGCATAAGTCCTGTAAGCACATAAAAGATGAGTTAAGGGATGCACAATGGGGGAGTCCTTAAGCGACTTGAAGTGGCACTCATAAATTGAAAAGTCCTTAGCAGGAAGTTCAATCCTCACTTGGGCTACAATCTCAGGCCAAGTTCCTTGTAAGGACCACCTTGTTATAATACAAACTGACCAGCAGCTTTACATCTACATCAGATCCCAACACAACTCATAAGCAAACAGGCTCTGGCAACTTTCCAACGCCAATCCTCACATGTGCACACACACACACACACACAGCACTCTCTAGACTAATTTTGTGGATCTCATCAGGATGTGCAATCCATGTTGTAATTGCACAACCAGGTTCAAGTATAGTATGAGAGATGTTAAGTTTCCCTTTGCCATTCCTGCATGTCACATATACCTTCTCATTACCAAACAGTATTGAGAGAACCGAGGTCTAGGCTACATTTCCCAAAAGCTTCGCACTCCTACAAAAGCTCTTGTAGGTGAAGAACCATCGATTCCATTCTGTCAGGCACGAAAAGCAGAGGACTTAAAAAGCACCTAGAGCATGTTCAATATTAAAGCAGAGTATGAAAGAAGTGTTAGGGTTAATTGCTGCAAACACCAAAAAGAAAAACTTGATGGGTGGCGACTTACTTATCTGCCCCAGCTGCTAAAGTATCAAGCAGCACCACAAACCTCTCCGCAGTTTGATCACCCAGATTGAAATCAAAGCTTGACTTGCGCAGAGGACTAAAGCACTGAAATTGCATTCTCACAAATGCAACGACGAACAAACTCATGTTGGTGATCATCACATAGTCTAGACTATTCATTTGCTTCAAACAAAAATTGCAATAACTATGACCAGAACAAACACGGGAGCCTCCCCCTCCTCCTCCTGCTTCTTGTGTTGGGAAGCCCGCTTCTTTGTCCCACAACCATCACCAAACAAACAGCACAAGAAGTGTGTCATAACCCTGTGTGTTATAATAGGAGTAAAATCTCAAAGTAAATTCAAAGAATGATGTGTAAAAACTCCAAATTCTTGTTAAAAGCCCCTTGTAATTTTCATATCTCTTGCATGCAACATGTAAGTGCTAGTAAATAAATATATGAAAAACTCCCGGCAATGGAACAAAAGAAGAAAAAAGAAAGGACCTAAGTCCAAACCATAGACCACACCCCAAAGTGCGAAAGTGCACAACGCACAATGGGGAGCCCTAAGAGGAGAAAACACAAAACATAGGACCTAAACCCATCACCAGTAGTACAAAGCAAGTTAAGGAGATGGGCGAAAAACTTGGAAGAACACTAAGCCTAAAAGAGGTCTCTCCACAACTACCCGACAAAAGATAACGGTGGTTTGAACTCTTTGAAGAGCCACAGACACTCTATTCATAAAATGAACGTATAATCAAAAGAAGAGGACCTCCAAAGCCTTTAGCTAACCATGCCATGTTGGCATATGGATGAAAAAAGTAGGCCATCAACTTGTGTAAACATCCAAATATGTTTATTGTTAGAAGGATGAAATCATCCTCATGGTGTAAGTCAGAATATGACACAATCTTCACCTGAATTACAATTGTCATCGTCATTCTTTGAGAAAAGACACAATCTTCACTTGAATTACAATTGTCATCATCATTCTTTGAGAAAAAATAGCTTGTGAAACAAGATTAGCACAAATTAGTTCAACAATGACTACATCTGCCAAAGTGTGAATACCATTTTTTATAAATACAATATCCATTTGTCACCATGATGATTGGAAAGACGGTATAAAGAGAAAATGTGTTTACTTACACAAAACATGAAACCTAACATCCTTAGCAATGAAGGTGAAAGAATCTCAAACTTCATCATGTGTGACCGTGCACTCTCTCCATGAACACAACAAAGTAGGTGTATCTTTATCGGATCTATAGCCTAGCCACATATGCATCAAGAAAAACCATGAGCCATGGGATGACAGACACCCAATCTAATGCATAAAACTAAGGAAAAAATGTTAGAAGCCATCCTAAAAGATGGGATGACTAGGCGAGCACAAAACCACGCACCCAAACATGGGCGTGCACAAGATTTTAACCAAACGTGATGACAATTTGAAAACAATTTTGAAATGATGATGGAAAATGAATGTTTATGCACATTCTCTAAAATGGTCTCTTGAAAACAATCTACTCCTCTCTCTAATAACTACTGAAATGGTGGGATGGAAGTTTGAATAGTTACAAGTAAGTGGTTATGAACCCACCTAAGGTGAACTTGGAATGGAAGTGGACCTAAACTACTAACCCTTATAGCCCCCAATAAAAATGGGTTGCAAAAATTTTAATGCAATGATTAAGGCAACAAGCCCCCAAATTCCCCAAGTACTATTGAAGTGATAACCTCCATAGAGACAAGACCTATCCGACTTTTGAAAATGAGAAAAAGGATTGTCAACAAACTAGAAAAACCTTCGAATATTCCAAAAAACTTGGCCTTGCAACACGCAACTAGTTTGTTAAAGCAATTTTTAAAAAAAATTGAGAACATAAATTTGAACAATTTGCAGCTAGGGCTAACCCTATGATGTTATTACAACTTTTAGGTGTTAGTTAACTGAAATCAATTCTTCCAAATTCAAAGCCCTCATTATAACAATCTAACTTGTGAATTTTTTGCCCAATTTTTCGCCATTTTGTGAATAAATAAATAAAAATTGTTACATATGTTTTTGCTACCAAAAAATAATTTTTAAAATAAAAAATTACCACAATTGTTTTTTGGAAAAAACTAAATCTAATTATTCATATAGATTATTCATCCCTAGGCAAAAGCTCATTCCATCAACCTTGTGTATTTTTGTATATTTTGATATTAATCTTGTAGCCCTTATTTGTATATAGACATGGTCGAAAACCAACCTTATTACACACGAAAGAATGAGCACAATTTCCATGCTACCACTACCACGAAAACAAAAATGAAAAATGAAAAATTGTTTTTGCTTTATCTAAAAGAATGAATGTTGATAGCAACAAAGAAATAGTTGCCAACCTTAAATATTCAATTATTATTTTTAAATTCAAGTTTTTTGCAAAGGCTAACTTTGCAAAAGGCCCATGACAATAAAATGTATGAAATAATTCAACAAAAGCATATGCTAAGGGGGTAAGCTAAGTATGCGATTCGGGATGAACAAGGTAGTGGATAGGGACTAATCAAGGAACTCTGTTAGTTTGAGTTTCGAATTCTTGTTGTTTTGGATCATTATGATGTGACTTGGGATGGTTCTAAAAAGAGGAGAAGAAGATGAGACGAATTAGTTTTCAAAAAAGAATAGGAAAAGCTTGAGGTACTTGTAGTAGAAAACCATAAATTTTGTTTTGATATATCATGGATTTTAATTGTTGTTTTGGGATTTCTTTTAACAAAACATGGGATTACATTGTAATTTAAATTCATGGTTTTAGTAATACAGAGAAGCACAAACTTTTACAATGAATTATATGTTCATCTTTTGTGTGGATTTCATGTAGTGTTATATTATGATGAAATGAATTCTAATCTTGTTTCTGGAATTTTTTATAATGTATTATAAAGTGCAGATTCTAGTTATATGCAATAAATATGAATCTAATGTTGGAATGAATGGTAGTGTTAAGTTTGTTGAGACTTAAGACATAAATAATGAACATAGGCATGTGAAATGAAAACCTATTGTTATAGTAGTGTGAAATATTTTGCAAGAATTTGAATTTCACTTCTATCAATATATTAAGATTCAATAGCTTAGGATCGTATCCTTGCAACCTTTTTCACCTAGTACACAATTGGAATGAGCTTAACAATAAATTAAAAATTATATGTTATTTGCAAGTGCCCATCAATGTTTGGTTTTGGGTTTATATTATTATGATATCCCATAAACAATTTTTTTTTTAAAATCTTTCCACAATTAGATATAATGAAATTTTAATATTTATAACTTTATATTGAGTTTTCTAATGAATATTATGTGGTAGATTCATTTACCAATTAGGTTAAAAAACTAATTGAACTTAAAACATCCCTTGTTTTGCACATGATAAACAAGATATGTAAATATATACCCCTACCTTGTGTTGGTTTTGTTGTTGCAACTTAGGAAACTAGAAATAATACCACCAAGTGAACTCTAAATTGATTTTTTTGTGGTAATTTTTTTTCCATTTTGGGAAAAGAATATTTTGTCACAAATTTCCCTTTTATTGAATTTTTTTGGCCAAAAAAACAATTGCCACAATCAAGATGAAAGGGTGTTAAAAAATTTCTACTTTCATATTTTAAATATCACCAAATGTTATTTAATATACTTATGGATGATTACCAATTCAACAACAACCCAAAATTGAAAAAAAACACTACTTCACAAAAATTAAAGCATTGTACCCTATAGAATTTTGCTTCATAGCTTCCATTTTCATAACATGCATATTTTTCATTAGATTAATTAAGGTATTGCAAGAATATATAAAAACTTTACAACAAAAATCACATATAAATTAATTCATGTTCATTAAATCCTTATTATATTATGGATCAAAGGGTGTTTTACACTAGAGGGTTTAGGGGCCATAATTACAATTAGGTGGTATCACTAGGAACCACTTCAATAAAATAGTCCTTACACAGTTTGATGAGGAAAATTAAAAGTTTATGGTGGTTTACCCAAGTTTGTTTGACAACCAAACAAACATGAAACACAACTCATATGAAGGAGAATGTTTAACAACTATTTGGGCCATGGCCACATTCTACTGTCACTTATTTAATATCCCATTCTCCTTAGTGACAATCTCCAAACATTGAAGTGGCTCATGGAGTTTAGTTAATTCATGGGGAAGCTTTCATTTTTCAAGATTATGATTTTGATGTCAAATATCAAGTTGGAATAATTAACAAATATGCAAATGGATTGAATATGAACCCAAATTCTAGTAAATTGGATATCATTGGAACACATTAGCATGAGAAAACTAATTTGGAAATAATACATGGTTAGCATGTTATTTCATCCATGTGCATCTTAGCAATGGTTACCAAGAGGTATCATGTTAAGCTCAAGTCTATTCTTCAAGCATTTTGGGAATTTAGAGGTGGAACCTTATGACATTGGACATGTGGACATTTTTGGGGATGCCCAATTGTTCACCTACCTACAAACAAGGGAGTTAGATTTGGGATTGACATCCAAAGAAAAAAATCAAATTATCTAAATATGGCCAAAATGCACTAAAAAACATTTTGTCATTATATCATGTGATTATGTTAGAACTAGGTTGTGACTTCTTTTTTTTCATCCTTCCATTTGGACAATTTCCAATAGAGTTTTCATCCGAGAAACACCATATATGTATATAATCCAAGTTTTAATTTTAGTAATGATTAACCATGGTTTAACTAGGTTTGTGTTTGTTCAATGTTTAGCCATGACATAATTAGGGTTTAACCAAGGTTAAACAAGTTTTAATTTTGTTAATGTTTAATTTTAATTTAGCAATAATTTAATCACAATTTAACCAAGGTTTTGTTTTGCCAAGGTTTAACCAATTTTTAGTTTTGCCAATGTTTAGCCATTGTTTAATCATAATTTTTAAAAGGATTAAACAAATTTTAGTTTTGTTGATGTTTAACTGGATTTTTGTTAACCAAAGTTTAATTTAATCAAGCTTTAATCTAATCAAAATCTAACTATATTTTAACTTAGTCAAGGTTTAGCCAATTTATAATGTTTCTAATGTGCACATTGATATGTTGTTTACAAAATTGAAAAGGAGGACAATAAATATGGGAGATTTTAAATTTTTCTTTAAATCATACCTATTCCAACCCGTTTTTGGTATCTTTTTCATTTTGTCACCCCTTTTTTTATGTTATCCATAAAGTCCAAAAAACTTTGATCATGAATCCAAAAAAATTAGCATGAAATTTCTGAATTTTACAACGATTTGCATTTTATGCAACTATGTTAACAACCATCCTTTGGTTGCATATATTACGATTTGCAATGGAATCACATCTAGGACCAAATTCCTTTAATGCCCATAGAGGTGCAAAAAAACGTTTGGTCCTAACTGTTGCATTAATTAAGTAGTTAATATTCACTTAACCATTTTGACGTTTTTGGGGTATTTTACAAAAAACTTTATGTTATAATCACAACCTAGTTGTAACCCACCCCACATTTATAACCATGGGGCTCAAATATTGATGAAACTTGGATTTTGTTAGGCCATTGTGCTTAACTATTCATAATGGTCCATGTTGGTTATCACTGAACATTTTCCCAAGTGGATTGAATTGGCATCACTCTTAAACAAAAGTAGTGAGGGCGTGGCTTATGCATATTTGAACCAAGTCTTAAGTAAATTTGATCTCCCAGCAAAAGTGTTCATAAATCAAATCATGAATTTTAAAAAGAATTTCAAGAATTGTGTGAACAAGTTTTGATTGACCATAAGAATAATTTTCATGATCAGCCTAAAGCCAATGGCTTCATTGAATTAATGGTACAAATGTGAAAAAAGGTTTATGGAAATATGAATTATAGGAGATTGGGACATATAGTTGCCATAATTGGCCATGGGATACTAATTTAACAAGCAAGCATCCCTAACTTCATTTACCTTTACTTACTTTTTGGGTGTGAACCCCAATTACCAACATCCATTCATAAGGATGTGGCCCATGTGGTTAATTTGCATGATTAAATGTGTGGGCTCAAGCTTGTGACCAACGTGTAACCTTGTTCAAAAGAGTCATACATATGGTAATGGAAAACTTGGTTATCACACAACAATAAAATACATTACAATATGTCACCATCCATGGAGGTGAATATCAACTTTATGTTTGAAGGTTGGAACCTAGAAATTATATTTATTTGTAATAGAAAGCACCTATCACATTGGATGTGATAGCTAGTTGTGTCATTCTACATGTGAATTTTTAAATTTTTTTGGGGTTTTGTTATTGGAAGGTTAGGATGGTCACATATGGAAAGACCATGTGTGGAATTGTGCACAATGTCACCTTCCACGCATGGATGGCCAAGTGGATGTATCATTTGGCCATAGCTCCTCAAGTTTGTGATGAATGTTATGTGAAGAATAACAAGGTGCAACAACCATATTGGTTTGTGATCGTTGTTCCAGAGGATGACATGTGGGTTGTTTTACACCACCACTTGTGAATGTTCTAACATGAGATTGAGTATGTACATGATGCACCAAATAAACATGGTTTTGTTGTTTTGTGTTAACCTATTTTAGTATGAAGACATAGACATGTTCTTGATTGGGGTAGTGGATAATTCAAATTGAAATTTGACTAAACATGAAGGATTGTAGCTAAATGATCACTAATGGGGCTCACATTGCATTCAACCTATTAATTCATCAAATTTGGAACCAAATTCCTTTCATGGATTACTTTATCACATTGTGTTTTATTTATCATAAATTTGGCTATTTGGTTTGAAAAGACTTTTACCCCCGCTAAGGGGGCAATTTGTGTGTATGTTTTCATTTGTATCACTTTGTTAGTTTTGATAGTGTGGAACACCAATGTTTCAACACACAATAGCAATTGGGTATTGTTATAGGACATTAATTTCATATAGTCTACTATTTATGATTGGAAGCCAATTTAATGTGAATGGGCTTCTAGCCTTTTGTGTTTGAGGGATTTATTCACATGATATGGCTTTGAACTTTCATCTTTTGTATTTTGAAATTCAAATGATTGTTTTGTGTGTTTTGAACTTGGATTTCTACAATTTGTACGTCAATTTTTCTCATTTGTGTGCTTAATTTTTTTATGTGTATGTCTTTGTTAGTTTTGATAGTGTTGGGTGCAGATCTTGTAACATGTGACAATATTCATAATTATGACATGTTCCTCACAACACAAAAAAATGTACAATTTCATGACAAGAAAGTTTAGCATGATGATTTTCATTAAAAATCATAATACCTTGGCCATTTCAACACATGTCTGTTGAATAATTAATTAATTTTGAAATTTTCATTTCAGCAAATGGAATAATCCTTAACATTCACTATTTTCCTTCACAATATTTTTTGATTTTGAAGAAATAATTTTTGAAAATTTCAACATTTCTGAAAATAATGTAACTAGTGTCGAATTGGCCAAGGTAGTAATAAGGTATATAACAAATACAAGTCATAATGGAATTTAGAGCAAAGAATGAAATGCTATTAAAATGATGACACATTCACACTAAATGGTAGAACTCATCAAGAAAATAATTTTAATTGAACTAAAATCACATAATTCCAACTATATTGTAAAAGTACTGAAAATATTGAAATGCATTTTGCCGTCATAAATGAACTAAAAAACTTAAATGAATAAAGTGGTCCAAATATGACGTCAACTAGTTTCACATCCAATCCCCCACAAAGCAATTGGAATGAGACATTCATATGAAATGACTCAGCGTAACTTTTCATTCATTCATTAGACGTGACTTTCGCTGGATTATAATGAACAGTCGCCTTGTTCGCGGATGTCTCATCCCTGAACTGTCGACGACGAACCTACAGCTTCCACGCAGCAAGGAAGGCACGCAGCGTCAGGCGTGTCCTTCCTCCGCGCTCGCCACGCTGCCGCTCTGACTGCAGACACCATTCGAGCTTTGAGCAAGCTGCGTAAGGGGGACTCGTGTGACTGGGAGTTCGGAGAGCAAAGAAAAAGTGGACGAGGAGGCCGTGAAACAATTGCAAAGGAAACGAGGTTTGCAGCAAAAAAATAGGAAATAAATCAGATTGATTTTTCACAGAATTTTGCAATTGTTTTCTACTCTTGTCAAGGTCCTAGAATAATACTTTTGTGAACTTTGTATCAGGGAGCTGCTGCTGATTATCCATCTGTTGAAGAATTCTTCTTTGTTTATTGTGCAATTGTTGTAGATTTGTGAACATTCCGTTTGCAAGGAAGCTGCAATTTCTTTTTGGGAAGTGAATTGAAGGAAGTTGAAGAGGAAGAAGAAGAAGGTTGAGGATTGTAAATCGCGTTTTGCAAGGAAGCTGTAAATCGAGTCTTGGGAAGGGAATTCAAGGGAATTGAAGTCAGAGCTTTGAGGATCGGAAGAAAGTGAGAAGAGGTTTTGTATCCTTAGAACTCTTCCAGTTTTCGAAGGAGTGAAGAGTTAGTTCTTTTCTGTAGCAAGAAACTGAACAAGGCGAGAGATACAGGCAAGGTGTGCTGGGATCTGAACGATGGCGGGAACGACATCATGGATCCATACAGCATCGGCAGTGCCATCCTTCATAGTAGGGATGCCTGCACGGCGCCTCTCTGCGATGCGAAGAAGCTCCAAGATCACGTTGATCACTGCACCGAGAGCCTCCGAGCCCGGCAGAAGCTCTTCAACATCAACACAAGAGCGTGATACAAACGACAAGACTCCAAAACCTGCAGATCATAGAGACGAAAGCGGATCTTCGTCTAGCAGCAGTGGAGGAGGAATATACAACGTACGGCCTGGTCAAAGACTCGCAGTTCTTGGAGCAGCAGCAGGCCTACCGTTGCGATTTGGTTCCGGTGCTGTTGTGAAGGGGTAATACGTTCTTTCCTCCACTTGGAATGCACTGAGAACTCTCTCTTTTCCCTTTTCTTTTGTCTATTGTGACGATCGGACCTGATGAGGAGGTCAGGTGTAATCGGCTGTGCTGTAATCCAGGTACAAGCTCGAGTCCCTGCCTGAATCTGAAGCCACAGAGGACAAGTACTACATTGAGTTTGCAGGTGCCAATTTTTCGCCTGCTCCCTTTACTGGAATTCTGCTGGAATTTTCTGTTTCCAGAGCTTTCCTTGCTTTGTAGGAAGACTGCTGTAAGACTCTTAGGTTTGGATCTCAGTGTGCACATCTTGAAATTTCTGGATCATGTGATTACCATCTTTGAATGATATGTGTGCTTGTTGACTGATGCATGCAGGCCGCAAGTTTGTGGAGAGAGCATATCCAGGTCCACGGCCAGAGAAGCCAATTGAGCTCTATGAATTTGAAGGGTTTGTTCTTTTTTCTGAATTTGTTGACTGGAAGGGCTTGTTTCTGAGGCAATACAGAGCTTAGACAAGTTGTACTATATTATTCTGATGTTTGTAGCAGGAATTTTGCTTTTCATAGAGAAGGTTCAACTGTGTCATCGAGAAAGTTTGATTTGAACAAAATGTTTGGGTGACCTTGATCTTCTCTATTACTCATTTGGAAAGATGATTTGCTGCAGTTTCACATCTTAAAGTCCTTTATGTGATCTCGACCTTCTTTTGAAGTGCATTGAGTTCAGACTTTCAACTGATGATTTTATCCTCTCCATCACATGCAGGAGTGGACACAAACGTTTCTAGTGCAAGACTTGTCTAACATTCCTCATCTGATGGTTTTTTGGGATGTTTTCTGTGCTGGCTTGACTTGGTGGTGGACGTGGAATGACTTCCAGCTGCCCATTTTGCCGGAAGGTCAGTATATTTTCCTTGATGAACTCTTTTTTGTGCTGTGTTGGTCACACCTGATCTCTTTGTAATTCTGGTATAAGATATCCTGCTGTTGCCTGCTCTTAGTAATGCACTTGATTAGATAGGGTTTAGGGTTTAAGGTTTTAATGTTTTCCTTCTGTAAGATCTTTGTGTGTTGATTCTTTGCTTGTTTGTGAGGACAAAACGTCTAGCATCATGACTTTCTCTTTCCTGCAATTTAGGCACTCATCTTCCTCCTAGATGTAGCTCAGTGATTATCAAGGTTTGGGTGATGACCAAAGTGTTTACAGTGCTCATCCTCAATGATGTCATCCCCCTGCATGTGGCTTTCCTGAATCTGTTCATCCCTCTGATTCCAGCTTAACTTTTGATTTTTTTGTTGCTTATTGAACTCTCTTCTGGATGTCAAATCAAACTGACATTAAACTTTTCACTGTTTCTGTAGTGTTAGTGCTACTGGCTCGCTCAGTTGATTTTAAATTTGCATGTTATCATAGAGAATGTGCAACTGACCTGGCTCTTGCTACAACAAAAGTAGGCTCCTTTTTTGGTCTTTCTTCCTTTAGTCTTTGGTGGGCTAGATTTGCCATATGTTCTTATGCAACTTCTGCAACTTCTGTAAATGGACAGGTGAGAGAGATAGTTTCAATTTTGGACATCGATGTCCTAATCTACCCAACACCAAGAAATGGCCCCAATTTCCGGCCCAAAGCTGTTGAATTGGGAGGCAAAAGGCAGTTTCCCTATATGGTAAGGGCTCACAACTGGCTGATCCTTTGTGGACTTCTCAAGACTATAATGAGACTTCTGGCACATGTTAGAACATTGGGCTTCTTCCTAACATGATTGTTTGGTTCATGATGGCTAGGTGGACCCAAACACAGGTGTTTCAATGTATGAATCAGATGATATCATCAAGTACTTAGTCGACAAGTATGGTTAGTTGCTCACTTCGTTGGACCTCTCTCTATCTATATTATCAGCTAGTGTCTGTAGGTCAACTATTGCTTCTGTCATAGCCTGGTGAAGTTGAGGGCTTTGGTTTCTCTTATGGCATACAAAAATCATGGCTGGGCAGGTGATGGCCAAGTTCCTCTTCCACTCAAACTTGGCTTCCTAACTGTAAGGCTTCACACCTTACCTTTAAAACTACATCCATGTTGTTGTAGACTGCCCATAGGAGCTATGGTAATTGCATTTTTGAGTTTAGTGACCTTGCTCAGGTGTGTTATTTATGATGTTGCAGACTATAACTGCAAGCCTAGCTTTGGCTGCTCGTGGAGGAAAGGTGAGCTTCACCCTATAGGATGAGACTAATGATCACTGAAGGAGATCTTATTTGGTGCTTAGAGATCAGTAGTTAATGTCGTTGGTTGCAATGTACACCTCCGATTACTAGGCGTATGGGTGAAATGCATTTTGTCCTTGTATATATATACTGACGACCAGTCTTTCTGTGTAATGAAACTGAGTGGAACTTTTCATTGGCAGGGGTCTAATTATGTGCCATCAAGGCTTCCTGAGAAACCACTTGAGTTGTGGGCTTATGAGGTGGGTTTAAGTTTTGAACTGGATTTGTATTTGAGTCCCCTAATCTCTTTTGGGGTGATAATAGCCATGTTCTTTCTTTCCTCCTGTTCTTAGTTTTGGTTTTCAATTCCAGGACTTGAAACTGAGCTTGTTGCATGCCTCATATTGTGAACAGAATGGATGAAACGATGTGATTAGTGGATAAGCACTGTTGATATATGTGATTGCAGCAATCACCATTTTGCAAGATTGCAAGTGAGGCCTTTTCAGAGCTTGAAATACCACACATTGTTCACAGGTAAATGTGATTGAGCATGATTGCATGTTTACATGAACTATCAAGCTCAAGGTGTAGTTCAGAGTCTTTATGTTAAAACATTTGCACAATTAGTGCACATTGCGTTAGTATGAACATGAAATTCCAGTTCCCAGTTGGGACTGATCAAAATGGGAGCCTGAATGTACCAGTTCTTAATCTCTTCCCAAGTGGTTTGGCCTTTGAAGAGTCTTAATCTCTGAAAGTGGAAGGATCACTTGGTGGGGTGGGATTTAGCTGCGCTCGGGGAAGTTCCAAGCGGGATGAGCTGAAGCAGAAAACTGGGAAGTTCCAGGTTTGTTCTTCACTCTTAATTGTGAGGTTTAGCTGAAGCAAGTCAAGAGTGGAAAGGGCCTGAGAAACTTCTGTAGATACATTGTAGCCTATCTGATATGCCTTAAGGCTAATGTACTTGGAAAGGATACAGAGAACCCAGGTGCTGACTCTTTGCAGTTGCCTGGAATGGAAACATGTCATACAGACTTGAGTGTTGGTAGGTCATGTGCTACCCATATATGATCATGTGATCCAGCATGGAATCAACCAACTGTAGTAGTTTAGTGTTCACTTCAAATACTCTGACTTTCAAGAAAACTGGTGGTAGCAGCAATTTTTATCAGCAATAGGGAACAAACCAGGGCAGGACAGAGAACCCCAGACTAGTTCATGATCCTTAACCAATCGGCTTGCATTTGACAGGTTCCATACATGGAGGATCCAAACACTCGAGTGAAATTGTTTGAAAGTGATGCAATTGTGGAATACTTGAAATCCACATATGCACTACCACAACCCTAGGTTTGCATTAACTAAATGCACAAAAAATTATATCATGGATAACCTTTTCTTTAGAATTTTAGCATAGCATCATCACCACAGCATTGTTTGTCCTTGTTGCTCAGAGTAGATAGTATCTTCTTGCTCAGGGTTATTGCACACCAGGTCAGAACTTCTGACCAGGGAACTCAGTAGACAGCATGTAGACAACTAACTGTTAGCTTTCCAATTGCTCATTTGTGGAATACTGGGCTATCATTCTCAACAGCTGGTTGATAGCTGATGGAAAGAATGGTGCCATTTCCCACTCTGTAACACAGTAATGCTTGTCAGTTTACCAAGAGAACCAACAACAAAGAGAATTTCTCTGTTCTATTCTCTCACTATCTTTTTGACCTTGATCCTGCCAAAGACTACATTCAGTTTCCAACTCTGTTTGCTGCCAGGCTCACAAGCAATAAAGGCACTTGCAAGAGGCAACATCATCTGGAAGATTGTTGATGGTCAAGCTTGTGTTTACATGCTATTTTGCATGTCAGTAATATAGAATGAAGGATTTTTTTTGGTTTTTCTTTTACTAACTTCAGCAACATTTAGAATTTATGCACATACAAGCTTATATCAGTACAGTAAATAACTTTGCCATAGACAATAACTACTTGGGGTCATTCATTTTTTAGCAATTTGACATGAGCTCCAGCCAAAAAGATATCTATGCATCTGTCTGATTGATGTCTGTGTAAATTCTCCCAGACCAAACAAAATGTATAGTAGAGACCGAATAAACAAGCAGGGTGTGCTTACAGGTGAGTAGCTCAGATACTTGACAGTTGAATATGTAACAAGTTCAAAATTTAGCAAACAGTAAACTTAAAATTCTATTCATAGAATTGCTTACATTCTGGTACTCCATTAGGCCCCGAGTGGCACATAACAAAGCTGTCCAAGTCTAGATGAATTGCCCATTCTGAAACCCTAGAAAAGTGATTGCATTTTGAGTGCAATCAAACGAAGTATGTTATCCAACTAATCTCCATCACACAACTGATTGTGCTGTCACTTGCAACACAAGCTCGTTTTTCAAGGAGATGGCAGACGAGCTTGTTTTGCAAGTGACACTACAATCTGTCATCATTGTCACCCAAAATGAAGGTGAAGCAAGCTCGTAGCAAAGCTTGGTCTGCAATTGATGCTTCAAGCAATTGACTACTTGAAGATGATATTGGAAACCAAATACCTCTCCCTCACACAAATGATTGTGCTATCACTTGCAACACAAGCTCATTTTTCAAGGAGATGGCAAAACAAGCTTGTGTTGCAAGTGACACCACAATCTGTTGTCATTGTCACCCAAAATGAAGGTGCAACAAGCTTGTAGCAAGGCTTGGTCTGCAATTGATGCTTCAAGCAATTGACTACTTGAAGATAATATTGGAAACCAAATATCTCTCCCTCACACAAATGATTGTGCTATCACTTGCAACACAAGCTTGTTTTTCAAGCAGTTGACAAAGAAGCTTGTGTTGCAAGCAACACCACAACCCCTTGTCATCATCTCCCAACACAAAGGTGAAATGAGCTTGTGGCTAAGCAGATTGGTCTGTAAGGGATGCTTCAAAAGTGCATTTTGGAAACCACACTCCCTTGCTCAAAGGATTGTGCTCTCACTTGCAACACAAGCTTGTTTGCCATCTCCATGGCAAACTAGATTGTCTTGGAGATAGCAAACAAGCTTTGTGTTAATGTAAGTGACACTGCAATCCCTTGTCATAGTCACCAACATGAAGCTGAACTGAGCCTTCAACAGACCTTTGATCTGTAATCAAATGAGCAGATGCAATTCCCTATACTTGAAGAGGCATATTGGGAAGAGAAATCCTTCTTCAAACTTGCAATAATACCTCAATACCTTCTATAGCCACCTTCATCAGATCTATCCAGATTTAAGCCTTCAAGAGATGGAGAAAAACCTTTTTATGTTTCCATACCTGCGGAGTTCTCATCACTGGCTGAATAGGGCTTGATCCTGTGTCTTTCCATGCTGGATCTGTGAGCTCTGTTTACCACCTGCGCTTGTCTCCTCCTCCATTGTGGGCTGCTGTTCATCTTGCTACTCTCTAAAGCATTATGATATAGGACTGAAGTGTCTATAGGTCAAGAGGCTCATCAATGTGCAAACAACAGCAACCGAGCAGTTAGTAATGTTCAACTTCCTCTCTTCTTGCAGTGATTTCTTCAGTTGCGGACAGGAGGCATGGGGTACCATTTCTTCCTCCTTAGTACAGGTTCTTTAATTTTGCGCTCTATTCAAAAGTCCAGGCAGTTTGAGAATGGGCGCCGATTGTAAACACAATGATATTCGGCATACTTACCTGAAGCGCAACTCTGAGAGAGATGAGCTTATTCCTGATATGCAGAGAGCTCCGACATCGCCTTGTTCACTGTTGCGAGCGCAACGAGAGGCTTAGGATCGGAATGCAATAGCTGCACTGCCTTGCTTGACTGCTTCCGTCACGGCGTACTCCAAATGATACAGCCATCCCACGGGGCTCCATGTTGCAACATCCGTATCGGAATCGCTAAACTGCCTTACTTGCCTGACGGCTTCCATGGCGTACTCCACTTGATGCAGCCGTCCATACCACTAGGCTCCATGTTGCAACATCCGTATCGGAATCGCTAAACTGCCTTACTTGACGGCTTCCATGGCGTACTCCACTTGATGCAGCCGTCCATACCACTAGGTTCCATGTTTCCACATCCGTATCCTACTGATACCTGAAAATCCTTGTAGAGATGCATCCCTATCTTCTTCATTACCACTTACACGTTGTCCCCCAAAGTCCCGCCTGATGCCGAAAATGAACAAAAGAAAGAAGCAGAAGAAAAAAGCGAACAAACCCTGAGAAATTGATCTAATGAGCTACAATCAGCCAACAAAACCCAGCGTAACTGAAAGAACGAGAGGAGAGAAGACAGAGAGAGGAGAAATGGAGCAAACTGAAGACGGATACAAAGAGACCTACTCCTCTAGGACCCAGTCCAGGCCACAGAGCTCGCCGGCGAGTGATAGATATGGCGACTTGTTGGAACGTATTCTCTATATATGGCGATTTTAGGATTTTTTGCTTCCTTCATAATGTGACGACTTAGACACCTTTCGTACCCTTCTATTTTTTCTTTTCCCTCCCAAATAGCGAAAATTCGCCAAAAAAGAATTTCAACCTAAAATGGCAATTACCACTAAATCCAACTTGAAATCCAAAGTGTTATCCGAATTGTAACTAACATCACATGTTATGGTCCAAAACATTTATGTTAAGGTTTTGCAATGTTTTCTAAGCAATAAACTATATCACTACAAATTTCATCCAAATAACTTCAACTTACGGACATTCACATCTTTGTCCCTGTGCTTGTTGCATCTTTCTTTCTCCACACTTGCTACCCACACACAATCCTCAAGATTCTAAAGCTCCATACAATGCTTCTTGCATTTCTCTCTTCGTGTTCATGTCTTATGTGTTGCAACAATTCATTCCACGTTCTACGTGCTTCACAATTTGTTCACTTTACATTCTGCACACTTGACATCTTGCTCACTTACGCTTTGCATATTGAATCTACATTCCACTTGCAATGGACACAACTACACAACAGAAAGATGTTGCACGTAAGTTGACCAAACACCCTCAATTGCAATGATTTTTTAAATTTTAGATGTTCTTATCAATGACTTTTGAAAGTCTTCAAAACTATATGTACAAGATTCTTTTCAAAAACAAGAGTCAATGTAACAAGAAGGCAAGATCAAGGGTCAAGTGAAAAAAGAAAGTTGTGAAATTCATTTTTGATGAAAATGAACAATACTCAAAATCCTTTGAACCTTCTCAAAAAGTTAAACAACCAAATTGAAAACACCTCGAAATAATTTCATTGATCAAAGCAAAATGTGATGAATATTGGTCAATCTGGAATTGGTAGATCCTCAAGATCAATTCAAGACAGCCATAGTAAAGTGGGGCAAATTTGTAAAAATTGTCATACAAGATGGGAACTCACTTCACTCACGCAATGGTTCTACATGCAAAGATAAATGGGGTTCTGTTTTATGACAACTTCAAGCATATTCATGATTGTATGCAAAGCACCGGTCATAGTGAAACATACGATATTGGGATTTGATGTCTACAAACAAGATGAAATATAATTTTCTAAGACAATGGATCCATGTATGAGATGATTGATGCTTTCACAAGGAGCATGTTAATTTTTCACCCACCTCATGTGCATGACCTTATGTAAAAAGGGGATGGTATCTATGTTCCTCTTCTTGGACATTTACTGTTGCAACCCCACTTTGGCCAAGTGTGAGGATGAAACTCACACTCCCAAAGTTGGGGATTTGAAGTCCTCCGGGACTCCCGAATTTTTAGAGTTCGACGGCAAGGTCCAAAAAACCTTGCATTGAGGTGTTATTGGTGTCATTGAAAAGGTCTTGAAGTGTAGATGTCCAAAATGGCCTCGCATTGGTCATTTGGACATCTACAGCCCAAGTTATGGGCAAAAAAAGGGCCAGGAGTCAAATTGGCAATTTGACTCCCGACCACTAAAATTCAGGAATCGACCTCTTCCCGACATTCGCTTTGAGAGTGCAACATGGCGTTGGAAAGCTTTCAAGAAGAGCTATAACTTTGGTTCAGACCTCGTCGTGATCAGACTCTGCAATCGGAAGTTATGAGCTCCCAAAGTTTCGGGACAATTTCAGGACTCCAACTTGGGAGTCCCGAAAAAAAGAGCCATTTGGATGTAGCCTCCGCAGAGAGTTGCAGAGTATACTATATGGGGGAAGGTGGTGGCTTCCCCCAAGTCCGGGCCGTGGTGAGTCAAGTGAATCCAAGGTTGCCCGTGGCTTGTCCCAACACCAAAAGGGTGCAGAATGAGTTATAACCAACTTGTGGTTGGTTTTGATGTAGATTTGAGTAAGTGAATAACTTGACCTCTTCTTAGTCTAATCCCGGGACTTCTAGCACAACCTTCTACCCCTTTCTAATGCTGGAAGTCGGGAGTGTGCCCCAAGTCCCAACTTTCCGCAACTCCACAAAGTTGAACCTTCAAGTGGGTTCAACAAAGGACTTAGGAGCGCGTCATTTACACAACAAATCAATTAAAAGTAGTGCAATAGAATAGATGCCACCGCTAGTGCGTGGATCACCACAAACAATCATCTTTCAACCAAATGATTCGACAACAAATGACCATGAGCCACCATAACAGAAGAGATAGAAGATAACTACACCTCAATTTAGTGTACCACCAAAACACATAATTATATTTTCATCTTTAGTGATTGGTACTCAAAATCATATAATCCAGATCAATAGTTCCCCATATGCAATATCATATGTTATGTGCCAACCAAGCTTTACATATTCAAATGCATCAATCCAAGTCATTTCAAAGCTAGACAAGCAACAATTAATTGGTAGTACCGGTGTCAAAAAAAATCCTCCTTGATGCATAAGAATATGGTGGAAACAATAAAAAAGGCTAGCACAATGCTTGTTAAGTACCTTGACAAAATGTGCATGACTGGCCTAAAAATTGAGGAAAAAAATTGAAATATTACAAACAATGAAATATGAAACAAAGTTGATTCACAAGAACTTGGTGCAAACCATCTATGGCCTTACATTAGTCATGGGATGGCTTTTGCAAAACCTAATGCAACAACGTCCAACAACAACGATGGTGATCCTAATCTTGATCCTAAACTTGGAGACAACAACGGAATTTTATCTAATGATGAGTAATGTGATCCTAAATTTGTAAACATAACATTGATGAGAATGTACAATTTTGAATCAAAAAGCATTATAACTACTTGTGCATTTTACTTTCAAGTTGTAAATTTCCATAGATCCAATTCCATTTGCAACATTTGATTCAAAGACACTCAACATTTGGTGATTTCCACATATCCAAATCTAACTTCCATTTGTCTCATGTAACTCATAAACATTCAACATTTTATGTACCTTTTTCAAAAGAGATTATGTTGTTTGTCGATGAAATTTTAAAATTGCATTTTAAGTTCTTTTCCACTCTCCTCTGGGCCCTTAATTAGATTTTTTGAACTTTGATTTCTTGTCCTTTGTCTATGTGAAGTAGGCTTAGTTGATATGCATAATTGTTCAATTTTAGTTTCAATAACAAAAGTGTTCATGACACCATCCATGTTTATTTCCTTTCTAATAATCAGCAAATTGTGCGATAAAACATAACAAGTCACCATATCAAGCAAGAAAGTAATGTGAAGCTTTGTTTTACACAACAATCCACAAAATGTTCATTCCAAAATTTTGAAAGCATTTTCAACCACTAAACACCCCTATTTATGGTTTCTATTGTACAATGCTTCAAGAACTATGTGTGTCCTTTTATTTGTGAGAAACCATGATCCAACTCAACAAAAGGTAACCCATATTGCCCAAGATGTAAGGTGGTAATCCATCTTAGCAACCTAAATTAGGATTCAACAAATCTTGATGCATTACTTTGTTATACAAACCAAATTTTGTAACATTCATGAATCATTCATTGAACCAAGAGAACCTACAAATAAATCAAGAAATTGTTTGTTACAATCCATCACGGTTTGTGTAACAACACGATACCCCCACTTTTGTGATAGTATTAGTCCTTTGCAAAAGGTTCGAAAGGTTTGAATATTGCAATATGAGTTTTGTCAATTGCACCATGGATGTTGGGTAGACCACACTAGTTGCGAATTCGTGCATGACAATCAACACCTTGCTTTTGCTCGACCAAGAAATAAGATTCTAAACACAACATTAATCATCTAAATGACTTCATGAATGACAAAAGAAACAAGAGATCAACCAATCACAAATAATTCACTACACATCAAGTAGTTCATTCCTTGGGATAGCTTGTAAATTGTGCAAACAACTTGAATTTCAACAAGTAAAACCAGTCAATACTTGGTATTTTGTTTTTCAACAAGAGGTTTGACTTGATGTGTAATGTCAAAAAATGTGCACTTGGTCATCATGAAGTGATGAATCCATCTTTCATCTCCATAAGTACCAAACAAAGAATGAGAAATCACATAGTGGATCAAGGTTTTACCCAATATCCTAAATCGAGTTGCAACAAAGTTTCAAGATCACATGCCATTCAAAATTGATCCAAGACCACAACATTCATCAATAGCTACATTTCATTGTAATGTTTACCATGTTTGCTTGCTTTATGAAATTTGCCTACTACCACCATGTTCAAAATCATTTGTATGAAAAAATGACATTAATTGGAAGCAAAGTATTTCTTGGATTGGAAACTATTATAACAACTCGTCAAAAAAAAATTAGAAAAAAAGAATAGGGACTTGTCTAAAGAATGAAGTTGATGGAATAAATCAAAACATTGTAACATTGCAACAAACCAAAATTGAAGTGTTGCAACAAACAAAATGAAAATGAAACACCACACAATGAATGAAAATCACCAAAGCACTCTAGTGTAATGCAACTTTGAAACACTTAACAATGTCACAAAACAATCTTCATTGTTTTTTATTAAAAAATTATCACATATGATTCAAGATATTTTCAACTATCTAAAATAGGACTTAATTTAGACAAGGTTTGTTATTTACAGTTTTGTTTTAAAGATTTGAAACACTTGCAAAACTTCAATTCTTAAAGTGAAAATCCACTCCAGAATGTAAAGTAGTCATTTCCTTGCACTCTCTCACATTTCACTTGTGACGGACACGTCTCCAGCGCTAGGGTTTAAGGGAAGAGAGTGTCTTTGCACGCTTGTGCAACAACGCAACAACTACGACTGCTGCAGGCTGCTGCTGCTGCTGTTGGGCCGGCTGGTCTTTTTCACAAAGCGGCGCAGTAGATGCAACCACAACAATAGTAAGCAAGTCGTCTTCTCGTCTCCTCTCTGTTCTACTGCTGCTGTGTTGTCTGAGTAGTAAGAACTAGTCTGCATGTTCCGGTACGTTGTAGGTACTCATCACGGAGCAACAAAAGCTAATCGGCTGAGCAAATGGTCGTTCTCGTATTTCAATGTCGATTTGACCTAATTCCATCACACAATACTCTCGTCGGTGCCGACTACTAGGTACAGATCGAAATTCGAATCGGGAGAAGACTAGGCCAGCACTTCTTCTTAAGTGCTCAAATTTGCCGGAAGGAATCTGAAGTATGAACGCGTTCTTCTGCTCGTTTTGGTGATGGGGTTGTCGACCTATGTCGAACCCTAATTAGGAGACTCAGTGACCCACTAATCTGCAACTGCGCTAAGGGAACAACAACACCTCTGCAGGAAGCAAGCACATCGAGGGGGGTGGGGTTTGAAGCATGGGGAGAACAGATACTTCCTCACGTCCTGAAACCATATTCACAGCACCTCATGGCTTCTTTGATGCTGCAACTTTGTATGTACAACAAGCAGATCAACATGTGGTTCATTGTAGTTCACAAATGGGGCAAAACCAAGCAGGGTTTCAATTAGGGTTTGGAAACCATGAGCTGCTTACTGATGTGGAAGTGCATGGCAACAATGAACCAAGCAATTTGTCAAATGAGGAGGAGTCTGTGCACTTGGATCGAGTTGAGGAGGTTGATCATGTTGTGGGAGTGCTGGAGAGATGGACTTGCAAGGGTTGTGCTGCTGTTTTCCACTCACTTGACCAGCAGCGGGCACACTTCAAGTCTGATTTTCACAGGTTCAATGTGAGTTTCGATTTGCTCAGGTTCTGGTGTCAGACAGATAGTGTGTGAAAGCTGTGCAGGTTTTTCCTTGTTTGTGGATGCTTCAATTCTGGTTTTCACAGACTGAATGTGATTTCATGCTCATGTAGGGAGACAGATAGTGGACATGTTTTTGGTCCAGATGAGGAAAATGCAGTGTTCTTGTGTTTAGATGAAGCGAAGACTTGCTGGCAAGGAAGCTGTGACTGAGGATGAGTTTGAAGCCATTGTACAAGGAAGAGGAGAACAAAATGATGATGATTTGTCTAGTATCTCAGGGTCTGATGCTGAGTCAAGTGCTGAGGAGGCAACAGATGAGCACAGTGGACCTAAAGGGCATCCACTCCAGCAGAGGTCTAGAAGGAACTGCATCCTTGTTACATTTCCAGCATCTGGGCAGAGGCTGTTGATTTGGCGGTGCCTTATTGCTGCAGAAAAAGAGGTGTTGCAGTGGGAGAGGGGATTCACAGACACTGAGACCAGTAGACAAAGATTGTCCGTAAAAGAAGAGGAGTGTCTACAGCGGCTGAGATGTCTGACTGCTGGAGCCTTGCCTGGGAAAAGGCCTCTGTGGGTCATACTGCTTGCAGCTGGTGGTCATTTTGCTGGCTTGGTTGTTGATTCTCAGGGAGGCTCAGTGCTTGCCCACAAGACCTTTCACAGGTATGTAGTGTCCATCATCTATGATCTTTTCTCATAGTTTGAATTGTGCTTGCAGAGAGTTCATTGTATAGCAACATGGAGTACAATAGTGGAAACTGGGTTACATGGTGTACAGAAGATTGAGTTTCATTCTGGCCATTGCAGGTATGTGGTGAGGGCAAAAGCAGGGGGCAGGCAAACTACCCATGATGCCACTGGTCGAGCACCAAAGTCTGCAGGAGCCTCTCTTCGGCGTCACAATGAGCAAGCTTTACAAGAGGTTTGCTCCCACCAAGTTCAGCAGATGTTGGCTGTAGATATAAGGTCATGTTCTCCTTTGGGAGGTCTGGCACATATTATGTGGTAAGGGGATTTGTATGCTCAATCTGATAAGACCACAGATGAAGGCCATAATGTTATGGACAAGTCTACTTTTTGTATGGGTTAACTTTTCTTTTTTTCGGTTTTGAGACTATAGGTTCAGCTAGCAATCATCATGACTGAGTTTTCCCATTCCTGGTGGTCTTGAGACAGAAACTCAGTACATTGGGTTAATTTTGACATTACCCTCCACCTTTTGCTGGTAACTGATGAAGGTGGTGGGGGTGTTATGGTAGTTGGTCAATACTGTAAATGTTGCTGTGGAAGGTCCCTGAGCATGTGTTTAACTGCTGCTGCTGTTCAAACTGCTCCTGAGTTTTTTCCCTTTGGGATTGGATTTCCTCCTTTTTTATGCTGGCTGATTGGTTGCTGTCATGTTGTCAGACCATAACCTTATTATGGGGGTCAAATCAAATCCTGTTTTTCCCAGTTAAATTCAAATCCTCAATCTTTTTCAGGTTGACTCAAATTGTTAAGTAGGGAGAAATTCTTGGTACTCATGAAGATTATTTAGGCACTATAGGTCTTCACATTCTGTATATGGTGAGTGATACTTCTTAGAGTCTGTTGCTGCATTGTCTTAGTCTAGGAA
The DNA here is from genome assembly GCA_963920785.1 of Sphagnum contortum. NCBI lineage: Eukaryota > Viridiplantae > Streptophyta > Sphagnopsida > Sphagnales > Sphagnaceae > Sphagnum > Sphagnum contortum. Next base: position 9,552,845 of record OY987290.1, on the reverse strand, counting down.
TTCTACAGCTTATGAATATATTTGACTCTGGAACAGTGCTTAGTATTAAACAAAGAATATATATTTGACTGCTAGATGAAGAGATTCTAGTCTGTAGAAGATTAGGGTGCAACTTTGTAAGTCTTTGAAATAAAATATTACATCAATGTATCTTAAGCTGTGCATTATTGATGAGCACTGACTGCTTGTTCACATGTGGATACCACATGTGGTGTTTGATGATCCACTGTAGGGTGGTGATTGCTAAGAGCAGAGTGATCCTAGAGGCTAATTCTTTTAGTGTCATTACCCTGCCCATGTGGAATTGCTGCTTGGCAATGCTTCTTGTGCAATGGCTAGCTATGATGGAGCTCATCTTGAGCTAATTGAGTTGGTTCATTGAGCTCATGTATGGTAAACAGTGGATGGGGGTTTGGTGCAGGAAATCCGCAAGCTTCTGGCCAACTGGAGTGAGTACTTAAGGGCAGCATCCCACCTCTTTGTGCATGCCCCTTCAAGCAATAGTCAAGCTATTTTTGGTGGTGAACCTGCTTTGTTGAACCACAGTGACCATCGCATACACCGGATCCCTTTCACCACCAGGAGACCAACAATGAAGGAAGCAAAGCGAATATGTCACTTGCTTGGTACCATATACTATGTAAGAGAGGGCAGTGCTGCTCTGGGAACTGAAGCATCTGTGGACATTGATGATGCTGCAGCTGTTGGGATCAGAGCTCTGAGCAATGCGTCCAATGTGTTGCTGGAAAGTGAGAAGACTGGTAAAAGCATAAAAGCAAAACTGCCAAAAGGGAAGCTCAATGATGCTACATCATCAGCTTCTGCTGCAGCAGTCACATCTGTACCTGCAGCAGCAGATGAAGATCCTGCAACATATATGACTCCTCTGCATGAGGCAGCAAGGGATGGAAACAATGACAAAGTGTTGGAACTCTTAGAAGAGGGAGCAGATCCTTGCATACAAGAAAGAGGAGGAAGGACTCCTTATGCTGTTGCAAAGGACAAAGTGACACGGAATGTTTTTCGTCGCTTTATGGCTACCCATCCAGACATGTGGGATTGGCATGCAGCTGATGTGCCAAGCCCTTTGACTGATGAACTTGAGGCAACACAAGCAGCCAAGCAGGTAGGACTGCCCTAACTAGGTTCTTCATAACTGTGAGAAGAAGCCCCAAAAATGGTATGTTGTCATGTTTACAAGTCTCTCCTGCTCTTCTTCATTGGTTGATGGCATCAGAGTTCGTGTGTTAGGGCTGAAATCTGCAAGATCCTATCATAAACTGCAGTAATTTGGTCTTTATGAGCTTTTGTTGGGTTTTGGGTTTTGTGTAGTATTCTGGGAGAGAAGAGAGTTTTGATATGCACAATGTTTTGTGGCTCATAGGCAGAGAAGGATGCTAAGAGAAAAGCAAGGGAGAAGGAAAGAAAGAAACTGAGGAAAGTGCAAGAGGCCCAAGAGAAAGCCCGACAGGTAAAGACATACTTCCAGCCATATACATGTTTTCAGAAACTTGCCATGGTCAATCTTTTCAGACAAAATACAATCCATTGATTGTGTCCTCTTCTATAAACATTGACAGCATACCAATAAGCATTCAAGACATCTTCTGGGTGGCTCATACACGGTTTCACTCAAGAGTCACTGTGCCTGGTTCAGACACAGCAGAGTTTGAGTAAGAGAGACAAGGAGATACCTGGTGGCCACATTTTTTTGGAGGCTTCACTTAGTAGTGAGAAACACCCTGATGCAATGGTGTGGTATGTTCAGACATAGCATTCAAAATGAATTCTGTGTTCTTCATGGCCTCTGAATGAACATTGAGGATATATTGCATTTAAGGGAGAGATGGAATACCACTGAGGTTTAGCTTCCTTTAAGGACATCTATCATGCAGGATGTTCATTATCTGGATCATGCTAAAAGTGGAATATGGACCATACAGTTGATTGCATGGGTTAGGATTTACTTATAGGAGTGTGCTCTTCAGTTGGCTTAACATCATACTACAGATGCCTTGCACCAACAAAATTGACAGTCACTTTTAAGCTCAGTTGCTACCCATGACCTGCCTACACCCACAGTGCCTATTTGCTGGATATTTAGTAAATGACAATGATACCAGGGGTTTGATACAAGAATTCTGCAGGAGTCATGTGGCCTACTGAAAGAAATTGCAGCATAGTGAGAGGTTCCTGATGTTATCTGTGTGAACAGGCAGAAGCCAGGAGGAGGCCAAAAAAGTCCTGTGGTCTACGGAAAGAAATGGCAACATAGTGAGAGGGTTGCTGATGTTGTGTGTGAGCAGGCAGAAGCCAGGAAGGGGCCAAAAAGGTCCTTTGGTCTACTGAAAGAAATGACAATGTATTGAGAGGGTTGCTGATGTTAACTGTATGAACAGGGAGAGGCCAAGGAAGAGGCCAAAAAAGTCCTGTGATCTACTGAAAGAAATGGCACCATAATGAGAGGGTTGCTGATGTTATGTGTGTGTGCAGGCAGAGGCCAAGGAAGAGGCCAAGGCAGCAGAGCTGGCAGCTGCAGCAGCAGCAACTGTGCGATATAACAAGGGCCACTCCCAAGGATTTTCGAAGGTACTTGGTTCTCTTGATCCAAAGTCCAAAGAGTTTCAGGAGGTGAGTACTCACCCTCAATTTCTGTTTCATTTCTTATTACTTGTTTGGGCAATCCATGCACACACTGAAATGCATGATGTCTTTTGGAAAAATATGCTTTGGAAGATCTAGTAGAAGGGGATCAGTGCAATGCAGTACACCAGTATGCAGTAAATAAGAGTTCAACTTCAGCACTTGTTACAAGAACCAAAGCTTGATCAGCCCTGATTCTTTACATGCTGGCATGGCATATTTAACCATTTCTGAAATAACTCAACAAATGGTTTCTACAAGTAATTTGCTGGTGTGTGGTGAGTGCTGTTACGCTATCCAGGGAGTTGTTTTGCATGCTCATGAGGTTGCTGAATGTGAAATTCTGGGGCCAGGCAATGGTGAGAGCACAAGAGCAGGAGAGAGAGACACGGGCAGCGGCAGCTGAGTTTAGGCTACGAGCTCTTGCCATCAGCAAGCAAGAGCCTATAGGCTCAACTTCCACAATATCTAGCTCAAATTCTGTGACTCCCCAGATTGTCTGTTCTTGCTGTGGGGAAACATTGGTAGGAAAGGTTCCATTCTCTCGCTATGAATATCAATACTGTAGCACGAAGTGTGTGCGAGTGCATCGACTGGCTATGGAGGAGGCTTAGATTTTCATCTTGTGGACAGAGAATCCAGAATGCCATTCAAGGTAGAAGGTAAACTTGCCCTAAATTGAAGGCCAGTCACTGGACAGAAGTGGGAGCCAAAATTAGAAAATTGCTCTCCAAATTTTCCAACCTTGGTTAGTCTTGTGTGAGTCTGCTCTGCAAATTAGTTAGTTTTAGTGATTGTGATTTATTCCAAGCTGACTTGAGGAAGAGCTGCTTGAGTGTGGATGCCTTATTCACCTTGGAATGGTAGAACATCTTGAATTTGTCGCTACACTTTAGATTGTGGAGTTTTAAATGTGGGGTATTTTCCTTCAGCAGGTACTAGCATTTGATTGTTGAAGAAATGATCTAGCAATCTGCAAGTAAATATGTTAGGTAACAACAAAGCTTGAACTAGTACCACTTCTAGCTGTTCAGAGATGTCTATATGGGCTAGTCTATATGGGCTTGTGTACAAGTAATTTAGCACACTGGTTACTCCATGGTGGGAGAAAGCTGCTACCAAGACTGGCCTTGCAAATGTGTGGAGGTTTAAGAGATCATCACCACTTTCACATTTGATGTATTAGTTTTGTGATCACAATTTCAGTCTGCACCTAACAATCTTGTATGTGTTAACTGCATTGTATAAGATGCACTGCAGAGACAGAGCTTACTTCATGAGATTGATGAGCAACTAATGTGTGAACAAACAATTTCATACCTTTGACCTTCAATGAATTGGTTGTGGAGCTTTCTTTGCATTTCATCACCTGCCTTCAAAGCAATGATAACCAGAGCACATTGTAAAGTGCCTCCATTTCAAAACAATTTATTAAAATCACAAACAACTTGTAATAATAAAGAATGAAAACTTTTTCGGTTAAAAAAATCCCTTGCAATATGTGTTTAACTCTTATCAAAATTTTCTGACAACAGAATGTGACAACCATCAATACACCCAACCATATTTTGCATTTTAGTAATGTCTCAGAACTTCTTTATATTGCTACCCAACCACTCCCCACTAAATTATAAGTATATTTAGAAAATAACAATTACATTAACAATTATCTTCATGTACTTCCTTATGGTTGACGCTCCCACATTGAAGCGGTCCGCCATGTTTTCACAAGAATGTCCATATGCCAACCTAAAGATAACAACCTTCAATACTATCATAGATCTAATGGTGGATTAACCCATCAATTGACAACATCTAATATTATGTAAAGCATCAATTCCAATAGTAAACTTTGAAATTCTAAATAAGTCATATGATAATTTTCTATATATTTTCCATGTACCATTTCAGAGGATGTGAACCAAACTAATCCCTCCACAACCCCTAGGTGAACAATTTGATGAGGTTCCTCCAAAAACCTTCTACCACAAAAAATTGGAGGTTGATAACTAATAGCCAAAAAATTTGACAAAAACCATGAAATAAGCAATGGTTCATCAAAACTTAATAATTTTGCCATTTATGCACAAGATGAAGAATTAAACCCAAAAAAAAAACCAACCAAAACGCTAAGCCATCACATCCATTTTTGCAAATTCTCACAACAATATGAGTAGATTAAAACAACCAAAAAACAAAAACTTCTCACTGGAGTGTAGGGGACAATGTCTAAAAACAATAGAAAACCAAGCATGGCCTCTACCCTTGAAAAAAGGAGAGAGACAAAGTCTATAATTAGACCCATGCAAATCACTTGCTATTTATCTCTAATTACCCAAAAAGGACGGTGGCTGGGTCCACCATTAAAATTTCCCCAAAGAATTCCAAGGCTACAAACAGATCTCTGTCTTCACATGTGCAAGGAGACCCCAGGGTCCCAGCCAATGTGGCTCATTGTCATCATTGGGTGGTTTCTGGACCCCTCAGGGATAGAGGTTTGGTTTCACCCCGGCATGTGTGAGAGCCAAGAGGATCACCCACTCCTGGTACCTGCATGACAAAACAAGTTTTCTGGAAAACCTGACAAGAGTACATGATTGTGAGTTTCCCACACCAATTATTGTCTCAACTTGACGTTTCCACCAAATTTTGTCATGCTCAATTATGACGCATCACACATGCATGGAACATCGAGTTCCCATCTGCGGAATATATGCATGGAACATCAAATGCCATGAAGTCCCAGCAGCAGATGGCACAGAGATTGTATACATATACTGAGGACCAAATTACCCAAAGGATGTGCATTGATTATTATCCAGCCTACTGGAAACAGATGGCCAAAAAATATAAGAGACACTACAACATCAGCAGCAGCAGACCAGACATATTATTATGGCGGAAAGAAAATGGATTAAGAAACAGTGGTGGAGTGTCTAGAACTGCAAACTGAAGCCAAACTCAATACACAATTGTGGCTACAGAAGTGCTTTTTGGGCAGGTATAAATGGGTTTGACAAAGAGCAGGGATTGGAGGAAACAAGTTGTACTTACAAATAGGCTTTTTTTGTCTGACAATGCATGACTACAATACATAAGTGCAACAATCATGTCTCACACAAGCTTTGACTGAACAAGAGATGAACAGTGGAGACAAGAGTGTGTACTAGTGCACATTGGGAGGATTTTGGGTGTGTGGATGGGGGGTGGGGGTGTTGAAGGCCCAAGAGAGAGCCACCCAAATGCTTCACTGCTATTCTTCTGCCTATTCATGCCTAAACACACAAGTCTCACCTCTTTTGCAGTATCCTTGTGCATAAAACTTACAAGGAACATCCTTTTTGGAAAGTCTAGATGATCTCTCAGATAGGTAAGGCCTGTCTCGACTCCCTGAATCATCATTCCAAGACCCTGTATTACTAGAATCACAACCAGAGTAACGACCCCAATTTGACCTCCCTGCACCATTGCCACTGTCCTGTAGACCCTGGCCTCGGCTCCCTCCTGCCAGAAGTTGTGGTGCCCAGCTATCATTGTCCCCATGGGACCTCAAGGGACCACGGGCATCAACTCTACCACTGGCAGAAGGAGTGCTTCCATAGATGCTGTTTCGAACTCGGGACCATCCACTGCCACGATCTTCAACAGCATTGTGATCTTCAACCCACTCCCGAGTACCCGAGTATGTTGAGCGAGTTGGTACATCAGGCTCCCCTCGCTTTGTGTCCCACCTTCTATCATCACCTGTCCCACGAACACCAACCCAGGTGCTACCTTTTACCTCACCGAGGCCACTAACAGAAGAGCCTCCTACAGGATCCCGAGTACTACTCTGAAATCCAGTCATAGTACCGGTGCTTGTCCAGGGATCCCTCTCTTGCGTAAACTTTCCAGCCAATGCACTTGTGAGGAGAATCGAGTTCTCATGGGTCTCACCAGTCCTTCTAATTCTCAGGTCAATTGGGAACAGTCCAGTTGTGTTCCACTTCCGTAACTGCTCCATTGAAAAGGGTCCCTGAACAGTCCCTGTAGGATCCTGGTAATGCCACACCTTCTCCTTCTCCATCATGTCCAGTGCAACCTGGTTCTTTGTCACACTGGGTTCTAGGGGAGTGACTCCAATGTTTGAGAGAGGTAGAACAGCTGCAGCAGGGCCAACTGACTCCCTCTGTAAACCTCCTGGATACACCTTTGGCTGATCAAATAAGGGTGTCCGAAATTCATCTTTCACAAACTTTGAGCCAGTGCTGTCCCCAGCCCAGTGGTCACTACGACTTTTACCAGTGGCTCGCAAACCTTCTGCACCACCTTGATCACTCAGTTGCTCTTGAACATAATCTCTGTGGTCTTTTGTCCAGCTTCGTCCTCCCCCTCTTTCCTCGTTCCGGTGTGACTTCTCCTGCATCAAGTTTATATCACGCACAAAGCTTCGGTCACTGGATCGGCCTGCTTCATAGCCCTTTTGACTCCAATCTCTACCACCCACATTGTTCTCCCTAGCGGAAGAAGGCTTGTATCTATGGCTGTCCCCATCTACTTTTCGGCCACCAAAACTTGAATCTTCGACATTACTGCTATCCAAGCGGTTATATGATGGCACTGCTGAACCTTTCTCCCAAGAAATTCCTGGAGAGACCTTGGTATGATAGCTTGAAAACTCATCTGCATATGGTATTCACAAAATCCATCACCCAACCTTCTTTAAAATGACTTTCATCAAATTACAGGCATCACAATACAATATAGAAGTAAGACTATTCATTGTAGAAGGTGGCAAAACATCTTGGAACCCACTGGAACCTCATCCACAAGCATCCCTTTCCTGAAAGGCTTAGCCAACAGACCTGTAATAGGTTTTTCATCACTGACATCAGACTCATATCCAGGTCCCATGCGTGGATCTGCACTGACTTCAGGTCTTGCATGCAGCTTTGCTGCCCTGAATGTTGGGTTGCTGAGTTCCTGAAGTTTCTCCACGCACTCCCGCAATGTGAAATAGCACAACTTAAGGTCAAGGATTACCAATGTCAAACCCCACAGACTCCAAGAACATATGCAAGCCAAGACCCCATACAGCCACTCTGGACACAATCAAACACCTTGTGAATGGACTGAAGAACAACCCCAATACATGAAGTACTACTGACTGTGTTGCCATCCTCCAAACTGCCCAATGTGAGTAGACTGACCCTTGCCTTGAATAACAAACAATTGAAGTAAAGTAATCAGGTGGGTGGATATTCTTTTTTCCGACCCTTCTCGCTGGCACGATCCCTAAGATTCACCAGACGCTGTCGTTCAGTCTCAAACCACTGGAAAGAACACAAGCCATTACTTTTGGTGAGATGAAGTACAACTGCTGCCTAACAGTTTACATTAACAATGCATGCATCTCAAGAACAACGTGTTCACACATGACCATCACATTTTTTGTGAAGCAAAAGTCAAGCCAGGCCCAGCCAAAAGGAGTCCTCTCACTGCATTCAGCAACATCTGTAAGTGGTGTTCATTTCTAATAAACAAAATAATAACAGCTTGTTACTTACATCATTAACTTTCACCTCCTGTAAAGCAATTGCTTTTGCCTCCAGTTGGCCCTGTACAACAGATCTTAAAACTGAGACAAATAAACAAAGAAGATGAGCACATCAGAGCTATGCTGCAAAAAATTGGATGATCAGTGCAGCAAACCAAACAATCACAAAGCAATAAGATAAAAGGGCACAGTAGAGTACAAACATACCACGGTCAAAGTCTTGATAAACCCACATTTGATGCTTTGTCGCAATCGCTGGCACTCCTCCTGCTTCCATTAGAACCACAGCCACTTTAAAACAAGAATTGAACAAATTTCTACCCCATCTCACCTTCATAGGAGATGATATCAAAGGTTCATAACAAACCAGTTCCTGAATGAAATCTGCAGTGTATGTCTGAAAATACACCAACTGGCAAATCTAAGAGATGGTACAACAAAGTTAGTAGTTCCCAGGACCCAGCAGCATGTGCATTTCACTCTTCCATGGACCAATGGGTTGGGAAGCATGTCCCCCCACATCCGACCAAATTCATACATGTGATTCCAGACACAAGCTTCATGGGTAACAAAATCTGGAGCCAGCATGTAAAAAATCACCTCATTAAAGTCCTGATTGGACACAAGGTCGATTGTCAAATCTTCCTTCCTCTGAAGATTCAGAACCTCCAAGACAACATTTGTTAACTTCTTCCCAGCCTTATAAAACTCTGTCTGCTGTCGTGTCCCTGCATTGTGAAAGAAGGGATCAGTCCTGCTGCTCCCTCTGGAGTGGAAGATCCCACAACACAAAATACAGTCCAGAAACAATGATATAACCATGACCAGAAGAGGGCCTAAGGATTCCTCTAAAAGTACACCATGGAGTAAAATCCTTCAAGAAACCCACCCCCACACCCCCCCAAGTTTTTCTTGGATGGCTTCCATATTACCTGTGACAAGAACAAGTCTGTAGCATGTATCCAATGTGCTCACACTACCTGGAACACGTATCTTTACAAAAGTATCAACAACCTTGCTATTGAACTCAGGGTCATCCAGTAAGTTTTCCAATAAAGTCCTGCGCAAGTATATGAGGCCAATGTTTTTGGGACTGATGGCAGCAAAATCATTTCCGTCAGGCCTCTCAAATTTTTCATCACTCCTTCTTCGGCCTCTCCTCCTATCCTTGGCCATCTCACGGTCTAACTTGTCCTCAGTGCCATCTGTTTCACGTGCATCATCTTTCACAGTCCTGTCCAGCTCCTTCAAGCTCTTTGCACCATTGGCAGAGTCCTTTGGAGGAAAGTGTTCATTGAGCTGCCTATACATTTCAGACTGACCCATCAACTTCTTCCCAAACATGGCTTGGAGTCTTTCATCACAAAGTATCTGGCTCTTTTTTTCAGGATCCTGCAGCTGATGTCGCTTGATGTATGCCCAAAGCAGATGGTTAACTGCAAATCTTGTAAGAGGCTTCATTGGATCCGCTTTCATGTGCACAATGAAATCCAAGACCTCTTTTGATGCCCAACCTTCGATCTTCCGAGATTGAACCTCAGAAACAGCATCATTGTCATCACCATCATCATCCTCCTCATCCTCTTCTTCCTGCTCATCCTCATTCTCTTCCTCTTCCTTATCTTCAGCTCCTTCAGTAAAAGCATCTGCCTTATTTTCCACTACAAGATCTTCAGACAAAGTAGGTGCAACCTTGATTTTCTCCCTACTCTGATTTTTGCCATTGAAACTGTCATCTTCATCTTGATCAGACTCTCTGTCTGACTCAGTACCTAGCCCATCAACATCAGAAGGATCCTGATTTTCTGTATCAGAACCACCATTTTCTGAATCTTCACAGATTCCTTTAGCAAGCTTCCCATCCTTATCTAGCTCTGGCAAGGTCAAGGAAATTCTGTTCTTGAGACCCAACCAATACTCCTTGAATAAGCATTCATAAGTCTCCTTATCCTCAAAGTCCACTTCCACCTGCAGACAATCCAAAACAAAATGAATTCCATACAGACTGTAAGCCAAACCCAAAAACCAAATTCCTCACTTACCATTTCCTGGAGCACACAACAAGTCTGTCTACTTGCAATTCAAAAGAAAAGCCTGTGAAGACTGTAACCCACTAAACAAAAGTTCAAACAATCCGGGAGACAAGAAATGTATTACCCCTTCAGAGTTCACAGTCTGGCTGCGCTCAATCATGATCACAATTGGCAAACACTCCTCACACAACCCTTTTCGCTTCCGCAACATACGAAAATCTGCCTCTTTGACACAGCCTCCACAATAGGCAATTGGACACATGTAACACTGAAAACTTCCTGGCTTGGTGCAAGACGAGCAGAAGTGCCAACCTATTCAAACACATATCAGATGCATGTAAAAAGCTGTGCAAACCAACATCATCAAGGACTGTCCACAAAAAGTTGTTGGAATCAAACCACTTTCACCTTTGCCAAAGGTTACATTACAAGACCACAACTGCATAGGTATAATAATAAGCAGATCAAGCAAAGGAAGGTAGCAGCATGTGGCGGGCATGAGCATCTGGGTATTGGTAGTAGGGAAAAAAACATCAAGAAATAGACAATCTGATGCTCAACTCCAATCCCCTTCAGGCACATCATAAAAATATATACTCTTTTCAGAATGCCAAAAGCTTTCAATACCCTTCCACCAACCAAGAAGAACAAATTCTTCTTGTGGGTCTTTCCACACCACAGTAGTTACAAACAAAACACAAAAATCCTGAAACAAAACAAGGAATTCTTGACAGACGAATGCTTATTTGTAGAATAAGAATCCAAATGACAAGCGAAATCTGAGCCACAAAGAAAACCATCACCAGGTATGGACAAGGGATATATTTATATGGGTTTACACCGAGTGTGTCTTTTTGGGCCCCCCTGGAAAATCATACAGAAACATACATGACATATGGAAGAAGCTTCAACAGGCTCCTGGGAATACCACATATCCATGCTCCTTTCTTCCTGAAAAAAGCTGCGTCGCGTCCAATACAGTTCAAATGGTACGCCTTTGGACATGATCTGCAGCACAGACCACAACCCACATTTCACATTCACAGCTGCTGCTGCTGCTTCCTGCAATCAGAAGAAAGATTGATTGATTTGCATAGATCGATGCATTTGCATTTGCCAGTTCTCACATCTCCTCCAACCCAAGCCAGCAGACTACGAGGAGGAACAAAACAGACTGATTACCATTAAAGAACATGTGCACAAGATGGAGCTCATGGATGCAGCAACAACAAACAATGACAATTGTAACAAGAAGAAGAAGAAGCATCATCAGAAGGGTTTTGGGTGGGTGCACAAGACTTATTTACCTTCTGTCGCACATGACAAGATCACCACCGTCAAAGCAAATATAGCAAACATCTTCTTCATTTTTCTTGCGCTCTTCAACGGCATGTCCTCCTCCTCCTCTCCTGCACTGTTTCTTCTGGCGCTCTTGTACTAGACCCAGAGCACGTTTCCTGTTGTTGTTGTTGTCATCATTCTGATGATGGTATGGTTCTTCCTTCTTCACCACTTTCCTTTCATCGCCCTCCTGCTGCTGCTCTTCCATTCCGGAAGCTTGAGGAGGTAGTAGCAGCATCTCCGCTGCCGTGTCTTGTTCTTCTTGTTCTGTTTTATCCTCCGGTTTGATTGTAGCTGCTGCTGCTGCTACTGCTTGGGCCTTTTGTTGTGGCACATCTTCTTCAGTTTCTTCAGCTATTTGTTCTTCTCCTTCTTCTTCAGCGTTCACATTCTCCTCAAGATGCATGGCTTGTACACCACTCTCATCTACATCATTTGCAGGTTCTTGTTTGAGTTTCTCCCCCTCTTGGATCATAATCATCTCTTTCTGTTCTTTGTTGTCGTCTAGAGAATTCTCGTGTACAACAACAACACCATCATCATTCGCAGTTTGTGCTACGACTAGGGTTTGAACAATTGCACCAGCAGCAGCAGCAGGAGGAGGAGGACTGCTGCTGCTGCTGTTGCTAAAGCTCTTGTCCACCAGCACCTCTCCAAAAAGCCTTGCCTTTTGTTGTTGTTTTTCTTCTCCTTCTTCTTCTTCTTCTATTCTTTCCATGGCGTCTTTGCCAGTAAAGCAGCGCGTGGTCATGGCGAGCATCATCACGACAGTTTTTCCTGCCTCCAACAACACATCATCGTCTTCTGTCGCGTCTCTTGTTCTCCTCAGTTGCAATCGCCACAGCTTCTTCTTCGTCTTATTCTTCTTCCTCCTCTTCTTCCGCTCCCAAACCCTAGCAAACACTGTTGGTCGTTTCTTGTTTCTTCGTCCGTAGTCCTGTTCCTTTACCGCCGCAATCGAAAACTTCTTGTCGACGACGAGAAGTACTCAAAGCAGCAGCAGAAGAAGAATCAGACTCCAGGAGAGACGTTGTTGTTCTTGACAATAGGCTTGTTCGGTCGGTCGTTCGTTCTGGCCGCTCTTTCTTTCTTGCTTGCTTTCGTTCGTTCATTCGTCTTTCTTGCTTGCACACCGCAGTCGTCTTGCACAATGCGAACCAACGGCGGACACATTTAAGGGAGCACGCGGGGCCGCGAGCGGCAGGAGGAAGCAAGCAGGAAACAACAAAGGAGGAAGGAGGAAGAAAAGCAGGAGGATTAGGGATCGGAGGGCATTATCCTTCTTTCTTCACTTGGTGAGTCAGTTCCTTCCTTCCCTTTGATCTCGATATTGTTCTTGATGAAGAAGTGGAGAGATCAGGAGGATGTAAGGTTGCAAACAAGGCATGAAAACTGCCGCCGCGCTGCTGCTGGAGAAGATTGTTTTCTACAGACATTTGAACTCAGAGATTGTGTCATCTTCAAGGAGAAGATGTGAGAGCAAAATCAGCAGCAGCGGCAGCAGCTGTGATGGTTTTTGTGTTTGTGACAGACTTCTTGTTGTGCGGGAGGGGGATTTTGCAAAGGGATTTCTTCTTATTATTGTTGTTTCCTGCAATGTCCACATACCAATCTTTGATTGTAACAAAGCAAAGAAGAACCTGTGCGATGATGATGATAACGATGGTGAGCTTCTTCTGGGGAATGGCTTCCTCAGATGAAGTTTTTTTTTTTCCAGGGCTGTGTCAATGCAGCAGGAGCGTGATGCAGGGATTTGGTTCCCTGCATAAGAGACAAGTTGCAGCATGTTGGCTGGATTTGGGGTGTTCTTTTGCAAGGGGGGGAATTCGGATTATGAATTGCAGGTTTGTTGCCTGATGGCTGGACCACAGCTCTGTATCCTGGATCTCTTTCCTTTTGTTGGTTACAAGGAAGCTCAAGAAATTTTAAGGTTGCTAATCCAGATCTTTGCAGGTTTGTTGCATGATGGCTGGACAACATCTCTGTATCCTGGATCTCTTTCATTTGGTTGGTTATGAGGAAGCTTGAGAAATATTATGGTTGTGAATCCAGATCTTTTGTTAGCAACAGCATTCAGTTGGAAGTGAATTTAGTCTTGCTATGATCAGAACACAAGAACGGGTTTCTTGGTTTATACAGATGCATTTTGCTGAGTGATCAGTGTCTGAAATTGTCATTTGAGAATGAAACTTCCATCTATTTCATCAAACATGTTGTGATGTCAATTTCATGTCATATGATTCAATCCAGAATCAAACTTCCAAACTGGTAAAAGTGTTGTGGTAAGGTCGCAGCTAATATGAGGCATTCTCTCTGCAGCAGGTGAGTGCCAATGGTGCATGAAGAGACATGGGGACTTGGCAGAAAGAAACTAATGGAACAATTTTGATGATGCAGGAACTGGTTTACCCACCCTAGTCTAGATTGATTCTTCAAGAGCTCAGTCTCAGCATGCTGAGAGGAGCAGTGGCATACTGGCAAAAAATTAGGTGCATCCACTGCCAACATGCTGCAACTTGTCCCTCATGCAGAGAACCAATTCTACTGAAGAGTTTGATAGGAAACAGTGAAATTTGTGAAAGTGGGTGATGCAAAGTAACCAACTCTACTTATCAATTCTCTCACACAGGAAATAATCTCTCACAGATGGAAATGTGTTTCAAAATCATCCTCTGTTTTGCAAAGTGAAGTGGGCAATGTGATGTGGGTTGAGCAGTGTAATCGGTGTTCTGCAAAGTGCCAAGACCCCCTATGGCTGGTCATCAAACGTGATGATAGATGGTTTCCTGTCTCAGTCCACCACAGACAGGGCCACAATCTGCACCTCTCCCCTCTCCACTGCAAACATGGAATTCCAATGGAACAAGTTAGATTTCCAAACCCCCCCCTTTGTGAACCATGAGCAAATTCTGCACTTCTCCTTTTGTAGCATAGTTAACTGGCATGCATAAATATGTACTGTATTTATTTCTTAGTCCATTCTTTGAGATTTGATTCTGTTTGACAAACCATGCCTTGAAGGACTCCTCTATTTGAGAACCCATTTCGAGGTATAAAATCCATTGTTCCAGATGATGTCAAAAACTTAGTCTGAAAATCCAGATTATGGGTCAAGATCGAACACAAATCCAAGGGAGAGAACTTTGAAGGCGAGGATTCTAATCCAACAATGAGCACAATTCCACCAAATTTTCCTATCAACTTATTATTAGCGATTTGAACTTTCAAATGTCATGTTAAAGGGAATGTACTTGAATGTTGTTGTGGAAGTTCACTTTTTTCTTTTGGCTAAAGTCTCCTCTCCGACTCTTTGAGCTACAATGAGAGGGTAGGAAATATTGAAGTAATAATGGAAGATTCTTATTTTATGTATCTACGATATCCATCTGTTATTGAATGGGCTTTCCAAATACTCACATGAAAGTTCAACAACCTGAAGTCGTTTTACAAAGATGTACAAGATGCCAAATTTAAAATTGCATCCTAAAATTTGACTTTATGCAATTGTTCTCATGTGATTTCTTTCACACCATTCGTTCACAGTAGGAATAATTATGTGTTTTCCATCATTTATATTGTTTGTTGTGACATAATTTGTTTTCCCTCAGGCAACAACCAAACTTGTGAGTTCACAAATACCCAATTTTGGACATGTCAAAAACATTAAATACATACAATGTGGAAATGAAATCCATGTGATTAGTATATGGAATCAAAGCCTTATTGTTTGCATACAGCATTATTGTTATCGTGTGAAAAAGTTGTAAGAGACTTTAGGTGCTTCGACTAATTTGTTTACTTGATAGTCTAACATTGGAAGCTCAAAATCGGAGTATTCTTGTTTCATATCTAACTCCTATTCACCATTGCTAATCAGTTGGCCATTGACCATAACAATTATCAATGTTTTCTTTTGGCAAAGTGTAGTGTTTTTTTTTTGCATCTATGTATGATTTGTGATAGAATTTGGATGAAACTTTGGACCAATTCATCGGTGAGAGTTGGAGACCTATCTATACTTTCTAGGTTGTTTGTGAAATTCCTTTTTGTACCGTCAAACTACCTTATAATTTCTCATGACTTTGTTTGAAATTGGTATATAGGGCAAAAGCCAATATGTGATGAACCACATATTTGATATGCGATTACTAGGTTGAAGCAAACCATTGGCATACTAACAACCATAAAAACCATGCACGTGATGAAATATTAACCACTAGATCATTGCTTGTCTTTTGAATAGAATGAAAAGCATTTTCAAGATTTTCAAAACATTGAAACGAGTTTTAAACCTTGTGTTCTCCAATTCCACTAATGTATGTAAGGTGAAAACATGGTTGAATGCCAATTAATAAGTGGGCCACAACTTGTTTACCTATTATATATGGAAACCAAATCACAAAAATGAACAATACATGAGATTATCTAACAGGTAGGCTTTGTAGATCTATTGATTATATTTCATCTGTTTTTTTTGTTTTGCATGTTCATTTTAGTCACATTAATTACAATCAATTTTGCGGTTGTTATTTTTTTCCCATTTGGTCCCATTCTATGTTATTTGAATTTTTCCAATTGCAAAATTATACACTTCACAAAGTGCAACATACATTTTCTTCAAGTGGATCAATTGAATATAATTGAATAAAAGGTAGATATGCAATTGTTTGTTGGTCTAATGACAATTAACAATATCAATATCCGAATCAAGATATTTTCATACATTATTATCCAATACAACTTATTTGGATTTTACAATCCTTTCTTTTATACATTTCACAATTATGTACATTTTAAAATCCAAATTATAAACACAATCACAATCATAAATGCAAGTTTGTAAGATACAACAATAGCTAGTGTTGTGACAAACTAGACATGAAACAAAATTTATTGCATTTGGGACCAATCATAATACACAATTACCAAAAAAAAAAAAGACATAAATAACCTAACATTGCATTGAATCTATTAATAAAAATCCTTCAATTAATGGAATCAATCCCCTTTGGACTTTCCTTTTACAAATGGATTAGTTGTAACAAGGTTAACAATTTTTCACAAGATGGGTTTAATAAAATTAGTTTCACAATTCCTTAATACAAGATGTCCCAATGTTACATAGGATTATAATGAAATCTTAATTACACAAATCAATGGTCACACTACAATATGTATTTATTTTTCCTTTAATAGCTCAACAAATTTGATTTATTTCAACAAATTATCATAAAATGGGGATAAGTCAATGAACCAACTTTCATGCAAGCCATGAATGTGGTATTTGTAGGTGATGTTTACACACAAGAGAGAAAATGTTGAGAATTTTTTGTATAATTAATTATAACCAACTTTTCATCCAATGATTTGATTTTTATAAAATTTGTTGACCTAAATCAACTAATTAGAAACTATTGTGCATTATTTCAATCATTCAACAAGTATAATATTATCAAGTTTGAATCTTTAAACATAATTCATTCACAACTATTAGGGTTTTTTTTTTTTTTTTTGCTTCAAAATTTTCAAGTAGGTCCATTGATGATGATCCCCAACATTAATTAACATTATAAAATGACAACTATCCTAAGCAAGAAGATGTAGCATTTTTACAAAAGTGTTGGCACAAGTGACAACCTAGGAAATGACTAGATGTGGTTAATTTCTTTATTATAATTCAAATGATGAAAGAAATTCCAAAAAATCACAAAAAATCTATTTTTTTCATTTTACAAAAAAATATTATTCCCCAAGTTGCAAAATTTCACCACAAATAAAACATTGATCACTATTTGGCAATTGGTCATTAATAGTGTACAATTGCCAAATAGTGTACATAATATGTATAATCCATCTTTTGCTTGTTTGGATTCCAATTGTATAATATAATAACATTGACATGTAATTTCATGCACAATTTAAAAAGAAGAAGAAATAGATAGCTGTTAGTCAATATTGTACATTGTTCAATGAATTAAAGCTTTTTTATGAAGTTGGATGTAGTATTTTAAATATGAAAAATACTCATTTTAAATAACTAATAAATAGTAAAATAAAAAATATCATCTAACTATCATTGTTTTGGTTTTTTTTAGTTGGAATTATTTTGATGGGTTTAAAATGTAGAATAAAGTTAACATTGTCGTGGGACATTTCTTTTTTAAAAAATTATTAGGTACTCAATACTAGGAACCAGCTAATAATCCTTTGAATTTGTCCAATCGACAACCCCCACACCACCAACCCACCCACCCACCCACCCCCAAATAAAATGTTTTTTTAATATGTGAAAATAGACAAATCCCTTATTAATTTGTCAATTAAGAATACTAATTGGATAAAACCAAAAAAAGGACATTTCTCCCTTGATCGGGCAAAAAGAAGCATGGTGATTGAATAATTCTTCACCTATGAGTATAAATCTAGGGTTTTGAATAATAATTCATGATTCCCAAAAATATAATTAATTTTGTAGGTGAAAAGAAGGGAAGCCTCTTGCTTTGCTAACTAAGCCAAGATTGAATGGTTCTTGACCTCTTTTTTAGGTTTAAGTGTTTAGAGGGGCCCTAAACTTTCCATTCGGAGATGGTCACTTTCCAAATGCTATAAACATGGTTTTTTTTTTTTTTTTTTTGTTTTGGGTGTGTGTGTGTGTGATGTAGCTGAAGTGGTGATCATCCATAAGATAATTTAGCCATATTTGGCTATATACTAGATATTTAAATAGGGGAAAAAAAAACAAGAATGCTTTCATATTCTTGGCTACCTATTGAAATCTATAATAAAAATCTGGCAATTTGGCATTTTTTCTTTCAAAACCTAGCAAATTTGGGCAATCTTTTCGATGAAAAATCCTTCGTTTAGGTTGAAATCATAATTTTCAGGTCAAAAAAAAGGTGCAATATGCCTTTTTTAATTTTTGGGGGGGGGGGGAAGGGATATGTCTCCTCTTTTTAAATTCATGGATACACTACATTTTACGTATCCTGTAATTCACATATCCCTTCCATAGAACTTGTAAGTCTTGTGAATGCTACAATGTTTAACTTGACCATTAATTTTATCTTATAGGAATTCTGATTATGCAAGTGAACACATACAAATGACTATATGGACATGTTGCTAAATAATATTCTTTATTAGAGCAATCAAGACTATTATTTATTTATTTGTGGGTTCGTATGTGTTTAAAATAGAATGACAAAAGTTTCAAAGAGGTTATTAAAGTGAAAGGAGCTACATATGGTTCTAATGTTAGTTTTGTGTTTTAATGGGCGTACTCTAACCCATTTTCCTTCCATTTTGACAATTAAATTCTAATTTTTTTCATGCTTGATGTCAATCATGAAGGAATATTGTATAACTCGAAGTGTTTGAACTAAGTGAAAAGTTGCTTTCTCTTGTTATGTTACTTGCAAATTTGATAATGTATGTTGAAAGTACAAGGAACTTATGACCATGATCTTGGTGAGGATAAATACTTGCTTGGGACCCTTATTTTGTGTGTAAGTTTCTATACATATCCCTTCAACATAACATGTAAAAATTGTGGCTCTAAGCTTAGGGTCATGTTGTCCAACTATTGATTTTATAGCATATGCTTATGTAACTAATTATGCTTACATTGAAGCAATTGTCCATACAATGCATTAGGAATGTGTTGGACTGTGATCTAGTCTTTAAAATAAGCAATGTGGTTTTTGTTACTTTTTAAAAAAATAGTCAGTTGTTTTTCAATTATAGTGACCAACATGCGGGTGATAATGTGTGGCTCGTGGAAGTTGGAGTTTTTCATAACTTTTTAACTTGTGAACCCAAATGTCCATATCATGCTCCTCAGTTTTGTGTTGCACAAGCCTTGGTGGTTGAGATGGCTGAAAAACTGGAACATGTGTTGTTGTTGTTGGTGTCATCAAGAATTGAAAGAACTACTACAAGGATGTAATGACATGAGAGTGGATGGGAGAGGGATACACAATGATCGCACATGCTCTTGCACTAACATTTGTGTAATAAATGCAAATGACACCCATCCCAACATTTGTCACGCAATGTCTTGGACCTCTAGTGGCCTTACAACTTTGTGGATGTCCATTCTTTGTGAGAACTTGAGCCAAATGTTGAATCGCATCAAAGAGGTTGTATTATGGGTGAGTGTGCTTGCTACAAGGTGAAGAAACTTCCTTTGTGCCCAATTGAGCTCAGTTTAGATGAACTAATTCAGTGGCATAGCATAGGCCACGAGGTCATAGGACACATTGAGGAGGGAGAAGAAAAGAAAGCATCAAAGGTAGAGTTTGATCAAATACCACCCAAAAAGTTGATCTACTATATCTAGCGATGGCTGAAAATGTTCATAGTGCACAATTTCTTGGCCATATGGGAAGTGGTGCAGTTCAAAGAGCTAATGGAGTCCATGCCTATAGGGTCTATTATTTCATGTGAACTGACTTCTCCCAGAACTATATTATGAGGGTCCAAAATGAGATACAAAACAGGCATTAGCACAATTTTCAAGTTTCTATTTTGGTTCACATTTCATACAAAAAGAATCCCTTTTTGGATTCCTTGGAGTATGAACCTCCAATGATTAAGGAGGTTCATTACTATGTGTTAGATGACACAATGAATGACACACTGTTTGTAGAGCCTGTTTTCATGCTGCATTGGTGTCATTTACAAGATCATGGGTGTTCTCCAAAATTCCACTTTGTATCCAGCAATGGGTAGTTCAAGTTCACAAGAGCTTGGAGTTCATTTCTCAGTGTCCCTCATTGATCTTTGATGACTTACCAATTGGATGTGAGATGGTTTGGAATTTTTCTGCAATAGGACATGGTAAATGGGAGGTAGATGGGATTGGAAAGTTATTGAAAAGAGAGGTGTGGAAGGAGCATATCAAATCTCAAGGGCAAAAGTTGTAGAATGTGGAGGAAATTATCAAGTTCCTACAATGTAAGGCAAACAAGTACCATGCTGCTCATCCAAATGCTCACATTTTGGAATGTGAAGCTTGGTGAGATGGACAGATTGAAGACATTCGATTGTGGGGCTATTAGCAGTAGTTGCAAAATGCACCAGCAACGCTCCATCTCCCATAAAGACCCTACCATATTGCAATGCCTCCTAAACACTGACAGTTCATAGAAAGAAAACAAAATCTTGAAAACATGTGCTGGTACTGCGGAACTCTACCACTGCCAGTGAATGTCAGGCAGTGAAGCTGCAAAGTTCAAGGTCCTCAGAATAAGCACATCTATCTTGATGGAGATGGCAGCAGCAATCAACCTGCCAAGCTGCAGAATTCAGCTCAGCATTCTGAATCGATTCAGGTGAATGATTAGCCACTCTGCAAATATGCAAGTTCCTGGCCACAGTAGATTGGCATTCCATTGGTGAAACTCAAACTCTTGGATCTGCAGTACCTGCATTGCAACCTTCATGTGATGTTGACAAAAGTAAAATGCTGCCATCTCCATATGAGCAAGCATCCACTGGCCTCAACTCCTAAAACCTGAGACAGAAATGGTTTTTTCAGGCCAGGTATACAAAACCCAGACAGATCTCCTCAGGGTGAATGCTAAGTTGTATCTTTTTGATTCTTCCTGCAGAGTATTTCA
Organism: Sphagnum contortum; assembly: GCA_963920785.1. Taxonomy (NCBI): domain Eukaryota; kingdom Viridiplantae; phylum Streptophyta; class Sphagnopsida; order Sphagnales; family Sphagnaceae; genus Sphagnum; species Sphagnum contortum. Next base: position 9,531,672 of record OY987290.1, on the reverse strand, counting down.
TTGTAGGAATTCAGCTGCAGTAGTTCAAATTTGTCTGTACCTCACGATCTCAACCTCACGGACCTCTAAGGTAAAGTGTTTCCGGAAAGCATTAGTTTAACCATAGAAGCCATTAGCAATGAACGTGAGAGGCACAGAGATGGTGGCAAGTCAAAGGCCAAGCAGACAACTTACCATGCAAGAATGATTTCTCAACAAAGCCGTTCCCCGATTCTGAACCACCAGAGTCATCTTTGCACATCCCCTGGATGTTATACCCTCCCCCCCCCCCTCTCCGTCATTTTGCATTTCTTGACTAGAAGAACAATGCCGCCATCGTAAGCCCAGCCCCCGAGTTCCCGAGCGATCTAGGAACCACCATTGTAGCTGTATTATCTAAAACTACTTACAGCTCCTGCCTCGATGCCGATTATTATAATCTTGCACGGCTTTATTACCGATGCATGTTGCCATGTTACGTGCAAGCAGAGCACATGGTGGTGTGTAGTAGAGAGATAAAAGAAGAGACGATATAGAGCAGGAAAGATGCTGAGGGAAGAAGGTACCATAGGAGAGGACTGCACCTGAGAACAGCGCAGGCTCCAAACAGCGGACCTTTCCGAGCACCGAATCAAACAACAAAGAATGGGAGGCATGCGAGCACTGATCTCCCCAATCGGAAACCCTAGTAGATCCAAGACCCTAAAGCGCGGCATTCATAATCCTTGTAGCACCTTCTTAACTGAAGGCTTTTTCCAACGTCGGCGCTCGATGCATTCTATGTCGGGCGGTGGCCGATATCGAAGTTTGTTGACTGCTGCTGTCGGACAGAACCTATGTCTTGGATCTCAAAATTCATGTACTTGATAGCGAGCTGCGATATTTGGAGAGAGAGAGAAGAGAAATGGAGAGACTGGTCAAGAAGTTTGAACAGCGGTACAGGCGTGCGCGATGTCATCTAGCTACTTGGTCGGATTTACAATCCCGCCTTCTCAAGCAATTCTCTAATGCCGCTTCCATCCTGGACAGACTGCCTGTAAGCGTTGTCCTCATTTTTGCGAACTGTGAAGCTCCATTTTCGAGGGCGTCCATCCCTTGTTTGAAACTACTTGATGGGAGCAATTTGTCTCGTGTATTTGTGAAGAACGAGATGTTTTGCTAAAAGACTGATTGTTTGGAGGACCAAGAAAGTGAAGAAGGGAGACACGAGGGATGGTTGCAGGTGTTGGGAGAGGTGGAGAATTACGGAATATTGAAAGAAGTAAAGTCGATGGCGCAGGTCTTGCCGGCTTCACAAATCGAATCGTTTGAAAAAATTCTTTCGTCGATTCATTCCACTTTGTAAGCATTTCAGAACCTCAAGAGATGTAATGTAAAGCAATCATGCAAGATGGTTGTCGGACTTTCCAGGATGCCTGAAATTGGCTCTTAGATTCTTGGAGTTTTGAGTTTTACTGATAAACTTCCTGCAACCAAACGATAATGAAACCAAAAAGTATTGAAACTGGAGAATTTTTGTGTCAAAGTGCACTTTTAGCCTTTGTCCAAGAGGATGTGGAAGTTAAGTTGCCATTTCAAAGAGTTTGGTACTGAGATTGGAGGAATGTCATGTGGGTTGTTGGTCATCAGCATAGTGAACAATACTTTGATTACTGCCACGAATCCATAGAAAGAGGTGCTAACAGATTTGTATGTAGGCAAGAAGAGATTCTTGGATCCTCAAGCTATTCTGATGAAGGGAAATAAAAAATCCTTGGTATCATGAAATCTGAAGATCCAATCCATGCCTCATAGTCTTGGAAGTGTTCCTGCTTGTCCTCCCTTCTCTTGTGTCTATTCCAGTTACTCCAATAGGGGTCCATCATTCTTCTGTTATTACATATGTAGACTCTAGTAGCAATAGCTTTGTCTTTGTTTCCAAGAAACATTACAATTCTTCAGTTTTCAATTAGATCAACTCTCCTGAAAGCCTTCATGCCCAATTAACGGAATAGGGTTCTAGTGTTTTTCTGTTCTTACACATGTAAACTTCAGTAGTAGCAATTTCTTTGTTTGCAAGAAACACTATATGTTTCCAGTTTTCAATCAGATCATCTGTCCTGAAAGACCTTAGGTCTAGTCAGGCTTGTCAGAAATCTGCTGTTTGAAGTCTTTCACAGTTCTTTCAAATCTAATAGTAAGTTCAAATGGAATGTTGGATTTCAAGACTCATCAAGAGTACTTGATGTTATCAAGTTCTTGAATCTCCCAAGATCAGCTGTGGATTAATTCTCCCATTTCACTGCATTCCTTTGATTAATCAACTCACTATATTCCCATCAGATCTGAACACTCGAATGGATGCTTTAGTGAGTAAATGTTTAATGCTTGTTTCCAGTCCTTGCTCCTTCAAAAGTCAGCCATTAACTTTAGATGTTAAAGACTAAGGAGGATCTAAGGCCAATGGAGTCCCTCCATAGCTTCAAAGTTGCAGAAACTTCAGATTTAATCTCTTCAGAATGTCAGAACAAATATTTGTCTTCAAAGTAGCTTTTATTCAATACAAAAATTTGTCATAGATGTTTCACCTTTAAATTTTTCAAAATGATTCTTACAAAGCTTTCTTGACTCTGGGCGAGAAGCTTTCTTCAGCTGGCTTTTTCCCTCATCCCAGCAATCTTGTAAATCTCAGCATGGTTTATCTCCTCTTCCTTGTTCCTGTTTTGCTCTCTCTTTCTGTTTGTTCAATGAGCTAGCACAGTAGCTGAGTCTTCTCATCACCTCTGGACTTCTAACAGAACTTGATATGTTGTCTAACATCTGACATTGACCTGTAACCAATCCTAGGAGCCAATGAAGTCAGTGGGTTGCAATAACTACTCACTAATATCTTGCTGTTGATGATAACCAACCTGGAAGAGACTGTTGCTATGGTTCATGCATCTCTTGTTTTCTAAATTTTTATTCTGTTTCCATTCACATTGTGTAGCAGGTGTTTTTCATTCTTCACTCCTGCAATGTGCTTTGATGGTCTCTTAATTATTCTTTAGAAATTTCTCTAATCTTATCATCACATCATCTCACACTTTCTATTCAGGTGGACTTCAATCATAAGTGTTGAGAAGTTCTCAATTCTTGTGAAGGTATTTGATGGCTGCCACAGGATTTTTGATTGTGATTGTTCTCACAGACTTAATGTAAAATATAACTAAGCATGGTACACTTCAGGTAGAGTTTATGAGGTTATGTGGTTTAGTCTTGTACAGGGGCGAGATGGAAATAATTTCAAAGTCACTTGAAAAGTTGTGGTGTGATGGTACCCAACTTTTGAAATCTGAGAAGCCAACAAGGCAGCAAGCCCAGCAATGGTTGGGAGCACAACCAAGTCTCAATGTTTGCATAGACGGCCTTCACAGTCTATACACAATGCACCATGATGAGTAAGAAATGGACCTTTGCAGCAACTTGTCTGCTCCCTTTACAATCGGTCATGTGGAGGAATGGACATTTCATAATAAACAGTAAGGGCTGTAAAATTCAGATTTCAATTTTCTGCTGCAAAATCTGAGTGTTCCATTCATAAGTCCACTTCTTGCAGTTAACAGTGCATTTCCATATATTCTAACTTGATTGGAGAAGACGGAAGTGTAAGAATAATTTTGAGTAAAATCCAACTTTTTCCAATTCTTATCTATGTTGGACTTGTGTCAGGCATGATGGTGGAGGATATGGATCTTGTTCTTGGTGTAATTATCTGTGAATTTGTTTGTTGAAATGTATTTTTTTTCAGATATATGCTGAAGGTTGCAATTGTGAAGGCACTTTCATATAATTCCAGGTGATTTATCCATTTTTACTTCCTTGCAAGGTATTCCTGGACTTTTTCCATAATCTGTCTTGGATTTTAGGAATGTAGGCTTGGTGACATTTGCCAGTTCTGTGACAGTACCATGCAAGGCTTCTAAAAAGCATTTCACGAACACCTGAGGTTATGATTTCAAACTAAAAGTATCTACTTCACCCTAATTTACAATCAAGATAGCTTTGCATAAGATATGTCGTAAGTATGCCAAGATAGTTTGGTCACAGGAGCCTGTGGCAAAGGGGAAATTGGATAAACTGCAAAACAACTTTCTTGAGATGTGTTGTTTCTGTAAGTCCACTGATTGTCTCTGGGTTGGCTGTATGGCAGCAGTGAAGACATGGCAGCCCTTCAAAGTGTGCTGTCAGACCAACCCAACATTCCTCCTGACGAAGGTTCATTTTTTGTCCCCTCTCTGTTATTACCTGGAAAGTCATTTGCATCCTTTTAAAAGTGTTGTGGGATTTGTCCAATTGCACTTGCAAGAACCATTCACCTGAATGTCAGGTTGTCATCTGGTGCATGCATAAACTGAAAATATTTTACAACTAGTTGGCTTATTTTGTGGTCTCCATCAACTATGGATAATGGTTCTCTCCAAGCATGCAGTAGGATGGAGAAAACCTTCAATAGAGTGCCTCCCTATCTCCAGTCAGAAACCACCACACATGGCTCATATAGTCATTTGTATCCTCTAGACTGAGAAGACACTGTAAAGAATTCTGCAATTGTGAATTTTCATGGTGTTGAAGTTAGCAGATAACTGAGCTTGTTTTGTGATCTTGTCTTCTCTCTTCTTTAGAGTTGGGATTTCCTTTTTCTCATGCTTGCTGATTGGTTTCTGATATGGTTTCAGATCTCAAGGATCCATAACCTCATTATAGGATCATCCCTCAATTCTTTTCAGATCGTAAGCATCAAGAAGTTCTTGGTACTTCCAAAGATATTTGCACCAGCATTCATATGAAAATTATACTAACCCTGTTGCTTTTGGTGGTCTGCAGTGCAGCATATTTTTGATGTCATTGCTGCTGGGGACGTTTGGTAGCACAAGGACTCAGTGGAGAAGTCTGATCTTCATTATGCTTTCATGTCTGAAGTCAATTAGCTAGGCCTCTCGAGTCAACATCATGACTTGAGTCTTCCCATTGCTTGCAGAAACAAAACACAAACTCAGGATGCAGGTAATTGTTTCCCTCACCTTTGAGCAGATACAAAGATAGCAGTAGATACTCTAAACTTGCTGTTGGGTTCTGATAAAGTCAGTGGGGAGTAATGGCAACTAGTCAATGCCACTCATCATGAAGGTGGTGATCTAATGCATTGTGAGTGACCTTATGACAACCCTCATTCTTGTCATCTTTGTTTTGGTTTGGGAAGAACTGCCACAATATTTGGTTACCTTACATGGGTTTTCGTGGAGCTTCTCTCTGCAATAATCAAATTGATATGTTTGCCCATCAGTTCTAGCTTCCAATCCCATATATATATATATATATATATATATCTATTCCCATTGTGAGACTTCCATTTCAGGCAAGGATTTGATATGCAATTTCAATATCTTCAAGAAACGTTGCCTCTGATGTTTCCATTACAGTAATGATATTTGGCTTTCCTGTCCCCCAACATCTCTCCATGAGGATGCATTTGTGAGCGGTATTTCAATAGTACCCCTTTCTTCTCTCTCCTATGTGGACAAAAACCACCAAACTGTTCCATGCCTTTTTGGAAAGGATTATATATTGCAAGACAATATGCCGGTATTTTTTATATCATTGATAAATCATGTATTCTTTGCACAAGCTTGGGGAAGCTTGGGTGTCATCTCTTGTTGAAGTAAACATTTCATAGAAGGCTAGAAAAATCACACACATTCTTTGTGAGACATTAATAACATAAGTAAGTGAGCAAGTACTAAGTACCATATGCAACTACTTTTGTAAGTGGGTACATACAAGTGTTATGTGATTATTTGAATTTTCAAGTAGTTGCAATTTCAATTCCAATTCCAATTCCAATTCAGCATATCCATAATTTTAAAAATCCTACAAAATAAGCTTCATATAGATGTAGCATGGTTCATACAATTTACTCACCCATTGGATCTTCACACATTTATAAAAAAAATTAATCTTTTTGTGTACAAAAGATCAATGGTCACATCTACACTTGTGGCCTAGTTTGAAAGATGTTATTTAACCTCTTGTTGCCTTGAATAACCCCTTAAATATATTCCCTCCTTGTGCATGATAAAAGCTATAAGTGCTAATCGCTTACAAATGTGTTATAAGCATCACACCACCAACTTTGTATAAGATTTTTTGTGAAATAAAGAATTACAATGTGTAAATAACTTATGCCTAGCCATAAATATGAGTTTTAAAATTTCAAGAATCCTTGTCATTTGCATAGTAGTGAACTACCTCTAAGTTCAAATATACCATCTCTATGAGAAAAAGAAAAATCAAAAGACTTATAGAAACATAAAGGATTTTGATGCAATGAAGTGATGCTTCCATAGTGAAAACCTCAAAGCCAACAACACTAAAAAAATTACCCAACTAAATAATGACTATATTCAAAACAAAATTTTCAGGGTTACCAAGGCTAACAATGCATTCCTTTATAGACATGTATCAAAGCTCTCCATCATGCCTTCCATATTCTCAAAAGCATGGGTTATCTATGGTCACGTCATTCAATGACAAGACAATAAGAGATAAACCATGAATTAAAAGATCAATTTTCATAATTTAAAATTCAATCAACATATCCTTTCTTTTTTGGGGTAGATGTATGGTATGATGTAAACAATTATAGGGAAAACTTGGACTACATATAGTATAAAAAATAATAACACATAAGATTTCACTCACTTTGAAATTTATTAAAAATCACATGTATTTAATTTGAGCTTCAAATATAAAATAAGTTATTAAACCCATCAATATGCGATTGGTTGGTAGTTGTATCATTGTGTAAAAGTACACCAATAATTTTATAAATATTGATTTAAAACCTTTATTTGACAACATATTATCAATTTTTATTAATTTAGAAAATTCATTTTTTTAATGTAAAATGGTAAAAACAACATTTAGACCATCTACATTTTCTATGGAAGAACATTTTACAACTTAAAGAGATCACAATCACCATCATTATTATAACATGATGTATTAACAAAAAATTTAAAATCATTTTATATGAATTTCACAACTTGAAAAAAATTGAAGATTTTATTGAAAAAAATTCATTTTCATGGTTGTCTTTTTACATGTGCAAAATTTCATGAATAAATTACCATTAAATCTAGTACTTCATAGTCCTTTTTTACAATTGTAACATTGTGACATGGTTGTTGCAAAGTGAAAATGTACTCTAATTAATAATTAATTTATTCATATTTGCTCCAATTTCATGATACAATGATATATTGGGATGTAAACCACCATTAATTGAAAATTTTAGTTACAAAATGTTTTTTGATCATCCACCATGATATATCAAAGTTCCATAGGTATTGAAAATAATCAAATTGTGATAGTTTTTTTGTCTACACCATAGCTTTAAAAACTTCAATATTTTCAAAACAATGTTTTGAAACCATGAAGATCCCTTAAAGTCCAAAACTCAAACTTTCAAAAGTAAAAAGGACCAAAATTGATGCATGAAAATCCATTCAACATGTGTCCATGTGCGAAAACAACTTGCTTCTTGGGATTCAAACCTTGCTTGCCACAACTTCCCATAATCTTGAACATATAACCCTTGAATTCCTATAACATAAAAAATTCATTGTCAATATTAGTAAATAAACAGAATGCAATAGTTTTTGGACATATTGGAAGCTAACTTTTATTAAGATGCTTTTGAAGGAAATGAACAATAGAAGAAAACATGGTAATCAACATTCAAACACAACTTACATCTCCAAGATTATTTCCTCTTGGGTTAATCACCTATCATAAAACGAGTGGCTACATCCACCCCACAAAACCTTCATTTAGATTTAGTCTCTTGTTTATTTACTCCTAATAATTGCACTCCTTTTTAAAATGCACATGGAATATTACATGCATGTCCTAATTAGATATATTTGAAACATGTAAAAAAAAAATTACAAATGTGAATCGTCATTAATCTCAATCTTCTCTTGGCACCTTGTTGTGTGGTTTGCAATATTGTATTGTCACACATAATACAATCGGTTGTAAACACTATGACCAACTCCTTGAAATGAGTTGTTGCAACAATAGATTATGGACCAACCTATATGCAAATGAAAATGCAAAAAGAAAATTTGAGGATTTTGCAAAAGAGTGGTAATAACATAAACAATAAAGCAAAAGAAAAAGCTTGGGACCTTATCTTCACCATGGCAACATGTCACTATGTAAGAAAACACAAACATAGAAAATAAACGGGATGGTCAAAGTTTGATACCTTTCAACAAGGAAATTATGTCACTAGACCAATTCTTTTTAATGATGAGCAATGCAACAATGTTCAAACACTTATTGTCAACCTTTTAAAAATGCACGTTGCCATTGAAAGTTGCTTGCAACAACAAAACACGAGATAAATATGTGAAACATGAAAGAATTGGCTTTTTTTGAAAATCACCCTAACCACCATTAAAGAAAAAGTGATAACTTAGAAGTGTTGGTTCTTTCATTGATGAAGTCATTTGAGCACTTGGTCTTCAAAGATTTTTTGGGGCCCCAATTATTATTGTTTTTGACCTTCCGTGGTCAAGTGGATATAGATTACTATTGGGCACTTATTTGGTTTATAAGGTTAAAATCATTATAAAAAAAATTGGTTAGTAAAACCAAACCTTGAAAAATCAAGCCCCAAACTAGATTCCTCAAACAATGCACATGTGGTGGAAATGGTTGATTAGAACCAAGGGTTAAGTAAAGGCTAAATAACAATTAACAAGTTAAATAACAATTAATTGTTGGTTCTAGTATGAGTTACCTAGAACATAATTTGACATCCAAAATTATAACCAAAACCATAATTTATAAAAATTAAACTCAAAATTGAAAGTTTTTGATAACAGTAAAAAATTGCACAACACTTATATACTTAAATATACAACCATTAGATAATTGTCCATGCTTTTAATAACCACTAAACATTAGTAAGTGTCATAGATAAGTAGGTAAGAAATGTAAGTTCTACAATGCAAGTAGATTGATGCATGTGGATAACATACAACAAAAAACTATATCATTTTCATACATTAGCCATTCTACATGGTGTAATGGGCTTGTAGATTGTGTGACTTACCACCTACCATTGCACCATCCATTAAAAAAATATGTGTTATACACAATGGCCTTGCCATCAATTTAATATCAACAATTGATATTTATGATAAATTGGTCATAGCTAGGGCAAATTTTTTCAAATATATATTTTAATGTACATCATGATGTTGTTGTAAAACAAAAAAATTCCTGATTTTATTTTTTTCATTTTTTTCCATTACATTAGTTATGAGGAATGCAAAAGGGATCTCCTATTAAATGATGACATATTCTAGGAACCTATATAAACATTTAAAAATTTGTTAACAAACCAAAACTAATAGGGAAATGTGAAAACATGATTTAATTTTTTTTTGCAAATCTAATGACTTTTTTCGTCAATAAAAAAAAGTGATCAAATATTTTCTTTCATATTTATTTTTCACATTTATGCAAAATTTTAAACCAAAAGAAGAAGACTTGTCATGACATGTGTATTTGAATGTTTTCAATCACATTGTCACATTTTGAAAGAATTACATGAATTTTTGCATATGATGGGTGCCATAATCACTTTTGGAGAAAATATTTTCATATTTAGTTTTGTGATTATAGATTGGTGACAAAGTTAGTTGAGCTAGGTGCACATGTGAAGAGGTGGTAGCAAAAACAAAATGCCAAAAGATGAATGTGAATATTTTTACAACCAAATTAGGACGAACCATCTCACCTAGTTGATAGGGGGCCATATCCCTTGAAGCTACCATACTCTATAATGATTTTCAACACAATATCCCTACCTTACAAGGTAGGGCCAACAAAGGTTATGATTGAATTGTGAACTTGGTGAAACTCTTGTAACGTGTCCTATAAACTCCACTTATTTCCCTTTCACACTACTTAGGTAATTACTTATGTAAGCGGGCAAGTATCATAGGTAAATAGGTAAGGAATGTAAATGGTTACTATGCAAGCAACTAGCATAAGTAAAACATTTGGTGACTATTAAATAGGTGTATGCATGTGGATGGTTAGTAAATAACTAACCACCATGGTTAGCTTGGGACAAAAATATAATGCAAAGGTGTTTCGTCCCCACACATCATCCATCTAGCATGTTGTGCTAGTGGGTGATGGTTCATTATAGCCAAGTTAAACCTTTCAAAATTCAAATGCAATGGTCTTTAGTTGGGAAGACATTGAGTAAATGCATCCAATTGATGCAACACAAGGTTGAATGCTATAAGTTGACTAGATTAGATGAAAGATTAGATGAAATAGAACTTGAAAAAGACAAGATTTAAGATAATTAAATTTTGGTTTTGCAAAAAGATTGTAGATGAATGGAAAGTTAAAGAAAAACAATAATAATAATAATAACAATGAATGAAGTGAAGTAGATGAAATATGTGAAACCTATATCATATGTAATAAGTTTTAAATTTTTTGACAAAGGTATAAAAAGGGGCTTTAAGGCAATGTTAAATCAACAAAATATTTTTGAACATGGTTCTATTTAGTGTTGGTTTGGTTTATAGGGTTTGAATAAATATGTACTCAAATATGCACCTAGGTATGGGGAACCAAAACTAACTAGTATCATTTTATGAAAAATTGAGGACAAATTCTAGTTCAATGTTTGTTTCCATGGATGCTACTATTGCACTTGTTCGTACCTAAAGCTTTTCACTTCGAAAAGAGTCTCATGAACACAAAGGACAAAAGTTGTGCACTGTCATGTACTCTCAAATGGACCAACTTCTTTAGCTTGTAAGCCAAACACTTTCTTGGTGGATCCTTGTTGATTCTTTTTCCTCATTTCAAATAGAATTTTGATATGAATATTCAATACTTATATGTGAATATCTTGCTAGTATGAAATTGTTGTCTATTCATGTTCATACCTGAAATATCACAAAACATGTAAGTTGTTATATAGACTTGCTTGATATGTCTATTTGAAAAGCATTTGAATATTCATGTCCTTGCCTAATGTCTAAATTGGATAAAAATTTAATACCAATCTCCAATTGGTATATTAAAATGCAAAATACTCACTCAACATCGGTTCTAACGTCTCAAGGTGTGAATGAGTAAATTAAAAAACCAAAAAAAAAAAGCTAATTAACTTATAGGGCAATGCATTAAAAGTGCATTCACACCTAGTGTTAGGGACCCTAGTGTTGAGTTGCCTAACACCATGCTAGTCATTTAGGACTTCCACTTACTTACCATGAACATTTTATGTTAAACTAACATTTACTTAAACATTAAGCTAGCACCCATTTAACATTGGGTGACACGTAGGATGCCACCTAGATTGTCATTTAAAAATGACTTAAACGTCAAGTGCGAATGTAACCCATAATAATAATAATAAACATAATAAGTTGTATTTTTAAAACTATAAATATTTCATTTTGTCTAAAATGTTATTGTAACTTAAACACCATGCAGCCCTAGCACCATGTTAGTCATTTAGGATTACACCTACGTACCATGAACATTTTATGTTAACCTAACATTCACTTAAAAACATTAAGCTACCACCCATTTAAACATTGGGTGACACGTACGACGCCACCTAGATTTTCATTAAAAAACAACTTAACATCGAGTGTGAATGCACAATAATAATAAGAAAAATAACTAACATAATAATAAGTTGTATATTTTTATTATTAATTTTTTAAAAAAATAGTTAAAAAAATGTTATTGTACTTAAATAAACACCATGCAGCCTAATGAACACCAGGTCTGATTGCAGCTTTATACCTAGTAGTAAGTAGCCTTCAAATATAACGCTTTTCTTCTTCAAGTATTAACCCATTGTGAGATCTGATTGGTTCATTGGAGCAATTAATGCAGACAGTAGGTATTCTAAAAGCCCAGTCAGTCAGTTAGTCAGTCAGTCAGTCAGTCAGTTAGTCACAAGCGGTTGGTGCAGGAGGCAACAGAAGCAGGAGGTAATAATAATAATAAGGAATTCAATAACTTTTTCAAAAGTTCACCCTTTCAAACTTGTACCAAGCAACTTTCAAATGAGTCATTTATTAGTGCTACTTATGAGTGACATTTGCAATTGCTTTTATCATAACACATTTAACCCATCAATATGACTAGTAATATCCATTTCAAAAATGAAATGAATGAATGAATGAATGCTTTGAATGCTTGATTAAAAGATCATTCAGGATGTTTACAAAATTATTTATTTTTTGGGGATATTTTTGTACATTAATTTAGGCTATCTATTAATTAATTAATGAATGAATGAAGGAAGGAAGGTTTGAACTTTGTATCTTTTATTCTCACCTTGAGATCTCTCCATATCACACTCCCAAATCAATCACAGGACCCATGTGTGTGTGTTTTTTTTTTTTGGGTTCAGTTTGTGATGTAGTCAAAATGGTGATCATCCATAGGAAGATTTGGCCAAATTTATGAGTGGCATTTGCAATGCTTTTATCATAACACATTAATACTCATCAATATGACTAGTAATATCCATTTCAAAAATGAATTAATGAATGAATGAATGAATTAATTAATTAATGATTATTCAGGATGTTTTATTTTAAAAAATTGTTCATATGTTTGTACACTAATGTAGGCTCTATCTATTAGCTAAGGAAGGTAGTTTGTATGTTTGTTTCTCATGTTGAGATCTCCCAAATCACAGGACCCAAGTGTTTTTTTTCAGGTTCATTTTGTGATGTTGTCAAAGTGGTGATCACCCATAGGAAGATTTAGCCAAATTTTGGCTACAAGCTAAATATGAAAATCATTTTAGAAAAAACATCTTTCTATATTTTTGGTTACCTACTTGAACCAGGTATGGGAATCTGGGAAAAAAAAATTTCCTTAAAAATTGGTTGGGTTTTGACTATTCAAAATCTTTTGAAACCCTTCATTTTAGAGCTTTTTTGTTTTGATCGATTTTGTCATTGAAAATTCATAAAAATAAACATTGATTTTTTGGGGGGAAATTGAGGCATGGTCTAGATATTGTTGGAGACCCTCAATGATTCACATTTTATGGAGGTATTTTTGTAATTTATAGGAGATAATTGAATTTGAGTAATTTTTGTCATTTCTAAATTACAATAAAGTGATTTTTGGAAGGAGAAATTAACTGGGTAACAAGTTCACATTTAGGCCAATTACCACATTCATATTTTTTATTATTATTATTATTATTATTATTTTAATGAAACTTGTGGAAGAAAACTAGATGAAAATAGCAGGACTAATTTTATTTTTTTGGCTTGGAATTCTCTTCAAAGAACATAGGACTAATTTTGGTTGGATTCCTTTCTAAGAAATGAACTCTTTTTTTTTGGTTGGATTCCACTTTTTAATTTAGAAAACCAGGATTCTTTTTGGTTGGACATCTTTCTTTTTCTAAATATAGGCATTAAGAAATTACATACATAGAAAAAGGGAAGCACAAAAAGTTCCCACCTTAGCAATTTCCACACAATATTAAAATTTTAGTTTGAAAAAAATAAAAATATAAAAAATATATATATATATATACACACAATACATAAAAAGGGGGACGCCAAATCCCCATGCAACATATTAAATTAAATTATTTAATTTTTGAGAAACAAAAAATATGAAAATTCAAAAGGAGGCAAAAAAATTCCCACATAGCAACAAAAACAAAATTTGGGAGAGAATCTCCAACATAGTTGGGGAAGGGGGGGGTGGGTATTTTCTATTGGAAATGACTAGTCAATGTTGCTTTATAACATCATTTTTAGTAATGTTCAACATTGGTAGGTAGGTAGTTGGGGAGGGGAGGGGGGGGGGGGGGGGTAGGGGGCATGGATTTTTGTCTTTTGGAATTTGACCATTAAATAGTGGGTTGCTTGCTTTGCTTTACTTTAGTTTATCTATTCATGGTAGGCTAGAAGCCTTTTTATTTATTAATTTATTTGGATGAACCTGGAAAATTTGTACCTTGCAGGTCCCCCGTCCCCAACCCCCAATGTCTTGAAAAACCATATTTAGGTCAAATTTGTATTATTAGGTACCCTTTCTAGCCTACCCACCAAAAAAGAAGCTTCATTTTCAGTGTTCTTTTGGTTAAAATTCAAATTCAAATTCAAAAAAAAAAACTGCATGAAAAAGCACCTGCCCCCTTTCCTGAATCGGGCAGCCCTGAATTGCTTGACAGAAGCTGCTACTACGGACAATTATACGATGGAACAGTCCCTATAGATGACATTTTGCCGTCGTAATGACCTGCCAGAAATTTTGCAGTGTATCCACTCCTCCTGTATATGCACTCCCTCCTGTTTTGCCTCGGATTCTTCACTGAATTTCTGGCATGTCTTTACGTCGGGGTAAAGCCCTCGGTCAAGGGCATTACCAAAATTGGGCCTACATTCCACTATCTAAAGCCCTCGGTCAAGGGCATTACCAAAATTGGGCCTACATTCCACTATCTAAAGCCCTCGGTCAAGGGCATTACCAAAATTGGGCCTACATTCGGCTATCTATTGGCTCATGTGCGGTTGTTATTTTGGTAATGCTCTTGACCTCGGGCTTTACCCTACACTTCAATACCCGTTCAAAAAAATAATTCCGAGTTACTTTGACAGAAAACTTGCTATGTATTATGAGTAATTATGTGACGGGAACGGTTTGGACGGATTGACGACAAATTGTTTTGTCCTTGTTCACTACATGTTTTGCAAGTTTGTCAGAATCGCTTTGACAGAAGCTAAGCCTACTGCATTGGAATAATTTCGTGATGGAATTGGTTTAGACTGATGACATTCTGCCCTTGTTCACTATCTGTTGGGAAAGAAATTTGTCCTTTCAAATTTCGTTATAGGCATCTCACAGGGGCAGAATGTCATCCAATCTTGACCCATTCTGGAAAAAAAAAATGACATTCACCTGGACCATTCCAAAGTTCTTCGGCATCATCGTACTCTGATTGAATTTGATTTTTCTCCAACCAGGAGGCAGAATATCACTGACCTGGACCCGTTCTGGACAGAATGGCACCTAAACGGGACCATTCTGTAGTTCTTGATCATCATCATTCTTGGCTCACAGTGATTTTTTGGGGGAAAAAAATTGTCGGTTTTTGGGACAACAAAAAGGTTTAGAAATTTCTGGAAAAATGTGTTTAAACTTTTTTTTTGGGGGAGGGGTGTAAATTCGACTAAATTTGCTAGAATTTTCGGAAAAAAAATTCGCGAAAAAAAAATCGGTAAAAAAAAAAAAAAAACCCCAACTGTTGTTGAGAATTAGGAACTTGAGAATTGATTTTGTTTGTTCAAAATGTGCATAAAAATAAATAAATTCTTTTGCTTTTTTCAAAATATCTCTGCAAACTGCTACTGTTGTTGTTTGCTGTTCATATTTCAAGCTTTTTTCTCGTTTTGGTTTCTTTCTTCTTCCTCTCCTTCTTCTGCACCACAAGTCTAGTTTTCTTCCTTTTTTCCCTTTTTTTTTTTTTTTTCCCTTCTTCTTCATCTTCTTCGGTGGCCTTGAAGAATTGCTTTCTCCCTTGGACCAAGGAAGAAGAAGAAACAACAACAACTCCTCCATCACCAAAACTATTGTGTGCTTGTTGTTTCTTTCTTCTTCAACAAAGATTATTATCCAATTTTTTTTGCTCTCTCTCTCTCTTTTGTTTTTCCCCTTCTAATCCCGTAGTTTGAGGGGGAGAGAGATTCCCAATGCTCAAAGCTTTTCTTAAGCTTTGAAACTCCTTGGTTGTTGTTGTTGTTGTTCTCGTAGAGGAAAACTCTTGCCGTATAGAGACTTGCTCTTTGAGAGAGAGAGAGAGATTTCTGGTTTTTGCATGTTTTGTGTAATCCATTTGTTGTAGAAATATTGTAAGGAAGCTCACGCTGGGTGGTGATTTGGGTCTCTTTGATTCTCTGACAGTGAATTTAAAGAAACTTTGCCTCTTCAATCAAGTATCTGCTTTTGTTTCTTCACAAGTTCAGCAAAGCTCGCAGACTTTGGGCTTCTTCTTCTTCTTCTTCAAGTTGCCTTTCAGTTTTTTTCTTTCTTATAAACCAGTTGTTGGAGATCGTGGAGACGCAAACTGCATGTTCATGGTGTTTTTCCTTCTTCTCTTTTCTGTTTGCTTCCCCACTTCTTCTTCTTCTTCTACCCTTCGGGCTCCTTCCTGCTGCTCTTAAGCTCTCCTTGCCTTTGATGGTGTAGTCATGAAGAAGCTCACGCTGTTTGTTTCTCTCTGGTAGTAAGCTTTTGTTGTTGTTTTCGAAGAGCAAGCTATGGTCCGCAGGAGAGCTTCTTTCTTGTGGTAAAAAGATATGACAGGAGTGATAGCTTTCCTATATGCGTCAGGGCCGCAGGTGTTTCCAGACTTCTTGCTGTTTTCGTCAGGTGCGGTTCCATCGGTATCCGAAGAGCTCTCACCAGTGAGAGTTCCTGGAGTTTCCTCTCTCCTCCTCTGTCTGTTTCTTTGTCTCTCAGTGGCTTCTTCTTTGTACGCTCCTGATGATGAACAACTGCAAGATGGACAAAGCATCTGGACTGTGGGAGAAGCACAACCACCAATTTCACAACACACACCACAACTGCATCATCATTATCATCATCCATTCCGAAGCACCAAGCGCAGAACAATCCGGTTTGTTCCTCATCCCACTTGCAGCAAAACAATTCTCTCTTCTCTCCACACTATTTGTTCCTTGTTTTTTCTCCTGAATTTTTTCTGGGCTACTTGGTTTGTCATCCTAGACTTCAAAACCCATTGAGTCTGCGAACTGCAAACTGCCCAAGATGCACAAAGATTTTCACTGTTGAACTTGATACGATTTTTTTTTCCCTGAACCCCTTTCAAGATGGCAGCAGCAGATACACCAATCTCTTGAGCTGCTCAGTAATTTGTGGAATGAATTCTATGTCTTGTCTTTGTTTTGCAGGACAGCTTGGTGGTACAGTGGTGGTGAAGCACTGGTGGTACGCTACCGGCTTGTGATGTCAATTGTAGCATGGTCATTATTGCTGCTTCTTCTTTTGGCAACACCTTGCTTGGTGTGGGGAGCAGAGGAAGTGCAGCATTTACATTTGGAGAATTGTGTAGGAGATTTATTTGATGATGTGCCCCAGCTTCATGGGGTTGCTATAGGTATGGCATCAACCTCATCTCTCTCTGCCTCTCTAAACCCTGAAGTTTTTGTGACTTTGGTGGAGTTGTGTATTTTGGTTTGTGGTGCTGCATGACAAGAAAGGATTGTGTACGTCATCTTCAGTTGTTGTGGACTGCTCTAGAAATTTGTGCTTTGCAATTTACTCTTCCAGTTCAAAATGAACCCATTGACGAACTATAATATGCTGGAATGCACAGACATGGCTGAATTCTCAGTGGAATGCACAAACGTACTCTTCCATGACCCATTTCAGGAGGCATTGATACTCAAGGAGGTGCTTTTTGTGCCAGAAAACCAATCTAGGTCAAGCAAGGAACCCGAGGAATATACTACAGAAACAGATAGGTTCATTGTTGGTGGAGAGAGGCGACATATCCAGGGTTGCTACAGCCCTCGAAGTCCAAGCAATCCCACCCATCAACCATGGAAACTGAAACTCCATCAAAATCATGCCATCGCAAACTTTAGTATGCAGCTGGAGGTGGAAGTTGATGACTTCAGAGGAAGGGAGAGATTAGACACTGCACACAATACACAAAGAAGCTGGCATGATGCTTCTTTGCTTGTACCTTTCAATTTGTACTGTGGTGAATCAGCAGATTCAACTTGCTCACCAACAACACATGTACTGAACTTCACAGGGGATCAAAAACATTTGCATCTGCTACTTTCTCCAGCTTTCATTCCCAGTGAATCATTACAGGTAAATTTCACCTTCTGTGTCAACTGTGTAGTTCTTGAACCACATAGTAAGGTCCTTAGAGGCACTAAGGACATGATATAGTGAACTCTCACAAGTGGTTTTTCATATTGAATTCAAACCTGATCAGTGCCAATGGAGGCTGTCTGTGTGTTCGCAGATGGAGGAGATTCTGGAGGTTTTTGGAACTTCTGAAGTTCAGAATGCTTCATTTATCTTAGAGTCTTCGGTGTGTTCTTCCAGCTCTCAGGTCAATGAGGACCATAGAGGAGTGCTGGATGAGTCAAACAGCACTCGGACCTTGCAGTTGGAAACTCTGCTTCTCAACCGAGTTCTTTCTGCACCGACAGAAGCGCACAACCCACTTCCATCTCTGGACTTTGTTATGGGAAAAGGTGGAGATCAACTAGTTCAGGATCTGGCAGCAGCGGAGGTTACAGATGGAAGTCCATTGGTGCAACAGGTAATCTTTGAGGTCTTTCAAAGACGTACTGGAACACGGAAGTATCTTTCAGCAGCAGATTTGAACAACTCTCCACGCCAGATCACTATCATGAGTGCTCAGGCAGATAAACCCAAAGAGCTGAATTTACTTGATGTATCAGCATTTGTATTCTTGCCTGTTGTGGCAATCTGCTTATGGATGCTTACATTTTCAAATGACCCACTGCCACCACCGACCCGAGGCTGTAATGGTGCATCAAAGAGTTGTTGGAGTTTGGACCATATTGATCCATTTCTCGGGTTAGGACTCATCAGAAATGTTTGCAATTTGATAGGCGTCAGAGCTCTTTCCACTATTGTTGATAGCATAGCAGGCAGTTTGGGATTAGCCCTTGATTCTAACGCTCATACACCAATAGCCATTTCTCCACCCAAATTGCCACATATTAGAGTTAAGCTCTCTTCTAGGTCATTGACATCAGACTCACCGCAGAAAATGAAGTCTGGTCAAGAGAAGAATCACTCAGGATCATTGAGCAATAGCAAACGGAAAGTAGGGAATTCTGGTAAGAGGATTCGGACACAGGGGATCTCTGCATCAGAAAACTATACCAGTTCTCCTAATGAAGCCTGTTTGGAAAGTCAACAAATGGGAAATACTTGCTCCGGGTCATCAGCATTCGTAGGATCTCCAAGGAAGGGAACTTTCGTGCTCCAAAAGTCACAGCCTTTTAGCCATCCTGTGCAGCAGCAGCAGCAGCAGCTCCGGCAGTCTGCATTCATGATGGACAAAGAGAAGCGAAGGCAACGGAAGAAGAAGGGTAGTAGTGCTGTTTCTGTGAACCATGATGCTTCTTCCAACCCTGGAGGCAGCAGTGGAGGGTCATCTCCCTTCTCACCTGCATCACCCAGAACACCTGCCAGTCTTGTGCTACCAGCTAGTCCCCTCTCTCCTTTCGAAGTTCCATCTGGGCGTGCACTCCTTGGGGATCCAGTACCAGCACCTCTAGCACAACAACCAAAAGTGGCTACTTACAATAAACAAGTGACTCACAGAGGTGATACAATGGCTAGAGGGAATGGAACTGGCAATGACTCTGTCACCACCACCACCACTGCCGCCGCCACCAGGACATCTGAGTCAGCATTGTTCAGTGAAGGAATTGAGCACAAGAGTAGTTCTAAGAGTAAGCTCAGCATATTCTCACATTGGGACAAAAGGACAACAACTCTAAAGCAGCAACATGAGACATCAAGGCCAAGTTTGTCAATCTCCGCCTCTTTCCCAGCTTACAGTGCTCGATCTCCAGAAACCAAACAAAACCTTTCTGTTGATGCTGCTTTGAAAAAATCCAATATTACAATTGCTCCATCATGTCGAGCTCCAGGTGCCAAAATCACCAAGCAATCACTCAGAACCCATGAGAGTCATGTTGTCCCTCACAACAAAACCAACACCAACAAGTTTTCAACAACAGAGGGAGGAGGAGCCCATGGACTAGGAATTGAGGATTCAAACCTGTATGATATATGGGGTGAGCATTTTGGGGAGGTAGGTCGCTTCACCACACAGCAGCAGCAGAATGGTTTTGCTCACATGGAGAAAACTTCAGGATTGAACAAGCTCCTGGTTTCCAGAAACGCAGGCAGCCTTTTCTCAAATCCTGTATTTGAAAGCTTAGAAACAAGTACCTCTAGTGAAGCTGGCTCCACCCATGTTTCAGCTATTCGGTTAATGCCTCAGCAGTTAGCTTCCTTCTCTGTGTACTCAGAGGCTTCTAGTTTAGGACCTGTAAGCAGCAGCGAACCCATACATCCTCTTCAAATTGCAGAAACTGGTGTTTTGAAAACAAGCATGCCTGACTCTAGCAAACAATGTTTGACAACTGACTCTATTAGAAGTGGGTATATTGCGAAGCCAGCCCGGATGCCAGCTCCTTACAAACCACCCATGGGGTGGCATACCCCACATTTTATGGCCAGCTCAAGTTGACACAAAGTCCTTTCGAGCAGCTGCCAACTTCAGTGCAGCAGCAGGCGGAGGAGGAGGACAAGGACAAGGAGGTTGTGCGCATGCATCACATGGTCAAATAGCAGGAGCAACTTTGGCCAACACAAGTCCCTTGGTGGAGCTGACACTATTGTCCATTATAAAATCTAACAGTATACACAACCACAAAAACAATGCCAAGTTGCTGTTGTTCTGTTATGCTGCTGGGTAAATTTCTCTACTGTAAGCTTCAGCTTCTTTTAATCTCTCAAAATCTGTATGCAGTTGTTGCAGGTCTGGATGGATGGGATTTTGTGGCGTGAGGAGGGAAGGAAAGATGTCTATTTGTATATGGTCTGGAGTTCTGTGCAATTTATGCAATTGGGTCCTGTTTGGAAGATTTCAGTTTCTCATTGTTGCACTTCAAATTGTCTATTGAAGGTTGTAACCCATTTTAGACTATTACTTATCTCCATGACTTAATTTAGTTGAAATAACTGAATGAACATAAATAGTGAAGGAAATGGAGGTTTGAGACATTTAGGAAAGTAGTCCATTTGTGTGAAATTGTCAGACTCAATAGTCCAAAGACGTCGATTGTAATTTTTTTTAGTTGAGGGGTATTTTTTTGTAGGTCTCAGATAGATGAATTTGGATGTGCAAGGCCCTTCCACAGGTGCAATTAATCTAAGGTTTTTAGGTGAGACACCAAACCCAAAAGAACCTTGAAATTAGGAACCTTTGATTGAAAATAGTACGGGGCTAGTAGTGAGCCAAACACATATCAAGAATATGCTACAACCATATTAAAACCATGACGCTTACATTGAACACAATATGCAATAAGCATACAATCACATTAGTTTAGAGCATATGTGAAACATGTTTTGTGAAAAAACATTTAGCCAAACAAATACAAAGAAGAATGTTCATTGTGTGTTATCGTATCTAACCAATGGGTATGATCTTTTTTCACCTTATTATGTACCTGAAATATTCTATTTTATAATTGATCTAACTTTGGGTTATATCAAGAAAGCCAATAAATCATCTAGAATGAAAGTAAAAATGAATTATTCAGCCAAAAAAAAGGTCAAGAAATGTAAAGATAATATTAATTATAGTTGGTGGCACCTAAGCATCACGTTCACAACTTTTTTTTAAAAGGTGGTGACAATTATGTTTTTAGTCACAAATGAATGAATGTATCAATTGACCATAGTTTTATTAAATCCTCCATGCAATGAAAGTAATCCAAACAATAAATACTCCAATTTTGTTTCACTAATAATCATGATTTCAATGGGGGAAAGAATAAATTAAATTAAACTACGAAATGAAGGTAACATGCATGACATTGCAAGATTAAATGAAATCACCCCAAAAGTGTTTGTACTCAAATCATGGGGAATATGAATAAACAACAAAGTCATAGTTGAAGTTAAAGTATATATAACTTTTTGTGTTGAACTTTTGTTGTTCTCAATGGGTTCTCATCAAGTTCCAACTTGGCTCCTCAAGTTTCAAATGTGTTCCTCAACATGTTCCCAATAAAACCTCACTATGATGGCTAGAAGGCCAAGCTATGGTGGTTAAGATAATTAAATCACCTTTGGTTAAAGTTGCATCAAATTGTTCAAATTTGTCAAGAAGCAAAGGGAATTTGTGTTGATAGTGTTAATAAATTTCTCTATTTTATTGGGAAAAGGATTTATTATTTGAATGAAAAGAAAGGACTTTTTTCTCCCTCACCTAACAAGGCTTGTGGCCATAATGGAAGGAAGGGACCAATATGACCTCATTCCAATTTTATTATCCCAATTTTTGGAAGCTAAAATTTTCATCAATGAAAGCATAGGCTGGTCAGTTTGGTTGGATTTTTCTTTGTGAAAGTTGAAGTTCAACACAAAATATGTCATTAAGAAATTGTTGTACAAATCACGAACTATTTACATTGAAAGGATAAGCACAACAAATAGTACATTTTAAATCCTTTTTCAAATATAATAAACATTAAAATTGTTTCTATGATGTTTGGCAATGAGGTTTTTGAATTTGACTAATTATATACCCATATGAACCTATTTTATTTTATTTTATATCCCTTAATAGCCAAATTGGCTTCTTTTGTGGGGAAAATGAGGTTCCATTTGCAATATTCATTTTTTAAATTGACTAAATCACTAGCTACAAAGGACATTTTTCTATGGCATCAAGGCTATTGTCTTTTTTTATCATAACAAATTTGACTATGGTATTTGGTCTATGGTAGCAAATTTGGCTATGGTATTTTGAAATGATAGTAGCATTGGATTTAAGTGTTTGGGAGTGGTGGCAAATTTGTGTACTCAATGTGTGGCCAAGTCTACAAAATTGTCACAAGCATGAATATAAGGTAAATTTTTTTGCTATACTTCAAACATGGACATTAATAAACATCTTGTACATAAATTGAATCTGAACTTGAAAAGACCATGCCCATGTAAGAAAATAGTCTTGCACCTACATAAACATCCCACAAACAAACTTTGAAACATCCAACACCCACACAACTTGCACAATAGATGGCTCTCACAATTGAACTTCCAATTGTTACCTACATCAACACAACACATACAAAAATCATACATCTTGACTTGCATTTCTATTAAAAAAATACAATGCCTCAAAAGAAGAATTTGCCCTCACAAGATGCAAAGTGGCAACTTCAAGAAAAAATGTGTGATAATTTTAAGAAACTACACAATATATTTTAATGCAAACTTCTTTCCATGTAGCAATGGTCACATCATATGGAAAATTAAGGACAATGTAAAAAAATTGGATAAACATGTGCACACAAAAATCAAGATGTGTGGTTAACCAATTAACAGGGCTTATTATTCATAAACAATAGTGAACTTGTAGAAAACAACATCGTATTTCACTATTGTTGAAAGCAACATCATCGTATTTCACTATTGTTGAAAGCAACATCATTGTATTTACAGAAAGAATTAACATAAAGTCAATATGGTTCAACCATTTCCAATTTCATTACATCAATGAATTCACCAATAAATACATCTTTTTTTAGCAAACATAATCAAAGTGTGCACTACTTCCAACATTGGAAGGATGCATGGCAAAGTTAAAACCAATTCGAAATCACATAGAAAATGGAGGCTTGTTCATTGGTGCATCCATGCACATCTTTGCAACAAGTGACATGTACTCCTTTAACATGTTTTAGAAAACTAAAAATAAATATCCAATGAGTTTTAATATTGTGCAACAACTTTAATCCATTTGTTTCTATAATGTTTTGACAAGGTTCACAAATTCCAATACCTTTTTTGGATTGTGTGAAAAAAAATACAAATAAAATTTATTATAACATACCTTCAATGCATGCAACCAAAAACATTTTGCTCAAAACCAAGACATCTAGGTGAATATGATGTGCCACATAATGCACACCAATGAGGTAAGGGGGAATTTTTTTTGTGTGTATCACCTCAAACCAAATGCCCTAAAACATTGAATCAACATCACTATTGGAGGCAAATTCACTTGGAACCCATGGCCTCACTTGTAAGGCCTTCATGTATACCCATGGCATTCAAAATGACACCATTATTATTGTTTAAAGTTGCACCCATTTGAACCTTTTCAAGTGTCAACAAAATTTGAATGCATTTTTAATTGTTCATCACTTATATGTGAATAGTAATCCACTCTTGAACATCAATAATGGTCACCTCATTTACATTTAAAACATATTTAGCCTCTAAAATTATAAACAACGCCTTTGGAAAGGATCATGTCATGCATGGCCTTTGTAATTTGCCGACCATTAATAGTTTAGCAGTTTTTCAATGGAGTGTTTTTAGCCTTTAACAACAAAAACAACTCCCTCAAGAGTTCATATTCCAACATTGACCTTCCATGCAATTCTTACCTATTGCACCTTCCCATTACACTTGGTTTGCAACCATAAAAGCTAAATTAAACTTTAAACCAAATTGCTAAGAAGAGAAATATATATA
This sequence comes from Sphagnum contortum, assembly GCA_963920785.1. Lineage (NCBI taxonomy): Eukaryota > Viridiplantae > Streptophyta > Sphagnopsida > Sphagnales > Sphagnaceae > Sphagnum > Sphagnum contortum. The sequence continues at coordinate 9,507,276 of OY987290.1, read as the reverse complement.
TATATGCACACAAAACATGACAACTTGAACATTGATCTAATATTAAACAATGTTGCAAAAACCTTTAAGCTTTGAAGTGATGGGAAAAAATGTATATATAATTGGAAAACAACCACATCCAGTAATGTGGGGTCAATGTATGGTGATCTATCTAATCAATGGCAAGAATTGGACAATTTCATCTCTATTCAAGATTGTGATGGCCATCTATACAAGGGCATATGTATGGTGAAAGGAGGTCTATTTAGCAATGAGATTGGCAAATGGAGGTTTGATCAATAGTGTGCTTAATAATCAAAAGGTTTATTCAACAATGGGATTGGGGATCAAAAGGTTTAATCAATGATTGGATTGATGCATGGGTCTTATGTTGGATGCATTGTGAAAAAGGTGATTATGATGGCATAAAACAATGATGCATCATCTACAAGTGATGAGAGGAGTGATCAAAAGAGGAAAAATTATCTTATACAACCTTTGTAGATGATTTTTTTTCAAATTGATCCAAGTGTTGCCATGGAAATGCGTTGATTGCAAACCATTGCACGATGGGATGTACTTGTCCCCAAACCATATACATTTCATGATTCACATGTACTAATTTATTCTTTCAATATTAGATCAATGCCTTTATATAAAAATGATGTTTTTTTCAAGTTACAATCTCAAAATAGCTCACATATTGTGCCTTAGTGAAACACATTTCAACACATTAATGTTTAATAATACATCTTCGAACATTGATACAAGAACACATTCAATGATTAGTGTAAATGATGGAAATGATACAACGATTATATATGACAATTTCACAACCTTATCATCACATGAAACTTTTACATCTTTAAGGGTTGAACATATCACAACAACATTCAATGCAAATACAAGAATAGTTATTCATATAATAACAATATACAAACCTTCAACATTATCCTTGTCAGTGTTCATAATTCACCTTCAAATTTTTTCGAATCTAATGCCAATTTCTTGTCCCATAATAATAATTGACGATTTCAATATTGACATGTTCGATCAAAACTCAACACAACCAAATGAACTTTAAGGTTTTAAAGACCAATATTCAAATGAAACTTCAAGTTTTCAAAATTATAACAATTTATGAATCTCATATGGAGAAATGCACTCACTCAACAATGCATGTCAACCATCACACAGAGACATTACGCGGGTAGCAAGCTCATTGGTTGAAATGAGACAGACAAATGGAAGACGGAACTGGTAGGGCACGGACGAGAACCTCTAAGCCTTTGGCAAGGCAGCCGCTGTGCGTTGCTCCGGGAGAGGAGAGGGTGAGTCGCGGGCAATCCAAATAGTAGAAATTCCAGAGCATTAGAAAAGAAGAAGAAGAAGTAGAAATTGAAAAGAGGGAGGGAAATGTCAGGAAGAGAGGAAGAAGAAGAGGAGGGTTCTCGTTCTGGGGAGAAAGGATTAGGGATGGGGAGGAGAGAGAGGAGGTGATACAAAAAGGGGTTTCAGGGAAGAAGAATGTATAAGAAGGAGCGTGGGTTGTGGTATTGGCAATGCTGACTATGGTGGCCACAGCATCTCACCCCTATTCACCCGGACCAAGCAATGGCACTAGTGGGGTGGGCTTTGCAACATGCGCATTTCACATCATCGCATCGCGTATGTAAACGAGCCAGGACTTGTAGTAATAGTTAGCAATTGAGAGATTTAGTAGTCATGGTTACCGTTCCTGGTCGTGTGCAATACCTTAGGTTGTTGCTGCTCTGCTGCTTCTGGCTATGTACTACAGCCGCCACCACATCGGAACAATAGCAGGACGCAATAATCCAAGGTACGATTGCCTTCACAACGCACGGGCGTATGCACTATGGCTTCGACGTCTACACAGTTTCAATTCCGTCGTATTTCCTCTCCCTTGGAAACTTATGCACTATGATTTCGACGTCTACATCGTTTCAATTCCGTCGCATTTCCTCTCCCTTGGAAACTACAGCAGCCGCTTGCAAAAGAGGCGGTTGCAAGAGACTCGCATGCACAGGGATTTCGGAATCTACTGAAAACGGAGGAGGAGCAGGATGCGCCGCAATTTCTGGTTTATGTATCAGAAATGGACGGTAGTCCTCAGGGGTACATCGATATTCCTCTCGGAGCAGGAGATAAGGTTCAGTCTCAAGGTTACTCTCAAGGTTAGTCTCCAGTTTTCGTCCCCTTCCTTCCTTGTGTCCTTAGATTCTTCGGGAATTCCATGGCTTTTTGTTCTGTGAGATTCAGCAGGAATTTTTTTGTAACGGGTATGCTGTGCTGTGGATTCAAATGATTCATACTGGAGTGTTTGTGATAGTCTGGAGAATCCTTTTGCTTGCCTGATTCATTTCTTTCTTGAAACCAAAGCTCATGCTTAATAGATCACTGAAGGAATTCAATGTGTGATAGTCTGGATATAATCGTTTTGCTTGCCTGAGTCATTTCTTTCTTGGAAATGAAAGCTCATGCTGAATAGACACAGAAGGAATTCAGTGAACAATGAGAGAAGAGAGCACTGTGCTGCCATTCAAGAGCCAAGCATGGGCAGGGCTGGTCCTAGTGCATTTCTCAATGATAGGTCTTTGCTGACTGGGGACACAATAGTGTACATTTTCAACCGAAGAACCATCTGAGTGCCCACAACAAAGCTGGAATGGCATATACTCCACCAGTTTTGCAAGCTGGGTGACTAAATGCCTTTGTTCACATGGAGTCTCTAACTCCAGCCCATCTATCTCTCCATCAGGTAAGCGTGCAATCATGACACTGTTGGTTTCATCTTTGCAATGCAGTCTAAGACCTAGTTTGCATCAGATGCATGTAAAAGAAGTTATGCATGGATTCAGTACTGGCATGCGCAAAGGACCAATTTACCCTGTATACCTAAAATGGTCTTGCATTTCTCTACTCTTTCAGTTAATGATCTGATGGTTACACATATTATCTGTGCGAACTGTTTGCATTTTGTTTGGAAAGTGTCTTTACGGTAAAGTGACTCTTATTCCGCACTGAGGAAGTGTGTATCATTCTCAAAAGTACTCTATCAGCAGTACCACAGCAACTTTTAGGCAAGGATTCTGCAATGGGAGAAATTTTGGGTCTGAACTCAGACAGAGGGTGAATTGTACAATAAAGTGAAAAGGGATATGGTGGTGGTTCTGCCGTGATTCTGATCTCAGACTTGGAAAATACAATTAGCCCTAGATTTCTTGACTTGGCAAATTGATGTTTATTTCAGTTGGTAATGAAAGGAGAGGGTGTTATAATGCAGGTGAGGGTGATAGTGGCATCTATTCAGGGACGGGAGTGGGATGGAGAGATAGGCAAATTGAACCTAGCCTTCTATGTGTTCAAATCAGAGGATGGGTTGCAGAGGCTCTTGGTTCTGAAAAATGGAGGATGGCCAGCCTTCATGGGCTGAGAGTTCAACTGTTTTCTTTCGCCATGTAGCTCAAGATGGATGGTGGAGCATCTACAAAATCAACCCCTTTGACAGTTCTTCTGATCAAGGTTCTGGAATACTGTCTCATGTTTGTGCTGTTGAGGGCTGATATGAGTTTGTTGAAGTCCACTCAGGATTTTATTATTGAGCTATGAGGGCGTTCAATTAGGTGACTTTTACATTACCACTTAAGGTCCAGTAGAGCAAGCTGGGCTTCTGCAGGTACAATGACATAAAGCTGTGAATTGTTGAGGAAAACCTGAGTGATAAATCATGGCCATGAACTTCAAAATCCTAAAGTTCTCTACCATATGTCACACCCCCAGAATTAGATCCTGTGTAGCAGAAAAAGAACACATGCATTTCAGTGTGATGCATTTCATGAGAGTCTTGTAAAGTTGCACCAAATGTGCATCATTACAACCCTTTTGTTTCTTCATCCTCGAATGAAATCAGGTACCACAGATGTAGAGGAACTCACCCTGATGGTTCGTCCACCCCTTCAGTGGATCTCTGGGTACAATCTGTGACATTGCCATTGGAAAATTTGTCTTCCATCATTGTAAATGGCAGTTTTCCATCATTCTCCCCTGATGGTTCCTTAATTGCATATGTTTGGAGCCCCAATAATGGTGCACCCATGAATGTGATGAGGCTGGATGGGTTTGAATACTGAAAGGTGGTCACAAGGGTTGTATTTGGAGTAGTATAGGACCCTACAAAGGACATAGTATATGCTGCTCATGGACCTGTGTGTAGATCCACCCAAACCTCAGCACACATTGTAGTGGCTTATAATGCAAATACCACAGATGTGGAAGCTGATGAAGCAAGCTGTTCATGGAAATACTTCACAAAAGAGGGTACACACAATAATGCTTTTCCTTCACCGTCAGGTGATGGTAGGTAATATTTTTTTTGTTCAGGGTGATCTGGGTACAAAAATCTGTACATCATGGTTTCTGTCGATGGTGAAGATAAACATCTTCATTGCCTCACTGAGGGGAATTGGACTGACACACACCCAAATTGGTCACCTGACAATGAGCGGATTGCTTTCTCTTCTAACTGATGTCACCCACACAAACTAACTGAAAAACCCTGAACACAAAACTCTAAGCTGCTTTTACCAGCTGTCACCTCCATTGTGTACTGAAGAAGTGTTCTGTAGATTCACAATAACGAGTACATGAAAACTCAGGTTATTGATGTATTTCTCAATTTTTCAGTTTGTGGAAATTTGATTCAGATGCCCAGTTAAGAGTAAGCAGGTGGGACCTGAGAGGATTGAGTATAAGCCCTTGAGTTATGATCAAGAAACTATGCTGTTCATTCCCAAGTGGTTAACTTTGTGTTTCACATGATTTTTTCATGCAGGCAGGTTTGCATTCAACCTTATTCATCCAAATGGAACAGGGTTTCACAATGTTAGCAGCCCTGGATGGATCAACCATCCACGCTTCAGCCCAGACTCCAAAAGCCTTCTCTTCACATCAGATCAGTGCCACATCAGTTCCAGCCATACAGTGACATTTTTATCTCCCAGATTGATGGCTCTGGATTGACTAGACTTGCTCATAGTTCCAACAAGAATGGGACACCGGGGTGGGGGTGCATTCCAGTAGCTGCTTTTGTGTTGTCAAAAGAAGGGACAAAAAGCTTTTTGTGATTTCATTGACATGGAGTTTGTGCAGAGAATTGGAGCTGCTCCCCAAATGCATGGTTTTCATTGACATGGCTTTGCACATCTGCTGGATTCTGGGGTAGCCTTGACAGGTGCTCATATGCATAGAGAACCAGCTTGCAAGGATCTATTGTATGAGACACAAAGGTATGTCTGTGTCCAGTTAGCCAGCAGTCCCTCTCTGGTTCAGCCTATTTTTATGCCAGCGACCTTTAACATAAAAGCCATGAGTGTATTTTGAAAAACAAGCAGACTCCCAGGCTCACTAGTGTGGAAGTAATACAGTGTGGTTTGGGAAGTTTTGGGATTTGGGATGCAGCATAATGTAAGATCATACCCATCAGCCAGCTATATACTCAGAAATGAGATTGTGAAATGATAGCAAATGACCTCTTCTCATGGAAAGCAGAGGACCTTGACTGGGTTGAAGATACTCTCAAATGTACCTACTATATAAAGAATCATTTGGTTACCTGTAACCAAATGCTGGATTGTAAGCTGTGTGACATGAATGTCTTCATATTTGAAATGAAGATTGCTTTCCAGTACTTCCTAGAATATTTTGAATGTGTAGAGCATGGCTAGAGTTTCACAGGTTGGGTGGGATTGATCTGCACTTGAGATAAAAAGGCTGCTGCAAGATTGTCCATCCACTAAGAGAGCGAAAGTGGAGGATGATTCACTTCCTTCATTTTCAAATGGTACAAAATGTTTCAACCCTCAGACCAGACCTTTTGCTCAGATAACCTCAAACTTGGATATATAAAACTAGTCTAGTTCTAAGATTGCTGCAAAGTTATCCAATTGACACCTTGCAACTATTTTGCTGCTTAAGTTCCATCTACGTAGTCTAATTTCAAGTGTTTGAACAATCCCTTTATTAGTGCTCATCAAACTTCTATTTGATTTGATAGAGCAGGTGGAACAACCAAGGAACTCAACAGAAGCAATTGTGATTTCAATTGTTGAGATGGAAGGAGCAAGAGAATCCCAGTTGAGATTTCAGTTAATATATAATATGCGACTGATGTGGTTCTTGTTTGCCTGCATTTGAAAAACCCTAATCTCTGATGGAATGCTTTGTATACCTGGAAGACCTTTGCCCAAGTGGATGATGTGAGGACTCGTAATTTTTGTTTGCAGACCATAGCATGTGAAGTTATGGAATTCATTTTTCCTTGCAAGTAAACCTGTAACTGTCTGAGCTGGGACATTCAAGTGTTGCAAGGCTTGTTTGAAGGGCAAGTTAAAGTTGTGTGAACAGGTACAACCCCACCGTCAAATTGGGAGGGGTCACTTGTCATCCTGCATGTGGTCCTCAGTCTTCCTTGCAAAGCAGGACTGCAACAAGGGGATTCTCAAGCCTCATTGGGTAGTTACCCTGGCAAAGCAGCAGTCAGCTATTGATATTGTATCTGCCTTCTGGACCTTGATGATCAAATTAAAACACCTCAAATTCCAGCAAGGTTTCTGTGTTGTAGGTAGTGGGTAATAAGGATGAAGTAAGCGGGCCCATCTTTTTTGCAGGACAGTGTGGTGGGACAGCTTAATTGTGGTGCCTTTCATAGCATCCACAGTGGGGTTGTACCCGGGTACCTCTTGCTTGAAGGAATCATTTCTTTCCAAGTAACAGTCCCAATTGGGCACTTCAAAACCTTCTACACACAAGAGCATGTTGCATGTCCTTTACTAACATATACAGTCAATCCTTGTGGGAAACACTGTTAACATTCTTAGTAGTGTTGATGGCAGTACGTTGTGGTGGTAGAGACTGGCATTTGTGGTGGCATCTATTGCAACAATGCTCTATTTGCCTGCTTGGGCAGGGCCCAGGCTTCTAGACAAATGGCTTCCTGCAGTCCCAGGGATGAGGTGCATGCAAAACACTAGTCACACATGGCATGCTCCTCAGCTCTAATGTCATCAGTATCTATCATGGCCCTTCATTCTTCTCTGGGGAGGCACTTGGTATCTCCCTTTTTTCCAGCAGCTTATTTAGGAGAATAGTTCCCAGGTTTGAATTTTGGATTTTGAAAGTATGTTTAACTTGTTCATCCAAAGAGTTTTACTTAGACTTTGACATCTGTGAGGAAGAAGTTCATAGTTAGTGAATCTCCTAGGTGTTTGTGGTGGGCAGACCTGAGCAGGCAAATGGAGGCATGACAAATTGGTGCAGGCAAAGAAAGCATGTGACTTGGACTGCAGCTGTGGTGGATATGGTCATGGGGGCAGTTGCAGGGGTACTAGTGGTGCAGCATCAATCTTGGATCACCCGTTTTGTTCAAAGAATGGTGAGGATGTTGACTAATGACATACTGCACACAGGTTGTATCTAGTTGATGGGCATGCCTGCTGGCTTTAAGGATAATGATGAGCTCACAGCCAGAATAAGGACACTTTGGTTGCATGTGATCTAGACGTGGGCCACTGTCAGGGTTCTAGTATGCTCAGCACTGTGAATCTGTCTACCAGTGCTTAGATTTCTGGCTATGTTGCTTGGTATTATTGTGCCTGCAGAAGTTCTTGTGGACTCTCTATTGCTGGGAACAATTCATATGGTGATTTTTCATCAGGCAACCGCTTCTTTATATGCAAATCAGCTTCATGCACTGGCTGCTTGTATCTGTGCAAGTTCATGTTGCTCCTTGTCAGAGTGAGTTAAGCATTTAGGGTTTAGGGTTTGGTATTAGCAGATTTCAGCTGGAGTTGTTTTATTTAAAGGCATATTCAGGTGAGCTGAGCTGGAGTGTTGTTTGAGCAGGGGGAAGCAAGCAAAATCCATTACATGGAAGGCAAGACACATATGGTTTCTCAGTTTTGGTGATTCCAGAGATGATAATTGGAACAGGTGTAGGGTCCAATACTGGTTGTCATCTTGACAATTCTGACCATTGTCACCTTCACAATTTCCTATCATTTGATTGTCACTTGGATTGTGAAGCAATGCCAAGCCCAAGTTTGTTATTGGACTAGATTATTGGAGTGTATATATATATAAAAACCATTTTCATTTTGTTGTGTCCCCAAGATAAGTACTAAAACAATTGTGCCAAAAAAATTCTACAAATTACATAATAAATCCCATAATTAGATAAGAAAAATGCGTCTAATGTATCTATGCAAAGCTATGTGCAATTTTATTATGTACATATTATTAGATAACTTGTTATATCTCATTTAACTTGGCGATATTATTGCATGACTCCTATACTGTGCAGCTGGATCATTTGCATACCTTACAACTCTTTTGTAATTTTCTTCTTGAATAATAGTAGTAGTAATACTAATACTAATATTATTATTACCACATGCTAATGATATGCTATGTTTTTTAATAACAGATTATAAAGCTTAACCTTTTCTTTTTTTTTGGAGGGACTTAATTGTGGAGATCTAGGTATATCTGAATGCATTTGCTTCTATCTTTCTAACAAGTTCTCCCATGCAACAAATTAGTTGCAAAACACCAGCCCCTCCCCCAACCAAAAACTTTCTTCCCTTGGTTTTTGCATCATGAAAATTATGACCATGCCATGTAACTTTTTTTTCCTTTCTCAATTAGAGATTAATAAATGAATGTGGGAAAAATCAATTTACCCTAAAACCAATTGGTTTTGTTGATGTAATTCCCAAGAGTTTTTTTTTAATATCTTTGAATTGTAGTTTTAGAGATGCAACCTATAGAATATAGCCATGTGGAAAAAGAATTACAATGGGAAGTGGAGAATTCAGCTGAAAGTGGAAGTTGGGATTCAGCTCAAAATGGAAGTTGGGGGTTCAGCTGAAATTGGAAGTTGGGGATTCACCTGAAAGTGGAAGTTGGGATTCAGCTGAATCCCATAAGTCAGTTTTTAATGTGTGAAGTGTGTACCAATTTGTATGTGTGAAGTGTGATGGGGTTAACTCTTGTTTGCCACTTTGAATTCCTTCAACCTTTTGTTATTATACATATTTTGCTACTTCATCTTCTCTTGTAATATGTCAAGTCAGATTGCATATATCTAAAGTGAATTTTGTGGAAAACCCAAACAGTTGCTAACTTTGTTCCTTTGTGGATCTTGTTTTTTTGGAGATTTTACAAAGCTAAAAAAAATCACAATTTGCAATTTTTTTTAATGATCATGTGGGTGACAAGAAAGACAAAAAAAATTTGTTCACCAAGAGCAGAAACAAACATTCCTTGCAAAGGAAAGCTCAACACAAATTATTGTAAATCCATAAACAACTTGAAGACAATTTTTTTAATTTTTGAAACTTTTGAAATGATCAATAGTTTAGTAATAGTAGTAAAAAAGAACTCAAAAAATGATCACTAAGAATACAACAATGAACATATTAAGAAATGATTATATGTTGCTTACATGTTTTGAAAAATGTTTTTATCTTGTATGGGCAGGAGAGAAAATCATGTCATTATCATTGTCATCATCATTGGAGAAAGAAATTGAGGATCCAATACATTATGTGAAGCTAGATATCAAGAAAATTGAACCTGTCAATGGATTGCTACAACTTGTGCAACAAAATCAGCTCAAAAATGAAAGAGCTCAAATCATCAAACAAAAGTATGTACAAAAAGACAATTAGTTTTGTTCCATCACATGATCCACACATGAATGACCCATAAAGAGAAAGGAGAGGAGAGGAGAAACACACATAGCTCAAATTGGAATGTGATGGATTTTGATGGGGTGGTGTCTTGTTGGTTTCAGATTTGAAGATCTTCGAGCAATCCTTGGTAGTAAGCTTATGGTAGAAAGACAACTCCAAAATGAAACTTTTGAGTTGACTGATCAATTAAAGGTGATGATGATGATTGATCGATCATCATAGTTGTAAAAGTTGAACAATCTTGAAAGAAAATAATTTCAAACCCACTCCATGGAGTTTGTATAGAATGATACTTCTTTATGAAATGTTTTCACATATTTTGATTTGTGAAAAGTCTATTTATGTGTACATGAACCATTTAGTTTGGTGATGGAAAAAATTCTAAACTTTTTCAAGTGTGTAGAATGACAAGGAAGAGCTTCAAAAGCTTGTGAAGGAAGCATCTAAAGATGAAGAAACTTTGGAAATTGTAAAAGAAGATGTTGAACAAGCTGATAGTGAAGCAATGGTTGCAAGGCAAATGAATGGAGTTTTCATTTTACTCTTTTTACATGATTTTTTTAACTTGTGAGAAATTATAAAAGAACATACAAGGAAGGTCCAAATCTTCTCGTTCACATAAACAAATATTATTCTTGACTTTGTTGAATTTTTTGTAGGGAGAGACAACAAAGCCTTATTTTAGAATCTGCTGAACTTATGAGGATACGAAAAGAGTATCACAAAAAGATTGAAGAAATTGAGAAAGAACATTTTGATGGTCTTTTTCCCATGGTGGACCGCATGAAAGTAAATGACTTTTTTTTCTCTAAAGCATATGTAAATACATTGGTTATTTGCTTGAACAATCATGTGGTTCATAAAATGTTTTGACCTACATGAAATTCATCATTAGCATAATCAAAGTCATAGATAATGAAGATCATTCTATTGGAGTCTTCTTAGTGTTGAAACATCATTGAAGATTGCATTTCTACAGATTGAAATCAAGAATGCACAAGAATCAATTGCAGAGGACCTTGTGAAGATTAGAGTGACAACCAAGGAGGTGTGCTTGCCCATGTAAAATCTTGAACAACTCGAGATGTCATTCTTTGTCCTTGGTTCATTCCATCATCAATGTGCATTTGCATGAAATTCATAACTCAATTCAAATACTCAACTAGATGAAACATTCTAGGTATACATGGTTCATTTTATTAATAAAAAAAGAATGAGAGGAACATATATGTTTTGCAGATTCTAGAAGGGAAGGAAAAATATGAACAATGTTCACATGAACACAAAGTTTTAAAAGACGAGAAGATTGACCTTGTAAATAAATTGAAAAACTTGGACGGGGTCCCTGAGAAATATCGCAAACAGGTGATTTAGGGACAAAAGCTTAATCCAAACTTTCTTTTTGCTTCAAAATTCAAGCTCAAACCCATCTTTCTTGTTTTTACTTTCAAATTAAAAAACATTCAAGAAAATTGATGTAAAGGTGAACTTGGCCTTTTGAAGTTAAAATTCAAAAATTGTGTTGTGCATACATGTAGTGCAATATCATGATCAATGCATTGCAAGCATTACGAAACCAAGATGCAAAGGGGATAACAAAGGTAATGCGTCTACTAAATTTATTTTTTCCACGATCTTCCTCCTCCATGGGGTTTATTACGTCTTTCACTACCAAATTTTGCATCAAAGGTAACAAGAATATTGAACAAATAATATTGGTTATGTCCCAAAATATATAAATTGGTGGGTATCCATAATTTGTAAAATATAGGTGCAAGAGGTGGAAGCAATAGTTCAAAATTTGTACAACACAACTAGAGAGAAAATAGAAGAACATGCCAAATCTATTTCCAACATGGAGAAATGGAGACTCGTTGTTGAAGAAAAAGTAGGCTTACAACCCCAATCCATAATAAAATGAGTCACACCCAACTTCTTTATTCCTTTCAAAAGGGAAAAGACTTAAAATTGGAAATTGAGATGGCATGCAACCATTACACAAAATTTATGGTTTAATCACATATTTGACTTGTACAATATATTTTATAATAAATTTTAGTTTTCTTTAGTTTTACAATTTATATTTATATTTATCCAAGAGTTGTTGGAAAGAAAATTGCAAATTTTGAATTTTACAATTTATTTAAATATCAATTCCAATGATGATCCAAAACCATGTAAAGTTTAATAATTATTCAATATACATGAATATGAATTTTTTTTCAAACAAATCTAGATTAATTTTGATCATTTTTATGTGACTTACTTAGGACCTCAAGACTAGTTATAAGTGTTTAATTATTCCTTTTTCACCTCAAATGTTGATATAATTTATTCATATTTTTATATGTCATTTTTGAATTATATTACATCACATTATGTAGATTAAATGAAAAACATTTAATCCTAAATGAAGTTAAAATTTGACAAGTGTGTTATTTAGGAATGGTTACACTTGTAGTGGCTCATTATATTACAAACCTACCCCATAGTTCTTTTGAAATTTCCATTTTTTAACAAAAAATGTTTTCACCTACAAGCTTGAATATTTATGCATTGTAGGAATGTTTTGTGGCTGAAATCCAAAAGCAACTTAATACATCAATTCTTGAAATAGAGGAACCCCTTAACGATAAGGTATATTTCCCATTTTTTCATAGATTGTTTAAACTTCTCCTTGAAAACCTAGAGGCTCTAATTATTCAAATTATGTTGTACAAACAAAAACCATATGTGCAAATTCTGTGGATGTGGGGAAAATAGGTGCAATTAGACATGCAAATGATGACCAAGCAATCAAATTTGAAACATGAGATTGATATTTTTGCCAATAAGTTGAAGGAAAGGGATAAGGCTATTTTGCTTTTGCAAGAGCGAGAACTTTTAATTAACAAAATGCAAAACCAAATGTGCATATTCATGCAAGAAAAAGAAAAAGATCAACATCAAGTATATTTTACAACCAAACATGTTGAAATAATTGAGTATTTGTTTTTTCTTATAACAAGATTTTCAAGTTGTTTGATACAGACCACCCATAAAAGTTGATACCACCTTGATGAAGAGTTAAAGTCATCTCTATATGAAAATCAAGATGAGAATGACATGAGGATCTCATGAGAGAAATTTAATAATGAAATTGTAGAAGGCTTTCAAATTGTTTGATATTCGTTTGTAGTTTTGTCATAAGGGCCTTAATCTATGCCTTGTTTCCTAGGTTGCCTATTGACTTCTTACCTTTTAGACTTCCTTCCCTTGAAATTTGTGCTTGAGAAATGTTCTTTTCCATGGATTTGTTCCTCTCCTTACTATCCATCCACATTCCAATGTCATATAAACTTTTGGTGAACCATTGAATAAAAACTAATTGTTGAATCTACACTAATTGCTACACTTTGTTGATGTGCCAAAATGTAGCTATCACTTGTAGATTTGGTAAGAAAGAAGATGCAAACAAGTTTGGAGGAGATGAAGAAGGACATTGACATACTCATGGACAACTTATTGGTGGTGGAGAATTTGAACAAGGAGGGTGTTGCAATGCAACATGAAACCCATCTCAAGGTGTTTTATTATCCAATAACACCCTATTATTGATTCTTACCTTCGTCACTTGTATTGAACTATATATAATAGGATTAATGGCACCAAAATTCATGTTGCAACTTTGGATTTCTTGTCCAACAATGATGGAATTAAAATTTGGACAATCAATGTTACATTTTACAATGCATTGCACAATTGTAAGCTTGGTTCTTCACCATTAAACCCTTGCTCCCTTGAAGTTTGTTATTATTTCAAATTAATTGGACCCAATTTTCAAACAAATCATGTATGATACTAAAGGTTCAAATATTTATTATTGGATAATTACATTTAGGAACTATGCAGGTGATAATGCTGGAAAAACAAGTGATGGTGTGTATTGATGTAGAACAAAAGCAATGTCAACAAATCACTAAATTAAGTAGTGTGCATGTTTGTTTGATCCAAGCTGCAGCTAGGAATGTATGTGCCAAACAAGTTGTCATTATTTTTTTGTTCTAATGCAAATAATTTTTTTTCCTAATCTTGAGATTCAAGATTGAATAATCTATTACACGATTGGACATTGACCCAATATGCATACATTCATTACAATCTTCAATGTGTGCCATATGGGGGGCATCATACTCTGTTGCATTTTGTAATATGCATCAATTTTGTATTATTATCTACCTTAGAGTGATAAAAACATTTTGTAGATGTGATCTCGATTGAAGTAGAAAAAACTACAATTTCCAACATGAAAGGATTTGGAATCACACATTTTTTTAGTTTTTCTAGTCAATACATGAGATGGAACTTCATAAATCAAGTTATATTTGGTGGTCATGTTCAATAGCATGCAAAATGGAAACAAGTCAAGGACAATATAGAAATCCAAGGGAACTCTCTCAACAATTTCCAAAAAAGGGTAATTGAATTTGAGAAGGAATACAAAGAGTTCACAGTTCTCTACAAGTTGATCCGTGGCCAATGCAATAAATATGTTCAACTTTTAGCGGTCTATTTCATAACGTTCCTTGTGTTTTTTTTGCAAAATTCTTAATACATATGATAAAAATGTCTTCTTATTGTTCAATATTGACATCTAGTAAAAATGTTTCCATGAACCAAATAATAAGAAAATTAAAGACATGCACAAGCCCATATCCATACAAGTCAATGTTAAGTCTAAGACTAGATTTCCATCGTGCATTTTTCTTTATGATTAATGTATACAAAAAAACTTACAGTCCAACAAATTAATCATTGTTTCACCAAATGAGATGGATAATTTATAGAATATGATTAAGTTGGAAAGCCAAATTGATATAAAATTGATGCCAAAAATGTTTTGAATTATGTGAGGTGTGAATAGACAAGTGAGTTGACAATTCAAGAAGTCAAGGACAAGATGAAAACCTTGAACATAGAGGTGGGGCAACTCCAAGGAGAGGTTTTATATAAGGTGAAGGTCTTGAACAAGATGCACATCAACTATGTTCTCAGTGTAAAAAATCGCACTACCTTACAAGAGGACATTGCAAATTGTGCTTCCATGGTGAAAGACAAAAAGGTTTTATATTCACATCTTTTATTGTCAAATTGAAACATGTCATCCAAAAAAATAAAAATTCAATTATTTATTCAAGGCCGATGGATATGGGAATTAGGAGTTGGTTTCCTTTACATCCAAGCTTGATAGTACATTCTTAATTGTGGGTTGACACTATATGTAACAGTTAATAATTGAAGAGTTGGAGTTGGATGTGGTAAACTTGGAAATCGTAGTCAATAAGGTTAAGAAAGACATGGTGAAGGCACGAAAGACATATCATTTATCATTAAAGGATAGAAACAAAATTGGCATCTCTCTTATTGACCGCAATGATGAGCTTTGCATCCTTTATGAGAGGAACAATGTCCAGGTGAAATTCACATGCCACCTACTTATATTAGTAGTTTGATGTTGGTGGATTCATGTTTTGTATGATTAATACCTTTGAAGTTAGTTTTCATGGTTACAATGGTATATCATAAGGGTTCAATCATAAATTTATAAAATGTTGGCTAATAATTTTTGGTGTAATCATTTTTTTAAACATGTTCTTTGAAGCAACTACCATTTAATTTAATGATGAAAAATAAGCTTTAAACTCCCACAAATTGTATATAAAAGGGGGGATGATTAAATATCCACTTAACTAAATTTTGTTAAAAATATCAAATTCCCAATTTGGCCAAAAAAATAACAATCACTTTCGTTTGGAAGATGACCATGGAATTGTGCACATCTTTAGTAGTCCTTTAAGGTGAAGGCACATATGATCACCATGGTTGGAAAATTTAGGTTTCGTATATTCATTTCATTTGCTTGAAGTAGATGGAGTTATTGAAGCATTCAAATGTGGAAAGTGCAAAGCGTGTGGATGAGATCAAAATTTTGAAATTGGCATGCCAAATGACACACAACTTTATTCTAACCCAACACAAGACCACCCCCAACCCTAAATTTGTTTGCATGGAGTTGGTTAGTCTTAGACAACAAGTATTATTCTATGTCTCATCCATCCTCTCTCAAACAATAACACTTCACAAATTTTTTATGAGATCTTAATAAATGAAATTTGGAGTTCTTTTGTTTGTAAGCTTAACAAATTATTTGCTTGACTACAATTCATAACATGTCAAAGTTTTCCGTATCATTTGGCACTAATGTGAATAAAAATGTGTCACCATATTTCTGTGTTTGAAACAAACTAAAGCTTGATTTAGAAAGGGAATGAGATTGTAATACAAATGATCAAAAGTGATTTTTTCATCCATATTGTTTTTTATATTGAAAATATACCTAAGTTCAAGGGGGGAATATTTAATGTCAAGTCATGTTTGGTAGTTGAGACGAGGACATATGAATCCATGGATTGTGGGGGAGGGGATGAAAGATGGAGAAAGCATGTCAAGATGTTTCCATATTGTCGGAACTAATAGAGAAGCCTAGCAATTTGGAAAGGTGGCACCTTTTGCCTGGTCGAGATAATACCACTAATGAACTGACAAGAAAAGCTCTTGCCATTGAAGAGTTTTTATCTACCAAGGAAGACCAAGCATTTGAAAAAGATATCATTCTTGAGGAGGTTTATTTTTCCAAACTATTATTTATCCAGCCTCATGCCATATATTTTGACAAAACCATGGAAATAAGTTTTATGATCACATCAATTTTAGAAAAGTTGTTTTTTTTCTTTATTTCAAACCTAGGGCATGATAAATTGTCTATTAATTTGTCCTAATTCAAGTTTGATGCAATTGTTCATATTGTTAGGTTTGTTTTTCTAGGTCAAGATGCTAGTAGAAGATTTGACACGAAAGGCTACCCTTGCACAACATAAAAACATTAGAGTTGGCAAACAAATGAATTTCTACCTCTACCGAATGAATGTGGTTACACGTCAAATTATGGCCACAATTTCTGAACTTTCACTTGTCCAAGTAAGAAATGCACCTCAAATAAACATATAACAAAATTTAGGTTACTTATAACAAACCAAAAATTCTACATCACATTCATGAAAACATAATTAAATTTTTTGATAAATATGCATTGTGTGATTTAATTTCAATCTCCAATTGATACAAGGATTGAAACATGGTGTCTTTTAGATTATGTTAGAAAATCCATGATGCAAAATACTTTTCATTGAACCTTTATATTCATAAATAAAACATGCATGCATCTACATCTCCATTTGAAAATATATGATGGGCGACATTTTGGATTGTGTCCAACTAATTTTGGCAAATGTGTAACATGGTAGGCAATAGCAATTAGTGTGAAACAAGAAAGGGAAAAGGCACAATTGAATCTTGACAAGGCCATTACCCGCCTTGAAAATGGAAAAGTAAAATCTTGAACTCTTAGATTCTTATTTGCAATTTTATCCTCTATGAATCCTTAGTATTAAACCATATACATGGGTTTTAGCTAGGCATCACATTACATTGTTTTGTTGTAAGGGAATTTGAACTTAGTGTAAGTGATCTTTATGTGTAGTACTTAGAGTATTTAAAGAAAGAATGTGTATATAATGATTATAATGTTTCTTTTATTAGACCAAACTAAGGACAAAAGACTTATATTCATTTTGTGAATGCATTCACCTTTTTGCACAGCCACCAACAAATGATTCAGAAAAGGCTTGGAATGCACTTTTGAGACAATTTGCTGTGATGCACAAATTAAATGTTATTTGTGAAGCTTTGCAACATGAGAAAGAAGAAATAGCTCAAAGCAATAGGAGGCTAAGGTAGTGTTTCTTTATGGTTTTTGTTTGTTTATTTTATTCTTTGTAACCCATTGTTTTATGTGAAGAAACTATGACCTTGTAATATAGTAGTGCATTCATGTCATGCATCAATTACTAGGTTGTGCTAAGGAGATTTCCCACAATTTGATAGATAAAGAAAAAATTTCAATGGGCTCATTAATTAGTAACAAAGATACGAAAACATTTCAATATTAAATATCCTTAATTGCCATATGATGATTCTTATGCAACAAATGATGTTTAAAGCCATGTGACAATTATATAATAAGATGGTGCAAAATGCACAGGCCAAATACAACAGTAGAATCAAGGCCAAATGCATACATTGCGGAACATTTGGGACTACCAAAATCATTTGGAAATAATTCTCCCTTTCGACCATTAGAACGTGGGAACACCATTCGCCACTTTCACAAACCTCAAATGAAATTCATTGAAGTATGACAAGTGAAGATGACAACTTTACAATTACATTAGTTGTGCATATTCCAAATGGAGAGCCAATTTTGATCACAAGCAATATCTATCAATTTCATCAAAATCACATAAACGATGAACATAAAGATGTCTTACTATTGTGATAACATCATTCCCCATGCCACATAATCATATGAATTCCTTGTAATTAGACTTTGTCACTTCCTAAGGAGAAGGCTATCAATTGTGTTATCTTTAGCTTTAATTTCTATATGTTGACCATCATAATCAACATCCAAGGACTTAAAGAAGCTTGAACTCAAGTAAATGAAAGATTGGAAGGTGTGAATACTGGTTAGGATAATCATTACAAGTAATTTGGATGGAAATAGCTTTGGTTGGTAAAAGAATAGTGAATTCGTAGGTGATAATTCTTACAAGGATGATGGTAATTATTGAGGATAATTCAATCTTTGCTAAAAAGATCAAATTGATTTTAGTAAGCCCTTGTAATTGAAGGTGTATGCTTTCAAAAGTGTTGAGTTATGGCATGTATAAAAGACCATAAATTTCTTTAAAACATTGATCAAATGAGGGAATTTTTTCTTTTCCAAGGTTGGTTATGAAGGTTCTTCAACTAACCTTCCCCTAGCCACCCATCTTGTGCATCTCACCACCTACAATGTACATATGTCCACAACCTCTTGCCCATCTACTTCCTTGCATCCTATCTACTTCACTCATGACCCTAGAAACCAACATTAAACTATAGTAAAACAACACATTTAAACTTACATTTGAAGTTCAACTTTATGAACCTAAACCTATATAATGTTTTTCACAAATCATTTTCAACTTTTATATTTTCTTTCTTATTTCTATGTTGTCAAACACATTTCATGGCCATTGGCAAGTCATTGATTATGTGGCATAATAGAAGTTACAAACCATTTCTCACATCAAAGGTACTAGATGGATTCGAGACTAGTTCATGTTCACGAACTATTCCAATCTTGGATTCTTCACCCATTCCTCTTCTATGTTCAATGTTGCCCAAGCCATAGCATGCATACATGCATTGAAATTGATCTTGTTCAACTCCTTTGGCATGATATGTCTATTTCCAAGCCCTTGTAATACTATCATTTCACCACTAAATTGATGTCATAGTTGTTTCCTCATGATTGCAATTCAATTCCACAATTAATTGGATAAGTTTTTCCTAATAGTAATTGACCTTGTGGTTCAATAACATTATACATACTCCTATTGTGGATGTTGTGTTGATGACTAAAACATTCCTTTGAAGATGGAATTGAAGTTTAACATCAATATCTCTACCTTCACCCACATCCCCCTATAATATTTGGGTACCTTGGGGGACAAAATAAAATGGTAGAACAAACTTGAATTAACCTGGACATTCATCAAATCGTATATAATGTTCCATGGAGTGAAGCCACCATTTGTCATGTATTAGATCTAATGCAAGAAAAGCCAATCATTTTGAGATTTGCAACTAGATTCAACTAATACAAATATTGTGTAGTAAGATTATAATATTTCATTAGTGTTGATAGGTACCTCTCACTTTATTTTGCTTTCAAATTGTGTAAGTTTCAACAAAATCTATGACTAATAACACCATATCCTTGGGCAAGACTCTTTGAACTAATGGTCTTGCCATTGTGCTACATAATTATGTGTAATGAAGTTTCAAAGCTATTCTTGAAAACCTCACAAATACCTTTGGGGTGCTTTAGATGGGGGTGACCATGTGTACTTTTGATTAGTCCTTGCTCTTGATACACTTGTTTTGACTTTTTTGTATTATTTGGTCAATCAAAATTGAAGTCCTTGTTTTCACTATCATGATTTGGGTTGTCTTCTTTTGGGCATAAAAGGAATGTGTCTATTTCACAAGTCCCCATCAAACATTTGCTTGTATCACTCCTAAAATTCATCTAAATTGGACACATGAATGATTGGCAAACACCTACATAACCCCTTTGTACACGAAAGGCATCTCATTTAATCACTGCTTCCATAGGGCAAGCTCACCCTTGGGTGGTACCACTAGGAACATTAGACCTTATTTTCTTGGACCCATCAAACTTTGAAAAATCATAGGAAACATTTAAATGAACATTTTCATAAAACATTTATATGAACACCTTTATTAGGTTCCATAGATTTTGAAAACCCAATAATATAAAAAATTATTGTGTATTTTGATGTTTCCAATCATTGCATTTAGGAAAAAATTCAAGAACGTAATGCTGGTTTTTTTCCTTGAACTTTCTAGTCAAGAACACAAATTTGAAACATGATTTGAGAATTTTTGTATGATTTTTTTTCTTAAGGTAATTTTAAATTCCTTCTATTTTTAAGGTTTTATTTAATTGATTAAATATGAATTAGTTATGAATTTCCAAAGTTGAAGTTATCAAAATTTTAAAGGACATTTTAATTCAAAGTATAAATTTTTTAAAAATTCTAGATAAAATTCAAGCCATATATTAGAGCATGCAATTGATAAACATGAAAAAATAATAATTCATGGTTGTGAAAACATATAAGGAAAAAGGCCTAGAAAAATGATTTAGTCATTTTTGGTCCCTTAACCATTCCTTGAGGTGGTTCCTAGTGGTATCACCCAAGGATGGGTTTGCCCCATATCCATAACCTCCAAATAGCTTCACAAATATCATAATACCTTGGTGGTAACATAAATTAAATTATTTTTTAATATGCTGAAATTTCCAAAAAAAAATTATGGGGTAAAAGTTTGAACTATTGTTGTTTTGTTCAAAGGGAAGATACTAAAAAAAATCCACCTAACCATTGATACAATTCAACTTGTTTGAAATATATGTATTTTATAACAACTTTATTTTTTTCTACCAAAATTTTCATAATTAAAAACCTATGCACTAAACCATGAAACTTAAATTAAATTAATTATTTGACATTCATGTGTTGAATCCACCAAGGCACTACAATACATTCACAATATAATGAAATATTGATGTTGATGCCTTCATTTTGTTTGAACTTTGGCATACCCTTTCCATTTGAGAATGATAAACATACAATAATAAATGTTGGATCCTTTTCTTCAAGTGCCTTATATAAAAAAGGTTTCAATCTCTCAAACATGCATTGTGAAATCTCAAGATTTGGATGTTTAGCCTTGAAACAAAAGAAAATTGAATTGTATAAGAAAAATTAAACATGTTGCCAATCAATTTGAAAGTCATGTCATTGTATGGATTAGAGAGGTATATTACTTGAATCTCTTAAAATAAATACAAAGTACAAAAGACCAAGTTTTTTGGGCCTCAAGGGCATTGAATGAACATGTCAAGTGACTTGGTATTCCCTTTTAATTCAAATCAAAAGCTTTAATAATTTATCTTCTTGGTACTCACCGAGAAGAACATGTTGTATTCCAAATTTTGGTATTCATAGATGAGCAACATACTCAACAAGTCTTATAATATAATTTAGTAAGTGTTGAAGGCAAGGCTTGAGATAAGGCTTGAAGTATTCAATACAAGTACAAAGGCTTGGTAGATAGGCAAAGCAAAATATTATTTATAAATTTTCACAAATTTGGGTTTTAACATCAAAATCTCCCAACTGGACGTGTTGAAAAATATAAATGCATGTGTAATAGATTCTCCAATGGTATTCTTTTGACTTTTGATTTTTGATTTTTGATTTGGTAGACAATAACATGTAAGACATGATGCTTGTACCAAACACATTTTATTTTTGGTGGCAACTTTTATTTACATATCTATGCATATTAGAGACCCAAATTCCTCCAATTAGTCACCACTTTAAAAAAACACAACACTTGTCAATAGTTATAAATTCATAGGACTAGCCACTTCAACTTCCCATCCTATTTTTGTCATCACATAATTTGAAATATTTTTACTCCATTGAGAGGGACACATAACCCTTATATAACTTCAAAAAAATTATTTTGTTATTGGACATAATGGAACTTGTAGCCCATGTAAAAGACACGATGCTTGTATCAAACATGTTTTATTTTTGGTGGCAACTTTTGTTTAAGTATCTATGCATGTTAGAAATGCAAATTCTTGTTTGTTATCATTTTAAAAATAAATCAAGTAGATGTAAACTCATTAGACCACCCACTTCAACTTCCCACCTTATTTCCATCTTTAAATTTGAGATATTCTTAGACATCCAACACATGATCCTTATGCAACCTCAAGACAATTTTTGTTGTTGTTAGACTCAATGGAACTTGGAGCCCATGTAAGACATGATGCATGTACTAAACACACCTAGTTTATGATGGCAAATTTTGCTTCTGTATCTATGCATGTCCTAAAACACAACATGTTGTCAACTATCACATGTATTTAAAACACAAGATTTCAAGTACTTGTAAACTCATTAATTAGCAACGACGCTATCTCGTGAACATGTGAATGTTAGCATGATTGAATTTTTTAAAGAATATTTTGATGATGTGGACAACATATTTTGGAATATTCCTTGCCATGTAAGCTAGAATATAAAATGACATGGAAAAATATTTTGCCACGGGGACATGGATGTGATCAAAATGGATGAAAAATAATTGATGAAATTCATCACAAAGAAACCATGTTCGACAAAACTTCGCAAATGAATTTTTTTTGGGTAAACGATTATCCTTAAAACCATGACTTGTTCATTCCCTAAAGTTTATTGAGTAATATACTAGTTTTTTTTAGAGGGTTGAATGTCATGTTATACTTGGACAAAACATTCAAAACATTCAGGTGATATTTTGTCACTAAATTACAAAATATGCGTATTTTCATTCTTTAGCAAGACACAAGTAGCATGACACATGACAAAGGGAAACATGATCTTGCCCTGGTAGAAGAAGAATGTAATCAAACTGTTGAAAACAATAGGATCAGAGGAGAGATTGCTCATTTAAAAACCCAAAGATCACACAAATATGTGAACAATGCTTGGAGAGAGTTAGCTCCAACTCTCCTCCAACCTTGCTCTTTATTCCCTTCCCTGTACCACCACATTGACAAACCATATGGGATAACTATTTCTAGCTCCCTCCTTATTTTAACATGTTGGTGGTACTAACATATCTCAATTCTACCTATGTCTTTGATTACTTGCAACACTTATCTACCACATAATTTCTAATATCTATCACACTATTATTTATGTTTCATCTACATCATCATCTTCAACACTCCCACTTTGCAAGTAATCTAAGACTCCCAATCCCATGCTTCTTGTAAGGTTTTGATGCCGCTCCTTTGCCAATGCCTTTGTCAACACATCTGCCACCATATCTTGAGTTGGGCAATACTTGAGGCCTATTTCTCCACTCTCTAACTTCTCTCGAATGAAGTGGTGTTGTATGTCAATGTGCTTTGTGCGAGAGTGGTGGGTTGGGTTCTTTGCAAGTGCAATGCATCCCTGATTGTCACACATGATGGTTGTTGTTCCAACTTGCACAAGTCCCACATCTGCCATCAACTTCCTCAACCATATGGCCTCCTTGGTGCATTGACTAGTGGCCATGTATTCCGCCTATGTGGTAGACAAGGCAATTGTAGGTTGCCTCTTGCAATTCCATGAGATGGTTCCAACTCCAACAAAGAACACATACCCTATGGTGGAACGTCTCTCATTTGCATCTCCACCCCAATCCGCATCACAATATCCTCTCAAACTAACATCCTTGCCTCCAAGGCACAATTTCAAGTCCAAAGTTCCCTTCAAGTACCGCATGATGCGTTTCACTGCCATCCAATGGGAAGGACCAGCCCTTGACATGAATTGACTCACCATGCTCACCGAGAATGCAAGATCCGGCCGTGTGCCCACCATGGCATACATCAATGATCCCACCCCTACCTTATATGGAGTGCCTTGCATCTCCTCTTGAATGCCTTGAAACTCTTCTTCGGTCAGTTTCAAGAGCTTGGAGTTCACATCAAGCGGAGTTCCAATGGGCTTGCACTCCTCCATGTTGAAGCGCTTGAGCACCTCCTCAATGTACTTTCTTTGGCTCATGGTTATGGTGTGATTTGCACGGTCTCTCTCAAACTCCACACCGAGGCAATAGTGCAACTCTCCAAGATCATTCATTTCAAATTCATCTTCAAGCCTTGACTTCAACCATTTCAAAATGTTCACATTGCTTGCTAAGATGATCATATCATCCACATAGATAATCACTATTAACAAGTACTCACCCGTTTGCTTGACATACAATGAATGGTCTACTTGGCTCCTAGAAAAGCATTCATGGGTGAAGAACATGTTAATGCGTTGATACCATGTTCTTGGTGATTGCTTGAGCCCGTACAAGGACTTCTTCAACTTACACACCAGGTCCTCCTTGCCATCTTGCACAAATCCTTGTGGCTGGTCCATGTAGATGTCCTCCTCTAATTCCCCATTCAAGAATGCGGTCTTCACATCCATTTGGTGGATCTCTAAGTCCATGGCAGATCCAATTGCAAGCATGCATCTAATGGTGGTGAATTTGGCCACTGGGGCAAATGTCTCATTGAAGTCCACACCCTCAACTTGAGAGTACCCCTTGGCCACCAACCTTGCCTTGTGCCTCACAATATGGCCTGATGCATCCCTTTTTGTGCGGAACACCCACTTGCATCCCACACTCTTGCGATCCTTTGGAAGAGGGACCAACTCCCATGTGCCATTGGCCATGAGTGAGGCATATTCCTCTTGCATGGCCGCCTCCCACTTGCTTGCATCCTTTGAATGCATTGCATCGCACAAATTCAGTGGATCATCAAGACAAGCAACATTAGCATGTTCCACATCTTGTTGGGGTAGGATGTGGTTCTTCCACCATTCTCCAAGTGGTCGCCGCTATCTTAAGGGGTACCTACGCTCCTCCAAGGTCTGCCCCTCTTGTTCACCATTTGTGCTTGCATCTTTAGATGTTGATGAAGGTGTTGATGAACGCCCCAAGGTTGACGATGCCTCTTGATTGCTTGGATACTCTTTGACATCACTTGTGAGCTCATCATCATCCACACATGGCGATTTGGAAGATGTGTCCACAATCACCACATTAGGGGTCTCATTTCTCCCACTTGGATGCATCTCCAAATCATTGCCCACACCAGTGTTATCCTCCATGAACTCAACATCCCTACACTTGATGATCTTTTGGATTGCACACACATAAGCCTATATGCCTTGGTGCCTTCACAATACCCAAGAAACAAGCATTTTGTGCCCTTTGCATCAAGCTTACCCCTCTTCTCATCCGGCACCATGGCATATGCAATGCATCCAAACACACGCATGTGTGAAATGCAAGGCTTTCTCCCACTCCACGCTTCCTCTGGTGTGATGGATGGCAATGCTCTTGATGGACATCGATTTCTGGTGTAGGCCGCATTCACCACCGCTTCCGCCCAAAGTGACTTCTTGAGGTTTTGAGCATGAAGCATGCTCCTTGCCATCTCCACAAGGGTGCGGTTTGCACGCTCTGCCACTCCATTTTGTTGAGGCCTATATGGTGTGGAGGTTTGCTTCTCAATGTCGCGTGCCTTCAAGAAGCCCTGGAATCCCTTGGAAATGTACTCCCCTCCATTATCCGATCGAAACACCTTGATCTTGTGGTCTGATTGTGTTTCCACAAGTGTCTTGAATTCCTTGAACTTCTCCAAGCACTCCCCTTTGGACTTTAACAAGTACACCCACGCCTTCCTTGAAAAGTCATCAATGTAGGTCGCAAAGTACCTTGCACCACCCAAGGATGTGGTCCTCATGGGGCCGCATACATCCGAATGCACAATCTCCAGGGGTTTGGTGGCACGCATCCCTCCATCACTTGGAAATGGTTTGCAATGTTGTTTTCCCTCAATGCATCCTTCACAAACAAATGAAGATGTAGGGCAGGGCATGTTTCCAAGGTTCATGTCACTCACCATGTTTTGGAGCGCATGCACACCTTTGATATTCAAATGACTGAGGCGACGATGCCAAAGCTCCAATGCACCATCAATTGTTGAAGTTTGGGCCAGGTTGGCCACATGCATCTCACACACCTTGGTGAAGGTCATTTGATACAAGTTGCCTTCCCGTAGTGCTACTACAATCTCCTCTCCATCAAATGCCCTCACAATGCACTCATTCATGTTGAATTGCACTTTGCACCCACTTGACAAGATTTTGCTCACGGAAAGCAAGTTGGCATGCAATTTTGGGACATGGAGCACGTCCTTGATTCTGATCCTCCTGGTTTGCCCTTTCACCATCACTTCCACGAGGATGGATCCCATTCCAATTGCCTCAACAATGTTATCATCACCCATATGCACATTGCGTGTTGGAATTACCTCATACATGTCAAATGCCGCTTTATGAGGGGTCATGTGCTTGGTTGCTCCTGAGTCCATGATCCACTTGCATATGGCCTTGCAATGGTCTCCATCCTTTGTTGCAAAGGCATAGTCATTGTCATCCCTGGCTTGGTTAGCATTCTCCTTCTCCTTGTTGTTCTTGGCCTTGAAGCAAAATCGTGCAATGTGGCCTGGTTTGCCACAATAGTAGCATGTCTTGGTGTCTTTGCGTGTAGATGTGGTCCCTCCTCTTCCTTGCATTGACACCATTGCCACATCATCACCTTGGGGCTCCTTCTCCTTCCTCTTGGACACTTCATGCATCAATCGTGCGGTCACATACTCCATGGTGAGGTCTTGCATGGGCAGGGTCTCCAAGGCGGTGATCAGGTACTCGTAGGAGGGTGGCAAGCTCTCAAGCAAAGTCATCACAACATCTTCATCCCTCACGGGCACCTCCAAGCAAGCAAGTTGATTAGCAAGTGCCTTTACCTTGTTGATATGGTCTAGAAGGTCTTCTCCCTCTTGCATCTTGCAGGTGAAGAACTTACGACGAATGAAGAGGATGTTGGACAAGTTCCGTGTCTCGTGGATGTTGCAAAGTGTGTTCCATGCCTCCACTGGTCCCTTGCACCTCTTGATGTGGTGAAGTTGACTATCCACCAAGTTGATGGCAATGGTGGACATGGCCTTCTTTGCGTGCCGTTGGTACTCCTTGATGACTTTGGGGTCTGAATTGGATGGTGGAGCCTCCTCAAACCCGTCCACAATCTCCCAAAGGTCCATGGAGGCCAACACCATCTCCATCTTGAACTTCCAGAGGTTGAAGTTCTCCCCATTGAACTTGTCAATGACTCTAACGCTCTCTCCCTCAAAGGATGCCATTTTGCACTCAAATTCAACCTCTCTACCCACTTATGTGTTCAACAGATGCTAATTAGTGCTTAATGAACACTCTTACATGCAATTTGCCTCAATGCACTCTCATAAACACACTCCAACCCCTAAATGGCTCAATTGTGCACCAATGCACCTCCAATCACAAATTTAGCCCTGAATGGTTCCCACTTGCATCAATGCCTCCTTACACACTCAGAATGCACTCAACCAACTCAAATCAAGTGCTCTCCTTACACACTCAAAATGCACTCAACCAACTCAAATCAAGTGCTCTCCTTACACACTCAGAATGCACTCAACCAGCTCAAATCAAGTGCTCTATGAATCAAATGTGCACAAGTACACCTTAATGACTCAAATCAAGACTTACAATGCTGGAATGTGCACACATGCACATCCAATGCTTCGAAATACCTCCAAAGAGCACCAATCCAGCACTTGTACACCTCCAAACTCGAGACGGCCTCCAAAACCTCATGTCTTTGATTACTTGCAACACTTATCTACCACATAATTTCTAATATCTATCACACTATTATCTATGTTTCATCTACATCATCATCTTCAACACAAACTATCTAAGTTAATTTGCAAAAACAAAAACCAATGCCTAGCGGCAATCCAATGTAAAAAGGAGAATAATTCTAAATTCATTATATGTGTTTCAAAAAATGCCAGAGAACTTTTGCATTACATATGAGTATTTCATATTTATTAACTACCTCCAAATGTATTTTGTCAAAATCCTTTTATCCCATGTTGTACAATTTGATAATAACACTCCAATTATTCTAAAATTAACACCTTAACATGACTCATTTTGCATTAACTTCATCCCAATTCCATGTCGAGAAATGAATAAATGGTTTTGTTTAACCACAATACATCACATTTGCAAGATGAAATAGAGGTGTTTGCAACGCACCCACTTCCCCCAACTACCCAAAGAATTTGCCATCATTTGTATGAAGTCAACACATGTGCAACTAGGGAAATTTCCAATTGTCACCCCATATTGCTTTGTGCTAGGAGGTGGATCAAAGTTGATGATGTAAATTTGTGCATAACATGGTGGAGGAACTTCAATAGGTGGCAAAACAACACCCTCCAAAGTTCATCCAGCCTCCCACCTATTTGTTTGTTGTGTTAAAAGCTTGAGGTTGTTACTAACCGAATAAACTTGTTATTACGAGTTTATGGCCACGCCTTAGAATTTGTATATCAGTTATGAGGAGTTGTACTTTCATTTGCAAACAGGGTCCGAGGAGCACATTTGCGCACTTCACATAGCACAAATCCCGCCTCCTCTAAAGCTATCACCTCAAATTGAATAAAGTTGGTCCCAACTTGCATTCGCCACATGGATGGGACAAGTGGCCTATCAACACAATACTTCCTTCCAATTCCTCTAACACAACGAATCAAATCATCTGCACAAAAAACGTAACTTGTGACGGATTGGTGTAAACCCTTTCAAATTAAACCACAAACCATCGTTTGCCACAAATTATGCGTATGCCACAAATTATGGGTATGTCACAAACCACATACCAAGGACTGGGTATGCCACAAATTATTTTTCTAGTTATGATTTTGGCATCACAATGTTTCATGGAGTCTTTCCGAATTACAAAGCAATGAATATTCGATGATGGTGGTCACCTCTCGATTCTCCAAACACCATCCCCAGACACACACTTTTGAACCTTTAATCCCTGAAAAGTCAAAACAAATGGCTCATCCCTGGAATGCCACTGGACTTGCTAGCATCAACATTTGAGCTAGCAAAACCATTTGACATTGCGTTAACTTTCAATCAAAAGAAATTCACACAATCAAGCCTATGTGAATCACCCTCTAACCCTAGGGCTATGTTAGCCCTTCATTTTGTGGATCCAAAAACTTCTACCTTCCAAATGAGGTATCTTATTAGTGAAAGAAGACCCGCTAGTGTATGTAGCGATGGCATTGGCCATTTGTGATGGGTCACCATATTGGCTTGTTCACCGCAATTTCAATTCATCCCTACCACGACCTTCTCCACATCTTCCACCATTCAAGTATACCCTGTAAGATGCATATTGTCTAAAGTTACAATGAAAATGTATCAAACATTTTCCCCAAACTGTTACAACCAAATATTATGGATTATTTAAAAAAGGTTACAAGTTGACATGTCGGTGAGTTCCTCCAGGTTGAACCTTTGCAAACATTTTCAAAAGAGAACAAAACATATATTGGAATCATGAAAACGATTAAATAACTTCATAAAAAATTCACAAAGAAAATCAAAGTGTTTAACATGTAGCATGAAGCCCCCCATTGTCTGACACAAAAGTGCTAGAAACCCAACTAATTATTGAGTTTGTGAATTACATTTTCAGCTATAGCCTTTAAAGAATACCACTAAGACCGAATTGTTCCATATCAAACATCTGCTTCTTCCAAACATGTTACGTTCTTGTATTTGAAACACAAGGCCTTGTGTCATTATTGTAATTCCGATGTAATCAATTGTTTTGTGTGTTTACCAAGTGTTTGAGTCCAATGGAACAGGCAGGTTTGTTCCTTGTCAACCATTTTCATAAAGACCTCTAGAATTGTACATGATACGAACAACATTCGAATTAACTTGTGCATTATCTGCCATGAATCCTTTGAAATTGGGGTTTGCAAAACCGAATCTAAACATCACATGGTTCAAATTTTGTCCACATGACACACTAAGCTTCTATGGATTCATATTGCATGTCGCAAATTACAATGGTGAACACTTTGCAATACATAAGGTCGTAAACATGACAAGCCATGGTTCCTAAACATGCTTGACATGATTAAACATCAACCAACAATTTTGCAAATCACCACCAAGTTGCATGTTCTTCACCAAATCAACCCCACTTACTAGTCGATAGAGCGACATTTTAAAAAGAAACACCTTTTGCTTAGCCATTTGTCTAGGGAAACAACTATCTTGGATGTAGTCATAAGATTTTTCAACTTCAGTAGAAGTATGTTATCCATGGGGCTTCGAAGAACATTGTGTTTAAAGGATGCAATGAGGTTATGGATGTTGGGAGAACAAAAGGGCTGGAACTTGTCCATCACCTTGTCAAGTTTCTCACCTTGAAAATTTTCCACAAGTCCTTCACCATTCTCGTTGAACAAATCATGTGCCAAGAATGTTTTATTGGCATTCAAGGCAATTGCAGAGATTTTGGTGTGAAGGGTATGAGAAACCTGACCTTCTACCAAAACCTTGATTTCTTCCAAAGTTTCCCTACACATACCTTCTACAATAAGGTGCACATGTGTGCCAAGGTGAATCACAACTTTTGAAAGTGATTGAAGTTTGTGGATAACATAGTACATTCGACAGGGGCAATATTCACATAGAAAGGACTTACAACATAAAACGTGCTAACAATTATACAAATAAGAGGTCCTAGTGCAAATTAACAAGCTAGGGGAATTTGGGCAGAATCACTGGTCTAACATACTTCGTTTTGAACAACAAAGCAAAGGAAATGCTTGCATAATTCATTATCGCAATGCAAGTGCCCCAAGCACCTAGTGCTTCTAAATCCCAAACCAAAATTGTTCTTAATGTTGGAGGTTTTCACCTTGCACCAAACATGACCATCATACTTGTAATCCACACCTTGCATTTGTCCAAAATGGCCAATTGGAAGACGAATGGGCAACAATTCAAAGATGATGTCATCGTTGAAAGTGATGGCCAAAGAGGAAACATATTCAATTTTGATCTTGTTGTAGTGTAGTGACCTCAATTCATTTAATGAATGTGGTGCAATAAACATTACTTTCAAACAATATATTATGGTTTTGAAGCTCCAACCTAGATTATGATTCATATGTGAAAGCATGTCCTCCATAAGATACATATTTGAAATTGAAGTTGGAATGGAGCCAGAAACATTCACGTTAGAACTCATAGGCAAATAGACATTTTCATTAGGATAATTGTTAAGATGAATAAGGGTCGATGAAGGAAAATGCGCAGATGAAACCAACATTTCCTACTTCACAACAAAAGCTTCAAGAGCCACATTCGCCACAAATGCAATTGTCATTGGGGTGAGGATTGTGTCTTGAGAACATTGTATCAAGTTGTCACCAACAAGCCTACACCTCCCTACCTTGACATCCCAATGGACCCCATTAATATTTGAAATAGACTCTTGGTATATTGAATTTTTGACAATATTATTGTGATTGTAAACATCATCTCTAGAGACATGAATAGAACCACATTGAAAATTAAACATATATGACAAACATTTTTCCATGACTCTTGCATTCTTAGGATCATCAACTAAGATCGTAAGATCAACCTTGCCTTCACTACAAATCACAAACTATAGATTATCAAAGAGAAAAGTAGAAGAATACAAAATTAAAAAGATGACAATGGATTTTTTAAAACTACTCATCAACAATTTAGTTCACCACTATGAACGTTGAACATGTTGAAAAATGTCACGGGAAGAAGCAAGGAAAAGGGAAGAAGGTGAAAATTTTTAATTCTAGTGACGATTAATCGAAACTACTACATGTGGGAATTTTTGGAATCCTTCATAAGGTCATCCATAGACCATTCCAAAAAACAATTCCATAAATAATTGCCTCATTTTCAATCCTATCTACTACATTTCTTTCTTAATAAATAGTTCCCTCTCTTCATAACTTTTTAAAGGACTATTTTTTATATTTCTTGAAAACTACCTCCATTTTATTGTTATCTCATTTTGTTTCCCTATCCACCTACACATGTCTTTTCATTTACATGATATAAAGTCACTATTAGTGTGTAGTGTCATGCGAATAAAAAAAATACAGATATTGTCATAGCATAGGGTTTATCAATGAAGTGACCTTTGCATTGTGAATAGTTTCAACAAAACAAAAATTGAAAAAAAACATTATCAAAGAATGACAAATAATACCAACGGATAGGGTGGAATGAAGGAACTCATAAATGCACATTTAAATGATTAAGGTATGACATTGTTTAAGAACCAATAAGATGTCAGTGCGAACATTGCAAATTATAATTTTATAAATTAATGTGTTATGTAAATGTTTAAGTTTGTGCGGTCATTATGTGAACAACAAGGGCAAAACTTGATGTGTACATAGTAATTCCTTGATAGTAGGGACATACAATGCATAACAACCTATGTATTAAATGCCTAATGAAATTATGTTTTGCCTTACAAAATAATTCCTACACTTTCTAAAATTTGATTTACAACAACCATCGATAGGATCTTAAAACCTAACAATATCTGCCCTAGGGGAACATTTTGAAAGCTTGATTAAAAAACTTAATCCACCATCCAAATACACTTGTGATTTTTCTGTTAAATTATTATGTAATTGGGTAGCAGCCAAATGGGCCAAAACAAAACTTCCAAAAGAAACGTTCAAGGAATTTGCAACAATTATCCAAGGATAAACAATTATTATCATTATGAGGAATGTTATAACAATCCTTTTTTTACACACTTAGCCCACTCCATTCCATCAATTAAAATCAACAATGCTTGGTGGCAGTGAAAACCCCCAATAATTGGACTAATAGTTGATGTATTTTTGAGACTCATTATTTTGTAATTATTTTATGAAACAAAAAGGGGTACATTGAAGTTGCTCTAATAATAAATGAGAATGAGGGGTACATTTAGGATGATAAGGGCATGAAAAAAAATGGATACATTTTCAATTGATCTTCATGTAAAGTACAATTATTTTAAAAGTCTAATAGGAAATATGAGGTGACAGAGATTGAATAATGATCTACATCAAGGACTTTAAAGCATGACATTTAAATCAAAATTGACATTCTAAAAAAATAGAATGGGTTAAACGGTTAAAAAATGGTTTATGATGTAAAATATCACAATGCATTTGAAAAGAAAGGGGCAAGAAACTATGGGATGATGTATAATTATGTGGCTAGTATAGATGTGTAGATGCCCATGAAGGATTAAAAACAAATTTTGACACCAAATGTGAAAATATGAAAATTTTACAAAATGGATTCGTCATACAATTCCACTCCAATAAAAACATTAGTTGTAGTATTAATAGCGAAATAAAAAATGAAATAATAATGTATGGATAGAAGATGTTGTTAGAAATAAAATTTATTACAATGACACATACAAAAACAAAACAAGAATGATCATATCCCCATTGCATTTATTGCAAGTTTGACGAAATTTAATGAAAAACTAAAATATCCATTTAGATAGAAGATTGGAATTGTGAAGCTTGACATCTAGACATGTAATAGTAATTTCAAATTAACAATGGGTAAATTGGTATCAAAGTATAAATTAAATGACACTATGTTGAACTATTTGGCTATGATATCTACTTTGAGTCTACTAATGCCAGAAGAGGAAGACAAAACAATAAAACTCGTTCTTTAAAGAAGGCAAAAGTAATATTTTATGTGGACAGGATTGAAGCAACGCGAGAGGAGGAAAGAAATGGCAAGAACTAGGAAGAGGACCCTCAATCTCCCCCATCAAGAAGAAATAGACGAGGAGTTAAGGTCAATTCTTGTGTTCTTTAAGTTTCTTCTAAAACATTGAAGCTTTTAGGGCATTGTTTTACAAAAAACTTACAAGAGGTGAGATTTGTTCATTTGTAGGATGAGGTTTTTCCATCATAGACGACCACAAGCCAAGAGGTAAGATACTTTCCTATACTTGAATTCATTTGTTCTTCACCTTTTTTTTTTTGAGTTCAAAACTTGAATCCTTTCGGAAACACTCCAGATTTCTTTTCTTTTCAAGGTTTCTTTGGGTCTTCTCACAACGAGGCCGCATAAGAAGGTTTGTCACAAGGTCCTGAGAACTTGAGGACATTCTTGATTAAATTTTTGTTTTGCTTTGTGTAGTTTGATAGGTTCTTAAAGTGGCATTACACATCAAACACTCTTAGGAACACTCAACAACTTAAGAATGCTCAAAATAGGTAGAGTCTTTTTGCAAAGGCTTTATTTCCTATCGTGGGCTCTTGAATATGTCTAGGATAATAATTTGATTTTTTAAAAAATTGTTCTCATGGAGTGCATGCTTGGAGTAGGTCTGTAGCGAAGTAGAAGCACATCGAATGTTTTCTTGAGCACCCAAGAACATTGTTGAGCTTGTTGGTGCTAAAGAACACATTTTAAAGTAAGGGTTTCATATTTCCTAAGTTTCCTGATAGGTTATTCACACTTGGAGTTTCCAAGAATTTTGCAAAAAACTTGTGCACTCATGAAGAGCTCTTGATGGCACTCGAGAATTGACTAAACCTAGTAGTAGAAAGAATATTCTTGGAACGATTCTAGCTCCAACCGTGGTGCCTAAGAAGGTTTGCAAAAAGCTCAATGAAACATTGAATGTTCCATTGAGGATTGCATACCTTGTGGGAGGTATACCACAAGCTCTGACACTCGTCAAGTGTTCTCGAAAGCATTGTCGAGCTCAAGAGAACTTGAGATGTCTAAAGTGCATTTTTGTTTTTTTTTTATGTCCTTTCCTAGAACACCACTTTCGCCAAGTCTATAGCAAGATTGATGGCCCATCAATTTCTCTCTTGAGCACCTAATTGCATTCTTGAGCTTGACAATGCTCAACAGGGCATTCTTGAATAAGGGTCTTGTCTTTCATTAATTTTTTGATAGTCTATTCACACCAAAAGTTTCTGAAAGGTTTGTAGAAAGTTTCATCACTTGTGGAGCTCTTGAGGGCATTCGATACTTCAATTGACCTTGTAGTAGAAAGAATCTTCTTGGAACAATTCTTGCTAACAATGTGGCATGTGGAAAAGGTTTGTAGAAAGCTTAATGAAACATTCAATGTTCCATTAAACATTATAGACCTTGGGGGAAATATATAGAAAACACTAATTACTTGTTGAGTGTTCTTTAGAGCATTTGAGGGCTCAAGAGAGCTCAAGATATCCAAAATGCATTTAAAATATATATTTTGATGTCTTTTCTTATAACATCATTTGTGGCAAGTTTAGAGTAGAATTGATGGCACATTGAGTGTTTGCCTAAGCACTCCAGGACATTCTTGAGCTCGAAGGTGCTCAAAAAATTAAACATTTTTTCCTTTGTTGTGGAACATTCTTCACCAAGGGTTTCGTCTTTCTTATGTTTCTTGATAGGTTATTCCCATCAAGAGTTTCAGGGAGGTTTGTAGAAAGCTTGTTCAATCGGCGAGAGCTCTAGATGGCACTCGAGAGCTCAACATACATGGAAGTATAAAGAATATTTTTGGAAGGGTTGTTGTTTAGAATGTAACCCCTGGAGAAGGTTTGCAAAAAGTTCAATGGAATGTTGAATGTTCCATTGAGCACTATAGACCTTGGGGGAAATATATATAAAATTCTAACAAAAAAAATTCGAGGGCCCAAGAGATCTTGAGATATCTAAAGTGCATTTTAGATATATTTTTTGATGTCATTTCCTAGAATGTCATTTGTTGCAAGTCTACAACAAGATTGAAGGCACATTAATTACTTTCCTTAGCACCTAAGAGCATTTTTGATCTCATTGGTGCTCTAGGGAGCTCCTATTAATTACCACGAACGTGTTTGAAATATCTCATTTCATTTTTGTTATGTAGGGTGTGGAGGCCATTGTAGGCGAAAACTTCCAAATAAAGTTGAAATGCAATATTGTTATTATGGTGTATTCTTTGAGAGGCTAGATCGTTTTCTACACATTATTGATATGAAGAAATTCATTACTAGTTGAAGGAGAAATGTGAAAAAAATCAAAAATAGGTTAAAGGATCTAAAACATGGTCCTTTGTGAATCCTATTTAATTTAAAATTTGTGGAATTGAATTTTTATCACAGATAGCTCTTCGAAGTAAAAATGTTGAATTGGGCTACAGTTCCACTCAAGCTCAAAATGAGTTTTGTATCATCAATTTTTTTGTGTGAACTCAAAGTATGTAATTTTAAGTTTGAGACAAATGAAAGGTGGGATTTATGTTTTCCAAAAGTTTTTTGGAGGAGAGGATTTTGATTCCATTATAAGGGGTCCTGCAATTTTAGGAGGTAAGTCTCTATCATTGGGTGACTTATCTTTTGATTTGCAATCTTGAATTCTATGTATATAATGTCTTGCATTACATGAACTCCAATTTGATTCACAAATGGACCCAAACTTGGCTTTAAGAGGAATTTCAGTAATAGCTTAGATGTAGGTAACCCTACATAAACCTTTTTATGAGTCCTAGTATTTGCACACAAAGGGGGGAAAGTTTCATATATGCATTAATAGTTAAACCCCAAATGTGTGTATGCTTATATTTCTTTTTGGTCCTCTTGATTAATGGATATATACACAATGTATTCCATCCTTAGCCTTTGCTTGATCTATCAATTCATCTACACTTTATAACATTCTCAAGTTGATATACTTCAAGCTTCATACATGGAGCCATATTCAAGTTCAAGGGGGTTGTCTTCAACAGACCAGAGTTAAGTGGGTCCTTCGCTCTAAAAGTCCATTGTGACCAATAGTCGATATTTACTATAAGTTTAGAGCAAGTGCTATCAGGGTTAAGTGCTTTAGGTTAGGGGTAAAATGTTCAGTGTAGGTGCGATTAAGTTTAAATGCTTTAAGTTAAAGGTAAAGTGTTCAACATAGGTGCGATTAGGGTGAAGTGCTTTAGGTTAAAGGTAAAGTGTGAAGGGTCTAACAAACTCTTCAAGTGAATGAAGCAACCAATCTTTAACCCTACCATGTTCATTGATGGATTTTTATCTAGTCATCCTAGTACCATTGCCTTATTGTCGTTATCGACTATAAAACTCTTCCTTGCAATACTTGAAATTATTCAAAAGGATTATAGAGATCCCACAAGCCCTCGGATCATTTTGAGGTTATAACATTTACCATTAACACATATTGTTGGCAACGAGAACATGGCCAAATCTGCGTGGGTTTTTTCAATGCCCTTATGGTTGATAATGACTATAAGAGCTATTGAGTTCGAATAAAGGTCTTTGAGATTTTGAGAATGGCATTAAGGGTTACCTCTGAGCCATTATGTAGTTTCGGCATTTAGAGGGTTGCGCCCATTTTGTTTTTTGCATTTATTAACATCCCTCTTATTGTTTTTGATGTTAACATTTGTGTTTGTTAATTATTAATGTTCCATTATTTGATCAATTACTATTTTATTCTTTGGTCATAATAGAGATTTTCTTTCTGATCTTTAATTATTATGAGACATTTCAAAATGTGGGGTTTAATGTTAGTTCTTCTCTTTGAGTTTGGAAGTCATTATCATAGATTTCTATATCTTTAACTTTAAACACATTTACTTTCTTCTCATTTTGATGACTACCAATTACAAATGCATATATAAAACATTTGATTAATTCAATGGCATAACAACTACATGTGTATTAATTACTACAAAAGCAATTTTTGCTTCACAATTAATGTTTTAATGTGATTGTTTGTTTCATAAGTCAATGTCAACCCTCATTTAAAAAATAATAATTAATATTTTATTTTTAGTTCACATAATTTGAATATATTTTGTTTATTAAGTCTTTTCAACCACAATCTAATGGAAACAATCAGATTTTGGTTACTCAATCATTTGTCAAAATGTCCTTTTTAAAATTGTCATACATGTCTCATGGTTTTGGGGCCATCCTTATCATGTAGTGATTCATTGGCTATTTGAAGGCTTTCCTTAGTTCATGTGGCACCCAAGTTAATCGTCCTAAAGTTATAAACAATCATCTTTGGGGTTTCATGAACTCTGTTGAGAGCAAGTTGTCAAGTGTTACCAAATCCTTTGTGGACAAATCACTCATGATGTTGGTAAAAAAAAAGGTTGTAGAATTGGCTTCTTCAAACTTGTGCGTTCTTTGAAAAAATCCATGGCATGTGTAAACATTGCCAAATTGTAATCTTCCATATTTTCCTTAAAAATGTGTGTAGTCTGTTTCATCAATGCAATACTTTCTTTGTCTATCTTTGCATTAACCCATTGCCATGCTGACCATTCAATGATTTTGTCATTTCACAAATTCTATCTAGTATGCTTGACATTAATGTGTATTCAATCATTGATTCCAAATGTTAAGTGTGACATTTGGTGTTAATTTTATTCTTTCCATTATAGAATAAAGGATGTAGCTAAATAGTAAGGGTGGAGTAAATACAAATTAAAATATAAATTGGGGAAATTAGTAATAGATGGGGGAATATGCAATTGGATTGTATAAGTTGCATGAATGGTGCTAGATGCAAGAGGTTGATAATGTGAATGAAAATAACAAATAACTGAAAAAGGGTATAAATAATGTAAAGTTTTAATGGCTAGTTGGTTTTTTTTCAATCCTTAATGGGCACATTCCTCTTTGTTGTGAATGGGTACTATATGGATCCACACATACCTCCTAGTGGGTCAATAGGCTTGTAGTAGTGTATTGTCTCAATTTCTAATGGGCACTTCTCTCTTGTTGGTGAATGGGTAGTGTATAAATTGGCACATACCTATTGGTGGGTCAACAAATTTATATGCCACTGAATTGGATTTAGTTTAAAATTCTAAATGGTTTAAATGTTATAAAAATTCATATTAAAAAAATATGTAGTATAACTTGAAGTGTTTCCTAGTGTTTCATGTGTTGTATTTTTCAAGATAGAACCAACATGAAATTATTTCACCCTATATGAATGAAATAGTGGCTCATCCATGATTTCTCATAGGTTTGGCATCCATTTTAAAAAACATTCATCCATTTTATTTATCATCTATTTTTTCATCCAAAAAATCATTCATTGTGGCAAAATATTTGTCTATATCACAAAATATTCCAACCCATGTGTCAAAAAAGATTCCATCGATGTCAACAAAATATTCTTGAAAAGATTCACTTGGGCTCACTTGTTGGCACCCACGTGCTCATCGTTCACACTCACATGCTCACAAGATAATATTCCTGATTAATTATACCACCCATGTGAACTTTCCACCTTGTTTCCATCACCACAAATTTAAGATATTTTTACCTCCATTGAAATGGACACATAATATTTATGTAAATTTAATACATTTGTTTGGTTATTAGATCCAATGGAACTTGCATTAGAACACATCAATGCATAAAAAACCCAACCACTTGTCAAGTACCACCTAAGAAAACACAAGATTTCAAGTAATCAATAAATTCATGGGACCACCCACCTTAGCTTCCTTAATCCCCTATCTCCATCACTTGACATCTTTGACAATATGTCCTTGTAATGTGCATCATGGCTTGTGGTGTTCTAATTGCTCCAAGCTATTTCCCCCAAAGTTGTGCTCAACAATAAAAAATGTGAAAATGAAAATCCAAAATGTACAAGTAGTCCCAATAAAAAAAATTAATGCAAAATTCTTGTTAGCACATCTTTAAGACAATTAAGATGAAGGTTCATTAGAATTGCAACCATCATCCTCTTTTGCAACCTTTCCATTACATAACAATACAATTTCAACTTTCAAATATTAACATAATTATTAAATCTTATATATAAAAGAACTTCTGAAAACTTATCACCATTTAATGTTAAATCCATTTTGGGATGCTAGCCAATGGAACAACATATTTTTTTTGTAAAATATATCATTGATTGTAATTAGGGGAGTTTTTTTTTTCCAACTTTGTGATATCAAATTTCTGGGGTACTTTTCCAAAAATTAGCAAAATAAGTCGATTTTACACTAGGAAAAGGAAAATTTGCAAAATTTTCCTTAATTTTTTGGTTAAAAAACACAAATTTTGTCATGAAAAGATTATTGCAGAATAAACTCCAAACCACTTGTGAAGATCTAATCCATTATCTATTACAGGTTGCCTAGATTCATGTATCATTTTGTTTTATTTCAATAGGCCTATTCAAGGTTTTGACATTTTAATTAATTCATGGTGTTAACTTCATCTTGTTTTAATCAATTTCAATAGATTACAAATTTCAGTGATCTTTTTCGCAACAACAAGAACCCAAAAATGGAAACTTTTGTTCTTTTTAGTGTAAATTCAACTAATTTTACTCAGTTTTTGGAGAAAATTGCCAAGTTTTTGATATCAAAAAATTGAACAAAAAAAAAAACCCTAACTACAATATTAATCAATTGCTATTTTATTTTAATGATGAAATTATACTAGTTTGCTAGTGGTGTGAAATATCAATTCAAAATTTGAAACAATCATGGCAATGAGCATAAATCAAGCACCCATACTTGTCTTTGTAAAAGAAAGAAAGAAAAAAACACCTTTTATTTAGAAAATGAGATCACTTTTCAATACTTTTACATAATAAGAATAAACAATTGAAAATAGAAGTAGTCAACTGAGGATATTAGTTAAGGCATGTCACTTTTATTTGAATTTCTTAGGTTATCTAAAATATACATTGAAAAATAAACAAGTAGGAAATAATGAAACCTAAAGGTGAAACTTGGTACAAAAGGGCAAGCCACACGACTTCTTGGGTAGGGTAGAGGAGTAATGGAGCTTGTTCACCAATGGAAGCAAAGTAAGATTTTTGGTTTTCAATCTTCACCATCAATTTGTGCCATGGTCTTGGTGAAAATGAAGATTGTCATGTATGTGAGCATAGTTTTCTATTTTCATTACATCATCTCTTTTGCCTCCTTTGTTGTGGAGTTTGGGAGATGATGAAGACAAAGGAGGAGGGAAGGCAAATCACACTTGTTAGAACATGGTGATAGCCAAAACTCACTAAGGATTTAAATAATTAGCAATTTGTTTATGGGTGTTGCAAATATGAAGATACATGTAATTGGGTTGGTGATAGATTTTGCCATTTCTAGCTCCATTAGAAATGGTTTTCTTTCCTAGCCATTGGCATCATAACATTCTAGCTCCATGACATTTTGTTTTCACACTCCTTGATGTTGATGTTCCTCTTCTCCTTCCCTTGCTCACATCGTCACACATCTTGAAATTCAAAATGGATGGAGGAAGGGGGAATTAGGGACCAAATCCATACCCTAGTACCTTGGCCAAATCAACACTAATTATATTATTTTCAAAAATGTTGAAATTTTTCAAAAATGATTTCTTCCAAATAAAAAACAATTGTGAAGGATAATAGAGAATATTTAGGAATATTCTATTTGTTGAAATGAAAAATTTCAAAATTAATTAATTATTCGACAGACATGTGTTGAAATGGGCAAGGTACTATGGTAGTTAGGGTAGCACCTTCTTCATTGTTATAACTACTAAGTTCATTGATATAATAACCGAAGTGCCAAAGATAACAACATGGTTTGATGCTTCTTTGACCCACAATTGTGCAAACAATGCACACCCTGATAAAGGTTTTTGTGAAAGGCAGGATGGCGATTCTATTGGAGGACATATGGCCATTGGGTATGGAAGTTCAGTTCACAATTGATGTCAACAAGGGGGTAACCTTATGTTTTGTCTACAACCTTTTGACATTACACATATATTTGATAGCCAATGCAATCTCCATGCCTAGGCAAGACTCCTTTTTAAACATTGTCTCATAGTTAAAAATTGCTACCAAACTAGAATCAAAGTCCAAAATGTGGTGAAAAGTTTTCAATTTGTTTTCCAAAAGTTTGCAAAGTTTTAAAAATAAAATAAAATAAAATTTAATTAAAAAATTAATTTTTAAAGGAGAAAACAGGAAAATTGCTACATGATATTCCCTTTTTATTTACATTTTGGTGAAAAAATTTCATTAAAAAAATCTCTAGGTACAATCATTGAAGTTTTTTTATTTTTTATTTTTTTTCCCCAGCGAATTTCGTGATGTTGCCACATTGGTGATCATCCATAAGGAGGTTTAGCCACATTTGGCTATAAAACAACTATGAAATTGGTTAAAATCCTTTTATATCTTGGCTACTTGATTGAACAATGTGTTGAGACATGGCTTTTTTAAAGATTAAAAAAGAAAATTGGCCTTTTTTTGGAAAAAAGGAACATTTGACAGAAATAATTTTTTTGAAAAAACATTTACCACAAAAAAAAAAGAAGCATTAAAGGGATTGCTTTAATTTTCAAGGAATTAAAAAAAATGGTGTCCAGATTATTGTGTAGGAAGAAAGATTAAAGAAAGAGTAAGAAATGAAGGAGGAAAAAAAAATCGATTTTTTTTTATTGTTTAAAAATTACAGTAAACAATTTTCTTAAAAAAGGCAGCAGTCACAAAATTGGGAAAAAGAAAACGCAGTCTGGGGCAGCGTTTTTTTTTTGTGGCGATCAAAGAATAATATTCTGTAAAACATTCCCTTTTTTCGAAAAAAATCGCCAAAATTGGGGAAAAACATTCTAAAAATCACCACGTTTCTACACATTTTTCAAGCAAGTAGCCAGGATATAAAAGGATTTTAATAAATTTTACTTAAATAGTTGGTCTATAGCCAAATGTGGCTAATCTCCTATTGTAGTTGATCGCCAGTGCAGCAATATCACAAAATTGGGGGAAAAAAAAAACACTGGGCTGGGGAGCGGATAAGGTTCTCACACCACACGCTCTTAGAGTTCCCCGTTCTCAATCCCAAATGTGCGGACATGAGAACACGATATTCATCCAATCCTAACCGACATTATGGATTCTCAATGCTAGAATTTTCTTTTCATCCAGGATCATGGTTTTCTGCTCATCCATCTGGGCGTTCGTCCTTCACCGTTTTCGCTGCCTTCTTCCGTCTTCCGGAAGACAAGCTTTTGCAAAGCGAGTGTGTACACTCGGCGACAAAAGAAAATCGGGAGCAATTGTTCGGAGCGCCATAAAATCCCCTGAGCTTGCCAGTGAAGTTCTGGAGTTTGTATAGATTTGAAGGCACATTTTTCCAGCGGTTTTTCAGAAATTAAAAAAATAATTTGGCTTTTGATTTTGTAGCTTTTGGTGCGGTGCGTGTAACATCATCGTCGCGAAGTGTAAGTATTACTGTGTAAGCATTGTGTGCGGTCGGTCATTCGTGAATATTTTGGCTGCAAGTTTGTTGGAGTGTTTGAGCAGATCAAGAACAGCGAATTTTTTTGAAGAGAACAAACAAAGAGAGAGAGAAAAAAAAAATCTTCTCTGGAACGTTTCATGTAGAGCAGCTGCCGGGCTATGGCAGCCAGCGTGGTGCAAGGAGTATTATTGCAGGCACCTCTGTTGCTGCCGGGAGCACAGGCTTCGATATC
Source organism: Sphagnum contortum (assembly GCA_963920785.1). Classification (NCBI taxonomy): domain Eukaryota; kingdom Viridiplantae; phylum Streptophyta; class Sphagnopsida; order Sphagnales; family Sphagnaceae; genus Sphagnum; species Sphagnum contortum. The sequence goes on along the minus strand of OY987290.1, from coordinate 9,463,728 downwards.
TCAACCATCGTGTTGCAGAGGAGCTACTGATAATGCTCATTTTTATGGAAGTATGTCAGTTAGGTTATCATTGAGCCCATCAAGTTCTGTATCCTCGGAGGTTTCTTGCAGCGGTGAAGACAGGGTGCTGCTTTCCATAAGGACCGGCAGCAGATGTAGGTCGAGAGAGGTCAGTAGCACTCTTGACATTACTCCTTTTCCATTTGTTCTGAACTCCTTTCGGTGCTTGTTTTTCTACGGAAGCTCTGTGCAATCTGGGAAAGCAAGCTCAGAATTGCCAAGAAAATAAAAGCTTCTCCTGTCTGGACAGAGTTGTCTAGGGTATTGTCATTCCTTCAATGGACATTGTGGAGTTTTTTCATAAGCTTCTATGCAGAATCTCCTCCTTTGAGACTCTAGAGCAACACTTTAGAGGAAATGTTGATGATGGTGGCAGATAGTGTGCATGGCCCATCCAAGGAGGGTGAAGATGGTGCAACAGCAAATACAGAGAGAGTTGGCTGACATGCTACTCCATGACAAAGTTCTCCAAGCAGCTGTGCTTCCTGAAGCTGCACTGGGAGCTGATATGTATCTCTCCTCAATGGCAACCATCAGTGATGTTGAAATCTCCAAAGACTTACAGGTCCTTTCTTCCCACACCTTTGGTGTTCTAGTACCTTTGGTCACTGCTGAGTCTGAAATTGGCAATCACTCTTTCTGCTACATTTCCAAGTGTAGGAAACCCAATCCATTACTGTGCATGTGTGCATTTGGAGCAGTCACATTTCTATGGCAGTCCTTGTTCAATAATAGGCTTAAGGTTGCTGCTACCTGCAGGTTGCAAAAGTCTTTATATCCGTGTATGGTGATGAGAGAGAACAGGACATAGCACTAGAAGGGCTAAAGGCAAAGGCCAAGTATGTGCGCATGGGGTTGGGCAAGCGAATGAGCTTGCGCATGACCCCAGAGGTGCGATTCATAAAGGATGAATCATTGGAGAGAGGAAGCAGGGTACGGCTCTCTCTTTCTCTCTCTCTCTGTGTATGTTCAATTAGGCATCAGTTTTTGAAGCATAATGCTGCAGCTTGCCACTTATTTAGGTTTTGTCTAGATATGTTTTGCTTGTGCAGAAATGCGAGGGCATTTCTGGTTGAGTGTCATGCCCACAGTAGGATGAATTGTTTACAAAAGTAAAATGTGGGATATGAGGGCATGTCTGGGGTCTCATCTGTCTTCAATGTATGTACACATCATGGACAGATTCCATTGCTTTCACCTGACTGTTTCGTGGACTATGAGCATACAGGTGCTTGAACTTCTTGACAAGGTGAAAAAGGAGCGAGAACGTAAGGAGAGGGGGGAAATTCAACCAAATGAGTCAACTACTTCCTTCACAGATGATGTAGGGGCAGAGGATGACTTTGAAGATGAGGAGGAAGATGAAGTGGTGAGGGCACAAGTGAAGAGAAAGTCAAAAGTAAAGTTTTCAGCGTCAACTACTTCCAGAAAGTTGGTTGAAGAGGAGGATGACATCAACTGGGACAATGATGAATTTAAGGATCTTAACTTCGGGGAGGATGAAAACATCATCTTTATCAAGTGAAATGCCAGACTTGTTGTATCCTGTCCAAACCATTGATGATTCTCGACCAAGTCACAGGCTCTAAGTTGAACTTCAACATGTGTTAAGCTTTTGATTCTTGTAACTTGATGGATTCCTTGTCTCCCTCACTCATGTCTTCCTCAAAGCCATGTGAGTGGTGGGATTGGGCTTTCAGGACATCTAATAAATCTCACCCATTGCTGATCCACCAGTCAGAAGGTGACAATTCTGTTTTGAGTGCCCATTCCCATTCAACTTGATGTTTCCTCTGAAGTTCCCTGACTAACTTCCACATCCGATGCTCTTTGCAGTCTCCTAATTTGGTGAAGTGTTCAATACTAAAATCATTACTGAGGATCAACAAAATGACATGCTACTACAGGTACTCTTATCATCTCCAAACTGCACACCTTTCAATTCAATGTTTTGTCCGGTTAAAACAATCTCAAAAACCCCCATCTTATTTCCCATGAATACATATCAGTATTATGATTATGCCTCCCAGTACAACATTGCAATGTCTGTTTATCCCATCTGGATTTTGTTTGCTAGAAAACAATTTTATAGTGTTAGTTGATCCTTTTTCTTGCATGAGAAAAAGCAGACCACTGTTCTTCCAAGTTGTCAAGAAAATATCCCCTCGGAATGAAAATTCCATGCAGAAAACAATACTTTTCTGATTTCTGTTTTAGATATTGATCAATTCAGATCTACTCAGTCCATGTCAAGTTGGAAGGTTTTCACCAAATTCAAATTGACCTTGGAAGCATTTTCTTTTATCCATGCTCCTACACCCCTTTGCCATCAATATCCTCTAACACAAACCAAAGTCCTCCCAAGGTCAATGATGCAAACTTCAAATATTTATTGATCATGACTAAAACTATTGTATTTATTGGGAATGGTTTGTAAAATTTCATCCCACAATGAGTTTGATTGATCTTGTGTGGAGTGGAAAAGACACATAACACTAAATTTTGCTTACTATCCTCTTATGACATGCGATCAATCGCCTTTCTAAACTTCATTTTGTCATTGGGAGAAATTTTAATTACCTGGGATTGTTGTCACAAACTCCATAGTGGACACAGGCAAAGTGATGAGAGGTGTATAGGGCATAACTTATTTTTGTTTTTGACTATGTAGTATATAGCTCAGAGGAGGCAAATGGAACAAGATTTTTCTTTCAAAAACTTTCAACTTGTTTTCTAAATTGAACACAGTCAGATTAGGATTTCAGTTTTTTCTAAATTTGATTTCAATTTTGAAGTGATCTAGCAACAGTATTGTAGATAATAGATACTTGTGTGGGCATGTACATAAAGTTTGTGTTGGTTTGCTACTTGTGTCTGAGGTTTTCCGGTGCTTGTGAATTTCCTTGTGATGGTAGTCCATGCAATTGTTGTTCTATGCATCTCTTGGCAATTTAATCTTGTCTTGCACCCCTTTTACAGGAGGCTGGATGATTTGTACTGATTCTGTTGTTCTTGTTGTTTCCATGTTCATGGCATCTAGTGAAGGATAAAATATTTTCTGACTCATAAAATAGTGAGTGAAGTGTAAAGTTGCACTGATTGAACTTTAATGACAAATAACAATTGTGTGAGAAGAAGACAAGTTTAGCCTATGTGAGAAGTAAAATGTGTCTAAAACATGCATTAGCACAAAGTTGAACCATGTCTGACAAATAAAACGCGTGGGGAATTGGAGAATATCACAGGGTTCAACTGGTGTTCTATTGATAAACAATTGCTTTTTTCTCAGCTGTGGTGTTCCATCCAGCAAATCCGAAGCTAGGGAAAGAAACATGCATGCTACTTGTTGACAGGGGGATTACTAGGCACTTGTAGCCATCAAACCTGCAGTTTTCTGGTTGGATCATGTTTTTGTTTATAGACTTCTGTCACTTGGGCCCCTTGGAGGGATTTGGAAATCCATTTCATCAATGCAGCCACCTCACACATGGTCCACATTTAAAACCTGGTCCAAGGCTTTCCCACAAGTCCAAGGTGGTGTACCTTGAGTCTAGCTTAAGAAAGCATCTAGGTATTTAATCCAGGGATACCAGGATCCCTCTGACTCAGTTCCATTCACATGCAGGACGTCCTAGTTTTCCTGTAAGGACCTGTCAGACTTTTTGCAGTGCATTAGGAGGGTGCTTTGCATCCGTAAGATTCTCTCCTGGCAGAGATCATCTTGTGTTTCTTCTTGGTGCGTCACACATACAATCAACCGCTGAGTAAGGCCCTTGAAGGGGTGCAGTACCAGAATTCAGGGCTGCCCTTGGTGGCAGGTGCCTTATTCTGGTAACACCCTTTCTGTGGGCCTTACCTACCACATAAGGTACTTGGAAGTTGGGATCATTCTGAATCTCAAGTGTGAAAAAACACCCACTCTGCAATGAAATCTAATGTCATAGGTTTTCCGGTCAATAAGGCAGCCAGAAAACAATTCTCAACTGTCACTACAACAGTTTGGAAATGGACAGTCAGAAGTAAGCTCAGTGTTGAATTTATATAACAACAAAAAGAAACTCTGTGTTCGATTTATGTAACAACAAAAGATCATTTGTTTATAAGCATTAGGCACAGTCTTAAAAATTCAGTAGGGGAGGACTTTGAAAAAAATAACCTCATGTAAGGAATAAAAATGTTGGTCCCCAAAGGGGACTCTTCAAATACAATTAATTGTTATGGTTACCAATAAGCAGAGACATGTAAACATGGTTACAAAAATTGGTTCAACATAAATACGCCAATTAGCATCAGGTTGGGCTTTGTGGTATATGGACCCAACAGGTCATTGTGGTGTAGGTACCACAAGCTGAAAACCCATTTCAGTGATGACTAATTCAGCTTGATTTTTGACTTTTAAAATTTCCTCACAAGGGCTAGTGTTCCTGCAGACATTTCAAAGATGACACATTTCAACCCTGAAATCCTTGAGCTTTTGCCCTTGTGAATAGAGGTTGATGCTTTCAATCTCTTCACCCCTTAGATCCTCTTCCCCCTGTTTTTCCATAGAGCATGATATACACCCGTTGGGTGCGTGCAACAAGCACCAAATTCAGCACAATACCAATTATACAGACTCCGGTCATGATGAACAAAGTTTCCCTAAAGCAGATAGCTCCTTTACACAGCAAGACTTCATCAGATTCAATGGCCAACTGGTCACTGGCAATGAAGCTGGTTGCCAGGGTCTTAAGCCCCCTCTGCTTCTGTGCTTCACGATCATATAGTGTTCCAGCAATCAGGCCTGAGAATATAAGTGATCCTGCAGGGTTGGAAACGCAGAGGACATTGTACAGGATACCAAAATTCTTGAGCCCAAAAAGCTCCGATGCAGTTGCTGGAATAACAGACCAGTGTGACCCATAACCAAAACCCACCAGTAGTGAGCCTATGTACAGGGAGCCTGGGCATCCAATGGCAAGCAAAACATGCCCAAGTGCCATTCCTGCTTGTGCTACAGCCATAAGAATTGGCCGTGGCATTATGTAGTCCCTGCCACAACCAAGAATTCCATGAAGAGCAGCAGCATAAACAGCATTGGTTGGAAATGAACAGATAGCACACTTCGAAGTGGGTCCTGGATGCATCATTGTGCACTGCAAATAGGCATGAGCAGGATCATCAGAATCTGATTGCCACAAGGAAGATAAATAAATACCTGGCAATGATCTCTGAGACATATCCACCCCCGAGGCGGCCAAGAAAGTTCCAGATGCTTATCATGGACACAAAGATATGAGCATTGGCATATCCAAGGGACTGACTGATCTGACCCAGATTGTCGATAACCATCAGACCAGATCCTGCCCCACACAAAAGACCAAAGAACAACAACCAAAAATCTGCCTTGACAGCAGCTTGCTTCATTGTGAAATCCTCGCCTCGTCTTGGTCCTTTTCTCCGCTTGACCTTGACAGCACCTTCAGCTACTGCACGGAACAACCGAGAAGTGGCAAGCTCCATCCGCTGCTGCCTCACATTCTCTGGCCATGTTTCTTTCTCATCTTCCAACTCGCTGAACAGAACCTCATCTTTGTGTATTGGACTGTGAACTTTCCTAACATCAGCAGCAGTCAAATGACTTCTGTTCTCTACAGACACAATTTGTTTGCTGCTGCTATTATTGATGCTACTGCAATGATCTGGAACAACAACCCCTTCATTGACTTGACCTTTGGCAATTGAGTGCATTCTGTCATGCCCAAGTAATGGAGCTTGCAATGGTGACTCCAAATCTTTTTCAGATGTTGTTGCTGTTGGCTCAGGAATGAGAATGTCATGAACAGAAACAGAAAAGGACTTCCAAAAGCCTGCTGCCGGCCACAATGGTATCACCAAAGGTAGACAAAGAAGGAACAGCAAACCACAAGAAAATGCAACATTGACAGAGCCACTAACATGTGTCATATCTTGGATGATGATTGTGGCCATGAGATAAGCTGCCAATGCTAAGCAAACTCCATACACAAACCGAAAGTTTTGTGACCGCGTTGCTGCAGCATTCTTCAATCCATCGTCAAATGCTGGCACATGTCGTAGAACAAACATAACCATTAGGGCCACCGATGTGGGAAAGACTGCAACCATGAAGATAACAGAAGCTTGGTCAGGAGCAAATGTTGCCGCGAATATCTGTGTAAAGATGGCCCCTGATAGTCCAGCAAAGCCTTTCAGTATGCCCACAACTGGACCTCTGTTCTCAGAGAAGTTGCGGACACAAGTTACCAGAGCTGCTGTGTTGAAGTATGACTCTCCATTGGTCCCCACACATATCAGCACACATACCTGCAACGGCAGCAACATCCACAACACAAGAACTGGGTACTCTTCTGAACGAGCTCACACACACACACACCCAACAACAAAAAAGTTGAACTGGAATTCATTGAGTTTCTTATTGAGAGCTTTCTCAAGGGACTTGACAATGGACAAAAAAAGCTTTACCAGTGCAAAGGGCAGAGTGGGTGTGCGACCGGTAACAACGAGCCAGATCCAACCATAGCCCACGAAATTCTGCAACGCGCCCAGAAATAGAAGAGCCCACGTCGGTAGCACATCACAAAGCAAGCCAGCCAGCAAGCCAACGCTATCACCAATATCCTTGGCCACCCCGAGCCTGTTGATTTGTTTCTGGTTGTAGCCCAGCGAAGTTTTCAGCACTGGCGAAATGGCTCCAAACATGTATCCTATCCCAGCACAAGCTTGTAACCAAATAGCGGCTACCAACACAAACCATCTGTTGTTCCATATCATGTTCTTGTTCTTGTTCTCTCCTCCTCCTTCCCCCTCGTTCATCATCTCCTTCATTTCGCTTCTACCTCAAGTCTCCCTACTCTTCTTCCTGATTGCTTTCCTCTTCACGTGTCCCTCTAATAACTATACAACTTCACCATTTTCCAAGGAACTGTCTGTCTCTCAGCTTGTAACTTCAGCTGAAAATCTTTTTTTTTTTCCCTGTTTTTTTTGTTATGTGAGGGGTTCTTCTTCTAATGCTGAGTATGCTGCTGACAGGGCGTGCATTCTCTTCAATCCATATACTCAGATAAGAAGTATAGAAGCAGAAGACGGGCTCCTATAGAGCTGTGAAGGATTTGGGTGTATGTGATTGGGTAATGGGAGCGTGCAGCCGGCAGAGTAGCGATCTAGGGGAGAAGAAAAACAGGGACGATTTTATGTGGCATCTAAAACGTAGCGTTGAAAAGGGATTTCTGGCTTGTACGATTCTCTGGAAGTTGAGCTTGTCCATAGGCAGCGTACCCTGCCTGCAGCTCTCCCTTTTTTGTCGTCCTCTCGTCACGGGCTCCACCACCAGCCCTCCACGGACTGGTTGCTCGTCCTGTTGCAAGTAGGCGATGGCAGACCAGTGCAAAGTGACAAACTCACCTTCCCGCAACAACGGCGGCATTTCAGCAGCTTTGCGTCAATGGGCGTGTCCCCATGAGCGGTCAAAAACCAGGATTGTCCTGTTATTTCTTTTTAATATCCTCCGGGTAGATCAGTTTGGGGAATACTTTTCAGCCGCCCACACAGGTTGTTAATATTTCAAAAAATTGGTTCCCAATTAGGTTATCTAAAAAGTTGGGTACCAACTTTTCGGTTATGGATAAAAGGGTGGGTTATCATATAGCTGATTGGTAATTGCATGTTATCCTGCTGGTTAATGAGCTGATTATAAGGTTTTAGAAATTGAAATTAAAGTTATAATTTTAAATTATTTTTTCAGTTTTTTATATTAGTGTTTAAAGATTCATAACTTACTTGGATGATAATTGAGTCATCTAGCTAAGTTATTAAAGTTTTGAAAAATTCAATACCAAGCGGTTATCAATTTAACCACTTACTAAAAATCAAGAACTCCATAACTCCATAACCAGCCAACACTGGTGAAAACCATCCTCAAAACCTGACATAGGGGACTAATGAGCATTCATCCATTCATCTATCCATTCATAACCAATTCATTCATTCAAGCACTCACTCATTCCACATGTAGATGACATCTTATGAAGATTCTTTAGAGCCTTCCATTAAAGTCCATGGTACCAAAAAACCCTTTTGAACTCATCTTTTCCATATCCAGAATGATGATATTGATGGAATTCCATCAATTATGGAATTTATGGGGAAAATTTTTAATCAAATATGGATTTCTGAACAATAATGACTGATTTTGTCCATATGAATGTTTCCAATATCACATGAATGAAAACCTTGTACTTGCCTTTTATAAGTGTTCTACAGACAATGATCGATGGATGTCATCCATGATAACAAATTTAGCCACATTTGAGATTACCCCCCTTCCCCCCCCCCCCTTCCTTAAGCCACACTTTGTCATCCCCATTTGAAAGAATTCATATTTCAAAGGTTGGACGAGATTCAAGAGTTATTAACAAGTCATACACGACCGCACGTTATCTAACATCCTTTTTGACGCATCATAGAACCTTCATCAAGCTTGGATGAAATTCATGAATCCAAGGGTTTAGGCAATAGAACTTGGAAAATACCAATATTGCTTGGTCGTCCTTACATCTCATTTTTTGTTTATAATTTTCTCCTTCACACTTGATACTTGATGAAGCTATCCCTGTGCAAGGCAAGCTATGGACCAAAAAAATCAGGGGCAATCTGGTTTCTTGGGGCAGAAGTTTTGTCAGCTGGAAAAAAAACTTTCAGTAATAAGATAAGATAGCCTCAGAATTTTTTTAATTTGAGGGGAGCTTTAAGCTCATTGGGGGATTCCACAGGGCCAAGTGGACTTGGCAATTTGGCAAAAATAGCCAAAGAGCAAAATAGCAAGGTGGAGATGGTGATTTGGGAATGTGGGACATGGTAATGTGAATTTGACAAAATAGCTAAATAGCCAAATAGCACCATGGACCTACTGATTTTGGCAAAGTTGACATGAGAAACACAACAATTGAAGTTAGCAAAACAGTTGAGCAAATGATACTCCACAACTATACTTAAGATCACTAGAAGGGGGGTTGATTTCTGGTGTAAAAGTGTGTAAGTGTAATAATAAAACAAGTGTAATTGTAAAACAAATACACTTATATGGTTTTACACAGCCATGTAAAAAAAAGTAAAACATGTCACTTTTATTTTGGGGGGGGGGGGGGGGGGTGGGGTTTCAAACTTTGAAAACATTTGTGGTTTGGGATGCACCACAGCTAATTAAACTTAACTAATTAATATGAATCACAACAAGTAATAAGCTCTTGTAAAAGCTTAACTACAAAAATGGTGACGAACAAGGTTAGGAATGAACATTGTACTGAAGCAATGAGATGGGGCAAAATGCACTTTACTACGAATGTGCATCCAAAATATTCCTTGAAATAGCATTACAATTTGTTCTATACCTATTCTTTGTACGAAAGTTTGTTCTTGCATTGTATATACGTGTCTAAAGCAAAGCATAACTATAGTCCTATATTGATAGAAAATGTTTCTATTTGAAGAATATTAAAATTATCAGGATTTTTCGTGAAAGGCCAATCAAAGTGGCCTATTACAAATATATATATATATAGCTTTGGGATGCACCACCAGCTAATTAATTTATGGACTGCAAGTAATTATAGTCACTAAGGATATATATTATATATACTTACATGCTGCTAAACATTTGCACACAACTTGTAAGGTTTTTTGACAAACATTTACATTACTCATTTGTAAATGTAAAAATTTCATTCATGATAAGAGTGTAAGTGTAAAAAATTTGGGCATGGCATTGTAAATCATTTACACTTACATGAGATTTACAAGCTGTATAAAAATGATTAACATTTATATATATATAATAGTGGGTCAATATGTAATATGTCCACAAAATTCTGCCCCTGGTGTTAAGGCCAAATTGGTGACAAACAGTTTTGCAAAGAGGAATTGCATGCAACCAGTGGGAAGCTCTCCCTTGGGAAGGTTTTTTTTACATTTCCCCCCTTGTTCCCAAAGTGTTCTTATCAAGTTCTCATTGGTTTCCCCTCATGTTTTCAATTGATTCCTCATGTTCTGATTATTTTCCCTAATATGTTCCCAATAGTACCTTTAGTTAATCCCACATGCTTTGGCAAATGTTGTCCTCCTTTCACCTATATAGATCGGCCAAAGGGGCGGAACACTCCCATATCACGCCCACTTTTGACACTGAGAAAGGTTTTTTTCCATTCTTGGCCCCTCAATCAATTTATTATAAAATAAAAATTGTACTTTGAGCCCCACCTCCCCTAACCAGTTCATATGAATCACACTATACTATACTACACTAATACCATACTAGTAAGTATGGTCACCACATTTTAGAGGCTAACCTCACAACACTATATTTAACCCACCAAAGGTTAAAATTTGCACTCCCAAACCCTAACACTAGGCAGTGTATTTATAATTATTCAGAAGTACGACAATAGCACTAAAATCTTGCAATTCATTTATACCAATTGGGATTCTCACAATCTGCAGGGCTTTATTGCCATGTGGCTGTTTGTGAGCCATTTGCTCGAAGGGCACTTTTGGGCAAAAAGGCTCTGCAGATTAATTATACAGCATGTGTGTGCAGAGTGTGTGTATGCAGCAGTTTACGTACCGTAGCCTAGGGTCAGTTTTCACATTGACAAAACCCGAATAATTACTTTTTTTTTCAAAAAATTAATTCTTTTAATTTTTTTTTTGAAATTATTGAATTTTCCATGATCTACTATTATGATATTGTCATGTGAGTAGTGAAATTATTCAGAGTGTAGCTTATTATAATTATGATGAATTTCACATGTTAGCTTCATATTTTCACAAAAATTCATTTCACTATTTTGAAGATTATTTAAATGACTAAACTGAACTTAGGGTAAGGTCTCTGGTGGAGATGCTCTCGGAATTGAGTCCCCAACTCTGGGGAGATCATCGCCTGTCTCAGCCAATAGATTATTGCTAAAACAAATACAGTAGTTCTTGATTGGTGGAAAATTTGAAATATTCAGATTGGGACTTAGTGTTTTTTTTTTTGGGGCGAAATTTCGCCAAATTTCAAACCTGAAAAATATAATTTCCACCTCTACAAAGGATTTTCTATGGAAAAAATTGGCCCAAATTCGCCAGACTTTTTTTATAAAAAAAAGTACCCAAATTGCCAGATTTTTATGATAAGTTCCAGTAGATAGCCAAGAATATAGAAGGATCCTGTTTTATTTTTCCTTTCATTATCTAGTCTGTAGCCAAATCTTTTCTAAATCATCATCTTATGGATGATCGCCAGTAGAGCTACATCACAAAATTGAAAAAAAAAATTAAAAAAAAAAAAAAAACCCCTCATTGGGACTGCTGATTTTTTGAATTTCAAGTAATTAAATATTCAACAAAAAACTGTCAATTGTCCTTGGGAGGTATGGTATGCAATATGCACATTTTTTGTGAGGAAAGTGAACCTGACAAGGAGCAGATTTTCTGAGGAATTTGTATATAGCACACAGGCGGGGTGCAGCGCCATTCCTTACTTTGCAATTCTCTTGCTGGCATCAGCCTGTCGGTCACGCTGAAGCAGCACCTACACTGGTACCATGGTATCAATATAGAGACCAGGGCTGGGCGGTTCTTTAATTTTGTTATAATTGCCATCTCCGGGTTTTTGAAAAGGTTGAATTGACCAGGGGAGATTTCTTTGATGGAATTGAAAAAGAACCGCCGGTTCTTTCATTAGTTCTTTGATTGTTTTGAGAACCATGATTTGGAGTTGAAACTGATCCTTTTCTTTGAGAACCACCAGTCAGGGTTTAGTGTACCCAAGACCTTACTTATCTTGTCTTTGGAAAGAGAGAGAGAGAACCGCCCAAAGGTGATAAGAAAATCCATATATATGTAATTTATTATAATTATTATTATTATTTATTCCCCTCCTAATAAACACTGGTATCTCATTGTTAGAAAAGAAAAATCAATATCTCCAAGTTCAAATTTAGTATTTCTGAGGTTCAATATTGTCACCAATTGGGAGAAAGAACATTCAACTGCCGAAAGGCTGCAGATAAGACATGCAAATCTTAGGTGGGCCTGGCCACCAAGCTCGTCAGGCAGTGACTGATGTGGAGGATTAGCAACTGAGCTGATGAGCACAAAACAATGGCGAGGTCATGAGAAAACGTCAAAACAGTCTTGACAAACAAAACGTGGTGAATGTAGGAGGAAGACCTCAAATAAGCCAAGGGTCCTAAATACAGGCAGTACACAAGGTGAGACCTTATCTACCCCTCATCGAGCTCTGTCAGATGCTTGTTTCATTTGTCTTCTTGCACATGTTTTTCTATCTCTTGAGTAAAACCGAACAGCATGATTTTTAATGTTTTACACTAGTTTGAACCCTGTGCCTAATGCACATGTGTGTATATTTGACTATACATATTACAAAATGATGCTGAATGAGGTTGGTGTCCATGACATCATCCTTTATTGGTTTTTGTTTTGTTTGTTTGTAAATTTGTAAGGCACACCTCGAGACAGTTTTTCTCCTCCTTAATTGCCTTTCATGTTTGTGTTTATTCTTTTTTTTAACTTTTATATTATTAAGTATAAAAACTTTTATTCTAGTTGTCTTGTTGCAACTTGAAGATGGTTGGGGGGGGGTGGGGGCTACTTGTTAAAACAATATTTTTTTAAATGTGTGGGTTTAGGGTTATTTGTTGGTATATGTTTGGCAATGCAATGTTGTTTCCATTTTTATTCACACAATTTTTGTTTGGATGTTATTGTGATTTTTATTTTTTAAAATTGGTAATCTTGGTCATCCATATTGGAAGGGAATTCATTTCATGGCCCTCAACATTAATCTACAATTGAAAGGTTATTTTGATGATATTTAATTTCTTAGTAGAACAAAAGCCCATATAATATATTAATACATTACCTATAGATGCATAATAAAGGCTTTTTCACATTTTGAACACATTTGAAAAATGGAGTTAATAACTAAAATTTAAAAGAATAACCAATTATAAAAGACAACAAAATATTTGATAAGATATATAATTTTTCTCCCCTTTATTTGAATAGAAAATCAAATCTAGAACTTGTAAGAAAAGTCACTAATAGAAGCAATTGCACTCAATGGGGGCTAGATAGCGTCTCTAATACACAAGTACTCTTGTATTTTTTCTCCTTGCTTGCCCAATTGCCTGATTAAGATGAGTATGGTGAAGCCCAGACACATCTTGTTGCTGCCCAGACAATATTCTGCTTCCTAGGGTCCATTACACACTCAAAAAATGTGTGCATAAACACACGCCCAAATATGTCTTGGCAGCAATGCAGCCCACCCAAGCACACCACTGATCTTTTTTTGAATATGGATCAGACTAAGGGCAGCCAGTGAAAAAAAGAAACTTTGCAATACTTTTGTACTGCCTGCATTTAGGACCCTTGGCTGATTCTACATCCTTCCACGTGACATGTATATCTTCAGAACTCATATCATTCATAGAGTTTAAAAGGAGAAAAAAAACCTGCCAACCATAAATAAACCAAGGCGCCCACAAAAGGGAAAAACAAGGAACAAAATGGAAGCATCTACATTCAAGAAGACAAATGAACAACAACGAGGGGAACATCAAGTTTCTGAACCCCCTCCACCTTATTTATATTTTAAAACATCTCTACAAGTTGAGATTGGTGGGCATAACATCTTGTGAAATGGTCGATGCCCAGTTCTCAACCAGTTAAGGGTTTATTGTGATGCTTTTGGATGTGAGCTCCAGCCTTTACCAGGACTGGGACCTCCACCTTATTTCTATTTTAAAAACATCTCTACAAATTGAGATTGGTGGACATGACATCTTGTGAAATGGTCGATGCCCAGTTCTCAACCAATGAAGTTTTTATTGAGCTGCTTTGGGACGTGAGCTCCAGCATTTACCAGGCCTGGGACAAAAAGATGGGGTTGTCAGGAGTCATTGTGCTCAGTTTGTCTTATTGAATCCATTGTCCTCAAGATACTGTATTTAGGGCCAATGAGGTATTGCAAGTGGTGCCCCTCTCTGGGGACAGACTAGTACAAAACAAAAAAGCATGTGGATGACGTTGGGGGGTAGGGTCTAGGTACACAACTTGGCAGAGTTCACTTGGTCCCACATTATGAAACGTGAGTTCCTTGTATTGGATAACTTCAAGGAAACCTTTCCTAGTATTTTGAGCAACCCTTGCTGGTTTGAAGTCGCCATGAAGTGGGGCAATGCAAGTTGCAATTTATCAGATAAGCCACTTGCTCATCAAGACACCTCAAACAGGCCTTTCAGAGTGCATCAGCTGACATTGGCCATACCTACATTATCCAAGTTGGAAGGTATGAAAACATAGGGTATGAGATTTCAAAAAAACAGGAAGAAAAAAAGGTACACTGGGCTTCAAAGAGGGCATGAAACTCAGTTTAGCAGCAAATTTGGTGCTAAACTGAGTTTGCCCTGTCCTTTCTTGTCCTGAACGCCTTCAACCAATCACTGCTCCTGCTTTGTGTACTGTAGCTATAAATTGTTCTCACGCCTCCTGCATTTAATCCTGAGTCTCAGTATTTCATACCTTTATTTAATAAAATTTCATTACTTTGCGGACAACAGCCAGTAGGGGAGGAAGCATCAAACGAGCGGTGCAACACAGGCCCAAGACGGCATGGCTTTACGGATAACTCTAATGTACTCCAAATTGTGTTTTTTCCTCCTCCTTTTTGTCATGTAGGCTAGCTAGCTCCAGATTTGGTGGGCTAGGGTAAAAAAGGATTTCAAAATATGCGAGTGTGCAGGGATGAGTTTTAGCCACCTCTGCTGTCCAGATGCACCGCCAGCGTGCGGTTCACCAAAGGCCACCTCTGATTCTCACTGCCCACTTGATACAGGCAGTTGGCAGTTGAGGTAGGATCCTTAGTGTTTGACATCTGACTGGTAAACAATTCAGCTTGGACTTAGGAAATCTTCTTTTGGCCTTAGGTGAACCAGCACCCACGTTGGTACCACTGTAAAAAACCCAAATTTCATTTAAACAATTATCTGGTGCTCACACTGGATCAGGGTCTCTGAGTTCAAATCTAACATCTTTTGAGCGCAAGAGGTAGGGTGTTCTTTGCAAGCCCAGGCCAAGAATTGGTGACCAACTCTTTTGGGAAGAGAAATTTCATGCAGCCAATGGGAAGGCCCAAGCATGCCTTGCTTTTATTAATACAGTTGGCAAGGTTGCATCAGCAGTTGATGCTTTTATTAATAAAGTTGGCAAACTTGCATCAGTCACCTTCACATTCTTGAGTGAGCAAATTAGCCTCGTTGCCTGAAACCAGCACCTACTACACAAGTACCACAGTAAAAGCCCCCTCTGTCCTCTACACCATGTCAGTTGCACGATTACCATAGTACCTGAACGATTTTAGCAACACACTAACTGCTGAATAATTAATTTAAATTTAAAATCTTAACTTCAGCACTTGGTTTTTTAATTCTGAAATTTTTGGTAGGTAATAATGGTTATATAAAATAATAAACTATTTCCTTTCAAGGGTCCATACTGTCTCAGTTTTTAGTACTCAGTAATTTAGGGTCTTTGGTTCAAACATCTCTACAAGATGAACTTTGATTTTATTAAAATCTCGGCATAAATATTAAATAATTTTTCAAAAATTTGACAAAACGAAAATTAATTTAATTTATGCCTCGGTTCAGGTACTGCTACCGTGGTACATAGTTCCCCTACCTGTACTTTTTATGTTGCACTTGATGAAAAACCAGAGGATGATATTACAACACCCACTACAAAGTTTGCAGGTGTCAGTGCATTGTACTGCACTGACTGAATGATTTTGGTAAGGGGTACAGGATGAAAAACATTTGATGTGTTCACGTCCTGCTCCTTCAAGAGATTGTGCAAATGTGATCATATAGTTAGAGCATCATGAAAAGCTATGAAGGTTCAAAGAAATCATGACACCAAAACAAACCAAAGGGAAAATTTTAAGAGTGGAGGGGGCCTTTAGGGATAAGAGCTCTATTATTGTTCTATTTAACCTATGATTGATTGGTGTGGAGGTTTAAATGATTTAGAGTTTGTGCAGTGAATTAATCCCTGTGCCATTCATAGATAAGGGATTGATAAAATAAAATGATAGTGTTAATTGAATCTTGCATTGAGGCATTCAAAATGTCGGTCAAAGGAGGTCAAAATTTTGGAAGGCCCCCATAGCGAGACCTTCTCCTATACAAATGCTCTTGTTGTTGTTCAAACCCTAATTCCTTAAAGATCCTCAAATAGTAGCACCACCCATCATAATAGTTCAAGGAACTATTACAAATCATCATCACCATCACCCATAGTTCAAGGAACATGACCAAATAGCACACTTCTACATACTATGGATTGGACCCTATAGGACCTAATCCACCCAGGAACAGGGCAAGCCTGATAGGGTAAGCTGCCGTTCATTTAGGTGGTAAGGTCTAAACCCTTGGGTTCTTCCAAGGTCTATTCCAAAATGTAAAGAATTTTGGGACCGATGATTCACATTTAAAACTCACAATTACAACACCAAAAGTGAAGCAAAAACCAAACAACAACAAAAGTGGAGCCAGCAGATGGCTTCATGTCTCACAAAAGAAAGTGCCTATAAAAGTGCTTGAATAAAACACAGGAACCCAGTTACATAGTTCCTTGCAGCTGTGGTAGCACCATCGCCAATAGCAAGGCACACCCCCAAATGAATCGAGAAATCTTGAAAAACACAACAAGAGACACAGGAGAAGGAGAAAAATAGCTTAAATTGTTGGGATGGGAGTCTTTTGGGGAGATTTACAAATTATAACTTCTTGGGAACATGAAGGAAAATTTGATGCCTTGAATTCCAAGGGATTAAACTAAACTATTTATCCCTTCCTAATTTGCAACTGAATCTAGGAAATTGTAAGCTATTATACTCATAAAAGCAAAAGTCTAACCGAGCATTTAGTTAAATGCTCCTTCTTTAGGCTCACATGTCACCTTTCTTGGTGTTACTTTAATCCTTTGATGTGGATGGGATAGCAAGAGGGTTACAATTCATTTTTTTCTTTTTATTCCATTTACCCCCTTCAGTGTGAATGGACCTTAAGAGCCTCATTCTAGAAGGTAAAGGTACCAATGTAGGTGCTGGTCCACGCTGCGGGTCATGAACTTGCAACCTATATTCATGCACAGATTGAAACAATCTCTTATCAACAGGCTATCTATCTATTCATACTACTATAGTACATGTACCCATTATACTATGTGATGTCAATTGGAATATGAATGGAGATAACCTATGCACTGGAGGTCTTGGGGGAACAAGCACCCATACCCATACCTTCACCTTCTTGAGTGAGGCGAGGTCTCTTAGTAGCCAAATTAAACCTAAGAAATGTACATAGTGTTTGCTAAATCTATTTGAAAAGCGCATATTTTGTAAATTTGGAAAGTCTGCAGGAAAAAAACTCCTATTTGTAACAAATACCTTGTTTAACAACAATTTCAATTAAAAGCTTATTTGAACTGATGAGATCCAAAGCCTACTTTAAAGTTTAGAATATACCATTACTTTCAGATGGTATTTGTTTAGGGCCTCCAAGAAAAGTCATTGATCTTGGATTCATTTTAGTGGGAAAGGAACTACAAATATCACTAGCCTGAGTTCGTTTATTATGTTCATGGGTTTAATAAATCTAGCTTATGTGGTGATAGTTGAGTTGATGGAAACAGTTTGGTATACATTTGAAAGAACAAATGTATAAAATCTAATGTTCAAAACACTTTTCAAAATGCCGTAATAGACCATTGTGTAGAGTAGGAATATTGGCGTCTTACACACTTTGTTAGGAAAATGTTTTTAAAAAGGAAAGTATGAAAGATTGGTCCCATTGGCACACTTAACAATTTGTTATTGTCAAGTGAAGTATAAAATAGTGCATTAATGTGACCAAAACCAAAGGAGAGCTCTATTGAATACAATTCAACCTCATGTACATTTCAACAAAATAAACAAAGCTGACTAAGAACATGTACAAGTAACCGAGAACAAAGCCCACAAGGAATCAAAATGATGGCCCTATGACCTTTATGTGCGGTTTGGAACACAAGCCAACACCAACGTTGGCAAAATGGATGATATACTTAAACAACCAAATTTAATGGGCCTTGAGAATGTTCACGTTTTATGCAAGGGACAACAAATGCACTTTGGAAAAAAAATCACACAATAATTCAAAGGCCACAAGGATGGACCATTTCAATGATTGCAATATGAAAAGTATTTGAAGATAAAAGTATGTAAATGTAATAATTAAATTCAATAATTCTATTATCAGTTTAAAATTTTAAATATGAACTCATTTAGATCATGCTCTACGGGCCATTTTCTGTCATTCAAACCCTTGAACAAAGTTCCTCCCAACATACATCCAAGTTTGGGTGGATGAAAGGATAACTGAAAAGATGCCATACAATAGCAATGGATGCCAAATATTTTTACCTATAAAACAATGGAAAGATAAAAACAAATCCCACCATTAATATGACATTTCTATAGTATTTTTTGTCTAGTGATGGAGTTATATTCAAATACATCAACAATTTTCTTAAAGTTGGTATTGGTTTTTTGCCCTAGCAACCAATTTCCAAAAATTCCACATGTTGATGGATGATCAATCTTGAAGCATTTCAGCCTCAGGGCTAGTCAAATATAAGCAAAGCAAAACTAGGCAAAAATTCAACCTTCATCTAATCGTAAACAATTTGAGAAAACATTAACGTTTAAAACCTCAAATTGTGATCCCAGCATAAGTTAGATCTAGAAAAGAAGTTGATGCCATCACTATTTAGGTTGGTTCAGTGAACACTTCAGTTTTTCCAACTTCATAACAATTCATGTTTTTTTCTTTTTCCCAAATTCCACTTCATTGGTGACTAAGGTGAATAGTTCACTTCAATTGCAATATCAAAAAGAAACTTGTGAAATTTTTCTAGAGTGAGCTAAATCTTCATGTTCTAAACAAATGTTCATATTTTCATTATGGGAGACAAAATGATTTCTTGGAAAAGATACTTGAAATAGGTAGATGTGCGAAACATTTCCTCATACCTCCAATTTCACCAGAAATTGCCCTTTGGCACCTCATGTGCATCCATTCTAACAAAAAACCAAGGATGCATTTGAATGTGTTAATCAAAATTATATTTGTTCCTTGGTGAAAATTTGGTTAATTATGGCCATTGTCATTTTGTAATGATATTATGATTTTCAAATTTTCATTCAAGGCCTACAAAATCCAAATCCAAAATACATTAACAAATTTAAATGAAGATAAATAATCTATTGGATTCAACATTGAATTGATCAAAATTGGGTATTTGAAATTATTTTCCATTGCACAAGTGGAATGGCACACTATATTAGCATGCCTTGCACTGGACAGTGTTTCAATGCCCATTGATAAGGTCATTATTAGTGTTCTGTGGTGATTTGATTTTTTAAAGAACCATCAACTTTGAGACTTTGAAAATATCAAAATCAAGGAACCATTCGTCCTAATAATTTCAAAAACGTTTAAAAACTTGTGGATTAAATCAAAGAATTGATAAAAAGTTGACAATTTTATGGCTGATTATTTGATTTTTTTCAAATAAATTGATAATCATGCTTACATACTAAACCCAAATCTTTGATTTTTTTGAAGATTGCAATTATGAATCTTAAGAACCCACCTTATAATCATTAGGGGTTTGTTCTTTTTTTTTAATATTCACTCAACAATGGTCATTACATTAATGAAAGAGCGACCTAAGAGGGCTCCCATTGTTTATGGGGCATTGATATCTCAAACGTAATGCTCAACAAGATAATGAAAGGCCATAATTTGTAAAACACTATAAGAAATTGTACATTTAACTTATTTTGAATTGCAATTTACAATTACAAATTGAGACTTTTTCCTAATGAAAATAAGCTCTAATGTGATGTGCGATACCATATTGGCACCTACACCTATTGTTGTTCACACACCACACAAAATAATGTAAACAATTTCAATTAACTCATCATACTTAAAGAAAAATATGATTCACTTGCAACAAACAAGAATCCAAGCCCAAAACATAATATGGAAAACCACAACACACAAAACCATGGAGAAAAGAAAAAAATACAAAACACATAAAAATTGCAAAGTTGAATAACGCCATGTGTTTTAGAACTTCTAATTACTAAAAGTGATTTGAAAACCCACAACTTCAAATTATATCCCAAATAGTAAATAATTTGAACCCCTTCACACATGAATTAATTCCAAGTTAAAATGCAATTGATTATGTTAATTTAACTTATTACTAACCTAGCTATGATTTAAATAGGCCCCAAAATTAACAATTTTGACAGTTGTCATGTAGTTACCATATCAACACCTATGCTTACATCATTTCTAATGGTGGCATAAAACATCCCATTTGCCACCTTTAGGAACAAGGATCACAAAATCAACATGGTGGTGGCCCCCAAAAATTGTTTGCACAACATATACCATAGGCTAGTAGGGACCATTGTTAGGGATGGATCAATTTGCCCATCCACATTAAAAAGATGACGCAATGTGCAATTATTCATGTAGTCCTTCCATGTCTAACCATCTTAACCCTCCAACAAAAACATTGCAAAAGATAAAACCTTTTCACACACAAAAAATAACACATGATGCAATCACATCTAACATAATTGATGTTGTTTATTACAAATACACATAATCTTCTAATTCAATTCTATGGATTCAAAGTTGATAACCACCTTCAATGATATTGCCAAAACAAAATGTATTCTAATGTTGAACTATTATCAAATTTTCTATAGCCATTGGCATATTACATGTTGGAACTCAAGGTTGTTTGTTACTCACATGAAGTCACAAATTTGGATCATCCAAATAGTTGATTATAGCCATTTCATTTTGGCGGATTGAAGTTTGATACTTTTAGCTTATGACCAAACAACAAAAAATATGGTGATAAGGATGCAAGAAAAGTTTAATGACTAAACTTATGCCACGTAATTAACTATGGTAGTTATAAATCCTAGTATTTAATATGGCCCTTTTGGAGCCAATACTCTTGCAAACTTCATTTTACCATTTGCACCATCCATTCAACTAATCCATTTGCTTCAAGATAGTCTTATGAAGTTGTGCAATGATTAATTAATGTTTTATCACACAACCATTATGAAAAACCATGTCCACGACAACTACATTGCCTTGCAACTAAACCTCTAAAATAATTAATTTTATCTACATTACATGTCCCATGGAAATATGAGGAATTTATAAATAAAATGTCACGACAGAAAATCATGGAGTCATATTGTAGTTGCAAGTTAGTTGCAAAATTGGACATTTGTATGCATCATAAATATAATTGTAGTCAACCATGTTTGACTTTGTTGGCAAGTTGCATTTTAATGCATGTGACAACAACATTACAACTATGATAAATGTAGAACCCCATTAATGATTACTTCGCAATTAGTGTATGGCCTTAATAAATACGATCGTATCACATGTATGCATTGCCATCATCAATTAAATTTGGTGGTTGAAACTAATTTACAATTAGTTATGTCACTGTATACGTTTTGACTTCTTAAAAATTATTGTTAATTATTTTGGGACTATTTTTCAACAATGATATGACTAACAAGTGTCAATTATGTTGCAATCCACTATATATCACATCACATGCAAACTATATAATTAATTGAAGATGTAGTTCTTAAGTGAAATTGAAACAATGTTACATTGTATTATCAATTTCATTACAATGCACATTACATTACCAATGTTAAAAACTTTCACATATACACATGGTCATTATGAACAATCAATATGCAAGTAAATTTCAATTTGAAATTTGAAACATGAAAATATGTAAAAACAAATGGCATGTGATAATAAATTAATAGATCTCCCATTTTACATCAACAACCTTCATGTGCTTAATCCTAGTCTCAAGAAATTTATGATGATCTAAAAAGGAGATGGGTTTTTTTTTCTAAAACCCAACATCTAATAGACATGTGAGCAAAGATAACCAAATCTACCAATTTTCACACATTAGTTAAGTCAATCATGTTAGTTAAGTCATACATGCGGTCATCGTGAACAACTAGAATGCAATTACATTTCAACTTGGAATTGAAATTTAAGAATATGAAATTTGGGTGAAAACCCCCTAAGCAAATGACAAGAGGTAGAAAGTCAATAGATCTCCCCTTTTGCATTAATGACCCTTATGTGTTTGTGCCTATTGTCAAGAAATTCAAGATGAGCTAGAAAGGAGGTCTTTCTTTCTAAACATTTTGTGCATTTTTTGGTTTTTGATGATAAAACCATCATATGTGTTACATAACCTTAGTTTATTTTTGCCCTTTTGGTTTTCATTTTAGAACTAGAGATTGGAGGTTGTTGCAAGTTGTATTCTTCATTTTGAAAACTTGAAGATTTGAACATTCATCATTCATGCTTTAAAAAGTGATTTGCATAAAAAAATGGTATGAAAAAAATTTCATTATGTTTAGAAGTTTAATTGTAAGGTGTTACTTATAATGGTGAAGATTTGGGAGGGGTGAAAAATTTTGTGATGAAAATCAGGTTGTGAATTTGTTTGTGTTTGAACATTTAGATTTTGGGGTCAAAGGTGAAATTGAAGCAAAACTAGTTTCTACATCTATTCTAATTTTCATTGTTTTTTTGGGGTGATATATAGGGTTTCATTGATAATGTTTGATTGTAACAAAATCAAAATTGTACATAAAAGGTAAGGTTTTTCAAAAAGAAAGTGGTGGTTGTGTTTGAAAATATATAATTAAGTGGAAGAACATGCACAAGTGATGTTATACAATTTTGTTAATTTGCTAGTAACTATGTCACTAAATGTGTTGTTTATTATGTAGTGAATCAAACCAAGAGATGGAAGACGAGTGCTAAAACAACAAAGGTAAAACAAGAAACCAAATATGATAATTTTAACTTTGATATTCCAATTATGTGATGCATCCTATTTTGAAAAAAAATCATTGTGTATGAATACAAGTTGTAGTTTAATATGTATTAGAGTCACAAAGGGTTTTTTATGGCATTGTTGTCACATTATGTTAGTCTTAAAGGCATTGTCATTGCAATGTGTTAATGTTGTTGCAATGTAATCATAATGTGTTATGTATATTGTTTATTAGAACAAAGTTAGTGTCACTATAGTTGTAAAATAATTTCGTATAGGTTAAAAATATGAACATCTAGATATCTTCAACATTACAATGTTATGCATGTGTTATTAACTTCATTTCACATCATTGATTATCGTAATACAACAAATTTCAAGTAGACAAGGTAGAATGAAAAATTCAAGTAGTTTAAGTTCCATTTCAACAAACTTAAAAAAAACATGTCACAAAATGGAAATACAATCTAAGAATTATAAACAAAATATTTGATTGTTGTGACTCATTGTATATGTGATGACCCTTTGTATGGGAAAAGAAAAACCTTTGCCATAATTAGCTTGGGCATTATATTTAGATTTATAGTTAGATTGTATTTCAAACGAAAGGAACATTTTTTTGCCCTAAACCTTAAATGTTAATGCATATAATTTCAAATCAATTTCATGTTTATATTTAGTTCAATGGAATGTATTAAATTCCAAACCAATGTTAACTAATATGCACTTTGTTGTAATTGAAAAAACCATCAGCTAATGTTCAATTCCTTTAAAATGGCTAGTTTGTTGTAAGTAGTTATAAGTAGTTATCGTTTAGTGACAATCGGTAATTTAAACAACTAATATACAACTATATGGGACCCAATAATGTAACATTTAGTTGTAAACCAATGTCTATTATTAGGGAATATAAATATAGAGTAGCGTTCAATACAAACATTATAGTTGTTTTTTAATTGCAATAACCTTGTAGTTCATTATTGCATAGTAGTTCAATAGTTTCCCCTTGCAATCTTTCAACTCCATGGCAATTATGGTGAACCCCATGGCTCTATTTTAATTGCGAAAATGTTACTCTATGTAAAAAATATAGTTATTAAATAATACTACAATGATTTCACTATAGTTGTTTTGAAAAAGTTACATAATTGTAAATTTGTTTAGCTATTTGGTGATTTAATTGTGAAATTGCCTATTATTTTAGGGCCACTTATGGGATAACTATGAAACAACTATTCCACAACAATGGTGAAAGGAAGAAGTTGCTTAATAATCAATTAATAATAGACATCCATAGTTTCAATTTCAAGGTAGTTGCCATGTGATGAACTTGTGGTTATAGACATGTATTCCAATGTGCAATTCCACTTCGTCATATGTTTTCACTACACCTATAATTGCACTAGAGTTGCATATTAGTTGCATTGTAGTTACATATAAATTGTTATTGTGAAATCATGATGAAGTTGCATTGTGTGAGCTGCATATGTATATAGTTGCACATACGATGAGTTGCATTTGTTACAACTCATGTGACTTGTCCAATAGGACTTATGGCATAGAAATATTGAATTACAAGTGGTCATTGCAACTCAAAAACCAAGTTGCAAGCCCAATCAAATTTCACCCTATTTTCTCATAATGAAGTATTAGAATTCCCCATGGAATTTTGTACCTTAATTGACTAATATTTCAATTGGAGCCTTAAAACTTATTGAGTATCATGTCCAAAAATGCATAGGCAACACTTTGTTTGTTATGATTTGACAATGGCACCAATTCTAGCCACTTAAAAAATTTCTCAATCATAACTAAAATATACTAGTTATGTTGCATTGTCAAATTCAAAGGGCTAGCAAAACCTAAATTACATTAATAACCAAGCCCCATTATGGGCAATGGTTATAAATGAAGTGTAGGTGCATTGAATGATACTCACATTTGGCCACACACAAAAAAAAAAAAAAAAAAAAAACAAAACAAAACAAAATTGTTGAACTTGCAATTGCATCCCTCACCACAAATATTATGTTTGGAGCAAATTGTAGTTCCATCGAACACCAAAATGGCCCAATTCTCATGAACATGTTACACAAGGCCCTCATGTTGTTTTGAGCAAAACAAAAATCACATTCATCCATTTATCCACATTTATAAGAAGGAAAATACCTTCCCACTTGAATCATTTTGCCCTATGCACAACTTGTTCATGCTCCTTGGGTGTCAATCTAACTGGAACCTCAATTGTTTATAAATATACAATAACATGTAAATCCTCATATATGTTTAGGGCACCATCACCCTTTAGTTCAATGTCCACACCCCAAGAATCCTCATTACCCATGGTAATTTGAAGTCCATTTTAAAACACCCCAAAAAGGTACATAAGTATGTTAGAAAATATCATCTTGGTACCACCAAATTGACATCACCATGCTAACAAACCCCGGTGGTATCCTCCTCATTAGAACTTGGATTTTGACTTAATCCATGGACATCTTAGTTAACCTTTCTAGTTCAATGAACAATGTCAAAGTTATTCTCCTATAGGATAAAGGCCCACCTAGTTAACTTTCCTATGAGATGATACGATTCCATAAAAAACTTGAATGGCTATAGTAGTTTGAAACCATTATGAACAAACTCCCATAAAGATAAACATTACAATGATGAAACAACCCAAACAACAAGGCACTCCACTTCATATGAATTATATTTTGTTTCCATCTTGTTGTTGGTTCGATTAATATAACCCATCACAAGTTCTTGACCATCATTTTTAAGTTAGGTAAATACCACATTTAACCTTAAGGTGTTTCAATCCATATACAATTGGAAAGGTCACCCCCAAACAAGTTGTTGCAAAATGGGCATAAAAGTGAGTTGGCCCTTCAATTCTTGAAAGGCATGCTTTTGTGCCTCACCCCAAATGTATTTTTGGTAATTCTTGTTAATTGAGTCAAATTTTTGTTGATGTTAAATCCTTTTACAAGCCATTAATAATAATCACACAAGCCCAAAAATGTTTACAACTGGCTAACATCCAATGGGAACTTGGGAATGACCTCAACCTTGACCTTTTGAACCTCTAACCCACTTGGATAAATCATATGCCCCAAGTATTCCACTTGAGTGCGGTAGTAACTAACACTTATATGTATGAAGCCTAAGGTTATGTTTCTTCAACCTTTTAAACACCTCCTACATGCGTTTCATACGATTTCTTAAAATAAAGTTGAAAACAACAATGTTATCTTTGTAACATTAGGCAAAATCAAGAACCACCAGCATATAATCCATAGTCCTTTCAAAAATTTCAAGGGTATAACCACACTTGTTATAAATAATCCTTCCCATGAAGATATATCCCCCAAAATGTCATTTTGACCTTGTCACCCTCTTTCAATGGTAATCCATGGTAGTCAAACCACAAGTTCAAGTGTTGAAAACTTTGGCCTACCCAAAGGTGTCAAATATCTCATTTAGTAGGTGCATAACATATTTGTTAAAATGCATCCACTTGTTCACTAGACAATAATATCCACACGTGACATTTGTCCATTGCTAAAAATGTCAATTTTTTGGCTAGCATCATTGTTACTAAGGCATATTCACTTGTGGACAATTTTACCAAACCAACATTTGGCAACTTTGATGTTTGGGCTTGAACCAAGGCTTTCTCCACCTCATTAAGCTTGCAAAGTCATTTAAAAATTGGATTATTATCCTCAAATCTGATTCAAACCTTTCATCTTTTCAAGTAGCCTAATTCCTTTAAAGTGAAGGTAAAACATCCAATGTGATCATGTAATAATTGTCTTGTTTTATACATCTCACCTATTATAACCACTAGGCCAATCTTTAACTCCCATGTTTTTGTGATCACATGTATTTTGGGTTGGGGTGATGGCTTATCCTCAATGCTTAAATATGAGAACGTTGCTTGTGGTTATTACGCTTAAAATGGGGAGGTGTCAACTATTTTTGGTGCCTCACATCAATAACTTCCTTTTGAACATACATAAATCCCCCTTGGCATTATTAATCTCACAATTGGCAAAGATGTGTAACTTAATTTGTTGTAAAATGACCCCCCCTTGCATCAACATGGTTGTTCTAGCTGAAGGTGTAACATGGGAAGAAATGGGGTGGGTGGGTGTAATGCGGCAAAATGTTTTTGTTCCACCCTAACCAAATTGAAAATCCATGTATAGTAATTAAGGTCCATAACTTGCTTCAAAATTCGTTTATAAGTTTATTTTTTTCCAAAGCCTTGGTATTACAATGGTGGTTTTTAAATACCCCATGATTCATTCCCTTTCATATACATTGAATTCATCCATATTAAATGAAATAAAGTCCCAAATCATCCTTGGGCCTTTATACTGAAATGCATGTGATAGGGGAAAATTCAAAAATGTGGGTAAGGCCGTTCATGGAGGTTTAATTCAATTGACCATGAAAAAAGGTGGTTCGTTGTCACAGGATTGTTGCCTTGGATCCAATATGTCATCCACCAAACATCTAAGTGTTTTTGTGTCACACTACATCTAACCTACCTAATAACCTAGTAGGTACCTAACTTGGTAGGTAATAGGTAAATAATGCTTAGAGGTAGTAATAAGTAGGTAGTAGGTAGGTATGTACGTATTATGTCACAACCCCACTTTGAGGCAAGTGTGAGGATGAAACTCACACTCCCAAAAGTGGGAACTTGAAGTTCTTCGAAACTCCCAAAAACTCAGAGCTTGATTGCAGGGGTCAAAACACCTTGCATTGATGTGTTTTTTATACCATTGGAAAGGTTTTGAAGTGTAGATGTCCAAAATGGCCTTGCATGAGTCATTTGGAATCTACAACACAAGTTATGGTCGAAAGAAGGGTCGGGAGTCAAACTACCGACCATTAAAAGTCAGGAATCCACCGGACCCCGGTGTGTGTAGGTGGAGTGCGACACACCGTTGGAAAGCTCTTGAGGAGAGTTACAAGTTTGTTTCAGACCTCATCCCAATCGGAGGTTTAAGGTGGGAATTATGAGCTTCCCAAGTCCCAGGAGTCTAAATTGGGACAATTCGAGATTCCTCCTTGGGAGTCCTGGAACAAAAAACCATTCGGATGTAAGTCCCGTGGGTAAACACAGAGAATACTGTATGGGGGAAGGTGGTGGCTTCCCCCGAATTCGGGCCGTGGTGAGTCAAGTGAGTTTGTGTTGCCCATGGCTTGTCCCGACACCAAGGGTGATCCCGAATGTGGACTAACCAACTTGTGGTTGGTTTTGATGCAAGATCGAGTAGCTATAAGTTGTCCCTCTTCCTAGTCTAATGTCGGAGCCTTCAACATGCCCCTCTCACCCCCTTTAGTGCTGGAAGCTAAGAGTAGCACCAAGTTCCAACTACTTTCGCTTTTTAACATAGTTGGACCCTTTTTGGGTCTAACAAGGAACTTGGGGGCGTGTCATATGACCTACTTAGTAGGTAGGTAAATAATTGCCTAGTAGTAGGTACATTACGTATTACCTATCTAATATGCAAGTAAATAGGTTCGTAAATACTTAATAATAAATAATAGGTAGTTAGGTAGGTATGTACGACCTATCTAGTAGGTAGGTACATAGTAGTAAGTAGTCGGTAGGTAGTTAGGCATGTACTACATAATAGGTAGGTAGGTAATAGGTAGTAGTATTAGCCCATAGGTACTAGCTATTTTATAGATAACTAGTAAATAGCTAGTAGATAACTAACACCTAGTTAAACTACTAACATGGGTAGGTATTAATGCATGTAGGCTAATCATGTAATCACAATGTAATCACAAAATAGTCATAATCTAGTCATGTAGTCATAATGCAAGTGCAATACTATAGTCACAAATTTGATTAAAAATATATATGATTAAGGACATATGATTACATGACTAGATTAGGACATTAATGGAAAATTTTCAAGTCAGGAACTGAGTCAAACATGCCATGTTGATTTTGATAACTTGCCATGGGCAGAACTTGGGTTGCCCCACTTGGATGTCAAATGCATTGGATGTCAAAGGCACCGTGATTAGGAGGTGCACGTTCTGCATCCTCCTTTTGGTGTCGACAAAACCTACCCACCCAATTTTGAGATAGGTTGGGGATGGTGGTGATTTCCTTTTGTTACTATTGCCATTCATTGGCCTATTTGATGCACTTGTTTAATGATGCAAAGAGAGAAGGGAAGGGGTGTTGGGGGAGGTGGTGGGAAAGAAAAGGGAAAAATAGCAAGGGTCTCATAGAAACATCAACTCTCCTTTTGTTGTTATTTTTTTCTCTTCCTTCACCCACATTTTGGGGTGTAGTAAGGCCCCATTAAGGTTCAAATCCCCAAGGAATGATACATCTATAAAACATGCAATACAATGAAATGGAAGACACACCGCACAATGTTTGAACAAAATTCCAAAATCACCAAAACTAATTTCTCAAGCAAAATGCCAACTATAAACCCCATGTAACAACACAAATCTAATTTTGGACCAACAAACTAGTTTACATTTTCGGTGATTTAAAATATGATTCTTTCATAACACACATGAATCCAAGTTCAAAACAAATAATGAGAATGCACAATACACAAAACCATGGGCAAAAAAAAACTTGCATACCACATACAAATTACAAAATAGAAAAACACAATGTATTCTGAAATTTCAAAGCATTAAAAATGATTTGAAAAATCACAACTTAGAATTATATCCCAAACATTGAATAATTCAAACCCAATTCACATATGAAATAGTTTCAACTTAAAACACAATGAACTATGTTAATTCATCTTATCATTAATAAAATTATGATTCACCTTACTAACTAAACTAATATTCATGTTTAATTAGTATGATTTGTTTGTTTTGTTTTTAAACACAACAATATACCTAATCAACAAGCTATTGGCACCCCAAGTTTTTGTGATAAAGGATCGATAAAACTTTCACTTGCACACAAATAGGTTTGACTTCAAAATCATTTTTGAGATCTCAAGGTCCCATATAGGAGCTATACCAATAACCATGGATGACATAAAATGGTTTGTATGGCAAAATTTCAATGAAATCAACATCACATGATTATGAAAATGGGCTCAAGTCTTGTAAATTTGCATAAGATGTTGTGGGCGTAAAAGAAAATTGATTGTTTCTAGTTGATTGGCCATAATTGACCCACGTGTGAAATTTACATGCTCTTTTAAAATATACTAGTTTGAACCTGTGCCTAATGCATAGGTGTGTTTGTATTTTGATAGTACATATTACAAAATTACCACTACAAACTACATTTCCAAAACCTCTCTATATATCACATTCTGCATGTATCCATCGGGACCTGGCCGCTGAAACTTTTGATGTTTGCACTGCTTGTGACCTGTGAGAGAGCAACATACAATTGGCCATGGGAAAAGACTAGAGACGACGAATATATGTTGGGTTTGCTACTGATATCGATATCAAATCTTGGGGGGCGGGGGTTGGACATGCCTTTCTTAGACAACGACACATGCACAGAGGGGGGGGGGGGTTATTTATTTCTGCCAGGGTTTTCTTTCCTGTATGATGCCATCCATAGATGGATGATGGGACGGACGGATGGATGGATGGAAAGCTTCATGAAAAACGACCACGACATCCTTTACTATATGTAATTGTCCTATATTTATTGTGTTCAAGTATGAATGGGAAAAGGAAAACATTTAACATTAAATTTGACTCTCATATCTAATGATATTGCCTGAAATACAATACATCCTTGGAGCTGTTCCTACCCTTAATATGTAAAGATCAACAATGTCCAAGTAAATGGCAATGGTACGTACAACATGGGGAATGGCTGTCCTGGTGGGTATGCATATACCCGTCAATTATATACGGATATAACACATAACCTGCACCCTGCAAGCCTTGCCCTGAAGAACCCTAAACCCCAAACCCTAATCCCGGAAGGCGGTGAAAAAAAGGAAGCCTAGTCAGAGCGGAGCAGCTTTGGTCCGCACTTTGAGATTGCCTTGCGCGGCGGGGTGCGTAGAGAGGAAGGGAGCGGCGATGGCGGGCGTGGGTAGAAGTATGTCTAGCCGTTTCATTTCTACCACAAGGTCCGTGCTCAGAGTTTGTTCGAACTGCAGTGAAGTTGCAGCGGCGGGACCGAAGCGGGGTGTGGGCAGCCGGAGCATGGCCCCTGCAATGCCAGCAGCCAGACCTGCTGCCTTTTCTCATCCGTCCACCAAATCTGTTTCTGAAGGCAGGCGCCCTGCTTCCCTGTTCTTCAGGTACTTCAAAGCCTGCACAATCATTGGGAGAGGCATAACTGTTAGTCATGCATTCTTCCTTCAATAACACATCTGGCCATGGCAGTTCTGGGGTTCAAATCTGCTAAAGTTGAGCAAATGGTAGCTTTAGCATAGTGAGCGGGTTAGTTTTGTGGCAATCATAAAGATGAGGTCAAGATCTGTCAATTCCAACATGGGTTCAGTGTTTAGGGTTTAGAGATAAATAAAGCATGAAGGATGATGGACAAGATGTCTCAATTCCATTGACAGTGTGATATGAAAACAGATTAGGAGGTGAGATGGCATGTGCACAGTCGCTTTTGCCATTACACAGTGCAATTGCAACATCGAGAATGGTGGCGCAGCTAACTACAACAGCTGGGACAATGCTCCAGGGTACGCTCATCCACATGAATAGGGATCGGTAGTGTGCGTCAAATCCTCTCTCCTGTACTTGTTGTCACCATGCTCCTTCATTGTTTGGTCTGACAGCATCTTAGTCACTCCTCACTGTTGGACATCCTTGTTTCTCTGGTCATCATGTCGTGGATATTGCATTTGACATGGAACCTTCTTGATGTTTGATGGTGTTGCTTTCATGTGACGAAGCACACTTTGAAGTCACTTGTGTAACTGTGTGATCCCCAATTGCTGTCTCTTATTCTCTCTGGTTTAGGATGCCTGTTGGACTCTGTATTGCCAGTGTAGCTGGCATGCACTAGTTAGTAGATTGCAGATACACACCAGCAATCATGGCAACAATTTTCCCTTTAAATGGTAAAAAGTAAAACCAAGACTCTAGGTGTATTGATGTATGAGCCTCTATTTTACCAAACCTTGAACTTGCTAGCATACAGGATGGGTAAGTTGATTACTTGTTGGATGTGGCATAATAGGACTCTTCTCAGCTGTCCAAGTTTTTTGTTATTAAGGATCTGGTTATTAGAGCTGATGAAATTACCAATCCAGCTTGACAGTGCTTAAGCATCTTTGCCACTATGAAGAATCTTGAGTAGTTGGACCTGCACATATTTTTGTTAATTTCCTGCATTGGTAATTAGATGCAGATGCAGTTCTTGTTGTTTTGAGAGCCTGCTGTCCTTGCAAGAGTTGTGTTACTCACATCTGAGAGTGCACACTTTCCTGCTATCATGATTGAATTATGGCGCAGTATTGTTCTGTAGAAGCTTCTGTCACACTTTAGTCCCTCAGGGTGGATCCTGATGGAGTTAGCATTCATGTTGGTTAAACAAGTATGCAGCCAATTCCTAAGTGCATGTTTGAAAATTGCAATTCCTCAAGAAATGTGGGAGGAAAGGGTACTTAAGCTGCAAGCCTCTCTCCTCGCTTGACAATGTGGACGAGAAGTTCCTGGAGACATACTAGGGATGCAATTGTACAACACCATGATTTTGCCACTTGGAGAGTAGCCATTTACTTTTGACTCTGGTTCAGTCTCTGGCTGAAAGTCATCTGGTTCGTTCAGCTTGTGGAAAAAGTGAAGTCAGCTGATGCTGATTATTAAAGTGTAGCTTTTGGTGCTAAGTCAGGTGCATGATGGTAGGTGACTGGAGATGGTCCACCATGGGTACATTGAAGGTTGATTGGATTACTTGGTGAGGCAGAAATAGCTTTTACATAGGGTTAGTGGGAAGCTTATGAGCAGAGTGTGGGCTGGTGTATGCATGAATCAGATGATGAAGACGGCACATAGCGCATGTGGGCATCCATTTATAAATTTTTCAAATGGGTATGGTTTGCCCACCATACATGGCACATCAGCTACCTCAGCAGAGTTAGACCATGCTTGTGTTACCTTACATGATGATGACACTTGTGTATGAAGTCATGGTCAGTAATTCCGATTCTCTGTGCAATGTTTGCTTAGATGACTATGATGGCACGTGATGGACGCATGGATTGTGTGTCATCCTTGGGCTCACCATTGATGCAGGCGACTTCCTTTTGCCTGTGAGAGTTATTGCCATGTAGGTTCCCTTGTTACCATATAGGACCAGCATTCCACCTATTCTACTTGCCTGAAAGGTTCTCTCACTAGAGTGACCCAGCTTTCTTCTCTAGAACCAGATTGCTTCCTCCCTTCTTTTAGTTTTATACGATGATTTGGTTCCATATCATTTTGATGAGGATCATACTCAAACAAGTGCAGAACTCATGCCTTTACCGTAGATTATATTTTCAACATGCTTGGGAGCCTGGGTATTGTAAGGTTCAAGGACCCTGTTTCCCTCCATTTGGTAGTCCCTGTTTGAAGGGAAACGTCAACAATTGTTAGGTTTGTGGTAAAGAAGTGAATTGGGTGTTATTGCTTCTGTCAGGAGGAATGTGGATTATTGACGATAGTTGAGGCGTGAAGTGACATCTCAAGACTCTGGAGGCCAGCCAGGAATGTGAACTGTGGGAGATTGTTTTTATGTGACATGGCATGGAGCTCATTTTGTCTTCTCAGAAGCCAAAGTGAATGATGCAACTGCTTTGAGCAGTAGGCAAGCATATTTGTCAAGTTCCTACCCTGTTGGAGGGAGCATAGTGGAGATTATTTTTTGAATTTGAATGCTGTAGTTAAATTTGATTTTTATAATTAGGAGGTGATTAGGATTCTTACTTCAACATGTGTTTTGCTCATAATTCCGAGAATAGTTGCACAATGTTTCTCCAGTGGGTTTTGTGGTTGGTTGTGCTGCCATGTATTCAGCCACCAGTTCCAGAAAATTTTGAAGCTCCCTTTTGGTGCAAATTTGACCTGATGTTATTTTTGTCTTGCTAGCATGTCTACCTATTTGAGATGTTCCGACTTTGAAATGTGTGTGTGTGCAAGCAAAGGCTTTTTGAAGGGTGATCAGTGGTCCTGAATGCCTTTATGGCCTGAGAATGGACATGATAAATATTCTAGATTGTTTTCTGCGAGTAACATCAGTTTGCCAGTCTGATCTGGTAAAATCATGTCCCCTTGTTGAGTGAGCCATTGCTTCATCTGTTGAGAAAAGAAGCTAAGCTAGTGCTGTGAATCAAGCTACAAATTAAACAAGATCACCCTGGCATAAAGCAGCAAGGTGACTTCTTTCTTAGTGTGCACTTCAAATGACTGGGCAGTCAATGTTGTATGCAGAGCTTTAGGGAATGATGGGTTTCAAGTTTTGTTTTGTTCTCATAAGCAAGACACTACCTCCCTCCTAATGAGCACTGTGCAGTGTGGCGCTGTTCTGTTACATTTTGACTTGCTTGACCTAAATTTTAGCATAAATGAAAAGAGCAGTGTTGGAAAATATGTAGATGATATTTTTTCTCACTCTCCTGAGAGGTGGGTTTGAAATTGGTGTGTGATGGCAGAATGTGCATCTGGTAGAACAGGCAGAAGTGTGCAGGGCCCTAAAGACAAGCCCAGATGAGCCACATCATAGGCCCTGCCCATCTCCAACAGGGCATTTAACATCTGTGATTGTATTGTCAACATATATGTATTTGCATTGTCTGCTGCTATCTATCACCTCTTGTCTGTACAAAGAGCTATAGGTATCTTGGACAGAGAGATCAGAATTTGGTCTGAGGAATGACATTATGCTTTACTTTCCTATGTAGTTGAAAATTTGAAGAGCAATTGTTCTTGAGTCTTCTGAATTTTCTTTGCAACATCTACAAAAGTATCTTCAATCTGTGGAAAAGAATCAGGTCAACTATTTGGGGTGCACAGTTGGACTTTTAGGGGGTGAGGTAGCACACAGTTAGAAAGGGTTGAAGGGGAGAGGTTGGCAACCCCTCAAAATGTCATTTTATACTGCACACTTCATAGGAGTACTGCCCCAAAAAGTTTGAAGGATTTGCCCAGGCATTCCTACAATTGAGGTCCAGCCATTGAGCTACCACCCTACCCTCCAGATATTCCTGGGATCTCAAATCCAGGAATGGCTCTTGGTAGTGACTTTATCCTTTCACAATCCATGAAAAGTCAGGTTGATTATAGTTGGTCAATAATGAGAAAACATGTGTTAAGACAAACACTGATTAATTATTGAATGTAGACCACTATCCTGTTTCTTGGCAATCAACTAGGAATAAAATCAGCAAGAAATGAATTCCCATACATACATGGAATGCAATGCTTCAACTGCTCATCACCCTCACTTTTTGCCTCCAACAGAAAGTCATCAATTGTAAAAGACTCATACAATGTGCCTGATTAGAATTATGCAAATTGTAGATTTTGAGGCAAGTTTGCTGATCTAACACTAGAAACCTTCCAAAGGGTTAATGGTTTACTGGGCATTTGTGTGCATGTATTTTGTGATTACTAGGCACAAAACTAAAGCCGCAACTGCAATGTTTGAACTCCCATTAGATTTTCTGGGGAAATTGGATGTTATGCTATCTAGAAGGCAAGTACAAAAAGAAAATCATTTTACCTATGCTAGTATGGCTAGAATGTCAGATGCCCTCAATACCACATACTGCACACCATCTTTGTTCTTGAACTCATTGCCTGCATACTTTGAGTACAACACTTGATTACCTGATGAAATGTCCAGGGGCTTCCTCTCTCCATCTTCACCATATGTACCAGGACCTGTGGCAATCACTGTTCCTATCACAGGTTTCTCCTTGGCACTTTCTGTCAATAGAATACCACCAGCTGTCTTAGATTCAGCCTCGCTGACCTGAATGAGAATGCGGTCATTCAAAGGCTGCAGCTCCTTGATATCATCACCAGACAAAAGGCCCACCAAATCATCTTCCTTCAACAGCAAGTGACTTTCACCATTGAACTCAACCTCTGTGCCTGCATACTTGGAGTAAACAACCTTAGCTCCAGACTTCACAGAAATCTCCAATTTCTTGTCACCAACAGTCCTTCCATCTCCCACAGCAACAACTTCACCACCTGGAGAAAACAAACGAACAAATTGCTGTTGTGAAACAAAACTCCTTTTGCACAACATACATCCTACATTGCTATCAACTTTGCTATCAACTTCCAAATGAGAAAATGCTGCATTACTACTAAGATGGGCCACCCATTTTCACAACAGAGGATTTTGTGGCAGTGATGTGACAAAAAAAAGAAACAAAATCAATTCAAATCACCCCTTACAACATATGTGAGCACCTGAGACTTCAACCTCAAACTGAGTCAGGGGACCTCCTTCCCATGAGCTCTGAAAAGAATGGATATTTTCCTTATAGTAAACCAAACAAAATGATAAACCCAGCTTGCAGAAAAAACACAAAGTCATGTCTCCATTACATAATCTACTGTCACCAGTTGGTCAACCTTGCAGCTTCTATTTGTCTCAAAGTTTGCAGTCACCAGGAGTTTTGCCTCTTGATGCTTAGCCTAACCATCACAAACCAAAATGGTCACATGTGACCATTACACCTAAGACATAGGAATTCCCAAAAATGTCTTTGCATGTAGCTTACACAAAGGGTTTTGCCTCTGGGATGCTCAGCCTAAACATCACAAAGGCATCGTCTCAAGTAAAAATAGCCACTGGCAATGCTAGAAGTTCAGATAAGACTGAGGACTCTCCAAACATGTCTTTATGTGCTAACTTTACCAACTGCAATGCAAGAAAACTCAGGAAAATGCATCCCCTAAATAGCTAACAATTAGCAGTGAAAATTCAAAGTGTAAAGGAACCAGACAACAGTAATGCCATGTACTTATTTGGCAATGACTTCACCCGGAGCAGATGTCAGAGGCTAGGTTAGGGGACAGG
The DNA here is from genome assembly GCA_963920785.1 of Sphagnum contortum. Taxonomy (NCBI): domain Eukaryota; kingdom Viridiplantae; phylum Streptophyta; class Sphagnopsida; order Sphagnales; family Sphagnaceae; genus Sphagnum; species Sphagnum contortum. The sequence continues at coordinate 9,426,587 of OY987290.1, read as the reverse complement.
GAAAAAAACAAAAAACAAGCCAGAGAATGAGTCAGGAAAATCTACATGCATTTCAAACAAAGAACTGGTGAAGACAAAATTCCAGCACCATGTTTTGCAGCAGGAGAAAAGAAGGAGATTAGATAAGAGATATAAACATGATGATGGAGGAGAAGTCATGAAATACACTTATTCCGGATGTGACTTGCATCTGCTGACCAAAGCATCTGTACAGGAGACTCTACAGAATACTTCCAGCACATCCTCAAACTAAGGAAGCAAAGTGGGGGATAGGTATGGCCAATAACCAGGACCACTTGACAGATAAGGAAGCATGGATATTAAGACACAACAAAATGCATCTGTTCCGACTGAATGGTACATACTAGTTTGAGGTTGACATTAGAAAGCAAGATGACATCGAAACAAAAGGAGGCAGATAATAATACCTTGCGGTTTAATCTGAGCAGTGCTGGGAAGGAGAATCCCTCCAGCCGATTTCTCTTCCACAGTCTGAATCTTGACCAGAATGCGATCCCCTAACGGCTTCAAGGTTGTATATGTCGGCGCCACAGTCGTTGCAGCTCTTATCGTAAAACATCTGCTTGAAGAAGAAGAAGAATACGACGACGCAGCAGGAATGAATGCGTACATGGAACCACCAGCAGATTGCACACAGCTACTATTCATGGGCCTCAGACCTTGAAATGACGCCATTTTGGACTGCAAGATCACTGACAATCCCAACTGCGCTGCAGTCGCCAGAGCTGCCATTCTCGTCCACAAATCTGCTCCGAGAGGGGGGGAAAAAAAAAACTGCGGATTCTGTCTGCGTCAGAAAACAAACGAGCGACAGGAAATTTACGAGCAAGAAGAAAGCTAGGGTTTGAAGCTTCCGAGAGTTAGGGTTTCGAGGTTCTTTGCACAGTCACTTTCTGGAAAGTTCTGTTCTGGAACCGTTGTTGAGGAACTTAGAAATTCTGAGGATAATGGATAATGTTCCAATCTATGTTAAAAGTTAAAAGCCAGTTTGCATAACGCAAATTCAACACTAATTATTTAGGTATATATTTACAAAGAAAAGTTCGTGAAAAATAATCTAACAAGACATTTCAGATCTTTACTTTTGAGAAACTGATTTATATGTTTTTCTTTTCCAATTCTTAGAAAATTTAAACTCGTGCGTAACTCAATTCAACATAAAATAAATAAATACAAAGACAAATTGTGATTTAGACATCTGAAAAATCTGGATCAATGTTCTTATTGTATTTACCAAATTATTAATGTATTTTAAAAAAAGAAGCTGCATAACCAATAATTCATCATTATTTATGTCAATGTCAAATTTAAGTTAAATTAATATACATTTCATGAACATGAAAAGACACATGTCAATTTATTTTATTTTTTCATATCCATATTGGTGGATAGGGAAAAAAATGAGATAATTATAATATAGAGGTAGTTATTTTAAAAAGGTGGGAAATAGTTATCAAGAAAGTTAATAGGAAAAAAAATAGTTACTAAGAAAAAATTGAAATAGTTAGGCTTAAAAATGAGGTAATTATTTCTGAATTTGGTTTTGGAACGGTCCATGGACGACCATACAAAGTATTCCAAAAAATCCAACCAATTCTGATTACTCGTCACTGGAATTATTGTGATACCCAATGGGTACCACGTCTGGTACCCACTGGGTATCCTGGTATTCCACCAGCTATCCTGGTATTTTATGGTGTGCAACGGCCTTTGGGCTGAGGCATTCCTGAAATAACAAGCCCTCGGCCTCGAGCCTCGGGGGCCCGTTATTGCAGGGATGCCCCAGCCCTGGGTCCGGATCTATCTTGGAGAGAGAGAGAGAGAGAGAGTGTGTGTGTGTGGATGTTCAGTGCTGAATGCATCGTAAGACACAAAGTATCCAATCCTCCAACAGTTTAGAATAGAATTTTGGTTGGTTAGAGAATTTTCAACATCTCCACAATTGATCAAATTTTGAGGGCTATGGTTTTGCAGGCAGTGGATCTTGAAGGCTTGGATATGGAGCTTGACCTTACCAATCTTGGAACCATAAACCCTGTATTTGCTGCACTCCTCAGGCGTGTTACAAAGATGCTTGACTAATGTTGTCACTAAGCACAACAATGCTATAAACCCTAAAACCACTTGAAATACACTAATTTGCAATCTCGTCTAAAACTTTTTTTCCACATCTGGATTTCAGGAGTAGCAACAAGTTGTGAAACTTGGAGGTAATAATGGCCATGTGGAGTAACAGTACATTGCTATACCTGATTTGAGGCACATGGGTGTGCAATTTTTGTTTCAATTTGCCTCATTCATGATGTCCCCAAACCTTGAATAGAAGACTTGTTGATTTTACTCCACCATGCTATAAGCTAATCTGCCAAGCATCAATTTTGCTAGCACTTGGCCTGCTCACTCTGTCTTGCATTTTTAGCACGAGAATTATTTTTTGCAAGCTTAGTTTTGTGCACCCAAAACCCAATTCAATTGTGAACAAAGTTCCAAAAATTCATTAGCAATTCAATAATCTTTGTTGCCAGAACTGCAATTTCAAATGGTGCTTATTAGTCACCGTCCCTCAAATCCTTTCATATGGAGAGATAAGTTGTCTTGCACCTCCGTCTGGCTTGTCAATGACCATTGAGACATTGTTCATGTTTGAGAGCTAACTGTCCATGACAAAAGCTTTGTGTGCATGGCACACCAGTAGTCAATGTTCACAAGAATCCATAGGATTTACTTCTGATTTTAGTGATCTCTCACTCTTTTGGTGGTAATTGTGTGAATGATCTACAGGCCCATCAGAAGGAGTTTAAAACTCTGGCTGGACTCTGCATCTCCCCTCTCGAACCTGATGCTGATGGTACAAGGAAGCTCATTGCTTTGGCTTCAATGATTTTGCAGAATCAAGAACACTTTTTGACTCTTCTACAAATCCTGCTACCTTGTGTAACCACCAGCTATTTCCAACCTTCTCACATGAGATGAAACCCTGTGTTGCAGGCAGTCCCTGCAGCATTACAGTTCCTGGGACTCCCAAAAACTCCTCATAGTTTACTACATCAAAGCCCCATTTTATTGCATCATACCTGATGATGTAAACACTCAGGATTTCCATACAAGAAGAACTTCATGAGGGAAATTGGCAAACAAACCTCTTGAGCTACAGTGCACACACTAGAAAGCCTGAAAGCTCCAATCCTGCTGATGTTGAACCCTAATCACAAAACAGCGAAGGAGGGTTGGAAGTCCTGTTGTTGTTGTTGTTGTTGTTGGAGGGTTTGTTTATAGTTTCCGGGTCTACGAGGGTCTCTACTTCTTCCCTAGGAGTTTGTGACTTCCTTGTATTGGATTCTTTGTTAGAAGAGTGAGTTTTCCTCGATGGGATGGGATCCGCTGCTATGCTCTTGTTCTTGATTAGATTCCTGCAAGCTTCTTTACTTCGCAAGACTTGCAGCTCTGTCGGAATTTTTACTGTTCAGATTTGTGGAGTTCAACAATTCATCTCCTTGCTGGTGTGTGCAGCACACAAGCTTTGAAGGTGAGAATATGAAACTGGAGAGGCCTTTCTTCTCTTGCAAACCTGCAAAAATAATGGATTTGAAGATAATCCAAGGTACTTGCTAGCTAGGTCATCTTTTACAACTGATTCCTCCTTCTTCACACATGCTCAAACCCTAGAGTTCCCTTTGCAGAGTGATGGAAAAGCTGCAGAACTATTTTGCAGCACTGTCTGTGTTAGAAGGTGAGGAAGAAGTGGAGGGGAGGCAGGAGGAAAGAGGGAAAGAAGCGGTGGCTGAGAGAAGTTCAGTAAAGAAAATAGGGCGTGGATCCAAGAGTGGAAGGGATGATGGCAGTGGTGGAAAGAGACAGAAGGACTCAGGAACAGAGAAGGAGGAAGGAGGTGAGAAAGCTTCAGGCATGTCCCCTTTAAGGATGCCTCTTGTGTGGATTGATCTAGAAATGACTGGACTGGATCTGGAGAAGGACAGAGTGCTGGAGATTGCATGCATTGTAACAGACGGGAGACTAGGGAATATCATTGAGGGGCCAGACTTGATCATCAAGCAGGCAGAGGTGGTCCTGGCAGGCATGGGAGAATGGTGCCAAGAACATCACACTGCCAGTGGTCTGGTGGAGGGCGTGCGGAAAAGCACTCTGACAGAAAGTGAAGCTGAGCAGCAGGTTCTGGAGTTTGTGCAGAAGCACACTGGCCATGCGCAACCCTTGTTAGCAGGGAACTCTGTATACATGGACCTTATGTTTTTGAGGAAGTACATGCCAGCTTTGGCTGCACGGTTCTCTCATGTGCTTGTGGATGTGAGCAGTGTGCGTGCTCTCTGTGTGCGATGGTATCCCAAGGATGCAGAGAGAGCACCTGGAAAGAAACAGCGGCACCGAGCTCTTGATGACATCAAGGAGAGCATAGAGGAACTCAAATATTTGCGGAAAGCTATCTTTAGGTAACCTCAGAGATGACACTCATTTGCTGGACACAATCTTCCAGCGCACTGACAGGTGAGGACCTTCATGATTTTTTGTGGGGTTAATCCTCCCCATTCCTTGCTCTACTGATTGTGCAAGATTCAGGTGGCAGAAGTCAAAAAGGATTTCTGGAGCTTCTAAAGCATGATGATACAGTGGATTCAGACACACCTAATCAGCAGAAGGTGTGTATAATGTGCATTCTCTCAGATTAGACATGGTTTCTGCCAGATATCTTTTAGAGGTTTGAGATATTGTGATTTTTGTGAAGAAAGAAGAATGATGTAAGTCTGCCACTCAAGTGGGGATTGAGTTTCTCTCATGCACCTTTGGCCAATGTTTGTGAAGAGTTTTCTAAGCCTGTCAGTGTCCTCAGTGCACAGCTGCCTTAGAGCACTTGAAGCAATATGTATTTCCTTACAGCAAAAGATCATGCTGGTGACTGTATCCATGAATTTCATAAGTGGATTGCTAGGAACATTGGTTTTGCTTCAGCCCTCGAGACACTGGACTCAGTTTAGATATGCCTTCTTGCTCCTCTCTGTTTAAGATTCATGATTTTGGTTCAAAGAAGAAGAAGAAGAAGATTGCAACATGGATTTTGATAAATCTTCCCCATGGTGATCCAAAGATTGGAGCTACCACATTTGTTTTCCCCTCACCACCTTCTTTGAATGAAGGTTGGACATTTGGATCTAAGAAGTATGTATTCCAGAGTTTGGTCATTGTCACTTTGGAAAGTCTGAATTGCATACTGGTTCTCATCTCAAGAACTAATTGTCAGAGTGATAGGACAGGACTTCATACAACAAGCAGGGATGTTTCTCTATCAGGATTGTGGAGGTAAGATTGTAGCATAACTTCAAGGTGACAATCCATGGAACATGCAATTTGCAAGTCAATTTATGTGCAAGTGCTCACAAATCTTCACCTAAGTTGCTTTGTGCTCAGTAAGGCCCTTAGATGAGGGCGTAACCAGAATGTGGGCACCACCTTGGCTGCTGCCTGGGGTGGTACCCTTATTCTAGTAATGTCCTCAACCTTGGGCGTTACCTACCACATAAGTCATCACTTAGGAGTCTGTACAGTTTACATCTTGGCAAAATTTTGAACCCATTGCATTTGGTCCAAACAGAAGGAGGGGGGGTTGCACCACATTGAGGTGCAAGTTGGGACTTGAATTTGGTTTTACCAATGAACTTCAACAACTCTATAATAGTGGTGTTTTCAGAACTTCTGCTCCCATTATGAGACTCAAGGATTATGTATTATTGTTTAGTTTTCAGACATCTAGATTGTAACTTGCCAGCTAGTTCATAAGAGTGGCAAAACATATGTGCACTGAGTTTTTGTTGTCATTTCAGAGCCAACAACACATTGGTAGCCACTGGCATATATCACCAAAAAAGCTTTAAAACCACTAAAAGAAATATTCACATTCAACTTACCTCCGTCCCAAGGATTTGGAAACCTTGAAGCAACCACGGACTAAACTGTTCCACCAAATTTTGGATGTAAGTACATCAACTACCCAAATTGTAAGGAGCTTGTTTCCATTCTCAATTGCAAGGCAAACTATTTACCAACACTATGGTATAAAAGTAAACACTAATGGAATTAAATGTAAGTTTCTTTTTATGGAAATGTTGAAATAACATATTTATACATATATAATTCAATTAACAAATAGACTCAAATCTTTGTTAAGAGTGTTGGTTTAGCTACTCAATTAATTTTAATTATGTTAGTGCTAAGTTGAGTTTGCATAATTAATTGTGTTTTAGCTTGAAATTGGTTCATGTGTGGATGGGGTTCAGATTATTTAATGGTTGGGATATAATTCAAAGTTGTGAGTTCTCAAATCACTTTTTATGAATTTTTAAACACACATTTAAAAAAAATTTGATGGTTATTTTAAAAAAATTATGTAATTTTTTTGCACATGACTTTGTGCTGTTTTTCATTTTATGTTTTTAAGCTTGGATTCTTGTTTGTTTGCAAGTGAAACATATTTTGATTTGGAAATGATACATCATTAAGGTTGTTTTTGTCATTTGTGATGTGTGTGTGTGTAGACATTGATAGTTGTAAGCATCAACATAACGCATGATACCCCATGGAAATACTGTAACAACCAAAAAATAATTACAATCCAATTAAAATGTTGGATAAGCAATATGTGTCTCCCATCCACAAACTTTACCTCTCATAAAACATGAAGCAAAGGTTATTGAAGACTTAAACACACAGATCATGAGGCATAGGACGGGTAGGCTTAGAAATACTCCTAGGCTCAAAAAAGAGATCTTGTACTTACAAGTAGGCATAATTTCCCTCACACCTAAGGGGTAGGCATAATATCCTTCCTATGAATATTCTAAAATATAAGGTACTTTCCAAATACATTATAGAATTTCTTAGAGTGTTTAAGGTGTGAGGTAATGCCCTTAGAGAAGGGTGTTCTCCAAGAAAATGCCCTTGGCTCTAGCTTGACCAAGGGGCATTTACTTTCTTAATGCCTTGCTCCAAGGACATTGTCCAAAGGAAAAACTTACAACAGATTTATTTATTTAATCCCAAATTTTTCTTGGGATACCTCATGATATCATGGGAAAAAAGAAAGGAGAAGAGGGTGGATATTTCAAAAGACAAAATGCTACTAGGAACCAATGTTTTGCTTTCCAAAACACTTACTTTTGCAGATGAAAAATTCTACTCTCTAAGGTTACCTCTCCAAACACACTAAAAAGTTTCTTGTATAGGAACATAAAAAAAAGTTATCTAAAAACATCAAACAAAATTTTGATATCATATCACCCCATTCATGAATACTCTAACAACACCACAAAATTGATCATGTTGAATTCACCATGTCCAACAAATGGCTGCATCAAATGTTTTAGTCCAAGACATTGGGATTGAACTAAATTTGTTATTGTACTAGTCTTCAAGGCATCTTTCAATTGCAACCCATACCATTCATCCTAGGCACCTTAAAATGTACTTCACAACAAATTCCCAGGTAGAAGGTAAACTTTGCACACCCTTGACAATTAGATCTCATTGTCTTCCTACACATATGTCAAAACTTATGGTGAGGGGCTTGTTGCCACAATTACCATGGTTGCCTTATAAAATCTTCCATTGTTTGAGAGTTTGCCATTTGTGTACCCACCCACAAGGGTTTCCATCAATTAGAAACTACAAATGTATTCATGGTTTTTTATCATGCCTTGATGCCTTCTATTTATGGAGTGTTAATTATGTTGTCTAGTGCAAAAGAAAAAAAATTTCAACCATACTTTCAAATTTTTACTTACAAAACTTGAAGTAGATATAGACATAGAGAAAGCAACAGAAAAATGTGAATTAACATGTCAAATCATAATATTAATCTGTGTCACAATAAAGACCACATATTTTGCATTACAATGGATGAAATCACAAAGTTCATCTCATACATGTTACAAAAGTATGGAATGGAGAATGAGCCCAAAGTTTACACCACAACCCCCTAAATACATGAAGGAAGGATCAATGAATCATCCACCCCTTTCATCTAATCTAGTACATATTATCATTCATTGATTTCAGGCCGATAATATATTTTGCCACCTACTAGTCATTCAGAACATTCATCCTTCCATGGATGAACCTTTAGATTATTTGGCATTTTTTTCCTCAAAATTTCATTGGTCTATCCCAAGCGAGATCAAAAGAATTGACTTTTATTTATGCTTAACTTGAATTAATTAATCAACCATATATGAGTTAAAAGTAAGTCCTCAGTCCAAAAAATCCTTAATATGTGTAAATGCTTACTCTGTGGATATGGAAACTTCTAAAGATGCTTTGTCTTGGTCCTTGTGCAATGAGCACAAGATTCTAACAACTAGTATGTTAGCTAGATAGATCCTTGGCATACCAAACAATCTAATTGAAAAAGTAGAGAACTTGATTTATTGTAGATATTGTGACAACACTTTGGAAATGTCCGATGGAAACACGTCACTTGTACCAATTGATTTTCGTTCACAAGAATTAGCTAAATGATCCACACATTGCGTCTTAAATGCAAAGTGATATGGCAAGTGTTTGTGAAGTTGAAGCACCTATGATAAGGAGCTTGACACTGAATTCTAGAATGATGTTGAACATGAACATTGAAGAACATGTTGATGTAATTCGCAAAGTCTTCCTGTAAATAACCTTGTCGATCAATAATTTATAGTAGCCTTTCAAATCATTAATGTGAAGTTAATCATCTTTAGAAAAATATATAAACCTATCAACCAATAACTAAGCCTCCCTCTTACCTACCCGCCCTTTATCTTTTCATTGGCTCAAAGGTTTTATCTCTTCTTGGCTAAACCTTTTTTTTTTCTTGGTGAAACTTATATTTTTCATTCCTAAACTTTTATTTCTTGTTCAAATTTGCATCTTTCGGCAAAACCTTTATATTTAAAAATTAAATCTTTACTTTTTGACTAAACCAATATTTTTTCTTGGCTAAATTTCTACCTTACGTCACAACCTCTTTACTTTTTGACTAAACCTTTACCTCTTGACAAAATCAATATTTTTTCTTATCTAATTTTTACTTGTCACAAAAACCTCTTTCTTTATTGTTTAAACCACTATCTCTCAACAATTTACTTACCATTTCCTAATTACACCCTTATCTCTTGACAAAACTAATATTTTTTTGGGCTAAATTTTCACCTTTTTTTAATACCTCTCTACTTTCTACCTAAACCTTTACCTTTTGACCAAACCAATATTTTTTTTTACCTAAACTTCTATTCTTTTTAGCTAAAATTTCATCTTTTGATTAAACTTTTACATGTCACAAAAACCTTTTTATTTATCATTTAGACCATTATTTCTCAACAAAAATTTTACTTTTTCCTAATTAAACCTTTTTTTGGAAAAAATAATATTTTTTGGCTAAACTTTCATTTGTTGGCAAAACTGAGTTTCACTTCCTAATCAGACCCTTATTTTTTGATTGAACGAATATCTTTTCTTGGCTAAACTTTCACTTATTGGTAAAACTGAGTTTCACTTCCTAATCAAACCCTTATTTTTTTATTAAACCAATATCTTTTCTTGGCTAAATTTTTACTTTTCACCAAAACTTCATTACTTATTAGCTAACTCATTACCTCTTAACAAAACTTTTACCTTTTTGTCATTAAATCCTTATCTTTCAACAAAACTAATATGTTTTCTTGGTTAAACTTCCACCTTTTGGCAAAACCTTTTTACTTTTTAGCTAAACCTAAATACTTCTTGACCAGACTAATATTTTTGCTTGGTTAAAGTTTTATATGTCCCAAAAGCTTTTTTATTTATTGCTTAAACCATTACCTCTTGACAAAACCTTTACTTTTAAAAAAACTAAACCCTTAGTTTTTAGCAAAACTAATATTTTTACTTGATTACACTTTCACCTTTTGGCAAAACCTTTCTACTTTTTGGCTAAACCTTTATTTTCTGGCCAAACTAGGTTAAATTTTTACTTTCCACCAAAACCTTTTAACCTATTGACTAAACCTCTACATTTCAACAAAACATTTACCTTTCCTTAGTTAAACCCCTATCCCTTTGACAAAACTAATATCTTTTTTTGGTTAAACTATACCTATTCACCTATATAGTTAAAAATTTGTCATTTTCATTCCCACCTACTTATTTGCCCACCCATCTATTTACCTATCTATTTGCCCTTGCACCTTCCTATTTATTAGCCTTTTAGGTAGGTACGTACCAGACCCCACCAACATGGTTGGATCTACCTATTTTGTTAGCACTCCAATAGACCTTGCAATCACCAAAAGCGATTAAAAAAAAAGATGAAATGAAAGATATTGCATGGAGCTTGGACTTGTTCATTCAAACAAAAAACTAAGAGCACAATTAAACTATTTGTCACCACTCATATAAGGGTATTGCAAATATGCATTGATTTGAAACATTATGTTTTATAGTTTTGTGAAGATATTATACACATTTTTGAAAAACCAGCCTAGATGAAAAACCTCCATATGGTATTGCATGAAGTGATCAAAAAATGTTTTCCATTCTAAATGGTTGGGGGGGGTATTGCATAACCAACATAAATGTTGAAGGAATATGGAACCGTGCCTTCATTTTGACATCTGAAAAATAACCTGAACAACTTCATCCCCCAACTAGAACTAGTGCACTAGCGAGTGCTACGTCATAGAGGCCAACAAAGTGCACAAGTAATGTGTTAGAACCCGGACTATAAATAGCTATTGCACAACAAGTCCTTACTATAAATGCAAGGCATGTGATGGGTGATGTAATAAGGCCAGCAAGCTTGCTTGACTCATTTCCTCATGTTTGAATATAACTTAGTGATCATATGTGGATAGTTTGCTCCTAGAAAAAGCCCCATCCCACCGACCACATCACACCACACCATACCATTTAAGAGTTCTTTCTTGACTATAAATGCAACTCATGTGATGGTGATGTAGGCATGACCTACCGCCTACCATTCGTCTTCTTTCTATTGAATTATGTATATGAAAATGTAGGCTACATAAGTTAGGTCACAAAAGCACCCTAGAAACCCATATTCACCCACCATACCCCAAAAGGTATTATGTAGTATAAATGCAAGGCATGTGATGATTTATGTAGGGTCAAGATGTAGGGCCATGTAGGGTTAAGGTGTGCATGGTACTTGTATTTTGCCTTTTGATTCATATATGACAAGTGGACAAGGTACTTAGTACTCCCTATCCAAGCTTTATTATTTTTGTTTTTTGGAATTATGTGGGGTGATTTTGGGGGTGGGGGGCGAGGGGAGAATATGTGTGTACAATTAGTGCACTTAACCTTTACAAAATGGTCCTTGGGAACCTCGTGTCATTCTTATTCCCCCACTGACATTCGTAAATGAGAAAAAGGGTGGATGGGGGACCGGGGGGAATTAGGGTTTTCTGGATGAAAGTGCACATCCTCATGTCCACAAAATTGGGATGGCTTTGGGGCTGATATCTTTTGCACATCCTGTAATTTTGCTTGTACTAAGGCTAGGAAGGGTGGAGAAATTAGGGTTGTTGTGAAAGTAGCGACGACCCAGAGGTGAAAGGTTAGCAGAGACTATTGAACCCTTTTTGTATGATAATGTATTCAGAGTCATGAGTGTAAAATATCCAGGTTGAACTGCAAGTTTTTTCCAACTCTTCAGAATGAGATGAGAGAAGTGGACCTGATGTGGGGTATTGTTTTGTAATGGAATCCATGGGGCTCAAGGGGCCAAGGCCATATGATCCTTAAATCAAATGGAATTTGGATTTTAAAGAATTCTCCAAGGATCTTGGAAAATTTCCAAAATTCTTAAATGATCTTTAGTTTCATTCTGTATGTCGCTAGTCATTTGCTCACGAAGAGATTTAAATTACCCTTGGCAATATCAAGGGTACACTTTTGATGCTCACCAAGGGGTTTAGTTTTTCACCTTCGGGCTTCCAATCAAGAAATATTGTTCATCTCCACACCAAATTCTTGTTAGTTTGCATGGTGTTATGACTAACTAGTAGCCATATTTTGGTGAAAACCAACACGTTTGCACCATGACTCTCCCTTCAAGTGCTGATCTAGTAACCCTGAAGATTAAACTGTATAACTCTGAAAAGACAATGTCAAAAGCTCTTGCTGATGAGACATTATTACCTATCCCATGGCAGTCAAGAGCATGAAAATGAACACTTGATTAAAATAAAAATGAACATGAACATTCAGAGAACTTTGTAACCTCTTTTTGATAACTTCATGTAAAATGTGAAATGCACAAATCAATCTACATGAGAGATGTCAGTTAATGGGTTTGGAAATGCAAAAAGGATGGCTCTAGAGGGAAGCAATGATTAATTACAATTCTTACCCAATCATGAGGTTGTGCACGTCATGCACCTCAACCATTTGTGCCAAAATCATAATTATAATGGTGCATTCACACTTGAGGTTAAGTCAGTGTTAAATAAAATTCTAGGTGGCATCTTAGGTGGCACCCAATGTTAAATGGGTGATACCTTAATGTGTAACAAATGTTAGCTTAACATAAAATGTTCATGATAAGTAGGTGTAAGTCCTAAATGACTAGCATGGTGTTAGGGAACTCAACACTAGAGTCCCTAACACCAAGTGTGAATGCACCTTAAATAGAAATGTAATTTGAATTGTTATTTTGCATACTCAAGAGTCCTTGCAAACAGGGATACCCTCTTCAATTATTACATACCCACTTGCTTGTAGACAGGACTCAAGACTATTCAACCTACATTTCAAAACATAAAACCTTAAATGTACTTTCTGATATTGAAGTTGACAAATGTAAAGTTTTGATGGAAAATGTTTGTAAAAGTCTTTGGTTTCATCCATTATGCCCTCATCAATACCGAGATTGAATAATAACAACTAACCTCATATTTTCTCCTTGGTTATGAACTCATGCCATACCAAGCACCTCATGCAGCCTTTTTTTTTAAACAATTATAACTGGTTGCTAATGTGGCTACACAACTAAGGCCTCAAATAGCATAGATGGCTAAATATGTGTGTGGGGGTGGAGCTGACTTGGTGAATTATTTATTTTAACGAGTGGCCAGGATGGCGAGATGTCATCTGGCCATATCATCAGAGTGGCTACAATCAAACTAACAAATGTCTACATAGGGGCTATAATTAGAATACTTGTGATTGAAAATAGTGACGACATGTGTGTTGTTAAGGGATTACATTTGGCTACGCCCGCCAAGAGCCCAAATGGGTTTTGTTTGCAAGAACTAATCAGCTTAGAAGCATTGAAATTTGAGAAGAGCTTGCAAATGCAATTTCAATCCAAAGACAAATTGACAACATTAGATTATGTGAATTTCTGGAATTTAGTGAATTGGAGTAGGATACACCTGCAAAATCAACATTCACAACGATCAGTGAACACTCAAATTGTATCTCAAGTAGCTTGAAGGGGATTTCAACCCCAACCCCCATAAGGGTGCTGGCCATTGCAGCTCAAACCCTTCTTGCACCCAAGAAAAATTAGAAAATAAATTCTACAATATTCATCATTTGAATTTGCCATGTGGTATGGACAACAAGATATTCCATGAGAATACCATGGTTAGAACTAGAACCTCAATGAAGACTCTAAACGTCATGATTGAGTTGAAATCCATCTACAGAAAACCAATTTGAGATTAATTCATCATTTCAAGACCATGTGGCATGGAATTGTAAACAAACAATTAGCTTGAAAGACAATAGAACCCAAAAAAAGAGAGTTGTCACTTGACCTAAAGCCACTTTTGCTTTTTAAATCTTGTAAGTTGTGTACATCAACAATAAACCTATGATAAACTAGTATCATTCATTGAGCACTCCCTTTGTTTCATTCATTCAATCTTGAAAAAATCCCAAAAGCTCAAATGATATGCATTTCTTGAAAAAGATAATTCACTAAAGTGTGGAAAATGAACAACCAATGGAAGAGAAAAAAAGGACAAACAAAAACAAACTCACCAAGTGATTCAAATAAAAATAAGGCAATTTATATATGAGTACTAGTGATTCATGAGTAATAACATCAAAATTGTAACACCCAAAACATCCAATTTTGGTTTAGCACCCAAATGTGTACTTTGCAACTCCAAGAACATTAATGTTATCATTTATACATCTACACAATAGTGAACTTTGCCAATCCATTTGGCTAACAATGGCTTGTTCATATGGAAAATTTTGCATAGTAAAAAAATATTAAATGTGAAATCTAATGCACAGATCCAAGTGTGTGTTAAGTCAGTTTCCTAATTTGTTTTCATTAAACTTAAAATGTTGAATGTATACTCATCTTCAACAGACGCAAACATTTGGACAACATTCAAGCATCAGAAGGATACATGGAAGCCCAAGAATGAGTTCAACATCACACAAAGAATTCAAGTTCTTTAAAGTTGCATCACTCTTGAAACTCTTTACATGCATTTTGACAATTAAAGGTTGATATTCTGCAAAATTTTGCTTTGCTAAAGAAAGCATAGAGATTTAGTGGGTTTTCACATTCTTGAACAATTTGTTCCCCTTAACGATGATTAGTTTAACAAGTTTTCTTTTGACTATGAGCAAAAAAAACATGTAGTGTTTGCAAGATACCTTTTAATTGACACACTATATCCAACTTCGACAAAATGACCACTGCCAAATTTGTCTTGTGAACAAAACAATGAACTCTGATGAGAAAAGGAACAACTTTTTCTTTGAACTGCAATGTCACACCAATTCAATGGCCTGCCTAGATGCAAGTTACAGTGGCTCAAAAGTGGCGAGAGTCCCAATCCTAAAAGTCCATATAAATGGAAAAATTAACACTAGAATGGAAAGAAAATTTTAAACCCAATGTTGAGTGGGCCCAATGTGGTGATTAATCAATGAATAAAGTCCATATGAAAGGCTCCCCATTTAAAAAACTCTTTATATTCTACATGTTAGGGGAAAAAAAATATCAATCCAACAAAAAATGACCAAGATTGGGACTTTTGAAAATAAGGCCCAAATCAAGTCATTCAAAAGTCCATAATCATTTGTTGGTTAAAATTTTTGTTGCAATTTTTTTTCAATCCATATGTTCTTTCCATCATGTATCATATATTGAACCCTTATAAAAAACATTGTAATGAAATCATAATAAAAAATGCATTTGAATGCTAAAGCAAAACCCAAATTATAATCCATATGTCCACTTTAAAAGTCCATTACTATATGATTGGTGTATGTTTATTGAATTTCACTCTTTAATAAATATTTTTATTCAAGTTGCAATCTTAATCCATAAATATTTTTCTCAAATTAATGATTTTACAATGCATTTGTGGCATTTGAATAGACTACATTTTGCAAAAAGTCTATAAGGATGTAAAAAGTGAGCCGCCATAGCTTACATCTACCCACCTTGGAACACACTATTCCCATCACAACCCATGCTATCAAGCTTAGCTCCCAATTCTTCTAGTCCTAGGCCACCAAAATCTAAACAAGCTTTAACCATCAAAGCAAATATGTTATCAAAAGTGGCAATGACCCTAATTGTTTCAACATAGAGGAGGATTGGAATCCTCTTCCAAGCTTGGACAACATACAAATGGATGGACAACCATTGCATATTATTGATTGTTCTAACTTCATTAGTAGAAGTGTTAGTGTAAGCAACATATGCAAATTAGCTTTGGTAGCATTTAGTAACACATCATGCATGATCTCTACCATGCCCAACTAGACGAATCACTCCAATGTTTCCTTCCAACATTATTCATTTTGAACATTTGGAATAAGATTTTGAAGCTTTCAAAATCAGTCATTGGATGACCACGAGCAAGGATGTGATAAATAGTAGCAAATTGGACATACTTCTGTTTGTGCTCAAAGGGAATATCACATTGGAGTAGGTCCAAGATAGAAGGTCTTCGACTAGTAGTGTATTACCTTTCATTCTTGGAATGCACAAAATTCTTTTTCATATAATAAGAACTTACATTAACACCAAACATGGAAACTTTGCATTTCTAACAACCAACATGCTTAAGAATGTTGTCTAGCTTGGGAGCTAACAACTTGTTTTTCCCTACAACAAATGTGCATGTCATGCATTTGACCTAACGAACTTCCCCCTTATCATCAACAACAGACTCAGCCCAAGGTAGGTGAATAATCCATGCATTTTGAAAATTTCAAGAGCTTTCATAAAACTTCCTTTTAATTTTTATTTTTCTTGCATAGATCTTCAACAAATGTATCTAACAAGATAATGGGTGGGTTATTATCAGACAATGCTGCTGAAGAAGATAGCCTAGCTCCATCTTGAAGTGGCAAAAGATAAAGAGATTTGAATTTGAAGTTTTTGGGAATTTAAAAAGGGGCCATGATGCTTATTATTGCAACAACTCAACAAAATCTATAGCAAGACTTTGATTTCAAAAAACTAAATTAAGAAAACTTGAAAAGTTTAAAGATTAAGCTCCAAACCCTAGAAATACAGGAAAGTTGCAAAAAACAAAAAATTCCACAAAGTTTAAAAGTTAGATCATACAAGTAAATTTTCAACATGTTTTGAATTTGAAAACCTAAACCATAACTAAACCCTAATTATTCATATACTGAAATCAAACCTAGGAAAAGAAATTAAACTAGAAGGTGGAAGGAACTACAAACCTCAAATATTGAAAATGGTGTAACGAACATGGAATTTTCAAACATCTAGTCGATAATCAAATGATGAATGAAGGTTTCAATAACCTAAGAAATGAAATGCTGATTTATTGAATCGTGCACATAATCTTCCACAATGAAGTTTGAGCTTTGAACCCTAGCCTTTGAAATTCAAATGACCATTGACACCCTGACGAGTTCCAAGTTCCAGAAACTTGATATGCAAGATTAAAAGTAGTAAGCTTCAAATGCAAAACTTGTAAGCAAAAACATGAACTTAAACTTTTAAAAAAATTGGTCACCAAAGCCATACTACAAGTCTAGTGATTGAAAGTGAAAGCATTTTGGAGTTCAACAAAATTTTGAACCTTGTTTCAAGAAATAACATTTCATTGGTTGTTGTAACTTACAAACAATTGTCTTTATGTCAAAATGGTTGCTTAATGCCCATATGCTATAACCTACAACCCAAAATGATCAAATCCCTTCTAAATCTTAGTCATTATTCCAAAGTTTAGAGTTTGAACCAACTCATACACCAAATCTCTCCCAAGTCGATTACCAAATTCCAATTTCCAAATCCCAATTTGCTCTAAATTCAATCCAACCATAAGTTTTCAGAATCCATGAAACCAACTTTTTCCAAAACAAAATCATTCAAATAATCACTACAATAACTAACTCTACTAAATTAACTATTGTCACCATGCATATGGATCTCATTACCTATAAAATCCCAATGCAAAAAAATGTTGGCGAATTTTAGTTGTGTTAGTGTTGCAAGGTGTTGGCAATATCTACTTTATTGTTGTTGTAGTGTCAATTGGAGACAAAGCTTGTCATTACATAGCATGATGGCAAAAAGCTCCTATGAGATGGAGACAATGATGGCGATTCCACAATAGTAGGGATAAAAACTATGGTGATAAAGTGGTTTAGGGTTTTTAAAGGGTGGCGATGTAGCCACTTGGCAGTAGGTGGATTAAGCAATTTGACCTCATTTTTAACTTTAATTTTATAACATGGCTGTTGTAGAGCCTTCACATTGTTGCCTTTTGGCAAAATTTCACCAAAATAAAAAGGTTAACCCCATGGCCCTATGTGTTCTTGTAAGTTTGTAGTCCTTATAACGTTGAGGACAAATGAATGTCTACATTAGTCCAAAACATTTGATATAATTCTGTTAATTAATTCATCCAATTTCTAGATGATCATTAATTAATTCACCCAATTTTGACCATAATTAAGACTACAAAATTTGGGTGGTTTATGGTGTATGTGATCAATTTTCCATGAAGAAATTTCACTCATTTAAATATGAATTTTGGATTGTGAACTAAATTTGCATGTTTGAACCAATTATTTCAAAATGTTCTTTTGTCATACTTTTCTTTTGAACACCTCATCACAAAACAAATTGAATGGCTTTAAGATTCCACCTCAAAACATTTGCATCATCACACCTTTTCTAACATTATTTTTAATGGGACATTTGATCTCCATTGAACTTCTATAATGTCATGCTTAGGGGCAAGCTTCGAAGCTTGGTACATAACTCAACTAGTCCTATCAAAGTTTTGCATGCCATTAATAGTATTTTCCACTACCTAATGAATTTGACTTGGATTACTTGATCCTTCAATCTCATGCCTCCATTATATGTTTACATTCATCCCATTGACCTTTAAGGTATCCATGTGCATATGATAGTGAATGCATAGGTATGCATGATGTCATTTGTGATGTTTTTGCATCAATAGCAAAGGAAGCTAGTTTTCATGTGGCCCAAGAGCAATTACATCTTCTTCCACATTTTAGACATCAAGACATGGTGTTGATGTTGTCCTCTCAAAGGATGAGGTTCAAATTTTAACAAACATTGTCATTATTGACCCCATTTGAACAAATTTTGTGTCACAAGTATTTTCAACATGAGGTTTTGCAACATCAAAGGCAACGCAATTAAAAGAATGAAGTTATCAATATCGTCGTGCTAGTTTATATAAGTTTTTAATTTATAAAATAAACAAGTTGATGATTTCTCACAACTTTGCACCAACAATTTGTGGGGAATGAAAGGTTTTTAAATGCCCCTTTTTGTCATAACCATCTTATTTTGATAGAGGGTTTCAATTTCTCTCAAAAAGTTGTAAGCTTCTATTATTCTAATTTGATGGTAGCCATGGGGTTGGTTACGTCTCAACTTCCTTTACTTGCAAACCTTTCATCCATTATTACTTTAGATGTTTTATCACCGTAAAAGTTGAAAAAGAAAAATGCATTCTAATTCTACCTTGATTTCCTTTTCCTTGTTTTATCCTCCATGTACACCCAAATTTTTTTCCTATAATAAAGTTTAAGTTCATAACTATTGAATTATTACGTGGGGTCATGCTTTGCCTTGTTCAATACAATGTTCACAAAGATTAAACAATGTTGGCATGTTGTCAAATGGTTTTTATTAACATGGGGTGGGTATTTGATTTAAATATATATATATGGGCCAAGTTTTTGGGAAAAAAAAATCATAGAACCATGAAGGTCTAAGTTTTTGAAATAAAATAAAATAAAATCAAGAAAACTACATGAACTTGATTGTGTAAAAATGGAAAATTAAAGATATGGGCCAAGGGTGGGGATTGCAAATTATTTAAAGTGGTTATCTCATTTGGTTTTTTGACAAATACCTTGTGAAGGTACCTTGCAAGGTTTTTATCAAATTTACCCAATCTTAATAATGCTTGATTTTTGGAATTTGAATGCAAATGAACCAAAATTTTATAAAAAAATTACAAATTTGCATATTTCAATCTTGAAATCTTAATGTTGATGTATAAAATTTATATTCTAAGCATTGTCCAAATGCAAAACAAAGTTGAACAAGGTGCGGTTCACAAAATGGATCCACGTTTCAATTCGTTGTGCAATAAAGCTATCATTAAAATATAAAATTTACATGTTCCATTTTTCATACAACTTTATTGGAACATCCATAAAACTTGCAAAGGTATGAACCATGTAAAACACATCTTTACTAAAAGAAAAGGTGAAATGATCTTGAACCATAAGTTTTTGCAATATGTCAAATATGGTTCCATTTTGATGATTGTGCATCTAATCATTTTTAGGTCACTTCAAGAAATTCACCCATGGCAAATGTCATTAAAAGCATAACATTAATGTCATAGGCAACAACAATGCGAAAAATTGATTAGCAATTACATGATCTACCATGGGTGATAAATGGGATAACACATAACAAGGCTCGAGATTTGAACCTTCATGGGTGGTGTCATTACTACTCAATATAACAAATAGAAATGTTAGTAACACATGTTTGTAGGAAACTTGCCAAACCATTTTCACATTTCCATACATACCATTGTTGGATTTCCACAAAGCTTTAAACACATGCACATTGGCATGTGGTAGTTAACCCCAAAACACATATATGTGGATAGTTTTAGGTCGCCATCATATTTCCAAAATGATGAAACCATCTACAAATATGAAAAAATTAAATAGACCCCTAATGAAAACACAACATATTTTACCATTTATTTAGTACTAAGGTAGATAATCCATGTCACCCACTTTTGAGAACTTTTCAATTTCCATTCCATTTTCAAATTTAACTTCCAATTCATTTGTCAAATTAGACTTTGCTTCACATGCACTTGCCAAGTCTTCATGCTTTAACAAGCAACCAATGTGCAAATTTGCTAACTAAGTTTTGTTAACAAAAATCAATTTGTTTAGATCATTAGTTTGAAAATGACATCTGCAAAACAAAGTCAAAATTTCAACAAATTTGGGAGGTTGGAATGCCCAAAATGCATTTTGTTAGTTTTGCAACTATAGGAATTTTTTTCTTCTATGTACCATTAGCTTAAGGCATCTTTGCAGTTTGCATCAACGAGATAATGGTGATATCCATCAAACTTTCATGACACAAGTGCTCGAAAATATTTTGATTTTTTTTAGTGGTGTGAAACAAATATTCAGAAATAACTTGTGATCTTTTGCACCTAAGGCTCATCAATAACATTTGGCATCAATGATTTGAAGGCCTTCATTAGCAAAGGTAACAATAATTACAAGTCAAAATCAACAACCTAATTAACTGAATTTTCATGGCCCGCATAACTAATGATTTAATGTAAACCCTTCAACCTAGGATCTAACATTAGTGCTAACATTGAAGGACCTTTCCTCCTATCAAATTTTTGTAAAAAAAAATGAAGGGCATAAACATAAGTAGAGAAGTTGACACTTCATGTGGACTTGTGTTTCATCCAACTTTTCATCGAAAGTGAAATTTCCAAATTAATCAAGATGTTAAGGATAATCTAAAAGTTCATCACAAATCTCACAATAAATGAAAACGATAATGTGTAAAGCATTTCCAAAAAACCAATGACCATGGCATTGATTAATCACACAACAAGTTACTATAGGTGACAAGACTTTCATGATAGTTTCACAAATTACCCAAGTTTGTGAAGGAGGTACACAAATTTGTAACACCAATATTTGCGAATTACAACACAAGGCAATGTCAAAGCATCTTGGAATGGTAACATTAGTTGACTTGTAAACTTGCATGAAAAATGCAAGGACACAAGCCAAAGCAACTTGTTGTTAGTTAGAATTTGGAACAAGCATTTTCACTTAAAGTCTGCAAATTAAACACCACAAAAGACAAATCAACAAATTCAAAAAACCACATTACATTTACAAGTTTAGTCTACTAAGTTTAATAAATAAGTTTGAGTTTAATGCAAATGCATAGGTCTACAAATTGGACCCATTGTTTTTTACATATGCTAGAATCTTTTGGGTTACATTAAACTTCTTAAAGAGTTGTTGCAATTAGATTACCATAGTTACACTAGAGGTATTATAAGCTTCAAACAACTCAATTATTTCATGCTTCAATTACTAATCACTCGAATGACCACAATAAACACATCATGAACACCTTTTGAGTTCGAAAGATCAAAATGCAATTGATTCCACTATCCTCAATGAAAAAAAACCCTTGATAAAAAAAAAATAACATTGTCCTCAAAGCCTTTCTGTATGGCATGATATTTTGGAAAACCATTAGTAACCCAAAAAAACCAAAAATGGCACTTGACGTTACATTTGGCCTCTTACTAGTTGGTTCTTGATCAAGTGGGGAATTAAAATGACTTGCAACTTGCTATTCACACAATTTAAACAAGGTCTTATGTTCTACTTCCACATGTTTATTTCATGGTATATAATGCCATTTGATTTGTGGTAAGTAGTGAGACTTTTATGGCACGTAATGTGTAAGGCCATAATTTTAGGGTCACATGTATGATTGTGGCAAATTATGTGTCAGATGATTTGATTCACATTCATATCTACAAGGTGGTTGCTATTTACCTTGAAAAAAACTCATGTTGGTGAATTGGAATTATAAGGATTCTCAATAGTTCTTTGTTTTTTCAAATCTTCCACGTGTGTTTCAAATAGTTGTGCCTCATCACCATTGGCACCATCTAAACCTTGTTTTCCACCTCCATCAATTTGCAAGATGTTTATGTTGTTGTTGCGATCACATTTACAAAAATTAAAAAGGGAGAACTAAGGTTAGATGTAGCATCATGCATGTTCATTATAAAACCCATCAATTAAAAACCATAGCAAGTAAGAGTTATGCAATTGAGAAAAACCCCAACTTGTGAAAGTTTTGACCCTATAACAAAAACCACAACAATTGCAACAAAAGCCAAAACAAGTAAAAGTTATGTAATGGAAAAAAACCCCAACTTGTGGAAGCTCAAACCTTGCAACAAAAACCACATTAACTACAACAAATAATATGCAAGTAGGAATTATGCAATGAAGAAACCTCAATTTGTGAAAGTTAAAACCTTGCAGAAAAAAAGAAATCCATTGCAATAGAAATCACAACAAGAGTTGCAATCAAAACCACAATAAGTAGGAGTTGTGCAATGAAAAAAACCCCAACTTGTGAAAACTCAAACCTTACAACAAAAACCACAACAATTACAACAAAAACCAAAGTAAGTAGGAGCTAGGTTTTTCACCTAATGATGATTTCAAGTAGATGGTGACCTTAGAGTATAGAGGTTATCAAAACAAAATGCACAAAGCCCCTACACTTACAAGACCACAAAAATGAAAATTCAATTGCTATAAGGTGTGTACAAATCATTGAAAGCCACAATAATGTTGAATTTTTTTCTTCCTTCTTTACCCTTTCTTGATTGACAATTGGACAAAAGACGGTGAGTTGATTTTTTCCTCTTAAGTGAAGAAGGTGGAAACTGGAAACAAGAAAGAAAAGACATTGCAAAAAAACACATTGAACAAATAGAGTTCATGAATAAGCAAAAAATGCCTACCTTTTTTGTTCTCCTTTGTGAAATCTTTTAAAGATTTTAAGTGGTACCACTACCTACAAGCTTCATCGATCAATGCTCCTTTAACCAACACTCCCTTTCATTGATGTATTAGACAATCGCGATATTCCATCTCAAGATCACATCCAAGTTATTTTAGCCAGCAAGGTTACTTTCAAAGAAACCATGAAACAATGAGTGTTTTTGCAAACAACTTTACTATTTAAAGAAACAAAGTAAACCCTAACCCTATTGTATGCCCTTGATGGTTATATGAAGGGTACAAATCTGGGTTTTTGCCAAATAATCAACTCACTTTTTCTTCTCATTTTGATCGTGGTTATGAATAGGAGGCAAGGGTAGGTACCTATGGTTTTTAGTAGGTAGGTAGTAAAAACAGCCATTATCTATGTATAAACCATCTAGTTACCTAGTAGTTACCTTTTTTCCTCCTTGTCTACCTATATATCAGACCTATTTTCCTTCAGAATTGGTTATCAAGGTGAAACCAAATATTCACTCAGTTGAGGTTCATCCACAACTGATTTATAACAGGCATCCAATGGATGGTGCGCTGGTGAGTGCTGGTTCACTGAGGCGCATTGAAAGGAGATGATAAGTTGATGAAAAAACTAGTGTTGGGCAGTTCTTTTACTTTTATGAAGAACCTTTGGTTCCAGTTAAAAAAAACAAAATTAGAAAAGTTGTGGTTCTGGTTCCACATGTCAATGGAAATGGGAATCCAATTCTGGTTTTGGTCTGGTTCTAGGTAAGGGGGGACTAGAACCAGCAAATAATTGCTGATTAACCTCTGATTAGTCCTCTATTCTAATCCATTTTTTTCCTAAAAACTTTTTATTCCAAAATATTGATTCTGGTTCCAGTGCCAGTTCCCATAAATAAAACCAGGAACCCAGTTTTGGGTCCAGTTGTTAAAAGAACCTGGTTCCCAAAATCAGATCCATTTCTGGTAACCAGAACTGGCAAGTGCAAACCACCAAACCCAGTGACTACCCAACACTACAAAAACTTGGCAACAAACTGATGTCAAATTCTAGTTGGATTTACTTGGGGGCAGGTATATACATTGTACTATGTAGGCTCTCAATTGACCACTTTCAGGAATTCAAGGGCCAGCTAGCAAGGTCAGATTAAAATTCTAGACATGGAGTCATTGAGTAGGAGAGGCAGGTTCATAATACAACACTTCATCAACAGGTCAATCTTGAACTCTAACAACTGCATCAAGCACAACGATGATGGCCAATAAAGTAGTCAAGTAAACACAGCTGCATGTGTGCGATCGCAAGGTAAACAATAATCTTCATAAGCATGTGTGTGATCGCAACGTAAACAATAAGCTTCATAAGCATGTGTGTGATGCAATTATCTTCATAAGCATGTGTGTGATCGCAAAGTACACACTAATTATCTTGGCAGAGTAAAGGGCAGTTTCTATGTGCGTACACACGACTCACTCAACCACTATTTTCTGGTAAACAGTGACGAAGCGGCATTTCTACGGGTTTAATGGCGACTACTCATCTACGAGTTTCTGAAGAAGGTTCTGTGATGATTGAGTAACTTTCTATTATCCAGGCTTTGATCGAGCTTTGAATAGATCGGTGTAGATAGAGTGAATCAGTTGGCTGACTGTACATGATGACAACTGAACTCAAAATAGCCATAGATTATCATAAGAGCATCTTCACTCACACCGAGGGTTTTTCTTTCCCAGGGGTTTTTTAAAGGATTTTCTGAGGAGGCCAAGGTGACTAGGTGTTTCCAATCCATGCCCTGACAAATGGCAGCCTCTCAAATTTAAGTGTATATTGTGAAATTTAGGTGTCAAAGTTCTGGGTAAAAATTTGGTTACTCCACTAATTTTTAAAAAAACACTTGTTGGTTACAAGACTCTTATTGCTATCGACTTTGCAAATTATTACATTGAAGTAGAAGTAAAATGAAAAATAATATAGTAGTTGAGGGCACCACAAATTTTCATGATTACAAATTCAATTGACTATAAATATAATCTCTTGGGGGCTTTGAACCCTAATCCAAATGTACCTTGCTTAATGTAGCAAAAGATTTCTTGGAAAAACATAGAATAGCGTAGTTACATACAAAACCACACTAGTTGCCAACAAGTTCAAAAGTTCAATGCATAGACACACACCAAAGACATATTAAAAATGCAAAGTTGCACCAGTAACTATAAAGTCAAAAAATGCAAAGATATGCCAACAACAAATGCACATTGATACACACAAAAAAGGATTTAGGTTTAGGGTTTTATTGTAAAACATGAAAGGGGTGTGTTGTGCAGTTCTCATGATTGTTATGCATTTGCAAACCTATAAATTTTCTATTGGTTCCAAGATCTGATAGTTGTAGTCAATGGGAAGGTCTCCATAATATAAATAAATTGAACATACATTCACATGACAAGATCCAAATGGAATGTCAATCGGTTTTTCAATTTGTTTTTCATAGAAGACAATAGAGAAAAACACCTTTCATCTTCTACACTACTTAAAGTTGTTGCCATTGAAAGTTGTATGGATTTTAGCCACTTTGAAAGCTTGTGACAAATGATCTAATTAATAGTTAGTAATGCCCACATCTTAAAACATGGATTATAATCTAAGAGAAGTTTCCTTGTTGTTGCATAATCGGCCATCATCATCACTTTGAAGAAAGAAGCTTGGGCTTCCAATTTTAGTTCATTAAGCAAAGGTGAGATGTAGATTTGGTTGGCCCTAATGTTCTTCCCATAACAATAATGAGTTTTCAAAATGCCAAGTTGTGCCAAAAAAATATGTTTAACTTTTGGTTAAACCCAAGATTTGGGATAAATAATCTCGATGGCATTCATAATTTCTTGTGAAGGGAATTATCATAACAAACCCTAAGCACCACCTATGCATTGTGTTTTCAACTCATGCATTTCCATGAACCAACCAATCCTAGAAACCTAACTCAAAGCACTTGTGATGGTGCATGTTTTGTATTGCAATATAATATAGGTATGTCCATAAAAATGAAAAGTTATGTATTCAAACTCAGTGTTATGCTCAATAAACCAAATATGATGCAAAACATGATTAAAGTTTTCCACAATAACTGAAAACCTTGGTTGCTAAAAATCTATAAACATATTATGGTTTACAATCGTAATAGTTCAAAAAATTCTAAAAAATATTTTGTGATTGAATCCTTCCAAAAAATAGAAAATAACATTGTTAAATCTTTTGTTGGCACTAGAAAAAATTTGAAATATATGACCAAGTTAATACATTCCAATCATAAAGGATAAAAATGATTGATAGCTTTAAAGTTGTTATAGATGAGTTGTTTAGGGGGTAAAGACACACTACAATGGATTTATTGAGATGTCATAAAGGCATAATTTTATGGTTAGATACATATTATTGATATAACCCATATGCAAGTTTAGAATTCCAACAAAAATGTACTTAAATAAGTGAAACTAACTTCTTTCCCCTTCCAAGTTTCAATAATTACACCAATAACATTAATATTCAATGAAAGATGGACTTCAAAATATAGGTAATTCCTAGGTCATAGTCCATTAAAAAAATGTGTTATGGACACATTGCTTATAAGAAAATTGAAATTTTTTCTCACAAATTTGGGAGGGTTATGACACTTGAGATTAAAGTTTTTGAAAAAATTGAATTATATAATAAACTTTATAATTGCTTATTATGCATAATAATAGTCCATTTTTTTTCAAAGTCCATCACATATTCAAAACAATTTTTTTCATGACCAAAACTAAATGGAGGTGTTAAAAAAGGTTGAAACCAAAACATCATTAACTTGGACATGGAAAAATATGTCAATTTTAATACCATTTCAAGGTTTTCTTGTTTTTGTCTAGTATTTTATGTTAAAAAATACATAATTTTTTTTTCCTATTATTGATTTTTTATGTATAATATAAATGAAAGATATATTAGGAAGCAAGGATTGTGTGTACACACATAAGATCTTGCACCCCCATGATTTTGAAAAATGATTACATGAGTTGTAAGGATTGTAATTTAATGAAATCACTTTCAAAATGTTTGTATACTTATGAATTTTCATCACAATGAATTTTGTGCAATCTCAATATCTTTCATTGGTCATAAAATCTATATAGTAAAGAGTGGACAATTCGATGTGTACATGGTGTTAAAATTTTGAACATCTTTTATCTTATGTAAAATCAGACCATTAATTTTGAAAAATTATAGATGACCATATATTGAGTGTGGTTGTGAGGTAGGTGGTTCACTTTTTGCATTGCAATTCAATTTTTTACAAAGTGGTGTGCATTTACATGTTATTAACATGGCATAAAACAATAATTTTCCAAATTTGTGGTTAGATTTAGATTGTCAACTTATGAAGAAAACATTTATAAAAACAATTGCAACATATATACACCAAATATATGTTAATGGACTTTTGAAATAAAAACATATGGATTAGTTTGCTATTTGTGCCTTTATATGCATGCATTTTGGTGTATGCATTTTATTTGGGATATATTATAAAGATTCAATATATGATATGTTAAAATGAAAAAAACATACGTGCAAAAAAATTATAGAAAAAAATTAACCCAAAAAAGTTATGGACTTTGGAATGACCTAAAATGAACCATATTTTCATAATTATGTTTGGGTGGATTTCAATTTTTATTTTTTTAACATGTACACTAAATAATTGTTTAGAATGTCTTGTTTTCATATGGGCTTTTAAATTCATTAACCACCATATAATTCCCCATTAAATCAATGGTATCAAATTAGACTGTCATTTAAACATTATTGTATGGACTTTTAGGGAGTGGAACATCCATTGAAAATGGGCCACCTTATAATGCATTCACCCTTGATGATTATGAAAACATAGTATCATTAAAATTTGAATATATGTTTTATTTTAATTATCCATGATAATCCTTTTTAATGTCTAAATGTGATTTTGATCATTAAAACTACATAATTTGAAAAACTTCCTCAAATAAAAAAACATACATTTTGGTATAAGCAAAGGCAAGGTTGCATTTTCATGAATATTGAATGTGTTATATAAACTTTTTTTTTTGGGTGAATATGTTCTATTCCATTTGGAATGATGTTAACGAATGGTATATTTGATAAACTCAATGTACATAATGTATCATTGAAGGTTTGAAACACATATTATTTTAAAAATATTGACATGTTTACTTTTGTTAATCTACACATTTAATTTACTTGAAAATTTATCATTAAAAAATAGATTTAATTACATATTGTTTGAAAACTCATGGAAACATATGTGCATTAAACTTTTAAAGTTAGCACTATCATCCAATTATGGCCCTATCCAAAACATGGAGGCCGTATTTCAAACTTGAAAAAACATAATCCTTAGAAAGGACCTTCATCTAAGGCTTATTAACTCCTTTTATTATGAATGCACCCAAGTGTCATTCATCATGGTGTGTATGTTTGCATTCAAGTAGTTGGAGGTGTGTAAGTTTACATTCATGAAGTCCAAGGTAAGGTGTTGAAAAGTATAAGTAATAACAAGTTTTCCCTCATGTCTAGCATTTCAATGATTTGCAACAATATCAATTAACAAGACCTAATCTAGGTGTAGAGAGCATGGTCATCAAGTGTTTATTCATTAGGTGTTTGTGTACATATTTCCTTGATTTCAATTAGATGTGTTATATGTTTTTCAAGAGCATGGATTTTGCGCGGATAACAACTAAAAATATTGACACAAAATATTAATTAATTTTGGGAAAATCATTAATTTTTTTTTGTTTTTTTGTTATCAAGAATATCCCCTTGTATCAGCAAGAATGAGCCCTAAAATGAACATGATTTACACCATGTTCACTTGGTTGCAGGCCTTTTGAAAAGTGTTAAATTGTTTTTATCAAGTAAGTTGCGGTTAAAAATTAATTGTGACCTTTTCAATTCAATGAATGATTATTTACAAAACATTTTGCTATAGGATTAATACCTTGGATTGTATCCCAAGTACTTTGAAAAGCGTTTTGTTGCTTATGTAAATCAAAAATTAGTGCTCACTTTGCAAACCACTTTGCAACTTTGCATAGTGGTCATGTAGTGCGAAATTAGGTCGCCACACAATGGAACTACATTGTTTCTGATTCTGATTTTTGCAACCATCACTGGTTTTTGGCTGCGCATTATTCTCATTTACTGTAGGAATGCATGGCGGCTACTTCTGGAGAACCCAGGAGGCTCATCGCGCGTGAGGAAGACAGCGCGAAATTATGGTTAAGGGAGGTGTTGCAATTATGATTTGAGGTGGTTGAGAGTGCATGACGACGGTGGGAGTCGGAGAGAACGGAGTGGCTGGAGATTTGCGAAGCTTCAGGAGGAAGCTAACGGAATTTTAGGAAGCAATTTGTGGAGGAGCCAAGAAGACAAGAGCATTCTTTGGACAACAAGTGAGGATGTGAGAGACATTTGTGAGTGAAATGTGAGGTATGGACAGATTGTTGCTTGAGGAGAAAAATTAGGAGGTCTTATTTTGGTAAGGAGGATAATTTTGATGAATATGATCTGTTGATCTCTAGAGATTCGAGAGTTAGAAGAAGTGATCCTGGTGTACATAGCGAATGAGAAGCTCTGATTAGCTAGGACAGCTTGGTTGAATGCTAGAACTTTCCACTGCGCCTGGTAATCATTCAAGTTGTTGTTGTAGAAGAATTTGAGAGAGAGAGAGAGACTGACTAGACAACACTGGGAATCCGGTGTTTTGTGAACATTTTGATGGAAAGCAAGCTTGCGTTTTCGGGGAATGTGTATAGTCTGTAATGTGATGAGAAAGTTTCCTTAGCTGAAGTCTGTGTGAATGGTGCGAGGCAGGAGATGGCTACTGTAAAATTTGCTCTGTTGTCGTGTGTGTCAGCAAAGCACTTGTACGTCTTTGATCTTGTAATGTTTGTCTGGAAAAGTCAGTAGGCAGTTGTGCTGTGTGATGTCTAAGGCTTGAATTGTGTGGAGTAGATAGAGGAGAACATGGGCGCCTGGGTTCGTTGAAGGCAGTCAATGTCCTACTTGATATTCGGACCCTCTTTTTTTTGGTTACAATCAATCCTATGCACATAACCATATCACACTTGGTCCAAGCACTTTGTGGTTGAACTTAGATACTTTCAAAGTGCATTATGGTGCTTCTATAAAGTAAAATACTACTAATGAAGCACTTTGACCTTTCAATTTAGTAATTATTGTCTTCAAAGTATTTAACTTCAAGAGTCATTCCTTATACTAAAGAACCCAAACTAATATGCTAAGTTTTTCAAAGTAGGTTATAGTCCTTACAAAACATTCTAACCTATTCATGGCAATGTTTGAAATATTTTATGGTTGATCATGGGTGCAATCATACTAACATGTACCAAAAGCAGTCTTAACCATTGTTTAAGTTTTTGAAATTTGGATTTTAAAAAGAAAATAATAATAAATAAATATATATATTTGTAAAATGTTATTGTAAATACATTATGTACATGTCATAAAAAAATTTAATCAATTTAATGAATGAAAATTACATATAAGGACTTTTAACCTCTTGTAACCACTGTTTAAAAATTACATAAAAGCAATTTAAAGTAGTTTTGACACTAAAAGAAAAATTTGAAAATATTTTTAATTTCATTTTTTTGATTTAAAAAATATATACCTTAACATAATAGTATTAAGAAACTTTAAAGATTATTAATATTTTTTGAAAGACATAAAAGATTCCAAGAAGATTTAAAAAATAAAACAATGGTCTAAAGGGGCATGTGCAACTCCTAATAGAGTGGTTGGACCTTCATGTGTCATGTGAAATGTTGAGGTGTTTTAGGATTGACACCTTGGAATGTTGATGTTGGTGGTTTTTAATTCAAGTGCAAATTTGATTTCACTTAATGCTTAATATTGGTTACTTATAATTCACCACAAATGACATCCTTTAGATTTTGGTAAGTGGCTTATTTGCACCCAATACTTAAAAGTTGTTTCTATCAAGGAAGTAAGGGGCCAAAAAACTACATGTATTGGATGTTGTAATTAAGGTGAACAAGTATTATATCCATATGTTAATTTCTATGGAATTAACATCTTGTACTTGGTCCTCTGTACTTAAATTACAGATACTAAAGAGCATATGTAAAGGAAGTGCTGCTTCCAAACCATTGTTTCCTTGGATTCAATAGTTCATGATCTAGTTATGTAGAAGTCCAAATTGTTGAATTGTTCTTTAGTTGCTATGTTAATTTCCAATGGGTGTTACGATTATGCCTTCTAGTAAAACCTATTATTATTTTACAATTTCTTTTCAATGTAGGTGGTGGTCATGGTCAAGGAAGAAAAGGAGAGGAAGCCAAAGCAAGATATTGATAAGGAGTTTCCCAAGTGGGCATGGATTGATTACACTTTTTCCACAATGAGTCCAAATCCACTAACCTAAATCACTATGGGGTTATAAAAGTGAACCAGATTTACCTTGCCCTAATTTCATTTCACCTTCAATGAAACTTCAACTACACATTCACTTGTAGTCAAAATAATTTACTAATGTTATTTTTGGTACTATTAAAATGATAATTTCGATGTTATATATAATTTATAAAAATCATTAATTAATATAATTAAATTTGAATGTATAAGATTATTTATCATAATCTTTTATTACATCAATTAGTTACAATATGACAACATAGAAGCTAATTTAAACCAACTTAGGACTTATTTAGTAATTTATTTTACATACAATTTTGAATTTAAATGCCATATATTAATTTTGGGCCTTCATATATTACAATGTAAAGACATTTTTAAGAAATAAAAAAATTGAAAATCCAACCTTAATCATATGTGTTCATATATATTTAATAAAAAAATATAAAAAATATATTATAAAAAATATATTTCACTAACATAATGTAATACAACAGATAGATTAATTTATACTTTATCAACATATTCAATTATTTTTGAACCAAATGAACTACAATAAAATTCCAAATAACAAATAAATGGGCAAAATGTTAATAATAATTAATTGGAATATTATCAATAAAGTTTTAAAATATGTTGTATTATCAACTAGCACATTATATATAGTTATATACTTTAAGTAATTATTAAATATTAAAAAATCTAAGATATTTCATTTAAATAAAAAAATTAATTATTTTAAAATAATTAATATTAAACCTACATATTCCATATATATAATTATAAAATTTTGTAATCTACTTTATTTTATTTTTGGATTACATTAAATAATTTATTATCATAAATATTAAGTAACTTATAATAATAATCTACTATTCTATTCGTTTGTATTATTAAATAACATACTAGTTTTAATAATATAAATTATCTAATTTCTTAATATTTAAAATTAATGTAAAATATTTTTACATAAATGTCTTTCAATGTATTTATTATATCAATAATGATATAATTTATTGTTAGTTTATGTATAAATATTACAGTTTTAATCCAGAGTATATATTACTGAAATAAAATTTTATTTTAGTTCTGAAAAATAAGTCAGATTTTATTTTCCGCCTTTATTTAACAAAATGCTAAAAGATGTTTACAACAAAACGAAATCAAAATCCAATATTGTTTAGCATAGAATTATAGAATAATTATTATATAATATATCATATGTTTATAAGATATAAAATACATAAGATATAAAAATATGTACATATTACATATAAAGTTTTAAACTAAATAATATTTTATTGTGGGCTTCATTTTATAAAAATAGGTAACATAATATTCATCCATGGAAATAGAAATTTTTTGATCCATGTTTTTATCATATAAGATCATTTATATATGCTAAATGACAATATTTATTTGTTATATACTATATTAAAAAAAAATGTGAATAAAATGAATAAAATGAATAAAATATTAAATTTATTTATAATTTGTTAATGAATTTTTAAAATAAATATTTTATTTTCAAATGAATTTTTATTTTGTAATTATATAATTTATCTTTTTATAACATAAAATTAAATGTGTATATATTTAATGTACTATATTTAAATGTATCATATTTTAAAAATATAGTAAACATTAAATGGTTTTGAGAATAATGTTATTATATGTTGATACATCGTATTTATGAACTATTTGTATTAAATTTCATAATTAAAATGTATTATGTAATACAAAAAAGTTCATTTTTAAAACTTTCTTTCATTTGGACAAAGTATGAGAAAGATAATGATGGTTAAAGAAAGAAAACGTCTTCAAAACATCATATTTGAAATATATTAAAATGCAAGATTTACATGCAATGTTTTTAATTCAAGTATTTTTAAATAATTTAATTTTTTTGTGTAGATTTTAGAAAACCTTTCAAAATAAAGTTTAAATCATTTTATTTGAACATACTATGATAAAGATATTACTAATTAAAATTGGCTTTTGGAAAAGGTTTAATTGCATCTCAATTTAAAACTAATGTGCAAGTAAAAGGTTTAACCCATATGTTTTGTTTTTGAATCTTATCTTACAAACAATATAAACAACATATTTTGCTTTGACTTGTCACATTGAAAAGCATTTGCCAATTTGGAATGAGTGAAAAATTATTTGACCCTAAATGGAAATTGCAAAGTAAATGAATTTTTTTTTTGGCTATTCATTCCATCTACATTTTTTCTTTCCTACCTATTTGCCTACCTACACAAGCAAGCAGGTGCTAGTTTTCTACTTAGGTAGGTAGGTAGGTTTGAGTCCTATTGAAACTTTAAATTAAAAGAGAAAACTAAATAATAATTTTTAAAATTAAATAATCCAATAAAAACCTAAACAAATGATTTGTGTGAAATAATATATGAAATAAACTAGACTAAATAATTAATACTAGATAATCTCAAGTATTCATTAATATTCAATAACCTGGATTAAATCATAAATATTAAATAATCTGAATCAAATAATTAATATTTAATAATCGGGATTAAATAGTTAATATTAAGTAATCTGGATTAAATAATTAATATTGGATAATCTGGATTAAATCATAATATTAAGTAATCTAGATTAAATAATTAATATTAAATATTCCGAATTAATAATTAATATTGGATAATCTGGAATAAATCATTAATATTGAGTAATCTAGATTAAATAATTAATATTAATTATTTAATTCAGATTATTTAATATTAAGTAATTTGAATTAAATAATGAAAATATTCAAAATTCCTGATTGTTTATATGCTAGTGAATTACTTGTCCATATCAATTCATCATTGATCACTAAGCAATTGATGAATTAGCTAGGAATTCACTAGGATCAAAATTCACATAATTTAGTACAAAACTTAGTGAATTCATTAGTGGATTTGGATTCATTATGTACTATTGTTACAAGTTATAGGATGCCAAAAAAATTCAAGAGGTTAAAGGCTTCTAGTAGAAGGGTTGGACCCCAAGCATGATTTGACTAACGAACATGTCATTATAGTAGATATTGCCAAAAGTTTTAGCAATGTCAAAACCTTCAAGTCCAATAATCCATTGTTGATTGAAAAAACATGGAAAGAGATCGAGACCCTTTATTGGAAGATTTATGGCATAGAGCATATTACCAATAATGAGTTGATGGTATGGTCTATGAAAGGTTGGATTGCACAATAGAATAGAAAGGATGCCGAATTAATTGGGTTGTAGTAGCTACTGCAAATTAACTACAAAGGAAAAGGCTTGACGTTTAATTCAAATGTTAGTGATTGTTCACAACCATCATAGGAAACAACAAACATGGGAGATGTAAATTAAAAGGAAGGAAAATATGTCAACATCTTGAATGTAAACATGCTTTTTAGAAAACTAGATTCTGATGAAGGTATTCACTAGAAGAAATTCTATTTTTTGCAACCAAGAAATCTATGACTACAAGTCCTAAATGACTATATGTATGATGTTAGTCATAAATTATTACTTTGAATTTTATGTGTAAAAG
Source organism: Sphagnum contortum (assembly GCA_963920785.1). Classification (NCBI taxonomy): domain Eukaryota; kingdom Viridiplantae; phylum Streptophyta; class Sphagnopsida; order Sphagnales; family Sphagnaceae; genus Sphagnum; species Sphagnum contortum. The sequence goes on along the minus strand of OY987290.1, from coordinate 9,391,419 downwards.
GTCATCGTCATATATTAGTGGGGCATGTGAGTAGTAGATGATGAGGTGGTAACAAGATGGGGGATGTTATTTTTCATCATTTTTATTTCATCTATATGGCATCCATGATTGATGACAAAGTGACATGGATGTCCAATTGTCATTACAATGATTAAAAAATGAGTATAATCATTTGATATGAACATAAACAACCCTATCCCCGCCCTGCCTATCTATGTACTTACCTATTTATCTACCCAGCCACCAAACCACCTACCTACCTACCTATTTACCTACCCACCCACCCACTTACCTACCCATCAACCGACCCACCTACTTGCTTATCCACCTACCCACTTACCTCCTTACTTACTTACTTACCTACTTGCCCACCCACTCATCTACCTACCTATTTACATACCTTCCTACCTACTTACTACCTACGCTCCCACTCACCCACCCACACATGACCCCCCTATTTACCTACCTACCTACCTTTTATTTCTTATTTCCTATAACCTACCCACTTCCTACCTATCATGCTACCATTTGATGATGTTGACTAAAATGTGAATCATGTTTTGGATAAAATTATGTTGACACATTGATGAAAAGTCTATTGTTTGAAAGAAAGTGTTAGGGTTTAGGGCTTGTGATGACTCTTGCTTATCATCGAACATTTTCCCATTTTTTTCCATTCTTGATCTAAATTGAATAATTTTTGTGTCATTGGACACCCAAATTGGAAGGTTGTTCTTTGCAAATAAAAAATAAAGGAACAACACAAAAAAACAAGAAGAGGATGAGTAATAGTCATATTTTCCTCCTTTTTAGTTTGATTTGACTGATTTAAAATGTGATTGGTGCACCAACTAAGCTTTTACAAACTTGTTTATATTCTAAAGGAAAAGATGCAAGGATCAAATAATTTAAACTATAAAATTTCTTAATCTATTTTAATTCACCCATCAACAAACATTGAACCCCTTAACACCAAAAACCATATCTTCCCCCATTTCTTTACTTGAAATTGTTTTGTGGCATTGGAGGCATTAGGTGGGAGGCTACAAATGTTCTTTGAGCTTAAGAAGCAAAGGAAAAATGTTTGAGGATTTGGCCTCCTGAGACTTTTTAAATTTTTGCTAATCAACTATCTACCTTAAGTTGTTCATTTGAAAATTGACTTCCTAAGCAATGGAGGTTGACATTTCACATTACATCATGCATTCCCATATGTTCATTGGCATGTGTGCATTTCAAAAGGTAGATGAGTTGTGTGTACATGTGACGAAGAAGGCTTGCCACTAACAAATCTCACCTTAGATGGATTTGAAAGGTAGGGAAAATTATTGTTGATGGTTTATTCCTACATCACACAAAACCATATTCCTCATTAAACTAAAGTTGTCTTGGTAATGTTGTCTCTTGGAAATGGCCAAACCTTCAAATGAAATACATGTACAACCTATCACAATGGGAGAAGCACAACAAGTTGTCTCATTAGTCACACATTGTGCTAGGTTGAATGATACCCATATAACCTATGAGATTTTAAAATGATGTTTTATGCAGTGACATTCATACCTCTTTTGATGCACCCCCCATACATAAAACTTCTTTTTTCACCTCTCATCATTTGACTTCTCATTGTTCAAGTCTTTGAACATCTTGTAAACCCATAGTTTGAAACAATCCCCAAGGGGCGTTTTCCCTTATCATTTTCCCCTCCCCATTTCCAGTTGCAAATGACATAATTCCTTCTACTGTGGTTAGATTAGAATCCTAAAATAATAACCAATTATGGAGTCCCACAAAAAAGTAGTTTGAAAGTATGAATATGTACAAACTTCCAAACCGAAAAATGAAAAAACATTTGAAAAATGTTCATAAATCTAGTGCTAAAGCTATGTTAAGGAGATTTAAATATTGAAACCATGAATCATCACAAATGTTAGTTCGAAGTTCTACACATTAGATTCAATGTGCATGCTTTTTATGTATTCCATTTAATGAATAAAATGATACAAGAGAAAGGTATTTATAGCGGTTAGGTTTTATTAGAGTTTAAAACTAATAACCTAATAGTAAACAATAATATATTCAAAATCAAATTTAGTAATTAGGAACTAATTTAAATTGAAATGTAAACTAACTACTAAATAGTTCAAATTTAAATTAACTAGCCAGTAATAGAACTAGTAGCTAATTATTATACTAGAAAAATAAAATGGTAATTACTATCTATAAAGGTAAAATAAGAAAATATCAATTAGCAAAGAGACTATTTAAGTAGGGGGGCAAATCATTATTGTTGGCAAATCCAAAATATTAGCTTCTTTTCACATGCCCTCTTGAGGGGCCTTTTACTTGGGCATTTTTAGAAGTGTAAAATGAATTTCACACTATTGAGCTACTATATGTGATCCAAAATATAGTATGCATGCTGTTTGCACTAATGATCATATTATCTAGACAAATATCTTATTGAAAAATGATGATAATACCTTGGGAATGGGTTGAAAACTTTGTTAAGTAATTATTATAAGATCATAATTTTTCGTAGTTTGTTATGTGTTATTGGAATCCAATTCAACGTGAATAGGGTTTCAACGTTTATGTGTGCATGTTTTCATATCTGTGACTTTGTTAGTTTCAATATTGTTGAGTGTCAATTTAATAGCGCGTGACAACTTATAATGACATGAGATAATGACTTTTTAAACTGGAGAATTTTCACCAAATTTTGACTTATGATTTTTCATGGAAAATCTGGCACAAAATATTTTGGAAGTGAAGTGGGAATTCACACCTCACTCTCAGTCTAGATTGTTACAGCCTTGTAAATCTTTCATGTGTTTTCTTGTTTAAGTCTCCCATCCACAAACTGAGGATAGAGTCCCAGAAAAGAACTATTGTAAAAGCTATTGCAGTCACTAGCTATTGCGCATTCACACCTAAAGACATTCGTATGTGCCACGACTTATTTTGCTACCCTAACATCATAGAGCATTCAGACTACCAAATGTACCCCCTAAAGATATGTAGCGATATCATTGTCTCATGAAACAGTGGGAGAATTAGGAGTTTGGAGCAACCTGACTTTACTGGTGAAATTTTGCCAAATAGTGAAATTACAAAAAATCTGAAAATCTGAAAAAAAAGAAAGTGAATTTTGAGGTTTTTGGTCACCAAAAGTGAGGGAAAAAAGGGTTAAAATCACTAGACCCATATATTAGGTATTCATGTAGCCATAAACATAGAAGGATGATTATTTATTTCTGATTTACAGCCAGATTTGGCTAAATCTACCTAAAGATGATCGCCATTTCTTCATCTACATCTTTCTATGGATGCTAGCCACTTTGGCTACAAACAAGAATTCCTAAAAAACCAATGGTCTATAGTTGCTCTATGTGGGGAATAAGTGGGAAGGAAGAGGGACCTAGACCCCCCATCTCGTATGTGCTAGCTAACTTTGAGTTTAAAGATCATTTTTTGCCTTGTTAACGAGCATTGAAAAAATTGTTTAAGATCCAGGTTTTACGCTAGATTGAATGTCACCTACCACCAACGCTAGCACCCTTGCCATCTACAAAGCCACGTCATTAATATTGTTAGCTAACAATCCATATGTGAATGCACTTGAAATTAGGAAAACTTAAGATCGGCTTACCATTGATTTAACACCATGTGCGAATCATGTTTTTAGTAAGATTCAATCTTTGGTCTTTGATATTAGTACTTACTGGTGTTGTGCAGTCTTAGAAATATTTCAGGATCACAAATTTCAGTCTCTCCCTCAGCCCTCATTTCTATTTTGGCAAACACAACAAGAGGCTACATTATTGTCTCAATAGTATAGTGTAGGTTCAAGTATTCTGGGGAAAAAAGATTCAGAAGCAAAGAATTGCCAATTTTGGTGATTTGGAAAACGTGAAAGAACCAGTAAAGAACTGGCAGTTTTACAGGCGATTGTTTGATCTTTTCAAAAGAATTGAGAACTGTGATTATATGCAGTCCAACTGTAAATCTCTGAGTTTTGGTGTTGAGAATCACAGTTATGAACCCTAAGAAACCATCTTGATGACCAGAGTCTTCGGGTCCTGTTTCTCATAATTCAGCTAAAAGCATGCATGTATATCAAACTAATCTTCAATTATGGTTTTTCACATGTGTCATTTGGAAACATTGGGGAAGAAATTCCAGCCAATGATGACGCTAGAGCTTCTATAACTGCCCAACACTAATATTTATGCTGAATTTGTGATGCAACGTGTCACCTTTTGACCAGAGACGTTAGTTTGGAGTGAAGAGTAGTAAGTCAGGAAATGTCTATCTTTGGTGGCAAGGGAAAACCCCAAGTAATTCCTTACTCACGCTTGGTCTGCAAATTCACAGACCCAACCATGCAGTTGTTGTTATCCAAAAGCTAAGGTAAGCTGGCATCAGACGGCTGTTAAGGCACGTTCCAACTTCCAATATCCATAACACAGTCAAATCTGTATCTTGAACCAACGTATGAGCACATGTTCTTATTAGTGAAGTCTTGCCGCTGTGGATAGAACGTTTCTTACAACATAGTTGATTGTTGATTGTTGTGTAATAAGTGAAAAAATGTTTTATTATTCTGACACATAAGTGCATGGGCTGGTTTTGGTGTGGTCAACTAATTTGTTAGCACAGGCTCTTGTTGCTCAGACCTTGCAGTAGTGCTATGCACATGAATTCAAGGAAAGATAAATGTTGTCAGAGACTACAAGTGTATATCAAGAGAATGTTTCTTGGGATAACTTTTTCTTTGGGTCACATATCTTCCAGCTATGCATAGTTCTGAAAGCATTTGTACAAAATTTTGTGTACTGATTCTAACGGGTTTGTTTATATGACATACCTATGGCTTTGGAATTTGTGTACTAGATGCAATGGCCCGTGGGAGAATTAGTAGAACCAATGTCTATACATATTAAGTATCTAACAATCACAAACTTGATCACAGGAATTGCAAAATGTATGCATTAATGAAAGGGGTTTACAAAAAGGTTGGGTGAGGGACATTGTGTAATTATGACATTGTATTAAATAATTGTGGGGACCCCGAAGTTCAAATTATTTTTTCTTTTGTGATGGGCATCTTTGATAGGCCCATCATGAAACAATTTAATCATGCATTTAAATTGTTTTTTTTTTTTTTTGGGAAGAAATGGGAAATCGATTGCAAGGAGGATCCCAACAATTTAATCAAGCTTTGAACAATTCCAAAATAGGTATATTATAGTCTCCTCCTTTTGGGCTGATTATATAGGTTTACAAGACTGAAACTTAGGGCAAAGGATGTGCAATAAAGTAAGGTGCTATTGGGAACATGTTAGGGAATACAATGAAAACTTGATGGGAACACATTGAGAATAACAAAATTCAACACTCCCCCCCCCCCCCCCTCTCCTCAACAGAAAAAAACTGGGCCCCTTGGATACATGCTGGCTCACCTCATTGGTAATTAAAACTTTCTACACTTACCTTTGTTCTTTACCATTTTTGACCTAGGCTAATGGCAGGGGCACAAACTATGGGACTATGTTTGTGAATGTGGTTGTGTAGTTATGGTGGAGGTGGTGTAAGTTGTAAGTAAGCATACAAGGTTTCTTGTTTGACTATCTTGTGCATTGCTTGATTAAACTGCTGTAAACAAAGTTTGGCCTGTGTTACTGTAGTGGCTTTAACGGACATGGCAAATCTCTGTCATTTCACCCCTCAAATAAGTTTAGGATCTTTTGGTAGAATCACAAACCATTTTGATAAGCTTAAAGATTTCTTAAAAAAAAAGATATCAAATTGTCAATGATGAAAACCTAGCCAAACTTGATGACCACGTGATTTGTATTTTGACTAACTATTCCATAGAGAAGGGGATATAGGCCTTTCTCCTCATCTTATTGAAAGAAATTAAATAAATCAAAAAACAGGGAAAAAGCTAAGGATATCCTTAGAACTTCCTCTGTTCAGAGATAGTGATACTGGTATCAATAATATGCAAGAAATCTGGGAAGAAAGTAACTTTTAGCCATGTATAAAGAATAAATTCAATAAACACCTCCCCAGGCTAGACATTCCGGAACTCACTAGTTTGGTGTATATTGCATTTGATCATCATAGGAACAAGTTTCCAGTATATATTGTATTTGATCATCATGGGATCAAGTTTGCAGAGTCACAACTTACAAGTATGCGACATGTTTATTTTTATGTACAGAAGGTAAAGTGATGGTTTCAAAACCTTGTGGGCCAGCAGACTGATCATGGTGGTATTGCAAAACTTGATATCTGACCCTGTTTCTCAGGGACATATAATGTGCTTCTTAAGGATCTGGTAGTTTCACAGACAAAAACAAAATCATGCAAAAACTCAGCTGGCCAGGTTGAAAATCTTTCTGCGCACTTGGTCATCCCTCTTAGTGTGCCATGGCTACACGTGATCTCAAAATTCTTTATTATCGAAAAGTAGTATCATCATTGGACCCTGGCATGCACAAGAATTTTAACAGCTATGTAGGTGACCCACAATGGGGTTTATTTTTATGGGTTGTAAGTAAGATCACATGGGTATTAGCAAGTGCAACTTCCATGGCAGTTTGTCCTGGAGGAATATTTCAATGATAATAAGCTAGTTGTCGTTTGGCTAGCTTATGGTTTCAGATTAGATATTGTTTGGCCAAATGGTTCTTGGAAAAGAATCTGATCGATTAAGTATATTATCCACTATAACTTTGAATAGTTGGGTATAACTGCTCAATCTACTCTTCTCTACTAGGGTGTTTGAATCAGCTGAGATTTACTTTGTTCCGAGTGATATACCTTTCAAAATTGAACCCAAGAATAATTGACATTCAAAAGCAGCCAACTGAATATTTGCCTTGACACCACATTGCATTCTTTTCATTCATCCAAACTTAAACATTTTTCATCAGAGACTTGTATTATTCTTGTTGTCTTAGGTGACTCCTGGATGCTTTAGGTGCCTCATGAGTTCAAGTTTGCACCCATCATTGCGCTATTGCATGTTACAAATTTGTTCAACTTGTCCAAATGACATGCTTCATGGACAATCAACTCATCAAAGGACCAATTAACCTAAATGGTGGCAAAAGATGGGTGCTCATGAAAATACCTATTGATTTCCCGTAAAGAAACAAAAACAAAACGTACAACAAATATGCAAATTGAGAGCATTCTCTCCTTTAAAATGCAATAAAAGTCAAAGTTCACACCCAAGTTGGAGACTTTGGATGCAAATTGATCTGATAGAGCATGATTCTGCAGAACCACATTCTGTGTGGAATCCAAACCATGGTCTATTTTGATATTGGGAATATGGAAGTGGATGTGAGATTGATGGATTTTATTGGTTACTTTTTATTTAGAAGTCTTTTGTCTTCAACTCATATTCCATGTAGAGTATCTATCCACATCATTGAACATAGGCTAATGATTGATTGAAGCAAAAGTTCTGACCTGGGCTGGTCAATCGCCTTGACTACATTGGTTAAATCTTGTGTTTAGTTTTTTATAACTCACATTTGGGCAAATTTGTTTTTTGTTCGGTCATGGGTTATTTTTGAACAATAGGGTGTTTTTTGCATCCCATTTAAAATAAAAATATGAATTTCTCGAGTGAATGTCGAATTGGCTTATGAACCCGTCAATATATCGGCTTATTCTTTGGTGATGGGAGTGATTCTTTACATTTCTATAAAAGAAAGTTGTTGTTCAAGCTTATAAGCCAAGTGTAAAACCATAGGATCCAACACCCTAATTACCATCAAGGAAAGAATTGTCAAATAGAAAAAAAATATAAATAAAAACAAAAAGATATATAAGTGAGACCTATCTTTCATTTGCCTACCATCTCGTAATAGCTACCATCATGTGCCAACTATTGTCTTACACCTATTGTCATTTGTAGACTTCAAAGAAAACCCATAGCCACTTGCAAACCTCTTGTGGTTGTTGCTTACCATTTACAATACTCATAGACTTCTTATAACTATGGCTTGCCATCTATACATTAATCTAGCCTCTGCAACCTATCAATCTAGTGCTACTTTTATGTTAATGCTTTGTAGTGGTAACTACCTTCTTGCAATAGCCCTATTTTCATACTCTAGTAGTGAGTATAAAGAGTAATTTCCTTCCAAAAAAAAAGAATCAAACTAATAAACTAATATTCTACATCAATTAAGAAGGAACTACTTACCTTTTTAAAAGTCAATACAAATGAAAAGAAACAATGCACTTGACTCCACATAACTTTCAACCATTTTCCATTACACAACACCAAGTACAACATGATTATCCTACCATGTTATCTTGAAAATTGTAATGATCCTCCCTCCTCTTCAAAAGATAAATAAGGAATTAAAGAAGGTTGCCCACCACACATGTGGATTTCCTTATTTTCTTCTCCATATCCTAATCTTTTTCACATATTTCATTAGTTAATTGAATAACAAATACTAATCACTATCCTCAAGGATTTACCACCCCATTAGCTTCATCCCCTATAAATAAAAGTTGGTAAATAAAAAAAACACTACTAATTAACTAGTTAATAGGATACTCATGGCATTGATTAACCTGAAAATTTCTAACCTTAACACCAAATGTTTGGTCTTAGGTGTAAAGTAACACAATTTTACTGAAATTATACCCAAGGTACAATCTAAATGTTTAGTATAAGGTGTAAAACTACATAATAAATCACTAGACTACTTTAGTCAATGAAAATATTTGTTTGGTAATGGGGGTGACTTAATGTAGGATTACAAGATTTAAGGTTTTTCGGTATAAATGTGTTTTTGAATGAACAAATAAGACTTTAGGATTCAATGTATAATAACATTTTTACGTTCCATCACAAAACACATTAATGACCTTGAAAAGCATTTGACTTCCGCCCATTGTAAGCACATTGTTTTCCCACTGAAAGCATGCATTTGAATCATAAAATAAAACATAAAAGTGACATCCAAATGAATAAACCATCAATCTTTTGAAAATCCCCATCAATTTAAGAATCTTAAAACATTTTAAGGTTATGCTAAATGAGTTTCAATATTTTCTAATCTTTTATGTTTTAAAGCTAAAAGTGTTGAAAAATAGTGTAGATGAGAGGAAAATTAATCAAGAGAAGAAGAAAGACATGTCAAAATAAAAATCAACTTGCAAGATTATGAAATACATGGTAGTTTATTAAATGGGTGCAAGTAAGATATTTTGTATATACTTGCTACCACGTTTTCTACTTGAAAACACCAAATTTTTTTATAAAAAACTTCTAAGTTTCCTTTAGCATTTCAAAACAAATGAAAATTTTAATTTTTTCATAGGCATCTCTAGCCTCCCTTTAATTTTTCAAAGCAATTTGTGTCATATCATTTGGACTTGAAAAATTACCCCAAAAGTATCTCCAACACTTTCATCATTTTTTAGGGGTTGGGGATACTTGAACTTTATTTTTCAAATTGGCACAAATTTTAGGTCCAATTCAAGTACTTGCAAGTAGTGTAAAAAAACATGATTATTACAATTTAGCTTTTGAAGTTCATGAAAACAAGAGTTAAGAAATAATGTACCAAAATAATATTATTATCCTCATTAAATCATCTACTTGTTAATCCTTTTATATAGAAACCGCAATATTTTGTAGCTTACATTACTTTTTGTGTATACTTTACCATGTTTTCACCTAAATCAATTTCTAGAACCATCAATTATAGAAATAAAAATTTCTTATTTAAATCAACTCTACCAAGAGAAGTATACCAAGTATTTATGTTGTTGTTGGTTCCAAGGACTTGTAGTTCCAAGAGTAACAAAAAGTTTAACCAAATTTGGTTTTAACATATTTTTGTGTATTATAACCAACCAAAATTTAAAATTCACACTTATTACCTACACATGAACTATAGGTGCCAATTTGGTTTGGGATGACTTCATAGATTTTAAGTAATAAATTTTTTTAGTGACAATTAGAATTTATGCACTCCTCAAGTATCCAAGACTAATTTATTTTTTGAAATCTTGGGACAATTATAAAAGGCTAAACTTCATACCTCTTATAGGTCTTGATTATACATCACCAAGTTGTTGGAGGCTAGGGCTAGGTGGTAGAGGGCTACCATGATGTGACAAAGTGGATTGCAAGAACAAATATCTATAAATAAAGAAAACACTCCATCTAGAACTATAGTAAAAACAAAAAACAACAAGAAAAAAAAAAGCTACCTACCTTAACCTAGTGAGGAAAATGAGCAAGTGAAAAAAAATGTATGCAATGGAAAGAAATAAAACCTCTTTGAAGAAAGGAATCAAGTTTTGGCATAATGTACCATTAGCCTTGTTTTCAAATCATTTGAATGGCAAGACAAAGTCAAGGATGGTTGATAGTCAATTATGTGTTGCAATTAGGGGTTCTTTAAATATTCATGGGTGAAAGGATTAAAGAATATTACATTAGACATTAAAAATTAGGGAAATGAATGTTGTTGCAATTAAACAAAAATAAATAATTATGCTCATTTTTTAAAAGGTCAATTTTAGGAGGGATTTTTCAATCAAATAGACATATATTGGTTTTGGATGGGCATGATTCATATGTTATGTTAAAATCCATAGAACAAGCATAGGAATTTGGGTTAGATATGGTCACCTTACTTTTTCACATTTCTCATCCCTTATAACCCCAAGATGTGAATTGTTTCAAACTTTTCAAATTTTTCTTTCAAGAAAAAGATAAACAATGTCATGCTTAAAAACAATCATTATGAACTAGAAAATGCACATTTGCTAACTAAGTGCACAAGGTTTTAGATCAAACATTGTAAAAAAAAATCATGAGTGGGTTTAAAACAACGAGAATTTGCACATTCAATCCCAAGGCCATAGATCACAAGACAAGACCAAGTGATGTATATGATGTGCCCCCAAGTTCCTTGTTAGACCCAAAGAGGGTCCAACTATGTTAAAATGTGGAAATAGTTGGAATTTGGTGCCGCTCCCAGCTTCTAGCATTAAAAGGGGTGAGAGGGGCATGTTGAAAGCTTCGAGATTAAACTACGAAGAGGGACAACTTAGTTAGCTACTCAATCCTGCATCAAAACCAACCACAAAGTTAGTTAGTCTTCATTCTAGATCAACCTTGGTGTTGGGACAAGCCACGGGCAATACGGACTCACTTGACTCACCACGGCCCAGACTCGGGGGAAGCCACCACCTTCCCTGATATAGTATTCTCTACGTTCGCCCATGGGACCTACATCCGAATGGCTTTTTGTCCTGGGATTCCCAAGGAGGAGTCCCGAAATTGTTCCGGTTTGGACTCTCGGGACTTTGGGAACTCATAACTCCCAGCTTAGACCTCTGATTGAGATGAGGTTTGAAGCAAAGTTGTATTTCTCCTCAAGAGCTTTCCAACGGTGTGTCGCACTCCACCTGCACACACCGGGATCGGATCGATTCCCAACTTTTAGTGGTCTTTCTTTCGACCATAACTTGTGCTGCAGATGTCGAAATGGCTCATGCGAGGCCATTTTGGACATCTACACTTCAAGACCTTTCCAACGGTATAAAGAACACTTTAATGCAAGGTGTTTTGACCCCTAAAATCAAGCTCTGAATTTTCGGGAGTCCCAAAGGACCATAGTAGTGACATACTCTCAATTCGATTCAAACATACGCATATTATACGATTTTTTGGGCTTTTTAAAAAATACTTGAAAATACTTGATCATCGTTGTCTTTGGGTTTGGGCACAACTTAAGTTCAACTTGTTCAACGTTTTGCTCATCGTATTCACGTATTTCACGTATTCACATTTTCAAATTTTAAAATACTTGAAAATACTTCTTTTTGAGCACCTTCGAAAAATACGCGTATTTTGTATGTTACTACTATGCGGAGGACTCCAAGTTCCCACTTTTGGGAGTGTGAGTTTCATCCTCACACTTGTCTCAAAGTGGGGTTGCGATAGTATACATCAAAGAACCTATTAACATTTTAGATCATGGTGTATTGATGGAATGATTGATGAAAATTAACAATGGGGGGAGGATGGAATTACCACACAACTAGTGAACATAACATCTATTCAAGATGATGTAAAAATATAATTTCAATATGTTGACCAATAGGAGGTAGATTTGAAGTACTATGTGGAAATGTTTATGAGTCCAAGTCCTACAACAAAATAAAGTGAAGCTAAAAAAAATATTTTTAACCTACAAATAGACTTACATGAACCCATTTGTGAATTATTGGAATCACAATTTTGCCAATTCAACTCAAGTTCTTTTATGCTTTGCCAATTTGCTGTCCTTGCCACATCTACTTGTAAGAAAAACAAGGGGAAAAAAATCATTATTAGATTGTAATTAGTCGTAGGTCATAATATTTAATTAATGCTTAATAGAAATTTTGTGACAAAAAACCATGGACAAATCAACTATAGGAATAATACAAAGAAGGAAAGACAAAGGGGAAAAAAAGGTTATGTGAATGTTTGAACCCTAAGATTCTAATTCAAAAAGTAATTCAAAAGCAATTAAAAAAAATTCAATAAACATATTTATAATGCTTCCAATAAAATATGCATGGGACACATTTCACAAATTTTTTGTTATAGGATTTATCACCCATCCTTCAAGGTTCATAACTATCAACCTGGGGGCTACATCAAAGGCTTACAAATCAGCTAAAGCAAGGGCAATGATTTGATAAAAATCTAAGAGTCATGTTCTAACAAGATTGCAACATGAGATTGCAAAAAATGTGTATCAAGTTGCATAATGGCTCAAACATTAGTAACACATCATTTAAATTATTTGATTTGGAAAATATGCATTATTAGTCAGAGTAATAAAATTTCAATAAATAAATAAATTAGTGAGAATAACAACATATATTAAAAATGACCATATATGGTTTATTTAATATGATAAGTAAACCCCAAAATTTATAGCATGACTAAAATGTTCAAAATGCAAAAAAATTTAAATTTACTTTTACTTGCTGGTAGGGATTGCCAATTGATATATTTTACTATGCTTTCACCTTACCAACTCACCTAATTTTTGCAACTATGGATGGGTTCAAAGATGAGACACAAGTTCTCTTTGAACCCCATGCCCAAAAAATCCTACTCCTAGTATGTGAATTCATTTGAAGTCCTTATGTGCTCGGTGACAAACCCAGCTACCCTACATGGTTTATTTTCTTTCAAAGCTAACATGAGAGCCAAGGTGAACCAGCACCCACACTGGTACCTTCACTTTCTTGAGTTAGGCCTTTTAGTGGCCATATTCTACCCAAGAAATGTTAAATTTGGACTCAAGATCTTCATTTGGTCTTAGGATGGGATGTTTACCATAGTTAGAAGCAGCCTACAAAAGTTCAGGACATTGTACTACTGTGGGTGCTGGTTCACCCAAGGGTTGAGAACAGGACCATTGGCATGTGAGTGGCCATGTAAGAAATTAGCATTGGGTGCACCTAGGTGTAGTATTCGCTATACAAGTTGCCAGAGTGAACCAGCACCTGCTACGCAGGATGGATGGTACGTGGACAGGAAACACTTTTTTTTTCTTAGTATTCCAGTAGCTAACCATGGTTGGTTAGCTATGTACAAACAATCCACACATATTTGCATACCTAGTAGCCACCAATTGCTTACATACATACATGCATACATACATACTAACGGCATATATAGTAACACCGTTACAAACATATCGGCCTAAATTTCCCAGCAACTACCCTATGATACCTACCCACTGCCATAGATAAGTACCTAGGTAGCTTGAGGTGGAGGTAGGAGGGTTTACAAGATAGGTTGCCAAGGTGGATCCCTGCAGCCAATTGGTAACTCAAATCCAGTTCATCCGTTCACTGAGTCAAAATAGATAAACAATGGATGCTTCACTTAGTAGTGGGTCACATAAAAATTAAAATACACAATGTGAACATGTAAATTCAACTTGTGGAGTTGGTAGACAACAACAGTCTACAGAATGGGCGGCCCCGTCGCCTTAGTTTGTGGCTTGCATGATTCGGAAAGTCAAATCTAATCATTGTCCTTACTATTTCAGTGGGAATAACATTAGCTGTTCAAACAGTGTTGTGAACCTGATGGCCCTTGGTTTTGGTCCTGCCGTTGTTCTCTTCTTTCCTGGCAATGGGTGTTGCCCTTTTTGTTCCAAGAAAAAAAGGAATAACAGTTGTGAACAATCCTTTGCATCAGTACTCTTCTAATAAGAGGCAGCTTGGTATCGTCCTTGTTTAGGCAAGCCAATCATACCAATCATACAGTCAACATAATTCCCTTGGAGGAGGACATTAGTTTGTTAGGGAAATGTTTTGCATCTCCATAGTCACCCAATCTAGGTGGAAAGTCAATCTTTTTAGGACAACATGAGGTCTAGGTATGTCCAAAATGTTTTTTTCCAATCTGTCAACACAGGTTCCTCGTACTGTAGTTGATTACTAGGAACGTTGTAAAGTTTTCTCGTTGTCTGGTAAACTACCATCAAGTGGATTTGCAGACCTGTTCAAACTTCATTGAAGATCTCAAAGACATCTCCATATTTGGCCAGATGTCAGTTTCAAAAATTATGGCTCCAAAATTGATGACAATTTTGTTGAGTGTGTATTCCAGAGAATTAAGTGTGCTGTGATGGGTCCATTTTCTGTTCACATGCATTTTGGTCATTTAACATCTTTGAATTTGATGGGAGGTTTAGATGATGGTGGCAATATCTCCAAACCAAGTTTATGTGTTCAACAATCAGGCTATCTAGATCTACCTTATTGTTTGTTTTCTTGGTGCATCTTATGGACTATGTAACCACCCAGAGATGCTGGTTACTAGACATAGCCTTCTGTGCAGAGGTTTAGAAGTGACCCCATAAACTTCATGTGGGTGGATGAAAAGTTTGATAACCTTCTTGTAGATGGATGAAAAATATGTAACCATCCTCCCCATGGATGAAAATCCATAACAATTCTTTGTCTAGATTGATGTATGCAAGAAAAAAAGATGCATAGCGGGAGATGAGGGGAGGACCAATTAGAAGCTTGAAAACTTTTGAACAGAAGGTTATGTAGATGGCCTATGCTGTTGGGCTGAGTGTGAAGTTGTTGCCCAACTAATGGAATTTGAATTTTGAATTTCTATTGAATTTCCAATGACAAAAATTACTCAAAATTTCATAACTTAGTTCTAAAATTTACAAAACTATATCTCCATAAATCCTACTCATTGAGCACTTTCCAACAATACCAATTTAGCATAATGCCTTAATTTCTTTGAAAAAACTACTTTTGAATTTTATTCACTAATTTGTTCAATATCAATAACTCTCCACGGCATGTCTAAACATTAGAAAACTAACTCAATGCACGCCATTCATCAATGGCTTTCCAACTGTACCAACCAAGAGTGCAGTGAGGACGTCATGGTTTGGGAGAACTCGGTCACTAATAGACAAAACGAACTTCCTTCCTTAATAGATAAATAATACAATGTGTTTTGGTTGGATGAGTGACTAATAGCATGTCCCAAAGAACAACTCTCACATCTAGGTCCCTTGGTTGGAAACACAAGTTTCTTAGGTGGATTGGATTCTTTTGTTTGTATGCTTTTTTCCCTCCCTTTCTTTCATCATTTTAACAAGTGAAGAAAAAGCGTTAAAGATATAGTCTTTAAGTAGTGTGCACTTCCAGTCACTCTTAGGTGGTTAGCTAGCTTATTACTCCTTCATGAAAGCAGCAGCATGAAATTACATCATGCCATATGTTGCATGCTTGGATGATGTTCACGTGGTAGTTACATGCAAGTCTAAGTCTAGTTTCACGCTACCGTCACGTACCCCCAGCTGCGGCACGAGCTCGCTGCTGCTGCTGGACAGGGTGGGGGTACGGTTCGTCGGGAGCCAACGTCGTGCAGGTTCTGACCTCTCAATAGCCAGTAGCGTAAATTAGCAGTCTAGATAGTCCACTAGAGCAAGGACTGATGAGACCGGCAGGTGTGAATTCGACGAAGGTGGTGCATCAGGTACTCTCCTGAATTACCGGGCACGGATAAGTAGTAAAACTTAATTCTAGGCTAGAAGCCAGAGTGGCGGCTGGTCTTTTTGCAGACATCACTGACGTGGTCTCATCTCTTTACTCTCACTTTCTTTCCCCACCTTCCCCCCCTCCCCGGCGATCTAGATCATGTGCAAGATTTTCAAGCCTAGAGCCTAAGAGTGCCTGGATTCGCGTCCTAGATAGATAGAATCAATCGGCAGCTCTTCCTCCTGCCCGGAAACCTTGGCCGCCATCTGTATGTACGTCTCTAGGAGGTTTGGGGGGCAGCGGTCAAGTCGCTTTTACAAGGTCTCCCTATGATTGACATGAATGTGCTTGCCCTCGTGGGGACTGCTAGACTGCAGGCCAGACTCGTGGCTGATTCCGTGCAGGTGCTTTGCTGACCTATGATCAGCTCTCAAGTGACTCCGCAATTGCACTGCAAAGTGCACGCTTTCGCTGTTTCTATATTTAGTAACCCAGCTATCTATGTAGCTACTCTACCTTCTCGTCAGATTTGGCGGAAATTATAAAAACCATAAAAAGAGAATTATAAGAAATTTCATGGGAATTTTGATGAACTGTATTTAAAAATTCAAATTGGAGCAATGAAAATGTGAAAATTATTCCATGTTGCCTAATGTGAGCTATGGCTCACATTCCATAGTAAGAGAAAAGAATCTTGATAACTAAAAAGTAATGACGACAAAATCGAACCCATACAAATTAAGGATTATACCTTATCTCTTGAATGATAATCTCCAGATACTATCTTATGAAACAACTATAAGAGTGGAAAAGTAATGGACAAAAGACATATATAAAAACTTAGAGTCCAAATCTCTGAAAACCCATGTGTTGAACCTTAAAAACTTTGAGGTCAAGTGTCCAAAATGACCTCATAGCCTAAAATTAATTGATTTTGCAACTTTGCCTGTCGCAACTGACCATTCCATAAGGTAGTAGTTACTCATCACTAGTAATTACAACCCTTTTTGCTTTCGTCCAAGTTTACCTTACCTTCCGGCCACTTTCATGAAATGAAGCAGCTTACTATTGATGGGATTTGGGGATTAAGGATAAAGGATTATAACAGACGTGTTAGTGGCAAGTAAATTAGTTTGTGATTTTTCAGGCCAGTGTGGTGGAAGACTTAGAGATCTAGCCTCCTCCTCAGATCCTCCATCCAGTGAGCATATTCCTTTCTCGATAGAAAACAAATAAGATCTCAAGAGAGAAAAACAAGCGGAAGAAAGCAAAACGCGCAACTGGACTTATTACAAAATTCATCAAGAGCATAATTCCCATATGAGCAGGTGCATGCATCAGACTCTCTAGGGGTAAGTGTACCAGTCTAGCTAAGATCATAGATCAGCAAATTTTGTGATGCAATTTGAAAGTCAAGATGAATCCAATTTTCCCCCTCCTCTTCTTCAACCAACCATGTGTTTATTATTCATAATGACCAGTCTCCAATGAGACTTTTAACGGTTTTTGAATTGAGGACTTCGACCCAAGGATGTATAAGAATCTACCGCTGAGCTTGCACATGTATTTATATAACGAAGTTCAGTACTGGAGAGGAGTCGTCTGGTTTTGTTTTCCCTCTGCACAGTCATCACAACCGCGGGTCCTACCAAAACCCCCTGTAACTCGCGCACCTTCCCAGCTCTTCTCCTGATCTCACACGCAGCTATACAACCCCCACCCCTGGTATGTCATGTTTGGTTTTTGGGTTTGGTAATTGCAGCGCTAGCTTTCTTTCTCTGTCTCTGTCTCTCTCTCTAACTAGTCTCTGTGTGCAAAAGTTGATCTGATCTCGATCTCTGTGTACCCAGGGCTTTTCTGTTTCGTGTCTGCTACGTTCAGTGGGTATGCATCCTTGCTTGTTATACACCAGTTGGCGTTGTTTCTTGCTAACGATCTTTGTCGATCTATCAGCTTCAAGTTTTTAACTTCAAGTCTAGTGTCCTTGTGTCTTCCAAATGACGCCGCCTCTGCTAGTGTTCAATCAACAACCCTAGTACTAGTCGCATTACAAGCTCTAGTCAGAAACAGCTTTGAATCCCGAGAACTCTCATGATTGAGCTTTTTGGACTACTCTAGCTATTATTGCCAGCTGCTACATATATTTCATAACTTCTTTGTCCTGGACCGATCCATGTTCCAAGTCGATCCCGGTGAGTCTTAAGAGCTTGATATTCTCGGCTTCTGTCAACTTCTAGTAATTCTTTCTGGTTTTTTTCTGCTTTGTTGGGACTTGGGAAACGGCATGGAGCATCTGCACCCGAAAGTTTGGAGTTTTTTGTCTTTCTCAAACCACCTAAACCAGCTTGCGACCTATTTCTAGTCTCTTTCCATTAGGGGTTCGGAAATTTGTAAACAAAATATGTTTCTTCAGATCGAAAATAATATAAAAGATAGACACTTTGAGAGAAGTTTCTCAGGTCTCTGTAGAACATTTCCCAATCTATTGTAACGTCTGTATTTTGCATCAGTGTTTATCTAGATCTTTGGTTAAGAGGTCAAGGAATTTCAGTACTGATCAAGGCTGTCATCCGCATGCAGATCAAATAAGCTGAATCGATAAAATTCGCCGGCTGCATCTAGATTTGCAGTTGAGTAGTGCAACCACTGCCGCAGGTGCTCAAGAGACATTCCTTACAAGTTCTCATGGCGGTCTTCAAGCCTAGCAGCGACAATATCGGAGCATTTACTTATGAGGAAGGCAAGCTGGAGTCGGAGCCTGCATGGCTCCCACCAGGTTTCCGTTTCCACCCGACAGACGAAGAACTCGTGAGTTACTATCTTACACGGAAGTTGCTGAACGCTAATTTCAAAGTACATGCAATATCTGAAGTCGACCTCAACAAGTGTGAGCCCTGGGATCTGCCTGGTACGACTTCTTCCCCTCCAGCTTTCGACTCTTTCTCTGTTCACCGTCAGCAACATTTCCGAGATGACCAATTTCACTTTAGCTGCATCCTAATTGCTCCCTAAAGTCATGGGCTTCTTCAGATCCTAACAAGAGAAGCTGTTGTATGCATGGCCTTGCAGAGAGATCCAAGATAGGGGAGAAGGAGTGGTACTTCTTCAGTCTGAGGGACAGAAAGTACCCTACAGGGATGCGAACCAACCGGGCCACTGAAGCAGGATACTGGAAGGCCACAGGCAAAGACAGGGACGTGGTGACCACCGGCTCTCGACCAGTTCGCGGTCATCTTGTTGGAATGAAGAAGACTTTAGTTTTCTATAAAGGACGTGCTCCCCGGGGAGTGAAAACCAACTGGATTATGCATGAGTATCGCTGCGAGGTCGATGACAGAAGTACTAGTAATCTGCATCATCACCCACGTCTATCCAAGGTATTCAAGTTTTCCAGCAACTCCACTTGTACACAAATCCAAGTTTTAGTTACTTTTGTTTGGAACCCCACCCATAAAACTAAAACTGGGAGTGCAAATAGGCTAATAGCAACCCACAAGCTTGACTGATCAAATGATCTAACGAATCAGAAACAAGGAGCAGTCTATAAATACGATATGACTCTATTTATTGGACTGTTCCAGGGCTCCTTCAGTGCTCTGAAAGCTGTGCATTTTCCCAGGTTCACAGCAGTCTTCCAGTAGATCCACTGGATTTGAGTGCTCCACCTCATCTAAGATTTCGAGGGCCACATACTGAGCGCTGGTGGAGATGCTGAGATTTCCAGGAGCTTAGAATTGATGTGTCATGAATACCAGTGAGTGCCATGGTGGGCATACACATGTGTTTAATGGTTTAGAGTTTGTTGATTGCAGGATGAATGGGTTGTCTGCCGAATCTTCCAGAAAAATGCGGCCAACAAGAAGCCATTTCTGTACGCAAATTACATGCCAAGTTCCATTGCGACTTACCAAGTCGTCAATGACGAACATTCTTCACTACCTAGCCATGATGATTTGGATCATGATCAGGATCAGTCGCCTAACCCTACAGTCTACACGGACGAAGGTGGGCCGGTTCCCACTGACTGTTCCTCTCTCGGTCCGTGGATGGTGAGAAGCAAGCCTTGCAGTGCCGCCGATGCAACAGCACTCAAATCGGTCGACCATATGTGGTCTCCGGGAATTGACATGCACAATACGGCGAGCTGCAAAGCGTTCTTGGGTTCTGCCGCGAGTGCGAACCTCTCAAGGTTATTGAAGCAAGAGATCAGTGATTCACAGGCTAGTGCTCTAATGCAATCAAAAATCTCGTCAATGAAATGCTCATACCCAACAGCAGCTACTCAGCATTCTTGCCGGTACAGGAGTACCGTTCGAACCAAGATGCAGCAGCAGGATCCAGCTTACGACTGTAGGGGCGAGGGAGAGGATGAAGCCCAGAGTACTCATATACTCAGGTGCGGACCTGATCACTACGCCACAGCGAACTGCTGGGGTGCAGCTCGCGGGGATAACGGAGTGCAGCTGTACGAAGAAGTCGACGTCCCTTACGAGTCTCCAATGGTTGCTCTCCATGAGAGCTTCAGTGACCTTGCTGATCAGTCTTCTTGTGTTAGTGAATTTCTATACAGTGGGGATGAGCAAGGGGAATTACTATACAACACTAACTCCAACCGTAACTTTGGGACTTCCGATGTAATTGCTGCTGGCCCCGTCGACCTGGTGTCGGAATCTCTTTGGTCATGCTACTAGACCTGTTGGCACATCAGTACCCATATTCCACTGACATCGAGGTTTGAACTTCGTCTGTACACAACATGATCATGCACCTGGTCATGCATGATCAGCTGAACATATATACATACTGAACAGATCTTGCACAATGTGAATATGTGAAGCTTTGTGCTCAGGAATAGTGATCACTCGTGGTCCTTTACGACTCGCCGGACGCCTGACAGCATGATCCAATGCTTTATAAACTTTGGGGGCCAGCTGCTGCACCATAGCTGGAGTCAAGTTCATTTCGCAGCGGAGATTAAGAAAGGTTCAACCGTCTGTAAATGGATCATGATTCTCTGTAGTTCATGATGGGTTTTCTAGCGCTCAGGGAATTCTTTTTAGCACGGTTTGTAACGACATTGTCTACAGTTTCTTCCGAAGGGTTCAAGAAAACTCACCACAACGGATCACAACGGAATTCATCATTGTTGCCGGCAGCTTCATCAACGATGACGAGAACATGACAAGCAGCTGGTGACGTCTACTACGTGCTCACGTCGAGACGATGCACAAATTTGGAGAAGGAGTTCACAGAATCAAACTAACTGATTGAAAAATTCGATACTCATTGAAGAAATTTGAACCAAATCAATTAGACCTCATCAGCTGTGGCTCTCAACCTTGAGACATACAGTAGCTGCTAGCAATTACCTGCAGATCATGATCATGTCAGACTCTTGTCCTTCGAACAGGTGTGGCCACGATGTGTTCCCACAAGGATCCAAAACACAACAACTACTCTATAACGGGCTGCCAACTCGAGACCGGGATCTCTACATCATATTGTACCAGTTGCATCTTCAGTCAGGATCAATTGTTGCGGGTTGAAAACTTGAGGGCCTTCGTCCAGAAGCAGCTAGATAGTAGACACTAGTAATTTACAAGTCCAGTGGTCAATGGGCAATTCATGATACTATAGGTGTACAGGGTTACCTCTTTGCACATTGTTTGCACAGGTAATTGTCATTCATCACACATTGTTTGCACAGGTAATTGTCTTGTAACATTTGAAGGATTCAGACGGGGTACTTGCAGACAGTATTCTCGTCACAATTTATTTAGTGGAAGTTGACTCCAGGATGTCTTCCACAATGTGCTGGTCGTACTTAGGTAGTCATCTTTCAACCGCTCTCATCAGAATCCAAGTTTCTTTTTTGAGTTTCAAATTTATGTGAATTCGTTCGTCCAGCTGGTCGGCTGGTTATATATATATCAAAAGTTGTTGGACTAAACATTGGATAAATTGTTGAAGGTGTTGTGTATCATTCTCCATCAGCTAACAGCTCTCTGCTTTCAGCATAAGTTCCATATCACAGCTCTACATCACTTTCATGTATTCTGCACGACTACAGCTACTGATTGTGACCAGTGCACAATATAACTTGAACAAATGAAGTAGTCGATAGGCACTTTCTTTTCAGATCATCTTTTGCAGCTATTCATTTGAGACCTCTCATGATGGGTTGATGTGCTAAATGTCAAGATCCAGCTCAATAGGTGACACTACTCGACAAGCACTAGAATAGCATATAGTGGTCATAGCACGAACCATGTGAGAGATATCGTCCCAATACAAGATACTGATCGATCTAACCAGCTACTGATTATAAAAGCGATGAATTCTGAACTGTGATCGATGATCCTCATATATGCGGATCACAGATCATGAAATACATTAGGACCTCAGATTTGATTTCTCATGAATTGGATACTAGATAATGTTACTTATATTAATCCAGAACTTATGATTTAGAATGTTATGAAGCACATTTGAATGTTCAAAAGCTAGATTAATTAATTAGAACTCGTAGAAATGCTCTAAGCATTTCTCATTGGCTGCATGAAATTTCTAATTCCAAAACGGTTTGTGACTGTTTTCAACCTTGGCTAATACCTCCCATTATAAACTGGGAGCACTTATTGAGTAATACCTTGGCATATTATTGAGAATCCCGGTCTAGCCGGGGGTGATTCTCTATGAAGGTGTAGAGACCATCAGTTGGAGAATATAGCCGACTGTGCAGTAAAAAAACTGCTTCAGTACTGTTATTGCCAACATTGTGTTCTATGCCAGTTTGATTAATAATATTACATCGTGCTGCTGCTTTCTGCTGGGGTCCCACATACAATATCTGGCTTGCAAGCTCACGACACCGGCCCCCGGATTGTAGTAGTGCTCGTGGGCTAATAGCATCAGCATTTGGAACCTGCACGTATTGAAGGAATTTTGGTTCTGAAATTCTCTTTTCGTTTTCGTACACGGACCTTCAAGTACACACATGATCTACAATTTTCGATTGCTGGAACTCTTATATCCCTTTTAAAACTTCGCTGTAACTTAACTAAATTATCTAGTCTCAAAAAGCCCTCCCAGTTTTCATGAACCCTAAAAAGCGTGCAATTCGAGGCATATACGTTTCGTGAGCCTGCAAGCTAGATATCTGCATGTTACCCAAGAGCAGGACCAGGCTGATAACAAAACTTTCCAAGCTACCCAATACCAGGACCACCTCATACGTTCAAAT
This sequence comes from Sphagnum contortum, assembly GCA_963920785.1. NCBI lineage: Eukaryota > Viridiplantae > Streptophyta > Sphagnopsida > Sphagnales > Sphagnaceae > Sphagnum > Sphagnum contortum. The sequence continues at coordinate 9,368,093 of OY987290.1, read as the reverse complement.
GTCGATACCACACCAACACTGGTATCGAGGGGGTATCTAGCTAAGGCTAGAAGTAATATATAACTAGAGCGAGCTTTCTTTCAAGAAGAATTTTTGTAAATTGACTTTAGTTTTCTATGATAAAATCTCTTCAACAACTAAATTTCTTGTGAATCTCCTGCGTGTGTATTTTTAGTCGCAAATCCAACAAGGAATTTTAATGAGTATATTATATGCATAATTTGAACAGGCCGGATCATCTTAAGTCTTGTAGATTTGCAGTCGTGGAATTTGTGGGATGTAGTGCACTCAATCTTTCTCTCTATCTTGATTACGGAAGTTAATTCTTTTGCATAATTGTTAATATATCATATTTAAAAACTGAAAACTGAAAGTACCTGAACTCTGTAAACTAGTAACCTGGATTCTGTTTTCAGTTCTTTGTCTTGAGTGAAATTGACTGTTATCCTTTGCTTCGCACAAATCAGCATATTTTCGAACTGAAATGAAATCAGTATGTGTGTACTCGTCATTTGACAAACTTCGGGAGATTGCAGTAGTGTGTACACATGCTACTTCGCTTGTTGGTGTAAGCACCTGCTCCTTTTCATGGTACACTTCTCATACAAATGACTACAAGTATAATAGTATGTCTAACATTTTGAAGCTGCAAATCACTTGCAATGTTTCTAGCCCGTGTCTATGATGTGTCCATTAAGAAACCTATGCGATGTTGCACCACACAAGCGCGAAACCCTAATTGCTCACATTGCATTTCAGTTCCAGGCTGCACCATTCTCAGGCTCGTTTGTAAATAAACTAGTTTGTGTTTTAGGGTGGGTTGTGCACAGGGTTGCAAGCCCAATATGACTCTGGATTTAAATCATGGTTTAAATTGTATGGAAGCTTATTTAAATAATGGTACAAGATTGAGTAAAAATCATGAAATTATATAAAATTTTGTGTACATACCTATTCTCTTTGTGAGAAAAGTTGTGGAAAGATACAAAATTGGTGTTCATTTGACATTTAATGAACACATGTTGAAAGAACATGGAAAGAAAATTGAATTGACATGTGAACAATTCGTGCATTCAACATCCACATGCGCAAATCAATACAAGCATGTTGAATAAGCTTTCGAGTGCCAAATGGACATCATTGGCAGTTTTGACATTGACATGTTGAATAAACATTGAAATCAAATTGTTCGTTTGACAAATGCATGTGCAATCAACATAGGCATAGGTAAAAACACAATCAAAGGATTCACCCAAGTGAGTGGACATTTCTTAAAACTATATTTTTGTATGAACAGTTAAAAAGGTCACAAGTGAAGCATAAGAGTTTGCATTGCCATAATGATTTTTCAAAATATTTTTCATTAATTGTAAAATTTACATGCTCAAAGTTTGACACAAATTAAAAATGTTTTTGCATGTTCAAAGCACTCAAACTTTGAGAGCATGGATAGTTTTTATTTTTTTGCAAATATCCTTTTTTTACCAAATGTGCATCAATCCTTTTGAAAATTGAAAAGGATTTTAACATTGATGATTAAAAAGTAAAATAGGCTTGAACTTTTTTTTTAAAAAATTATAATTGACATAAGCACATTTTGTTCAAAAGTGCTTTTGACTTTGAAAATTATGGATTTTGAAAATGTGTTTTTGAAAAAAGTTGTTGATCATGTTTATGTGATAGAGGGTATAAATGCATAATATACATTATAGAAATCAATTTGTAATGAAAATGTATTGTTAAAAGGGTACCTAAAATACAAATTTAAAAGTTATACACCAACACAAAAACAACACATATCATGTGCAATCCTTGGAAAAAGACTTTTACCGAGACACCTTAACTTTTTTTATTATGTTTTCACCCACATGTCAAATGACCAAATGAATACATTCATTTGAAATAAACATGTGCCATTGATATGCAAATGTGGTGAAGGGGTCAAATTTGGTTAATAAAAATCACTCCCACTACTAGAAATTTTCAAATATATGATTGAATTTATGATTAGTATTCCAATCATAAATGACAAAAATGATTAATAGCCCTAAAGTTATTAAAGATGAATTGTTTGGATCATTAATTATAAAAAACATATGTGAAATCATTAATGATAGTTTAGTCATTATTTTTTATTATTATTATTAAAAATTGGACTAAAAAAAACTTGAGGAACATTATTTCTATATTTATAATATTTATTATTATAGATTTACTATATATAATTTTTATATTTTTAATCTCATTATTTTTCATCCTATCAGTTATTGACATGTGTTATCACCTAAACTAATTTCAAAACCTAATTTAAATGGGTAAGTAAACCATTTAATCTACTTACTTAGGTTCGCCTAAATAATTTTTAATTTAGATGTATGAATCCTATAATTTATCTACATAATATTAATGGATCATAAATCAATTATATCTATATATATAAGTTTTATATATTAATCGTATTAAATATGAGGTATAAACTCAATCTAAATATTTTAATTTAATTTGAATATTAATTAAATAATTGATATTAAAATATTAAAATATTTTCTGAAACTATAACTTTTATTCATTTTTCGACATATAATTTAATATAATTATGTGATAATAATTTTTACACATGTAAAATCAATTTATTTATTTTTATACATATATTATATAAATTTTAATAAAATTTATGACTACAAATCGGATATCATGAACCAATCCCACCCCCTTGGGTGACTATTTATAAAGTGTTTATTCTAAAATATTCTTGGAATATTTTGAACAAAACAAAATTTTAAATATTTTAAAATTTTTAAAATTTTCTCACACTATTATGTTATGGCTTACATAAAAAAATTGTTAAAAATATGTCATTGTCAAAAAATTCAAATCCATTTACAAATCATTTTATTGCTTTAAACCACTGGTTACAATGTTTTCAAAATGTTTTTGGGTATTTTTCATTCATTAGATTGATTTCAAAATTTTAAAGTATGTATTCCAATACATTGAGAATAACATTATGTGAAAGCAATTCCATTTGGAGTTTTCATTTTTTTCAAACATGTTAAATACATAAACCAAACATTGGTTACAAGTGCTTGTGTACACATTACTATGAGTACACCCTTATGATAAAAGTTTAATGTACAAATAAATTATATATTTCCCACATCTTAATTTTATTTTTTATTTTTAATTAAAATATTAAAAATATTCATGATATATCATAGTTTAATCATTAAAATGATTTCAATGTATAATATTTAATTTAGTCACATTGAATATTTAAAATTATATATATATATATCAAGTTTTTTTTAAATGTAATAAAATAATTTATGTAACCTACTAGTCTATAAACCCATTTTGCAAACAAAATGATCAGGAGAAAGGATTGACAAGATTTGTTTGTGTTCAAGTCATGTCAAGGTTTTGTCCAATTAGATGCTAGAACCCTAAGTTCTTGCACGAAAGACATTTATTAGCTAATAACCTTTTGATGGAAGCAAGTGCCATAAGGTTTTCTTGTGGTGAGTTTTCATTGGTTTTTCAAAGAGTAATTGGAAAAAAAATTGGAAAACATGTTTTTGAACAATTTAAAATGTTTTTCCCCCAGTAAAAGTCTTATTGTATGTTAGCTTTGAGCATAGTTAAATTTCTCCATGATTTATCCCTTTATTAAGAAACGATTGTTACCCGAGAGCCTAGTAAATAACCAATTGTCATAGCCATATACCCCTGTAACCAATGGCTCCCATACCATTTCCCATAGGTAGGCAGCCTATGATTGACCCCAAAAAAAATTGTTGTGCCTAGGTTCAGGATATTCCATTGTGGGTTTCCCTCATTTTGGTTCCTTATTTGGACACTTTATGGATATCACAACTTAGGGGATGAGATCAAAAAGAGGTGGCAAGAGTGGGGCTCATCTGGGTTCCACTTTAAGGATAACTTTATCATAAAAGTTGAAAGCTCACCCCCACCCCTCCTGCCTCCAAATCAAGCTCTGTCTGATGCTTGTTTCGCTTGTTTTCTTGCAAATAACAATGCAATGCATGAGTTGGCAAATGAGCCCTCCCACTAAAGGTTGGCGAAGACACTATTAATTTAGTGGGCTGCTCGTGACTGGGATGCAGGGCCCACATACTTCCACTCACGACTTTCAAGGGACGGGGGGGGGGGGGGCTCAAGCCAATCACGAAATATCGAATCAAGCAAGTGACACCCATTATTTTATATAAGTAAGGTGTGTATAATGTTAATCAAATTCAAATCCTTACATGTAATTTATTATGTCTATTTATAGTCATATTAAATTATTAATAGTCATTTTTGAATCATTGGAAAATAATTCCATGACCACATTGTTTTTATAAAGACAAATCATTTTGTCCATGTCATTTTCATAGTTTTTTTTTAGTCATATTTGAAATGATTTTATTCTAATCACATTTTGAAATGATACCTTATACATTCACATCATCATCTACTAGTCAAATGCACTATTAATATATGACTACAACTTCTTTTTCCACATAGGATTTGAAGTAATATCAGGTATAACTACAATCAATTGTGTAGTTGTTTAAGACATCTAGTCATTGATTTTTTAGTTGCAAAAGACAAAAATTCCTTCTAATGTCCATAATATAATCATTATTTTATTTCCATTGTGATAAGTGGTCACTTAATAAGTTGATGTTTAAAGCTCTAAATGAATTTAAATAGTAATATTTCTTGTGTATCAAGAAAATAGTTGACAAAATTAGAATTGAATCTAATTTTAGTACAAAGTATTCAAAAACATTTTTAAAACAATGCAACTAATGTTATTACACTTTATTGGGAAATTTTTAATGTACATTTTACATTATAATATAATGCAATATGTTTTAAATGATGAAAACTTCAAAATTAAAAATTTGAACATTCAATATTTTTTCAAGTATTTTGTTCTTCAACTAATATTAGTTAGTAGTTGTAACTTATAAATTGAAATTTACACCACTTGAAATCAACACTTTAATGGTAAACTTTCATTACTTGTTACATTGAGCTCAATTTTTTTAATCATTCTTGTTATTACTTGATAAGAATTAACATAATGTCAAAATATATTACTATTGTACAACTCAAATTTAAAGTTGCTTTGTGTTCAAATAGATCACTTTATCAAATAACTATATCCTATCCTCACCATGTTCACATATATAATTTTTGTTGTGCCTTATGATGTCTGTTGTTCTTGATGTGATATGCCATGATATTCAAAAAGAAATTTAATAAAAAGGGGAAAATTGAAAGAAATTATAAGCTTCTTGCATCCAACACAATTCACATGTTGTGTTCCATCAATCGCATGGTAATTGCAAATTAAGGTGACTCATTTTTTTGTGTTAAATTGGACTCTTTACATAATGCGTTATTCAAATGTCACAAACATGTGGTAAAATCATGAATGTGGCAAATCATTTTATGAATTAAAATTGTCAATTTTCTTAAATATGTACATGACAATGAAATTCAATAAATATACACCAAACACATAATAATGAATTTCTGAAATGGAATCATGGATTATGATTATTGATTTGTCTGAAAATTAGAATGCATTTTTCAATGTTATTTCATCTCAATATGTTTTAGAAGGATTCTATATGTGATCCATGTTTAAAAAATAAACATGCACTTTTTTAAAAATTACAAAAACTTGAACCAACAAATAATTATTGAGTATTGAATCATGACCAAATTTGGAACTTATTTTCAAAACTTTTTATTTCAATCATTTGTGTTGAATTAATATTTTACTCCCTGATAAATGTATGTCAAAAAGCTTACTTGTTTAGCTTTTGTTCATTTGAATTTTGTTAGTTCATTAATCTTCACAAGATCCCCACTTAACATTGACTTTTTATGATTTTTTTCATTTTAGTGTTACAATATGGACTTTGTGAAATGTTGTATCTTCCAAAAATGAATCACCCCACACAAGATGAAAGGGCAAAGAACATGAGTCAAATTCCAAAAATTGTTTCTTCTATTAAAAAACACAAATGTTGATTATAATCTTTAGCATTACATGGTTATGAACATGTAAGTTTGGTTTTTTTTTACTAAATTTTGTTTTTAAATAAGTCATTTTAAGAGTGTAGAATTCATAATTTTATATTAAAATTTTACATGTCTATAAGTGGCTATAATTGGCATATAAAATTGGCATGTCTATGACATTAATTGGCATGGCACTTATAAACAATTGGCTATTATTCACATATCAAAGGTCTTTGGTATTAAATATGTCAATTACATACTAATTATATGACAATGACATATTCAGTACTAAACTTTTTATAAAAAAAAGAGAAATAAGGATAGACAATGGTATGAATGTGAAAGACTTTATTCCAAAAAAACATGTCTGGAAACCTTAAAAATACTTGTGGAAAAAAATGTGAAAGTTCAAAGTTAATTACTAAGTTCAAAATTTTGCGATCTATTTATTGGTTACATAGGATAGATTACCATACTTGCCTATCATGTTAGTTCAAATTTAAATCAAAGGCAAAATGATTAATAATTACATGTTTAGGTGAAAACATGATAAAGTAGCCCAAAAAGTAGTTTCACTCTGCAAAAACTTGGGGCCTTCAAATAAAGGTACAACAAGTAGATGAATTTGTCATTTAATAATCACTTTTTTTAGGACATTCTTTTTTCACTATTGTTGGCATTAGTTTCAAAAGCCAAATTGATATAATTATATTTTTTCAACACACTTGCAAGTACTTGAATTGGACCTTTAATTTTTGACAATTTGAAAGAGTAATGATGTTTCTTTCTTCCCAAACCTCAGTATTGATGTGATGAACATTCTAAGTTTTTATTGGTCAATGGAATTTTTTTTCATAGCTAAATTCATCCTAAACCCTCAAAAATTAACATAATTTTCGGAGATACTTTTTGGGTACTTTTCCCAATCCAAATGATATGGTACATCTATTTTTTGAAAAGCTAGAGGGAGGCTAGAAGGGCCAATGAGAAGATCTAAAGGTTCCATTTGATTTGAGATACTAAAAGAAGGTTAAAAGTTTTGATTTTTTTTTTACTTTACAAGTAGAAAACAAGATAACAAATAAGGTCAAAATAACTTACTTACACTCGTCTATCTATCATTTATTTTTTCAAAAATATGCTTGATTTTTTTTTAAGTTCTCAATAAAATATAAAACCTTAATAAACAACAATAATCTCAAAGTAGAAACAATGCATCTATGATGCACAATAGATGTTTTAAGAACATCTCCACAACACTACTATAAAATTGCCTTCAACAACAAGCTACCAATGGTAGGGGAAGGAAATATAATTTGCATCTTCATTATAACACATGTAACACCAAAAGAACACCTACCCTAGGATTTTTAGAACCTTGCTTTGGCAACAATACACAACATTTTATGGTCAAAATTAAACCTCTTTCAATATGTTGTTTGTCAATAATTTTGATATTTTGTTTTATCCTTTTGAAAAAAAATTCATCTCCAACTTTTTTACCATTTTGTTATTCATCATATTTCATTTTGTCTTTTTGAAAAAAAATTCACCTCCAATGTTTTGATCTTTTCCTTTTTGTCATGTCCTAAATGTTTATCCACCTTAAATCATATTGTTGTTTTGTCTCTTGTGAAAGTGGAATTCAATGTTGGGCAAGTATTGAAAATTGTTTCGAATATTAGTCCTTGAACACATGTAAATATCACATTTGGGGATATCTAGATTGATATCTAAATCCTTGAAAACTCATGGTGTGAAAACTAATTCTAAATGTTGATACATGGGGTGGGATAAAAGGGTGAAAAGAAAGGCCAGGTATCAAACTTAATTCTAGGTCGTTAGTTTGAAAGAACAAGCCTTAGATCAGGTATTAAAAATTTTGAAAACAAAATGATGAACCAAAAAGATCTATTGCAATGCATATTAGTTAAATAAAACATATGGGTGTGTATCATGGCAATTGAATTGAATTTGAGTTTTTTCAAAAAGTTAAAATGGAATTATTTTTTATAATAATTCAGATTTAAATGGATTAATAAATATCCTCATCTACAATAAAACTTAGGGGTTTTTTGTGAGCAAATTTTTGCATTATGGTGACAAAGAAAAAACCAAATGCAAATTGTACAAAAGATTTCTTAGTAGAAGGACACATTTTGAAGGGGGGGAAATCACATGTTGCTAGATTTAGACAATAAGTTCCTTCTAGTAATTGGAACTAGGGAGGATTTTTTTTTAAAAAAATTTATTGTCTAATGTCTAACCAAATTTGGCTTTTTCTTCTTTGGATGATGACAATATTGAAAAATAAAACCCCAATGCAAGTAGGGTCTAGGTGAACTAGCACCTACACAAGTACCATGGTTTGATTTTTTTTTTTAATCTCATAACTAGCTTGTGAAAATTGCCTTGGATAATCTTCTATTGTCAAATTTGTGAATACTCACATTTTGAAAACCAATCAATTTTTATTTTCTCAATGATACCTTGTTGAGTCTTGGAAATTTTTTAATTCTTTTTAGAGAAAACTAGTGATGTATTCCTAAGCATTTGTGAAAATTGAATCTAACATATAGTTTTTAAAAATGTACCCACCCAATGTTGGTGGAGACCTCCAATGGTTTGGTTGATTTGTTCTTATTTTTTGGTGAAGGTTCTTGAATGTTATTATCTTTCTTTGTCCAAGTAATAGTCCCACGTTTTATTAGTACATGGTGAAGCGGGAGGTCCATTATGAAATTAGAACTTGACATTGCTTCTTGTTTTTATGCACTTACACTACCACATGGGGAAGAGGGAAGTAAACCACAATTGAAGTTTGCTCTAATGCATGTGTGATGGATAGTAACCTCTTTTATTTTCTTTTTTCACATGCTTGTTTTGTCTTTTCTTTGTAAAATGCTTGCTAGTTGTTGAAGATGTACATTGTATATCCTAAATTCATGGGTGTCTAACTTATTAGAGCTTTGAAGGCAACACCTCATTGAGTAGAATTTTTTTGGCTTCTTCTAATAGAAAAGATGTGTGTATTTTAGGTGGAAGTTGTGTGCTACGAAATATGTGATATGAAATATGTTTGCAATGAAAGATGTATCATGTGATTGCTATGGTGCATGGCTCATTTAGCCCAACTTAATTTGGGTTACAACTAGTACACTCAATTACAATTGTGATTTTGCAAAGCAAAATTATCAATTTTCACTCAAGATACTCCAAGCATGAATCCTGAAACATTATATCTTCACAAAAAATAAAGCCATGTGAGCACAATTCTTCAAACTTAAAACAAAAGGACTACATGCCACACATAACAATGCTAGTGCTTGAAAGGTGTTTCTCAAACCCCTTGAAACATTGATGAGAATTATGTGTATGTACACCCTAAACCTCCAAGTACCTTGTGTTGATTTGTTGATTCCACACATCCTCAATTGATTAGTCTAATTCAAGAAAAAATGCCTAATTTTACTGAAATTCCAACTCCATTCATCTAATAAGCTTTTCCATTATTTGATAAACACTAATTAGCAAAATGCCTAACTTGGTAGGCACATACGGTATGTGCAGCATGTAACTTATCTACGAAGACCAACATGGATCCGTTAATCCAACCATTGCTTTAATGAATGGGATATCCCAGAAGTGACATGCTTCATCCAAGAGGACACAATTCGAGAGAACATAATCTCCCTAGGCGTGTAGGTTATCATCCTTATTTGTCGTTTCCCTTGGTTGGGACTTCTAGCTTCATCCAAGAAGGCACAATTCGAATTGTAATAATCTGACTTAGGTTATCATCCTTCTTTGTCGTCTCCGTGCTTCCGACTTCCGGAAGGATGCTGGCATTCACTTGCGTTGTAAGTCGGGTCCGAAGCTCGGAGGTCCTGGATCGGTTTGGATTCGCAGGTCGTGGATCCTGAGATCAGTACTAGCTACTTTTCTGCTTGGATGACGGTTCTTTCCTCCATCTGCATCCGTCCATGTTGACCTAAAAGTTTCAGAATTTGGTGCACTCTGTCGTGATATAATGCAGAAAACAGACAGAAGAAGAAATTTCTCCCCATGTCGTTGTGGGATTGGACCCCTAGACTGTTGCGCAAGGATCTTCAGCTGCAGGAGGTTTCTGTGTGGCATCAGCGACAAGGAGGAAGATGAGGAACCTCCCTACGTCCATTCGTCAGTAGGGAGGTCACAATTTCCTCTTCCTCCTTGTGCGTGGAATCGGGTTCTTTTCATTATTGACTATGCTGTCTCTGCAAACGCTCGTTCCCCCATTATTGTCTTTCTTTTTGTGCCTTGTTTAGAATATATGGAGCTCCGTTTTCCATCTGAACCCTGCGATTTCTGCGCTCTTTTGCAACCTCCATCGGAGATACATGTTACAGATCCTAAAGCTTTCTGCAGAAAGAATTATGATCACACACCTGTGGAGATGTCTTTGATCATGAGATCGCTTGATTCATACATTTACATTGAATTTTTTTGCAACAAGGTCGATCCTCAGTGCCAAACCCCAATTCATGAAGAGCCCTAATGCTCACAAGCACAATCAGGTAGTTCGCTTGACCAGGATCACATATTATTTACGCAGATCTGGACTGATGAGCGACTGGAGACCCTTGAGGCATCAGGTTTCAGGATATGCAACCCTTTCTCAGCTTTGTAACAAGGTTGATCATCAGGGCCAAAACCCTACCTCATGGAGAACCCTAATGCTCACAAGGACAATTAGGTAGTTCTCGTGAACAGGATCACATGTTAGTTTACGCAGATCATGAATTTGCTTGGGTATTGACAGATACAATCTGTATTGAAAGAGTATTAATTAAGCAGCAATATTTTCTAAAATCTTAAGAAAGCACCATTCTTATTTGCAGAAAGAGTGAAATTCTTCTTCCAAACCCTTGTACAGGATTTGGGCCTTTTTCCAGACACTTGTATCTCAAGAATTGGTATTTTAAAGACTAAGCCCTAAAATGTTGGCTTAGGGCTTAGGGTTAGCGGGCTTTTGTGGATCTGATGCATTTGGGCCACCTCAAGAGGTGCAATTTATGCATTAACAGCATCTTTTCCCTTTGTGGCTGCTGGGATGCCAAAAGCCATGTCCTTTGGAGACCTTGTATGGATTTAAAGGGTGAGAGACAGTGTTAGGTCAAGCACAAGGCAGAGGGAAACAGTTTATCTCCTTTGACCACCAACAAAAACTCAGGCATTTCGGTGTAGCAAACTGAGGAACACATCTTCCTTTTTCTTCTCCTGAGTGGCAGGTATCATGATTGGGGAACAACACTTGGCACATGATCAGATGGGGATGTACAACCACAAGCCCCCAACCCGAGTGCAGTGGACTCCTAGCCAGATCCAGTTCCAGATTTTAGAGAGGCTATTTGAGCAGGACAATGGCACCCCCAACAAGCAGCACCTTAAAGAAATTGCTGACGAGTTAAGACAGCATGGACAGATTGCTGAAACCAATATCTATAACTGGTTCCAAAATCGAAAAGCTCGTGCCAAGAGAAGACACCAGCAGGTTGCCTGGAGATGCAGAACCCACTTGAACCAAGCCAAGGGTGCTCAACAGGTTACTCAATTAATCTTACCTGAACTTCTTTCTTGCAATCAAGTCCGTGATCTTGGTTAAAATTGTGTTTTTCCTGTCTCTTTGCCATTTATTTTGGTTTTGTCCTTTTTTATTACTTTTCTCATTTCTATTGTTAAGAATGATTTTTCAATTCTCATGAGAGAGATATATTCTTCTTGAGAAAAAAGATTGTGAGAAACACAGCAATTATTGCTGTCACATTATCATTTGCTTAAATCCGACTATCACTAAAATCAGACACTGGAGTGCATGTTTCTCTGTGAGGCTTTGGATTTTTCAACAAATTTGAATGCTTTGGTAGATCTTACAGCAGCATATTGACAAGTTTATCTTTTGTAGGTGTCAATGAAGAATGGGGATTCAGAGGTAGACGCAGATGCTGACTCTCCCAGGCAGAAGCAGCCAAGGCATGACAGAGAGCTGACCCAGAATAACTCTGAAATTTTTTCACATGTGAAAAGGATCAGTTTTGATCAAGGAAATGGAAGCGGAAATGAGCAGAGTCCTGGACAGATTGATCACCACAAATGGCAACAGGTCACAGTGTCATCAGTGCTTGTGGAGGAAGATGACATCAAACCCAAAATTCCCTTCATTGCAGGAGGCTTTGATCCACATGGCTTTGCCAAAGGTCATAACTTGAGAATCTATTTGAGAAGTTGCTATTTGCTGTCTGAGTTGGTCAACTGTCTCACCAGTTATTATGTCCAATTGGTAGTGGTAATTAGAAAGTATGATGCTTCTGTTGTCCCTAACCTATGTAGCCCCCCTTTCGCTGGAGGTGAGCCTTTCAGCTACCAGCTGAGTGCTTTTGTTTCAATCATAGAAACATAAGAACCCTGATTTCAACCGTTCAAGCTGCAATTTTGTTCCTTGATGTTTTTAAAATCTGGTGTTTTCCCTGCTCTTCCTCCTGCAGTTTGCTTTTATGAATTGGAATCTCATTAATCTAAAGTATCAGATTGTCTCAGAATGTCTATATTTAAGGATGGGCTCTTTGAGCATTCCAGTGAGGCATGGCCTCTGCCCAGGATTTTATTGTCAAGCCCAGGACATAATGCTCTAGAAGTTGTCTGCATTTATATCTCATTTCAAAGTCCATTTACCTGTTAAGGATTTTTAGATTGGCTCTTTTATTCTTTCAGTGTTTCCTTGAGAGTGCTCTGGACCATTCTTGATTTTATTTCCTTTCCTGCCACGTAAGTTGGTAAATTCCTTTCTCAATTAACTTTTTTCTCATGATCTGTCATTGAATTGTTTGTGATGCTGTCAGTCAAGAGATGATAACTCACTGGAAATAACTGGAGCACATACTTTATTATGCTTTATATATGGACCCAAACTAGTTTTTCCATCAATTTTGATGGTAAACTAAGTTTCATCCCTGTCTTTTGCCTCCACTGCTGCTATAGATATTTTGATTGCTCCTATGTGTACAACTACTATAATTACTCTCGACCTTGTGCACTAAATGCTGAGTTTCAGCATTTTATACTGGGATTTAATAAAATTTCATTACTTTGCAGACACCACTACTGAACTGAAAGAGGGGGATATGGGGTGAAAGCAGGCCCAAAGACAGGGTGACTTTATGGATAACTCTAATGTGCATGACTTTAGAAGCGGAAGATGCAAGAAGTTTCTGGATGGCAGCACATGTGACTTCATTACAGATGACAAATGCATATCATCAGCCATGCATTCGAACAGGCCACATGTCATTCCCATGTTTGAATTCCATAGTGAGTTCCTCCATAGAACACAAGCAAACAAGTCTCAAATTTCCTACGAACTTTTGCACTTGTCGAAATTGCATTCACCACCAACTTCACATATTTTCATCGCTTCCTTAGTTCAGGTATTCCATTCCTTAGTGAGTTTCTCCACACGAAACATGCACAAGTCCCACATTCCTACGACCTTTTGGTACGTGTTGAAATTGCATTGATCAATTTCACGTCTTCTTGGGTCAAGTTTGCTTCTCCCTACCATTTTGTCCCACCACCCCCCCCCCCCCCACCCACGCCCCTTATAAATTATGTTTATGCATGTCTAGTGGTTCACCTGGGAATTTTACTGTTCCATTTTTGAAGCCGAAAACCAAGCCTTTAGTCATGACACCTAGGGTAAAACATGCATTCAGCGTGTGGGGTAACCTAAGCCACAAAATAAATTAAACCACACACAATTGTTGATGGCTTGTAAAAGGGTTAAAGCACTCCCTCTGAGAGATAGGCTATATATGTAGGGTACCTTTCCACCCGTAATCGGGGGTCTACGATGAGGCAATAGTCAATTCCAACATTGCATTTTTGGGAATGGGCTGTATTGCGAACCTAAATACATGTAAATGATGAGGCATAGGTGGGGAAGGGTTCTTACTCCTACTTATAGGCACAAGATTCCTTCCACTCTTAAAGAGTAGGTATGATATGCCTTCTCTTTTCTAATTATTGAATGGATTTCCAAGAGTGAAGAACACGGAAGCAATTTGGTGTTCCAAAAAGTATGGGAAATTTGATCTTCACAAAAGAACAGATTGGTATTTTGGCCGTCGTCTCACATTAGTTAATAGGTAGTCATCATTGGTGGTACTAGTTATTAACATATAATGTCTTAATTATCCTTAATTGAGGTTACTTCTTTCCAAATCAAGTTCGCAAAAGATATATTCTTAAAATCTTGTGGGTAGCGTATCAATGTTCATGAAAAACCAATTTTGATCATGTATCAATTTTTGCAACAACATGGGGGTGTTATTTAAATTTCCACTGGTTATCTTACGGTTTTTACATGGTTTGATTCTTGAGGTTAGGTGAAAGCAGGGTTTTAGGTTTAGATAATGTTTACGATTTTAGAGTCTTATGTCTAGATTCTAGGATTTTAAGGTCATAAGTCCTAGTTTTAACTTCAATACATAAGGACATTTCCAATTGTTGCATGAAATGACCTTTACACAAATATGTTGTGATAGTCTTTAGGTTGTTCCCTATGTTGGACAACGGCCCAAATAAGGCCCATGTGGGTGGAGAACAATCCTGGCTAGCTATTTTCTATGTTGTTCGGTATTATTGCTCTTGAGATCATGTTGAGATGCACTTTGAGAACTTAAAGGGAACACACAAGAACCTTTTAGGAATATGATTGGAACACTTTGGGAACATCAAAATGCCAAAAAAATCATCTTTTGAACTTGAGTCAAGAATAAGCTGGAATCAAACCTGGCCTCAACAAGGGTAGGGATTACGAACCACCAACTAATTACTAATTACAGAAAATGAACAAATGCTTTGCAATCTATGTACATTCCATATCTGTAAAATCTTCCAAACATAATGAAGACAATCTCATTTCTGACTCTCACACCAGTTCAAACCAAATTCCAACAATAATCCACCAAAATAACACCAATTTTGTGAGAAGATAGAGTGTACCTAGGATGGATAGTGGATACATGAAGTCCTTGCAATGTTAATCCACTAGGCTGAAACTAGTCTTAGGCCCATTTCACACTAGGAGTCAAGGCCAATGTTCAACTCAAATCAAGCATTCCTATTGGTGCAAAAGTTGAAATCACACCCCAAGGGCTTTACACTAGGAGTCAAGGCTGAAATAGAAAAAAAAAAATCTTTTCAATCTGCCCCAGGTTGCAAATAAATGCTGAACTTTATGGCCTTCTATTGGCCCCAAGGCTGAAAAAAAGGATACCATCAACTTTGGGAAGCCAATTTGCAACCCTTGGGGCCAATGTTCTAGCATTTATTAGTAACTTAAACGACAAGCCCAAAATGCTAAAAGTTGGCCCCAAGTTTTTTCAGCCCTGACTCCCAGTGTAAAGTGGGCCTTAGGATGGACTAAACTGAATGCATTCTTAGAATAAATGAAGATAATGTGTAGAGTAAAGCCCCAGGGTCAAAATAAGGAGCCTAGGGGTAGGTGAAACCCAAGTCTAGCTAGCCCCGTGTCGTGAGAATGTCTCCCACCCATGGGCTTTAGCCATTGCAAATTTAGCACAAGGTGAACATTATTAACCTTGATATCTCTTTGAAACTATATTATAAACAAGAATCTTTTGATCACACCAACTTTTTAAAAAAATTAGTGGAAAGGCATAGGATTGAAGGATAAAATGTGCACCAAAATTATCACATCTCCAATCCATTCTCAAACAATTCCATGCTTCAAATCCAATCCTCATCATTGAGGTAGGAAAATGGAGTCAATGAGTATTATTCAAGATGGGCCACTACATTGATAGGCATGCCGCCAGTCCCTAAGAGTATTTGGTAGAGTTATTGGCTTTGGTAGAGTTCAAGCTTCACCAAAAACAACCCAAAAAGTTATTATGTTTATTCTGAAGATTCGACAAGAGAATGTTCTCAAAGTTTACAGCAACAAGCTCATACAGATCTCATCAACAAGGGGTGTGTCAAACTGTGGCCTTGCCATTTACATTAAGAAGTATCTTAAGGCCAAAAAGAATTGTGGAAACTAGAAATATTTTCAAATGCAAAAATATAATCTTCAAAAACAATCCTCTATAAGAAACCAAAATCCTTCAAGATATTATAACTCTATAATAACTAATCTCAAGTTTCAACACAAGCCAAAATATCATCTTTCAAAAATCCTCATATAAAAATAGACCTATTATTATTATTACCTAGGGGCCAAAATCCCTTAAGCTACTATACTCTGTAATGAATCTAAACATAATATCCTTGCCTGGGTAGGCAAGGCCAACAAACAGCTCATTTCTTGATGACTCTGTCCTTTATGGTAGATTCAAATGGCAAACATAGTTTTGGTGATCACTTGGTAATTTGCTGGTCACAATAGCCATGGCAGTTGCTGTCCCTCCCCCAATAGCCAGGGCACCTTTCCAACAACCATGAGACATTTCTTCTTCTTTTTGTTTTGGAAATCAGCTAGTGAAGGAGAATTATCAATGTTGTTAGGAACTCCCTTTGGTTTAAATCTAGATGTTAAGGATGTTGATGAAGAACATCTTAAGAGGCTGAAGAACCAAAGAGAGGATACTAGAATTGCCTTGACTATGATTCCATGGCTAGCTAGCTAGAAGTAGATGGACTGAGCTCCAATCTTAAAATGCAATTCTAGCATTTCTCAAAATTGGTTCTTCATTACATTGTGGGATGGAGATGTTAGACCCTTTTGAGGAACTTCTTGTGGAGTGGACAAAAACACTCCTCTAGGGCAAGAGTTTGCTAGGACGACTCTTGTGCTAGGTTTGCTACCATGACTCTTACACTAGGGGAAAAGGTTGGAGGACTCAATCTTGTAAATCTATAATACACACTAAACACAATAATGTGTAAGGGGGATCCCATGGCATGACATTGGCACAAACAACTTGAAGGCTTTGATCTCACACTAAATCTACAAGGCCCATCCATCTAAACACAAAACTTGGATCCCTGAAATCCAATGGACCTTTCTTATTAACCATGTTTCAATTGCATGCTCCAAATTATGGTGTAGAATTGCTAAAGCATGGAAGTTAAGACTCAAATAATTGGTACCCAATCCACCAATGATAGTCGAATATATTTGTAACTTTAATTTATGGTTTATTTCCTTTCCTGCCACGTAAGTTGGTAAATTCCTTTCTCAATTAACTTTTTTCTCATGATCTGTCATTGAATTGTTTGTGATGCTGTCAGTCAAGAGATGATAACTCACTGGAAATAACTGGAGCATATACTTTATTATGCTTTATATTAAGGTCGGGCTTATTATTTATTATGCTTTTAGCAGGAGCTACTGTATCCAGCATAGTGAAGATTGGTGACAGCAGCAATCCATTGCAAGCAGCACAGGATGTAAATGATGAGGGTACTCTTCCTGGTGATTCAAAGGCTCGGATAATTCCCACCAGTGAAGGGAGTCCATCATTACACCCTATCCAGATTCAAGAAAGCTATAGCTTAGCAGGGTAAGCTATCTCATGCTTTTGTGTTCATATTCTATGTAACTTCTGTGGTTTGGTCTCCTTTCACATTATGCTACCTGCACACTTACCATACCCTTGTGATCAGGGGCCCAGTTCCCAGTATGGCTGAATCTCAAAAGAGGCCAGAAAAAGGATTAAAGGAAGTGCTGGGGGGTGTACCCACCTTCTGGATTCTTCACTAAGTGATGTTTCATAATACCCAATTGGAGGATTTTTTAAATTGCTCCAGGTAGTCCTAGGAGCAGTTCATTGGTAATGTGCAAAACCTTTTAAGCAAGAAAAGAAGAAGATTCTGGAGCCCCAATAACTAAATTGTCAATCCTGGAACATTCATGTGAAAAGATCCTATCATTCTATCCCTCTCACTGATATTTAATGGTATATGCTGAGGTTCATGCATTGAATTTTGGACCTATAACAGAGTGCAAAAAGAGTGGACAATTTCATGAACACAGTTCTCCCAACAGAGAAAGTCCTACCTAAAATTTATTGGCCAACTGTGTTAGTCTGTTCACAATGTGAAAGGTCTAGGGTCCATGGCAGTGTAAATAGTTGTACTTATGTTTTTTGTCCAGGTAATTCTTAATCGATTTTGCACAATCATTCCTTGGATGATCTGTTTTTGAACCTGGTGAATCAATTATCATTTGACTTCTGTGTCTCATCTTGACGGTTTATTTTTCTCTAGCTTTTTTAGCTTCTTCACCTGCTGATTTCCTCAATCTGCTCAGCCAAATCTCCAGTGACAATACTGTCAAATCTTCTCAGTCATCCACCCTTCGCTTCTTAAAATATGATAGATACCGTAGTTAACAAAAAGATTGCTTCTCAAAAAGATCACAATTTGGATAAATCCCATCACTTTTTAATGTTATTGTGATTTTTCGTTAACAAAAAGATCACTACAGCTGGATTAAATTTCAAAAAAATCGCCCTTGGAAATGCCACTTCATTGTAGGAGTGTGGTGTGAAAAGAGGTAGTCTTGACTCTGGTTAGACCTGTGCCTCTGGGTTCCCTTGTGTCAAGTAAATCAGTGTGACGGCGCTCCATAATGGACTGCATGGATTTGCATGGCTCTTCCTTTGAGCTGTGCATCGGAATGGGTATGGCGGCTGGTATTGATGAAGTCGGACGGCAAGACGGCGAATCCCAGGGATCGGATTGGATCGACTGGAAACATTTTGGAGAAGCTTCGGGAAGAAGCTGGGGACTTCGGAGGGAGGAGAGGATTTTGAGAAGATAGATAGGAGATGGCAAGGAAGATCAGGCAGTCAGTACAGTTGGTGAGGAAATAGATCGGGATTTCGGGAGAAGGTGTTAGCTGGTTGTGATTTTTTTCCGCTGCGATCGATAATCAGCTAGTACCAGGACTATGTTTTGATGATGTTCAAGTAGTTCCACAGTGCTGGTAGGTTTTGGTGAGCAACAAAGAGGATGTGGGTGCTTGTGCTGTCGGAGGAAAAATGTACATATCAGACTGGGAATGAGGAAATGTATTGATTTCTGTTTGTTGTTTTGTGTGAGTGGACTCTTTTTGCTGAATGAGTATTGGGTTCATGTTGGGATGCAATTCGATCACGGAGCTCAACAAGCCGAGCTCCTGTGTTGGGTCTCTGGGTTGTGTGTGTGTGTGTGTGCACTCTGGTGGGTTTGTAGTTCAGACTAGATGTGCTCATACTAGGACAGTGGCGAGAGGAATCCAATTGTCTTCTGGGTTCCCTTCTTTTTTGGTCACAGGAGATTCTCGAGATTCTTGTCGATTCTGGGTTCTGTGGAAGTCTCCAATGAAGTCTCTGATGAAGTTTTTGGTTGTCGTGCCGCATGCAGAGTCCGCGGCGGAGTCCGTGGCGGAGTTGAGGACATCCGTCGTGGAATACCATACTTGGTCGTCACCTGTCATACCTGAAAAAATGAAGCGGTTCTTACTGACAATCCCCGAAAACAAGAAATGGGTGGAAGCTCAAGAGAAGCGTCACAAAGCCGAACAGAACGTTAAGGACGTTTCACGCTTGGTTCGTCGTGAAATGTTTCCAGAACTTCACCCTGAAACTGTCGAATTGGGCTCGGCGACAAGCTCGGGCTCTGCCCCGAAGGAGATCGTGATTGAGGCTCATCAGCGGCAACTTCACCGTACATTGATGAAAGAGCTCTTGAAATCCTTTACAACAACAGGGAAGCAGACCATTGCTCTGTATCGTACAAGGACTTGGGAGCAGAAATCGAAAGCCATATTTTTTTACTTTCACAAGTCTTTAGGAAACATGGACCAAGAACTGACATGCTCTCTCTTCTCGATCAACATCATGACCTTTCAGAATTGGATCAAGCAGAAAAGGTATTTCGGTAAATGGGTCCACTATGTTGAGGCTTTTAAAGTCTCTGACATCCTGCCTGACGTGCCTGCCACATATCAAAAGGATTACGAAGATGTGGACGCTTCAAGCCAGGTGCAGATCGATTCAAAGTTTCGCAATTCCACTCCAGGTCATCAATACGTCTCGGCCTTATCTGCCAGTACTCGTCAAAAGAATCGGAACGCGGCCGGAAAATCTGACAACATCACATATCTTCTCCAAACAACCAAGACTGTCGGTTCTGGAAGAAAAATGAAATACACCCAGCAAGAAGAATTCCTTATCTCGACTGTGGTGATGAAATGGGAGACAGGCAACCCATTGAGCAAGTCGGCAACCTACGATCTTCTAATCTCTACGTTTGGTCATGAGCAGGAAGCGGAACGCACTGAATGGGAGGTGAAGATGAAGATCCATTTGGGGCATATATCTCTAAGCCTTTCGCAATGGGTCGCCAGAGTTCTTGAGAGACATCGGTTTTCGATTCGGAAGGAATCAATCTCCCAGGCAGTTCCTGTCAATTGGTTACAAATTTGTTTGGATGCGTGTGCCTTGATCTATAGCATCATGCGATTTGCTGGTGTGACCCGTTTGGTCAATGCCGACGAAATGTTTCTTCAGTTCTACCCGAAAAAAACCCATTTGATTGCTCCAACGAATGCACGACGAGTCGGCTCCAACCGAGCCGAGGATGCCAAGAAAGGGTGCACTGTGATGGTGGCATGCGAGATGTTCCAATCTCAAATCATTGCCCCTATGATTATCATGACTGGCCAGCCTGACGGGACGCTTTCAAGGCGATTCTCTTCTTGGGATGGGCCTAGCAAAGTCACGTTCCATCCAAAGCATTGGATGGACAAAGACGGGTGCTGCACTTACTTGGAATATTTTGCGTTGTGTTATCCAGGCGAGAAGGTTGGTTTGATTTGGGACACGGCTTCTAGCCATTTCTCAGATCAAGTCAAAGAGAAAGTTGCTGACCTGAACATCACTTTGGGAGGTATTCCTCCTAGGTGTACTAGTTTGATTCAAGTATGCGATCTGATCGCCAACAAACCGATCAAACAGGCCTTCAAGACGCGCTACGTCTCGTGGAAGATTGCCTCTGATCTTGGTCCTGGAGGCAAATACAAGGTCGATCGAAAGGACGTCATTTCTTGGCTCGAACAATCGATCGAAGATGTAAATGCTCGCATGTCGACTCGCTCAGAGGTTGCAAAGGCCTTTGTTACCTATGGGCAGGATTTTCGATGTGCAAATCAGTCTGCACTGGCTGAATACTTGGCGAAACACGAGGAGAACGGTGTATATCAATCACTAATTGACAATCAGCGATCTTTGGACCTGGAATAAAGCTTTTCCCACTTGTTTTAATTTTGAAAATGGTGCGTCAAAAGTTCACAAAATAATCACAATTTCTGGTCAGAATCGGTCACTTTTAATGTTAACTCAATCGCTATTTGAAAATGCCTCAATTAATCTTTTTGTTAACTACGGTAGTACAATAATATATATGTTTGTGTGATGGTTTGCACGAAGTTTTTTACAGATTATTATTGCAGATGGTCTGCATTAGTCATAAGCTTGTTGCAGTTTGAATGTGTATCTTCACTTGTTTGACTAGCTACATTTCAGTAACTTACATCACTTGAGTATTCCAGTTGTTTCTGAAGATGAGATAGCAACTTAGGACACAGACTTTTTGTAGAATTTTTCACTAAAACTTTTGTGCAGAACCTAGATCACAGCTATGATGTTCTCTGTCAGAGCTGTAGTACTTTTTAGAGAAGTGGGATTCAAAGCAAAATCTCCTATCTCTATATTGCTATTTCGGTGTAATGCAAGTAGTACACTATCATGTGTATGGCTATCTGAGGGCAGATTCCTGTCCAATTCGTCAGTCCTGGACTTCCAAATTTCAAAGGAAGTTATTCCAGGTACAGCTCTTAGAATTGTACTTGGTATATTTACAAGTACAGGACATGAGTGGGGATACAAATAGCATAACAAATGTAAAGACTTTCCATCAACTTTCTTTTAGTGTTGTTGAACACATTTTATCCAGTAGTGAAGCAACCTCAAGATGAGGCACATTATGCCTTGTTCCTTTGCACCTCTTCTACTGATTCACCTAGGCTCCCTATTCAGAGAATGCCCCCACTTATTTCAAGAATGTTGCCCTACACTACCTAGTTATCATCTTATGATTGTCCCAACTAAATGCCCATTTGATCACCCTAATCATATGTTAAAGATGGCCTCTTCGAGCAGGACGCACCTGCGTTTGAAAATGTAGACATAAGCAAACCATATATTTCATAAAAGTACTAGAATAATTTTAGGGCCTCACTAACATGGTAAGTGCATGCCTAGCTAGTTCCACCCATCTACCAAGTGTGGAGTTAGATATATTTCTTCTGGATTGAGGTGCATTAGTTACCCCCAGACTAATCTAACAAAACTGCAATATCCTCCATCTGCTCATGCTGTACTGAGACTACATTACTACTAATCTTGGATTTGTCACTAAAAGTATGGAAGTCAAGAACCCAAGTGGTTGGGATTTACAGCTACCTAGCAGATGGTTGTGGGTTCAATTAACCAATAGGCCATGCTAGACAATGGTCATGCTATACATTACCCACTTACCCAATCCAGCTGTAGTTCATGGCATCAACTGGTCACCAAAAACCCATTTGGGTACTTGGGGGTCAAAACTTAGGGGAAAATCTCTGGACAATGAAGCCCCTCAGCAGTTTAAAAAGTGATCAACAGTAGCCGTAAAGGGTAAAGAGTCACTCAGTCACACTTAGTTCAAGGTGTTCCCCTTCAATCACTAGCACTTTATTTATTATCCATACTTGTGACCTAAACAAAATGCTTTGCATCACCTACTACTGATGGCTGTCTTTGATTGCTTGCCAGCCCCAGCTAACTGAATCCCACTCATTATGCCTCTGAAAGTTGCAAACGCGGGAGAATATTCATTGATTGAAGCTCCTGCCCAAGGATCACAATAACAATGAATTAAGTTAATCAACAACACCCTAAAACACATATCAAACTTTGCCTGAAATATCTTTTCAAAAGGCTGACCTGGAACAGGAGCTTGCAGGCATAGGGAAGTTTCATTGTTGCCATGTTCTCCCCACTCTTGCAGTACGTACACAGTGCAATCTTCAGCTTGTGATTATAGTACCCCATCATCCCACACTTTGTGCACACCTGATTCCAAAGCCATTGGTTAGTTCCACATGGACCTCCTTAAAGGAAGGTTACTAGAAAAAATCGAAAAGAGGGATGATCAAGGAAATTAGTAGCATCCAGGAAAGTGGCACATCATCCCACCCATTGTAGCATGCACCTGAATCTGAAACTGATCACTGGAAATCATAAGTCGTTCCAAAATCATCATGCTAGCCCCATAAGCTATCAAGCAGTCCCTCTCCATTTCACCAAGCCTGAGACCTGCAGCCAGCTATGTGTAAATACCGGCAATATCTTGATACTCTCAATATTCATACCTGTAACACAGTCAACTTCAATAGACTGAAACCATGCACAAGTCACAAGTACCTCCTTCTCGGCTTCTTCCTTCAGTAGGTTGCCTGGTGAGCACCACTCGAGGACCTCTAGCTCGGGCATGCATTTTGTCCAACACCTGCATTCAAAGACGTGATCATCACTCCTGTGCCACTGCATGTTCTTCACCCCTCTCTTCATTTCAAGCTCAGTTACACCAGATTAAAAAATCTTCCAACAGTGGTGCTTCCATCATCAAACAATTGAAAGATGACAGAAAGCATGCATACCATATGTTTAAGCTTCTGGTAATACACTGGACCCATAAAAATATAAGCCTGTAGTGGATATCCAGTAATGCCTGCAGTAGACTTGAGAAAGATCAGAAACCTTACTGGAAATAGCCAACAAGATGTCATCAACAGGGGATTTCAAAAGGCACAAGTCACAACTTGAGATAAAATAGACCTGAGTAAATGAAGTCCTTGCCACTGTAACTGAAACCATGATTTACAAGTGTCTCGCTGTTTCCAAACCAGCACACATCAATCTTTAATACCCAGAAATGTTCAGAGAAGTAATCCTCGATTAAGGTCATCAATAGAGCAAAGCACAGCATGAATCTCACAAGCATCAGATTTGGCCTACAACATCTTGTAGCCTACTTGGCATACTTGTAGCCTACTTGGAAAAAAAACATATACCTGATGGCTGATACAGTATCAGCATGCCCACTGGGCTCCCCAAATGCACTCCCATAGTGAAATCGCCCACTCATCACACCAGCCTTCCCTCCCAGCAGCTCTATCATTTTACCAACTGTCATTCGACTGCCACCAGCCAAAAAGTTCATTAACACAAGCTGTCAGAATCCAGCTGCTATGGTCCACACATCTTTATTGCTTATGGACAATGAGATGAATAATTACTAGCAGCCCTCATCTGCTCCTGGACACATGAAGATGTGTTTCAACATCTGGGAAGGACTTGAGGAATCCTGAAAACAAAAAAAAGAAAAACCCTTGACTAAAATGAGTGCTTACAACACTGGAAATTCTAGTTTTTGAAACATGCAAGACCCATTAAACCCCATGTTTCAAGTTTCCAGTTTCATTGGCTGTATCAACACAAATTAAAAGCATCTTAGCTTTCCAGAGACACAAACCTGGGGAAACCATGGGGATTCATGATAAGATCTGGGCAGATACCCCTTTCAGAAAAAGGAAAGTCCTCTTGCTGTACAATAGTGCCACATACTCCTTTCTGACCATGCCTGCTGCTAAACTTGTCCCCCACCTGCCCCAGCAAGGACGTTAGACATCAGTAATTGACTGTATACCTTCCACACATTGTCCAGTGTGCATCGAACTGTTTATAGTCTCAATTGCTGTGCCAAGGACAAACCTAGGAGCATACAGCAGATCCTTGCAAAACAAAGGACTAGAAAGGCCTATTAAAACCCAGATAAAGGCATCAAAGAGAGAATAGAATCTAGCAGGGATTCCCAGGCACCAAGATCAGCCTAAAGAACCAGAACTTCAACTGCTAGAAGAACATCTTTCAACAAGATCAGAGTCCCAAGTGCACTACCAAAAACTGCTGGGCACCACAGCAGGATGATGGCAAGGTCTTCTGAGAAATCCACTTAATTTTAATATTTTCTGTTTCTAGGTTGAGGGTAATTTAAGACTACAAATTCCAGTTACCTACATGCCTACCTCTGGCCGTCGGGTATGACGAATGAGGCACTTGACAATAAAATGATTCTCATCATTGCTGGTAAGCAGCACTTTATCAACAACTGCACACTCTCCTGGTGGCCCTTTATACGTCTGTGGTGTCCGCTTATATGCCCTTCATCCCAAACCAAGTCTCCATCTCAAACATTGCCAGAGATGTCAAGCACCCCACCACCAATGAAAACAAGCATATCATAAAAGAAGCATGTGACAATCATGCCAGCTACTTTCCAAGTCACACACTTCAATTTGAGTATGCTTGGAGGGACCTACTAAGGTCTGGGACCTGAATGAAGCTCTTTGTAAACACAGAATGACACAGTTCCAGCTAAGTTGACTTACGAGTCTGGCATTGCCTGTGGGTTCATAACATTGTCTCTCGTGTTAATAGGGCTCTGCTTGTTAATATAGATGTCTCCTGGTCGGATCATTTCACCAACTGCAGCAATTCCATCCCTATCTTGTATCTACAAACCAAAGGATTGAGTCAGAAACAAATTATTAGCTTTACATGCTCCAGAAGCATCGATTTGATTGCAAGGTGCATGCAGAATGTTCACAGCATTTGACTAGGCCCCCCAGTTTAGAAAATGATTGTAGTCAGTTTTGCAAAATACAAGCATGTTCTAATTACCTGATGCCGAGGGGCAACTTGCACACCTCCCTTTGCTGAGGTATTCATATCAGGAGCTACTATTCGGTCCGCAGTTCGATTATTATATTTTTTCAAAGCTGTAACACTCCTGCATCACTCTCAAAACAGTCAAAATCAAGTGTATCCCACAGATCTTACATGTGGCATAGTCCACATGTTGTACTTGAGAACAGCAGCAAATCAGAGGTGAAGAAACTTACTTCTTCAGGACTATGCAACGACCAAAACCACGATCTAGGGATGCCTTGTTCATGACAATAGCATCCTCAATATCATAGCCACTATAACTCATCACAGCCACAGTTGCATTCTGTCCTGCCCCAAGCTTGTCATATCCAACCTGCACATAAATAGCAGCTCAGTTTATGTAAGTAAATTGCTTTCTGTCAACTTGTGCCCAACTTTTCACAACAGGGCTTCTGTTCATTGCTGAGTCCAATATGATGTTCAGAGTGATTAACGAAAAAGGGTTGGCCATTAAGAGCCGTCAAGCTTCAGTTTAAAGAAGTCATTAGAAGCCTTTTCCACCTCACCTGTACCAATCCTGTCAAAATAGCCTCTAGACTACAAATTGTTTCTTTTTCACTTCTCCCATTCAATTTATGTATCAGATTTCAATTTTGTTCAGGTGATCGTGGATATGGTTTAGGGGTACCAGTTCAATGGTCTTCGTTGTTAGTAGTGGGCGCTGTGGGTACACCAAGAGATAAAGAAGTGTATCGATTCGGTGCAGCTGCAGCATTCCACCCCACAAAGCATCAGACATCAAACGGGCATAAATATCTCTTCATAAGCACTGAGAACTCCTTCCTCGTGGTTTACATCAATCTGACTAGAATGTATAGGTGACCCAGAAAAAAAAGTTACAGAGATTTCAGATCTGATAACATATCACCAAAGAGGAAAAAGAGGAAATTCAAACATAAAGAACAACAGGAAGAAAACTAAAAGGAGAACAGGAATGACAGCCATTATGTTCAGCTATCTCCAACAACAATACGTATAGTAGTGACCAGCTACCAGAACATCCCCACTGCTACATGAGCTCCCAGCTAAGGGTACAGGGCAACACTATACATTAACAAACATACTGAGTTTCTGTCAGAATACCAGTAGTGATGGGAAGACTCAGCCATGCTACTGGCTAGGTCAAAAAAATCCAACAGTGAGGAGGAGACCAAGGACACCAAGAAGGAGGAGGAACATAAACAGATGAAGAAAAAAGAAATAAACAACACAGAACTTTAAGAACATGATGTTTCCAGGACAAAGTGGCTAGTGAAAAGCTCCTCACTTTGATTAAGAAAACCTTAAAGACAGAAACCCCAAGCACAAATCTTTCTCTGTTAAGCAAATCCTATGGTTTGATTTCATCAAAGAGTAACCTTTCCTCTTCAGAGGACTGATTAAGCTTTCTCAAGTAGCATTAAATGTAGAACATATGATAATGAACCGGAAGTGTTGTCCCTAGTAGCTTCCAAATGCACCACAAAGTAACAGCATGAACAAATGAACTTGTTGAATGAGATGATAAAACCTGATTGTATGCAATATTGCCCATAGCTTGCTTCCCCATAGCACACTGCCACAAGAAGAGATGAGGGATTTGTACCTCAGTCAAGGAATTGGTGTTTGAAAGGTAGCTGTCTGCTTAGAACATTACATATGGTCACATCAATGCTTTGCCTCTTCACATTCAACCAACCCATCACCACAGATCTACCAAGACATGAAAGAAATCCTTGACACTAGGGACCCACTGATAAAAAACCCCTACACATGAAAAATATTGAGCCTCAACATAGCAGATGATAAAACTCGGCAGTCTTTTGCATCAGCAAACATTCTTAACTGCCAAAATCCTCCAACCATACACCTGCAACCTGTCTCAACCAAGAATGCTGGAAAAAGAGCCCATTTACCGGAAACCTGAAATATAATACCTGGTAGGTGTTGCGAGGAGATTGATTGTGATGAGGGTAAGGAATGAGGCCTGCACAAACACCCAAGATTGTAAACGGTTCGATCTCAATGTGCGTTGTGGCAGGTGTTGCATCTGCTTCATAGAGGGCTATCTGTTCATGCCCAGAACCCATGTCAGAGATTGTCTACATTCACCTTCATCAGACACTAATTGGAGGGCAACTGCTAACTACAGTGCTTCAGAAGTATCTGCAAGCTGACCAGGCAGTTGTTCTCCTCATTCACGTCCAAATATTCCACAAGACCTTCTCTCAAGAAGTCATCAAAAGTACGAAATCCATCCTGAATACATGGCCATGAAACAAAAAGAGAGATTAGCCTTGAGGGTCTTTTCACTGAACAGACTGCCATGTCAGCAAGGCAAAACACTTATAGAAATTTTAAAAACAACAATGCTCTATGCAATGATGGCATTCAAAAGATGCAGGTCACACCTTGAGCTCCTTCATGTGATGTTCCTTGATTCGGGACACACCATTATCTGCTATGACCAATGGGCGGCAGACACGCCCTCCATCTGATGCAATATGGATGCTATGCTGTTGACATTATTGCACAAATTATCACATAGATAATAAAAAGAATATCACAGACACAGAGTTTTGGTGAGGTGACATGCAAAACCTGGCCACATAAAAAGCAATGGCCCATAGACAAGCACTTTGGAATCAAATTTGAAACTAAAGCAACAGCTCATAATACACTATGTGAACACAAAACATGGCAGAGAGCAATTCAGTAACTACACCTTCAGTGTCAATCGAACCACAAATTTCAACAAGACTTCATGGTCATAAATAGAACCCAACTTGTGAGGGCTCATGCTGATGCCCTAACACACCTGCCCAGGATTCACATGAATGCTGACAAATTCTCCAATCTTGCCAGCGCGTCGCAATTTCCTCAGGGTCTCTGCAAACCGCTGCATGATACATGCCCTGTTGAGATAGCTTGCTGGAAACTCTATGAAACAGAAGCTACTTCCTTGAAAACTAAGAGATAAGTAATTATCAGTCAGAGTCTTTGGGAGAATAAGCAATTTCCATTCTGCATTCAACCACTGCAGAGTGTAAAATATAGGGTTCTCCTGATTGCATTTCCAGAAACTCAGAGAAACCAAAAGAAAGACACACCTGTGGTCTCCTGTGCACCCCAAGAATAATTCCATTGAAGAACACAATATAGGTATGCTGAGAATGAAGCTCCTCTCCAGACAACATACTCAAGTCTTCAACTCCCAATGTTGTACACTGCCAACAACTAACTATATCAGTCCAATGACAAATAGACAGAGATCCACTTGCTCTTACCAACTCCTAAAGCCCAAAAGACAACCAAATCTTACATTGGTGAACTCCTGATGGAACAGTGGAAACTAGAACATACATACATACCAAGGCAATTAAGGGCCCTTCCTCCTCATCAGTGGTGACATGAGTCATCAAAGCCAGATTCTTGACTAACCCACAAGCCTCGCCCTCTGGTGTGTCACATGGGCACAACATTCCCCACTGCCATCAAACCAGGAACATAAGAACTACTCCTACAGCAAATCAAGTATGCAATAGGAAACAATACAACAAAACCACACTCAACTTGATCTGCCCTCACAAAATGAAGGCAAGCAGCTGAGTGCACAGATGGAACCTGAAATACTTCAGATGAGAAAAAAGCATACTTGGCTTGGTTGAAGTGCTCGTGGTCCACTGACTTTGCGAGTCTTCTCAAACTGGGATGTTATCCTTGTCATGTGCCCCAGTGCAGCAATGAAGGAAAGCCTGGATACCACCTACACAGCATGCAGCAAATCCAGTCCAATAATTTAAGATAAGCAGACCTAAACACTTTTGCAGCAAACAAAGTTGCAGTCGTACAAAACAGCATCTGGCTTCAACATCCCAAGTGCTACCACTTCACCTGCCTCCTCAAACTTGTGTGCAAAAGCATTCCACCCCACAATAATAAGATTATCGTTCTACACCAGTTAAGGAAAAGGTTCATTTTGAAATTCCCTGAATGCATGTGCCAACAATGAAACCAGACTGTATAAGGACATCAGCTGCACAAACCTGAGTGACCCCCTTTCTGTCCATCTTAAACCGCTTAACAGTCCAATTACCACTAGAGATGGCATGCTCCAGCCCATTGCTAAGAAAATCTGGCCTTATGCACTGGTTCATGAACACAACAAGCTAGTCAAAGGTCAACACTATGGACCAAGCCCAATGTCATACTCTGAGAGAGAAGGATAATCAACAAAGCAAATAGCAGCAAGACAAAATTCAAGTACTGCAGTGGGAATATGATATCCCCAGTTAGAGGAAAATCCCTTCAACTACAGCAGAAATGTGTATCCCATTCTCAATTGATGAATAGCTTCAAGTGATACATTTGCCATACAAACATCTAGGAATACATCTTAAAGACAACACCCAGTTCAAAGTTAATGGGTCACATACCTTGGCAATGTCAAATTGTGTTGACCGATTTGCTTTTGCTAGAGTCATGTCAACTGATTTCTTTAGCTCACCATTCATCCTTTTGAACAAGTCCTGTAAACAGCAGTCTAAGTAGTGTCAAAGGAGCAGTTTCACAACTACATCAGTGCTACTATGCATCCAAGCATGGAAGACAATGACAAGTGTGCCACACCTCAAAGAGCAGTGCAAGCAATTGTCCAGCAAGCTCCAGCCTCTTGTTACCAACATAATCCTGCAACAACAACCGTGTCAACTCATGCTTCAGATCACACGGTCCAATTTAACCATGAACTCTGTCATTTCATAATTGAAAGGAACTGGAAGTAGAGAAAATGCTGGAAAGACACAATAAGTTTCTGAGGCAATCAACAATCGACCTTGTCATCAACAGCATCAGTATTAAGCATAGCCTCCAACATTTTGCGGATGATGACAGCTATATATATGCATTTGGGTCGAAAGTCAAACTGGTGGACCTGCACCAAACAAAAAGAGCAAGTCAACTGGGAACAGTACCATTGTACTCCACATTGACCCTTTGTCTTACTACAACTGGCATGGAACTGACACCAAGTCTCACTCTCACTCTCAACCCTCCCTGCTACAAATTAGATCAAGTTGGGACCCTGCAAGGATTGACCAGCCCTGTGTCTATCCAAGAGATTATATATCTGCTACCAGAAGCCATGCAAGGATAAACACACCAGTCCTTTGCAACAGACAATCACCTACTAAGAATCAGGATACCTGGGGAAACTGCTTGACAAACAAGTAGACTTCAAAAGCATCTAAAAGCGGAGCTCTCAGCTGCAACCTCAATAACACTGACAATGCAATGGATGCCCATGATTAGGCCTAGCATGTAGAGGACATACCGGGACATGAGCCAAGACCACAGTTGCCAGAATATCACGAGCTTCATCTACCTGCAGCACACCAAGTAGGCCAGTAAATAAACAGGAGAGGAGTTTCTACACATGTCACCAGACATAATTGAAAGTACACATGATACCAATCCAAGGCTTGCCCCACTCGTGTTGAAGAACTGCTGGATATACCTTTGATCTCTTTGTTTTGACCCACATTCCTCGACTGCTCCTCACCTGAAAAGACCAACACATTGTCACAAAGCGATGAGAAACATCAACCTAAATTGAAGCAGATTCATCAAAAAAGAAATCCTTAATGAGTTTTGACCAGTAGCTTATAACTTCCATGCTTTGGCAATGAGAAGTTCAATGCATCAATCTGTCTAGACTCTCTAGATGCTATAGTCAGTAGAGTCAGGACGGACAGCCTTATAGCCAACAAACCTTGACACCAAGATACTCCAGCGCCTGTTGCTGAGTGTGGATGCCAAGGGCAGAACACTCCTGCATGAAAAAAAGAAAATGCAATGTAAGAGAGAACTCAAATTACTCATGAATTTTCTCTTATCAGGCTGTGCTCATGGAAAGTACCAAGCATCAACAACAGGCAAGTTGTGCAAACCTGGAGAGATGGAGCAAGGATTCCAGCATATTTAGGGTCTCTGCCAACCATCTGTACAATCTCTTGATCTGATTCCATCCCCATGGCTTTGAGGACCACCACTATTGGAACCTGCATCTCCTCAACAGTCATTCAATCAGAGCTTAAAGATACCATACAAGTATATTTTCATTGCACTAATACACAGCATCCAGCATGACTGCATGGCAAGCTGACAAGCAAAGTGCAAATTATGAAGACTAGATGCCTAACACTATGCTCACAACAGTTACTGTGTACTTACATCATCAGAAAAGGTGTTGTGGCGGAGAAAGATGCGCTCGTGCTTCACAATGATGTTGGTCTTGCTCTTCCTTTCATGGGTACTGCTTGTAACTGATGCAGCTACACTGAATTTTATATAGCAAGATAACAAGTATTAGGATAACTAGTCATAAAGCCTGCACTTTTGTACTTGGGGACACTGCTCAGTAGGCTTAAGCTATCTCCAGGAAATGACCAAACACCAAAAAATCTGCAAGTATTTGAATCCATATCATACGCCTTGAAAAGCTTCATGTACAAGCATCAAATACAAAGTTTTAACTTACTTGCCACTGCTGTCTGTATCAATGATTATCCTATTCTTAGATAGCTGTTCCTGTATCAGTATCACCTGTACAAACAGAAATTCTAGCTCAGAAAAGGGTCTATTGCAAGGAATGCTCTTTCAAAGTCCCACACCAACGCAAGAAAAGAGGGATTTATGTTCTTGCCTTCTCAGTTCCTTTCACAACAAAATAGCCCCCTGGATCAAGAGGACACTCTCCTGCAAAATCCAGAATATGTAAGGTCAGTTCAGCACACAAGCAGCCGATTATTGGATTTTTAAATACTTCTTGCAGCTATAAGCAACATTCAACAGATCTAATCAACCTCACTATGGCAGAATAGCAAATGTCTCAGAAGGGAATTCAAACCTGCTTTAGCAAGCTGTGCCTCGTTCTTCCCTGACAGAACACAATGACAACTACGCAACATCAGTGGCATCCTGCCAATGACCAATGCTCCCTGCATAGAACCAGCCACAGTATTAACATCTGCCAATTTCATACTAAAAACAAAACTCTGGACTCCTATTCATTGCCCAAGTGCAAAACTACACAAGGAGGAGAAGTTTAGAAAGCCTAGTTCCTGGAACTCAATTGAATTCACTCACCTCTTGCTTCCCCTCCTTTCCTCTGCGCACTACAATCTCCCTGCCTCTTGTGTACTCCACATCCACACTAATAGGTGCTGCATACCTGTGTGCCAGCAGACACATGAGTCCAAAAATCAGCACTCTACCATCTGACTTCTGAAAAAGAAAAACTTGAAATTGGTGGCTGCAACCTGTCCACAAATATAGTGTCCAGGTTTTCCAGATCCTGTCAAATCTTCATTAACATGCTTTTCAATGGCCTAGGGAAAGAGCCTCCAGCAAAATACAAGCCCAGAACTGAATTTGAGAGCAGGATTTACACATACGTCATATCACGTAAACGGCACTGGTGTGGTGTAATTGGCTCATAGATGTAGTCTTGCTCCACACAAGGCTCCCCGACAAATATGTCCAAGTATCTGTGAGGAACTCAACCTTCAGGAAGCTGAAAAGACCCAAGAAAGAAAAACACCAGCATTCCTGCAGGTTGAACTCTGAGGTTTCCTAACACCTAAACCCCTCGACAATAACAGCATCACCACTCTGCTGTATGGGCAAGTTTTGAGAATTACTTGAGATAGAAGTTTGGATCCACATCAGAGGTCACTTTCTCATTTCCTGTAGCATGAATGATCTTTTTGATTTCACAGTTGATGAAGTAGTTGAAGGAGTCAATGTGCTGTTTCACTAATCCTCGCACCTGGTTATGACAACAGCAAGTTGTGAGATTTTTCAGAGCAGAAACAGGGTGGGTGAGAGGCATCAGGAATGGCGATCCAACTCATCCTCCTCCAAGGTTGCATGCAGGCATGACCTTGTTACAAATCTCAACATGATGTCCTCACAGACTCTTGCAGTGAGTCGTACCTTGAGGAAAGCAGGAAGGAGCTGGTATTTGTCCACCGTAGACTTGATTGGAAATTCCATTTCCCTTATGCCTGGGCACTCTGCAACAACGCAAACACGCTGAAGAACACACCTCTGGACTCTCCCTGTTCTGCAATAATCTTCTATTAAGCAATAAACCCTAAACCCTAACCCTAAATCCCTTTCGAAAAACACGAAGAATAAGAAGAACCCTAAACCCTAAAGCTTCGACGTCACATTCAAAAGAGAAGAAAAATCACTGAGAAAACTACGGCGATCATCTCTCCCATTCCCTGAACTACGAAACAAATCAAGGAAGGGTTTACGAATCAAGGGTTTTCCATCTACCACTCTGTATAAACCCCCGCAAAAACTCTCCTGGATTGCAGTAGTGCGGAGGGAACAAAAGCCAACGCAAGCGATTGCAACTTTCACAATCATCCGAGCGCTTCAAAACCGAGTCTGTAAATTGACGTCATGCGCAATTGCGAGATGGATCCGGGAGAAGTTGACACAAATGTGAAAAATAAAAATATTGCTCTTGCATATTCCCTTTTTTCTGGGGAAATTTAGAATAATGCCAAAATAAATTTTATTTTATTCCCCATATTTTCGACTTAGATGTTGGTTTGGTAGAATTTCCTTAGCATTTTTCATTGTTTAAACTTTAGACAGGTTTTTTATTTTTAAATATTTAGACTACTCTTACTTTTTCTTTTTCTTTTTTTTTTTTCAATGGTTTCTCTCCCCTTCTCTTTTTAAGTTCGGTTGCAATCCCTGAATTTGGAACAAAACCTTTTTTAAAAATAGACATTGATTTAGTGTTTAGGGTTTGGAAAACTCCGCGATGGCATTCAATGTTGCATTGTTGTTGTGTCCTTTCACTAAACATTGGACATTTTCATGTTGAGGAAGGACACTGCCAAGTAGCACTATAACAATGTCGGGCTCAACGTCCCAGACAATGCATCCCTGGCAATCTACCAGGTAGCACTGGCCAGAACATTGGCTGGTGATGGGCCTTGTAACAACGCCAAACTCAACGTCCCAAATAATGCATCCCTGGCGATCTACCAGGTAACATTAGCCGAACACTAGCTGGTGATGGGCCTCAAGACCAACAACTCACATGTTGATGCGCAGGTATCCAAGATAGAAGCGACCATCAAGAACATTACGTCTTTCACGGCCACTAGCAACCTTGTGGTCAACTAACTAATGGAGTGCGAGGCGGCTATAGCTCTCCCAACCAATGTGCACCTGTAGAGGAGCCCAAGTGGACCACAGTGATGGCCAAGAACGTGTGCCAAGTGGTCAGCAAGGTTGTAAAGACCCTGGCCGATGTGCCCAAACAAGAAGAACATAAACTTAACTTGCACCTCACGAGATTTGAAGCTAAGGAGGGCGAGACCAAGAAGGAGTTGGTGCAACGGCTCAACACAAAACTACTCCAAGGCCAAATGAAGTTGCACACCAAGGCCATGCGGCAATGACCTGCCACTACGCTAACCTCCACCTCAATGACGAAAGTGCACCCTAGCGCGGTGCTGCTTAAGTTTGTGACGAGTGAAAACTGCTAGACCACATTGTGAAAGTGCAAGGGCCTGGTAAGGACCAAATTGGGCCTAAACAAAAACCTCATGCTCGCATAGTAGGCATGCAAGTCGGAGATGTGGCCATTGTTCAAGGAAGCCAAGGCGATAGGCAAGTGCACCTTTTGGCGTGCAACCAAGCTCTTCATCAATGTCACTCAAATTTGCCCACCCTCCTCTCTTTAAGGGCACAGGGACCAAAGAGACCTATGCGTGATATTATGGAACATGCACAAGGTTGATGTAAATAAATTGGAAACAGGCGCAAATACTAGAGTTGTTTCAGGTTGCTGACCTCGTCTTACTAACCAAAATGTCGCAACCCTAGCTTTGGGCTCGCGACCAAGGTAAGGGGTTGCAAGGTTGCAAGAGTCAAGAGGAAAGAAGCCCGAGAGTCAAAAGGAAGGAAACCCGGGAGCAAAGGCAAAGGCATTGGAAGGGTGCGGGCCAAGAGGAACCCTGGGAGTCATCACATACTCCCGGGAGTCTAAGGAAGTGCGAGGGAGTGTGAGGGAGTGAGCACTCACACTCCCAAAGGCAACTCCCAAGTTGGGAGAGGGAGTCCTGGTGGACTCCCGAAACTTCAGAGTGCGAGTTGAAGGGGCAAATCTCAATGGATTGTTGCGCTCTTGGTACCGTTGTAAAGCTCTTGGAACGTAGATGTCTAAAATGGGCTCGCATTGCTCATTTGGACATCTCAAACACAAGTTATGGGCAAAAGAAGGGCCGGGAGTCGAAGTGGCAGTTTGACTCCCGACCACTAAAAGTTAGGAATCAAGGTCTTCTTGAGATTCGATTTGAGAGTGCGACACGGCGTTGGAAAGCTCTCGACGAGGGCTACAACTTTGCTTCAGACCGCGTCGCGATCGAACTCTGCAGTCGGGAGATATCGGCGTCCAAAGTCCCGGGACTCCAACCCGGGACGATTTCGGGACTCCCACGCGGGAGTCCCGGGAAAAATGGCCATTTGGATGCCACCTCCGTGGAGAACTGCAAAGTATACTATAAGGGGGAAGGTGGTGGCTTCCCCCAAGTCCGGGCCGTGGTGAGTCTTGTGTGGGTTGTGTGCAGGTCCGTGTGAGTGAATAAGCTTGTCAATTCTTCCTAGTCCCATCTCGGAGCTCCAACACACCCCTCTACCCCTCCTAGTGTTGTGAGCTAGGGAGCGGCTCCAAGTTCCAACTCCTTCCGCATTGCCACACACTTGGACCCTCAAGTGGGTCCACAAGGAACTTGGGAATGCGTCAAAAACCTAGCACTTCCCAACCCAACATTTGCCATACGTTGAAGGGTTTGACTCACTTGTGGTAGCGCGCACTATGCAACTAGGAAAAACAAAAGTGATAAAACATAGCAGGGGGGTTGTTGCTTACTTCCACAACCACTTAACCTAAACATATCACAATGGAAGGAAGGAAGCCACGATTCTTATCTATGGCTACGAGTCAACAGGGGTGCTACACCTAATTTGTTTATCTACGTGGTGTACATTACCCCAGTTGGTTCCAAACACGAGAGCAAATCAAACCTAGCAATAGATATTATTAAAGTTCAAACTCTAAGGGGCATATTACTATTGGGAAGGGATTTTAATGCACGTACTACAACACGTACTCTAGCGTTACTAGATACCATTGACACTAGCAAACCTTTGTGAACTATTACAAGCACCTAAGCTCGTTGGGATTGAGCAACCAAGCGTTGTGGCTAAACAACAAAACCACAACGCTAGTGTTGGTGGCTGGGGTCGCGAGCTCTTAGACCTATGTTGTGACATTGGCCTACTCATCCTCAATGGCCGGATGCCTGGTGACGAATCAAGGGAGTTCAATTGCTTTGCAAATGGGGGCCACAACATTGTCGATTATATTGTTAGTTCACCTATAGTTTAGTAACTACTACACATAGATGACACCTACTACTACACATAGGGGGAGACTCTAACCACATGTTGTTGTGCCTACAGTTGAACATCAATTGTAGTTTTGTTGAGCCACAACATATGGTTGAAACAAAAAAATTATTGTCTAGGTTCAAATATGATAAATAAAAAACTAAAGAGTGTTAGCTTGCCTTAACAACAAGTTTAAAAAACCTGTGGGTTGTTGACTCAATTGGACATCTAGAGGCAAATGGGTTAGCTGACCTACTACAATAGTGCGTGGATGCTACAATAGAGTCTACTTTTGGCAACAAGCCTTTGGGAGGGTGTTGTAGAAAGAGACACTGCCACAAACCTTAGTTTGACGCCGATTATCATATGGCGAAATGTGAGCTAACGTTCTAGCTGAAAGCCAACCCTGATTCGCACACTATTAAACACGAGGAAAGTAAACTTAAAATTATTAAAAAGGAAAAGATTTTTTTGGGAAACTTCAAGACCTCAACATATGTGTGTGCTTGCCAAGGTGGATATGTTTTCGTTCTGGAAAAACTACCGGCAAAAGGCAACTGTTGTGGACAAGATCAGTGTAGCTACGCTTCTAGAAGGCTTCCGTGGGTTGGTTGGCCAGCTTCTGCCACCCGTATGGTTACAAACTAATTACTCAACTTAGATGATGGAACCTCCAACTAGCCACACCCTGAATGCAAATATCACACTTGTTGAATTCCTTTAGGCATTGAAAACACTATAAAAGAACAAAGTTATTGGTTTGGATGGTATGAAAGTTAAATTCCTTTTAGATGCAGGATAGTTATTACACATGCCACTATTGATAGCATTCAACTACTTTTTAGCAAAGGGCTTTCTAGAAGCCCTTTCCACTAAGGTGGTCCATGCGCTCTATAAAGGGGGCGATGCCTCCAAATTTAACAACTACAAGGGGATAATAGTTAGGCCTATCTTAGTAAAGTTGTTCGTTATGATCCTTGACAAAAGACTGAATGAGTGGGCTAAACAACATGGGCTACGTGCCAAGGGTCAAACTAGGTTTTGCAAAGATGACCGCACTACTGACTAACTCTTCATATTGCGAATTCTAATTGAACAAAACAAGGCAAAAAAAAAACCACTCTATTGTTGTTTTATGGATTTTAAAAAGGTGTTCAATATTGTGCCACGTGAAGTGTTGTGGCATGTGTTGGTTGGCCTCAGGGTGGAAAGACATTTCTTGCGATGCCTATGGGCGATGTATGGCAAGGATACCATATGCATCAACCACCCAAGCGAGGGTGTCACCTCTAGCTTTACGTGTTAGCAAGGTGTGAAGCAAGGTTGTCCTCTCAGTCCCTTGTTGTTTAAGCTATATTTGGATGCCTTGGAAAGGCGCTTAGACGGCAAAAATGCAATGCACCGGCCTTAGCAAACTTACATGTATGGTTGATGTTTTTTATAAATGACCTTGCTCTAATGTCAAAATCAGAGGTGGGATTATAGCAACAATTAAATACATTCCAACAATTTTGTGCTGAACATGGATTTACGGTGAACGTGAAAAAAACAAAAGTCATGGTGTTCAATTCTATTGACCTATGCCAAGAGTTTGTGTTTGAAGGCGATGTTATTGAGTGTGTGTAGACCTTCAAATACCTGGGGATCTTACTTGAAACCACTTCAAACCTAGACAGTGTAATGGAACATCTAGTAGCTACCAGTAGGCGCTCGTTGTTCGCACTGAACTAGCACTATGCGGAATTACATATTATGGACATTAAGTTATGTTATGACCTATTTAACACGTTGGTGCATTCCATAGCAAGCTATGCCTGTGAGGTTTGGGTGGACTCCAAAAAAATAGAAACTATTAAAGTAGTGTACCAAAGGTTCCTCAAGCCCCTACCTGGCGTGCAAAAAATAACCAGCATGTCCATCATGCTTGTAGAATTTGTGTCACAACCCTAGCCTTGGGCTCGCAACCAAAGTAAAAAGCGTTACAAGGGCACAAGTCAGGAGAAATGTGAGAGAGTGTGAGGATGAAGACTCACACTCCCAAGTGAACTCCCATTTTGGGAGTTGGAGTCCCGATGGACTCCCGAACCTTCAAGGAGCGATTGCAGAGGTCAAAACACCTCGCATTAACGAGTTCTTTATATCATGGGAAATTTATTGAAGTGTGGATGTCTAAAATGGGCTTGCATGACCCATTTGGACATCTACAACACAAGTTATGGCAAAAAGAAAGGTCGGGAGTTAAATTGGCAATTTGATTCCCAACAAAAAAAAGTTAGGAATCAACCTGACCCCGTGTGTGTAGGTAGCATACGACACACCATTGGAAAGCTCTCAACGAGAGTTATAACTTTGCTTTAGACCTCATCTCGATCAGAGGTCTAAACACAAAGTTATAGCCCTACAAAGTTGCGGGAGTTCCAACCTTGGTAGTTTCAGGACTTTCCTTTGGGAGTCCCAGGACAAAAAGCCATTTGGATGTGGGCCTCGAGGAGAGGTGCGGAGTATACTATATGGGGGAAGGTGATGGCTTCCTTCGAGTCTAAGCCGTGATGAATGTTGTGAATCTGAGGTCGCACGTGGCTCATCCTAGCACGAAAGGTGCTCCAACATTATACTAACCAACTTGTTGGTTGGTTTGATGCATATTCGAATGAGTAAATAAATTGTTTATCACTCTTCCTAGTCCCATTCTGGAGCTCCAACACACCCCTCTACCCCTTCAAAGTGTTGAGAGCTAGGGAGTGTGCCCCGAGCTCCTAACCTTTTTCGTTGTTTTCTATTTTAGACTCATCCTAAGTCTGTCAATGAGCTTGGGAGTGCGTCAATTTGGCAAGTTCCCCTTTGAACATTTCACATGGGGATAAGCGTTGCTATACTATAACCGTGTGAGCAAGGTCACTAAAGATCGCATCTTAGGAAAGGCATGGGAAATCCAACTCGTTATGCTTACTACAAGAAATAAATGTTGGGCTAGATTCATGAAATTATGGCTACTCAAGAATCAGCCCCAAGAGGTGGCACCCCCTCCAGGTTTTCCCGACACAATGTTGAGTGTAAAAAGGGTGAAGGATAATATGCGACTAGCTTTCATTGAAAAGCTTTTGACCAACTACGAAATTGGGACCAGCATGTAGACAAGATACTTACGCTTCAAAGGTATGTCATATAAGAATGAAAATTATTTGTGTGACATCAGTTGTGTTCAATTGTGGAAAGCTCTAGTTTAGTTTTAGTGTGGCAACATGCAATTTGAGGTAATGCTAGGTGCGTGGAAGGGCATGCCATATGCAGAGAGGCTTTGTCGAGGCTGTGACTTGGGGAAGGTAGAGGATGAAAAACACTTGCTCCTTGTCTGTCCAAATACACAAAAAGTTAGGGAACGCTTTTGTTTAGCCCTACCCTTCACCCACACTAACACTCTTGTTGAGTTCATGCAAACTACGAACACCGTTGCCCTAGCCAAATTTGTGGCATGATGTCGGTACTAGAGGACAATTTGTCCTCCACAATCTGCCTTTCATCTTATGGACTTTGTGGTCCCAAATGGATGTAAAATTGTAAATAGTATACAGTAAACAATACTAATATTAGTGTTTTTCATTTTGTTCTTATTGTTTCTTAAGGTTTTTTATAAGTTTATTTTAGGGGGTTTTTTTTTCTTGGGAAGGTTTAGCATGTCAATAAGTGATTGTTCTCATTTTGGTTAAATGGAATTTGTCTCATTTTAGCCAAGTAGTCACCCTGAATGTGGGAAGATGGTTAACATCCTATGTTGTCATCCCCACATTTTGTTTATCATCCTCAATCTTTTTCATTACCCTTTATCTTATAATGAAGATAGCCTAAGGTTAGTTTTCACATTAACAAAATGAATAATTATTTTTTTTAAATTTGAAATTATTGAATTTCCCATGATCTATTTTGATATTGTCACATGAGTAGTGAAATTATTCAGAGTGTAGCCTATGATAGTTATGATGATTTTCAACATGTCAACTTCATATTTTCACAAAAATTCATTTCATTATTTTAAATATTATTAAATGACTTAAACTGAACTTAACATAAGGTATAATAATTGCCCTATCCTTATGAAATTGACCAATCGAGCTCATTCAAAACTAGGGAAGAAGAACTTTAAGATTTATTTCCATTAATTTATACATATAGAATCTACACACAAGATAAATTTAAGTGAGAAAACATGAAAAGTTCAAATTAAAATAATGCATGTGATGGTGATAAATTTTCACATGTGTACATTGTCAAGCATCAATAATTTGGTTTTTTTTTAATGCATAAAATGTTTAAATAAGCTTTTATTAGACAAGTTGATTTGTTTTGCACGATTATTTAATATTTTTGGCCTTGCCTACCAAGGCAAGGATATTATGTTAAGATTCATTATAGAATATAGTAGCTTAAGGGATTTTGGCCCCTAGGTAATAGATCTATTTTTATATGTAAATGTTTGAAAGATGATATTTTGGCTTGTGTTGAAATTTGAGATTAGTTATAAGTTATAATATCTTGAAGGATTTTGGTTCCTTTTAGAGGACTTTTTGAAGATTGTATTCATGGTGAAATATTTGAATTTTCATATTCTTCTTTTGCCTTAAGATACTTTGTAATGTAAATGGCACGGCCACAATGTGACATTTGTTTACACATGTGATCCACACTTGAGGCTACAAATTTTAAGCTCAATAAATACAAATGTTAAACCAAATTATGGTAAGAAAACATGGTCCATTTTTTCACAACTTTTCAAAACAAAGTATGTAACTTTTAAATATTTAATACAATTTATAATCTAATCAAATGCATTCAATGAACATTGTTAAACATAAATACAAACATTGTTTATTTAAAATAACAAATTGATATCAATTGCATTATTTAATGCATTTATTCTAATTATTTAGAAAAAAATATAAGTAAAATTTTAACATAATTATTTTTGAAAGACTCAAAAAGATATTTATCTAATATCCCATCTATTTTCAATATTTTTATTTATTTCACATAATCATATTTATATAGGCATACAACAACCTATTATAATTATAATGAAATAAATATGATAAAAGCCCAAAGTTAGGTTATGTAATCATTTTATTTTTTTAATAGTCCTTTGAGAACCTCAAGTTTGAATAAGCCCATCCTCCATGTATTTGGAATCACACCATCACCCTTTTGGGTATGCACATTTTAAGATGTGTGCCCATGGTAGTGAACACATTGTGATGCATGATGTATTATTTGATGCATTTGCATCCATTGCTTGTGAAACCAATTTTCATATGATGCAAAAAATAATTACATTTGTTCCTTCAACCACCTTACAATCCTCATGCATTAGTGAGTTAACATCATGTTTTTGAAAAATGACAATAAAGGAACCCAGACGGACTTAAACCCACATCCTATACACCAAAACTCAGATTAACTTTGATTAGTCTAACCGAAAGTACAACAAGTAGTTATTCATGAAAACATTTGTGATTTTGATGTATTTAATTATTATATGTCGAAATTATATTAATTCTTCAACACTAAGGTGCCAAAGCCGCTAAGGTACTACAGTAGGTCACTTTGGGTACTAGGGTTTAGGCTAATCACCAAAATTGTGGAAAAAATCACATTGTCACTTTGGGTACTAGGGTTTAGGCTAATCACCAAATTGAGGAAAAAAATCACATTGCTGGTGTGTTTGTTGTCTCTTGACATTATCAATGATCTTCTTCACCTTCTTCTAGGCAGCTTCCAGAAACTGCCATACCTGCCTCTCATGTATGTTCGGTGTTAAAACAATTATTGATAAAAAGGATGTCACAAAACAACAAAATGTCCACCAATGAAACAATGTACCTTCCATCCTGCCACTAGGTCCGAATGATTCATGACAATCAATTAATTAATTAATTAATTGTTGGGGGGAAAGAAAGCCAAAGTTCAAACAAATTCCCTAGGTATGTACCCCCCACAATTCATGCCCTTGCCAAATTAGCCCTAGGCCAAAATAGTTCATGAACAAATTTGGGAATAAAAATATCTACTAAGCGATGAGGCATTGCAGCATTCACCCAAATACCCAATAGACTCAGATGTCTCTTTAGGGGGGGGGGTGTTTAGGATTTTTTTGGGTTGTTTTTTATGTGTTCTCAAGCAAGTTCTCAATGTGTGCTAATTATGTTCCCCAAGATGTTCCCAATAGCAACTTGGTTTGTCCCATTTGCTATGTTTAGTTTCTATGTTTGGAGTAAATCCATCTACATTGTGGAGTCTCCAAGGCTTCAGAACTATTTTAATTATATAGGCCAATCAATGAGGCTCATTGAAAAATAATTCTGAACCTGAAAGTCTCCTACCAATTAAATTATATGCATCAAACTAACTTCACATGTGACCACCACATGCTCAAATATAATATTTTAATCTTTCCCTTTTGCATGCGCATATCAAGGTTGTAAGAGTAAAACGCTTGACAAATGATATGGGACAAACTGTGGGAACAATTTGGGGAACATCATATGGAACAAGAAAAAAAGAAAATCATCCCTTAGGTGGATTATCATCAAACAATGATTTTTTTGAAAAAAAATTGGGAAAACTATGCATATGTGTGTTTTTTCTGGTGTAAATTCAATCGATTTTGCTATTTTTTTGGAAAAATCAGCCAAAATTTTAATATGAAAAAATTGCAGAGTTTTTTTATAAAAAAAAACCCTGTCAATACCTATCACCTTGTTTTTTTTTAATGCTATTTATGATACCTAATTAGTTTGAAACACCCTATTTTAAGTTAAAACAAAAAATGAAATAAATCCTGGAAACCCAACTCCCGTTACATAACTAACTACTGAGAAGCGTGGGTACGGGATACAGACAGAAGCAGGGAGATGAAATCCCGACCAAGAGCGTCGTAGGGATATTTAGGCAGGGAGACGAAA
The DNA here is from genome assembly GCA_963920785.1 of Sphagnum contortum. Taxonomy (NCBI): domain Eukaryota; kingdom Viridiplantae; phylum Streptophyta; class Sphagnopsida; order Sphagnales; family Sphagnaceae; genus Sphagnum; species Sphagnum contortum. The sequence goes on along the minus strand of OY987290.1, from coordinate 9,323,761 downwards.
TCGCGCATCGGGGAGAGCCAAGGAACGCTCGATAGCGACAGCCCCGAGACAGACAGACGGTCGCCTGCGCTTGTTGTATTGCAATACGTCGTCTGCTGCGTCTTCTGCAGCCAGATCTATTACTCTCATCAATCGATCGTCTTTTCTTGGCGCTGCTTTTGCTGCCAATTCTTCCACAGATCGGTGTTCAACAGTGCTTGCCATTGATGCACATCTTTTGGAGCTTTCGGAGCTCGTTATTTTTCGTGGATTTGCATCGTGTTTGAGGACAGAGAGCGAGGTTTGAAGCTCCGGTTCCAATTTAGGGTTGTCGTTCATGAAGCACCAGACGATGATCGGGAGAAGAAGAAGTCGTAATAGTAAGTTTGATTCTACATATTGATATAATGACGCCCTCCGCAGTGTAGGTTGCGATTTGGATCTTATGTAGGAGCCCCTGGTGAAGAGAGGTTGGAGTGGTTTTGGTTGCTGGAAGAATGGGAAGAGATAAAGAGATAAACCAGAAGAAGAAGAAGAAGCTGCTTTGCTTCTGTATTTGTATGTGATTTCGGAATGTAGCTCTGTCCTGCAGGCAAGAAAGAGTGATACATCATTAGCTGCAGGTAGAGTCTTTGGCTCCATTTGTCAAGGCTGAAGTTTACGATCTGAAGCAAGATGAATGCGGGTGCATTGAGGAGGAGAGTGCATCATGAAGATGTCGGTGGCAAGAAGAATGAGAGGATGGAGTTTGCAGGAGGTGCTGATGGACTAGATGAGCCTCTCCTCGAACACGATGGTTATCAATCGCCTCGTCCAGCACATGTGAGTTTTGCTACTGCTGACTGAACTCACTCACATTGCCAGATCCAGTAGTCGTCTAACGTGAGGAAGAGAAGAAGAAGAAGAAGAAGAAGAAGAAATCAGAGGGAGGTTTTTGCCCTCCTCAGGGATCCTTATGTTTGATCGCACATCTGATCTGCTGTTGTCGTTATACAGGTTGATGACAGTGATGACGACTGGAAAGAAAAAAAGAGAAGAGAAGAGCAGGCCTGGACACAGAATTTCTCGCGGTTGATTACCTTGTGGGCTCAGTGGTTCAGTAGGCCACTTCCTCCTCCTTGGCTAGTTCTAAGAAATTCTGCGTCCTGCAAGCTTCCTGTTCTGTTGTCGTCAAGACAATGCAATCTTTAAGGGTCTAGCCATTTTGGCATTTTTGTAGAATTCATTCTGTGCATGCTTGGCTGCTTTCTAATGTTGGAGTAGGTCTTGTAAAATGTGCAGCAAATGCAGTGGTGGGTGGAGGTGCATGGGTTGGTAGCACACTCTTTCGATTGCTTCTGCGGCGACAATCCAATGGCACAGAGGCAGTGAAAGAGATCTACTTGTCTCCAATTCAGGTGAGCTCCTCAAATTGAATGCCTGCCCATATAACATCCAGTTAAGATCACAAAACTGATGGACTTAAAGATCAATTCGAACACTGAAAGAAGGTCATCTCCTCCCTCTTTCTGGTACCATTCTCAGCATTTTTGATTCAAGGAAGAAGTATGATCTTTCTCCATCCAATGTCAATGGTTTTGTTTCCTGTGAATTGAGCATCATCCTGCACATCTGACAATATCTAAGTCTTCTTGCAGGAGGAAAGACTAGAATATCTGCAGCAGCGCTTAAGTGTGCCATTTGATGGGTCTCGTGCAGAGCACCAGGTATGTTGCCATTTGAAAGTCATGGAGAGCTTAAGGTAATGCATGTGCAGTTTGCTTTTGTATGAAAGCTTAATAACTTGTATGCATCGCAGGATGCCCTAAGAGCCCTTTGGCATGCAGCATTTCCAGACCGCACGTTGCCTGGGCTTGTGTCAGAGCAGTGGAAGGAAATGGGCTGGCAAGGCACAGATCCCTCCACTGACTTCAGGTGTGTGTCATCATGCCCTTATTTATTCTTTGTTGCTCTTGTTCATGATATGTTGTAGTAAGAAGTGGAGGTTGTTGGTGCAGAATGTGGCTTCCTCCAAGCTCAACTAATTGCTTTTGGCCTGTGATGGTGATTTGAAACTTGCACAGAGGGGGTGGTTTCATATCACTGCAAAATTTGCTCTTCTTTTCTCAAAAGTTTCCTGTATGCCACTCAACCCTTGAGATGTTCCTGCATTAGTACATAATGACCTGCATCTCTTGCCTCCTGTTTCTATTCACTGAAATCCAGAACCTTCATCAAACCGATTATGGGGATCTAATCTGGGCGGTTGGATTCCATGTGTTTACATATCTGTACTCATTTTGTGTGCTACATGTAATGCTTACTTATGATGAGATGGTGTGCCATTCTAACTTCCAATTGTTAGGATTCACCAGTTTGTCATGATGTCTTCCATTTCTTGAGTGTTGCATGTTACATAGGTAAGCTTTGCGGTTGATGGTGGTGTGGGTGTGTCTTAGGCGTCATTTCACAGGTTGCTGCACAAGCAAGATGGAAAGCGGGCCACATGGGAGTACCCATTTGCAGTTGCTGGTCTCAACATTTCCTTCATGTTGATTCAAATGCTTGACCTCAAAGCAGGTTTTTTTTCTCCCTCTCAGGAAATCATTTGTTCTACCCCGCTTGATAGAGGCTGTATATCACCTGCCAGCATGGTATGTTTGTTGGTGGCTAAATCTGGCAGTTGATGTTTTACATGATTTATGCAGCAAAACCAACATCAATGTCAGGCATCACATTTTTGAAGATACTAGCTGGTATGCTTTTTCTCCACCTAATTCCTGATGGGACACTAGAGAACTGATGTAATGGACTATTTATTGAGGAGTTTGAAGAAGCCTTTGGTATGTTGGTAGAAAGTCTTATGTGTGTTTGGCCTTTGTAACATTTTAGGAAGTTTTGATGCTCTTTGACTCAAATAGTGTTGTGTATTACAACACAAAAATATCTCTTCCAACTATCTGCAAGTGAAGAAACCACCAAATTGCTAAAGCTGGCCACAGTTGTATGTATTTTCTGTCAGTATCATTTCTGCTTCAATTTGGCTGGATTGTTACATCTATCGATGATAATTTGTTTATGTGCTTTTAGAGGATGAGATGGCATTCGACATGCTGTACTGTGTGGCATTCGAAATGCTGGATGCCCATTGGCTGGCTATGAGGGCCTCTTACATGGAGTTCAATGTAACCCTCTCTGTGCCCATTTTTGTCATGTTAATTGGGTGCTACTGTTTGTGGGTTACTGCAATTTTACCAACCCGTGAATTTGGTGGGAAAAAGACTTTGTGTCTGTTGGCGAGTAATTATCTGATTATTATGATAGCTGCTCACTACCACACACATTCCTAGGTCAATGAACATGCATGGACTTTTCCTAATTTTTTGGAACTCCTCAGATTTTTCTGTGCTTTCTAGAGTTGGGTTCTCATCTTTTTCCTGTTGGCTCATATGTTGTTGATCTGAAATCAATTACCTTTTTATCAGGTCATCTGCAGATTCTTTTCAAGTTGACTTGTATTGTAAGCATGGAGAAGTTTTACTTATGAAGACATTTTATTATTGGTGTGTGCAGGCTGTGTTGAATGCAACCCGCACGCAGCTAGAGAGAGAGATGATGTTGGAAGATGTTCACCATGTTGAGGACCTTCCAGCCTTCAACCTTTTGTGCCCTTCACAGGACTAGATATTGCACTTACAGTCTGTTTTACCTGATAATTAATTGCTGCCTATGGCAATCTGTATCATATGAAGAGTTGTTATTGAGCTGTTGGTGGTCTGCTCTTGCACACATGTGAGGCCCTCTTGAAAGTCTGAAAGTCCATTTTCTTGGTGGCAAAATTTTCCCCAACCAGCTTCTGATGTGTATTGATCTATTTTCAGTGCACCCAGATTGCAATAAGCAGAATTATGAGGTGTTACAATGCAGGCAATCACTTTGCAGTGGCAGATACAATTTAGGCATATGTGTTAATCCTAGGAAGTATTTGACATGTTTTTCTGCTGAGCATCAGCAGCCAATGTTGTACATACGAATCATCAATTCAATGCAAATGTGAAGCCAAGAGCACATCAGATCTTACAGCCAAATTGAGCTTGGAATGGATGCAAGTATGACCACTGACTAATGAAAATGTGCAATGTCTGCTGTACAGATCTGTTTGGAGTCCACAAGATACTGATGTTTGGGAGCAATTGCTCCTTGTGATGTGGCCAGTCAGGTGATGGTTATCCTGGATTTTTGTTTGAGCTCAAGATTGTTATGTAGATGGTCTGGCTCAATTTGCAGTGTATGCTAATCTCTGGTGGCAATTCTTGGTTAAAATTTGATTTTTTTCCTGAGTGATCTGTATGGAGCAACTAATGTTAATAGTATGTTAATATTATTTTTTGTGTAATTAATTGAGTAGGTATAATTTAGTTATGAATTTTCAAAGATCGAGAGCATGTTCTTAAAGTTGCCATTGTTCCATTAGGAATATAAATTTGTAATGATTTTCACTTTCTTTAATTTCAATAAAAAATTAAGGCCATATACTTATGCATGCAAAGAAAGTTGTTAGGAAACATTTTGAAAAAGGGGCTTAAGAATATTATTTGGTCAATTTTGAGTTCTTAACCATTTCTTGAGGTGATTCCTAATGGTACCACTCAAAAGGTGTCTCTAGGCTTTCATACCTACCATTTGTCCCTTTTCCTTTTATTTTTTATTTTTTATATTTTTTTGTTGAACCAACTTTTGTTGCATTCTCCTCTCTCCTACCTACCATCTTCTTTTCTTATGCTCACCATATGTTTCTTCCATGTCTTTTTTTCCTCTTCTTTCTTTGTTGAACCGACTCCATTCACATAGCCATTGTCTTGTATCCTAAAAAGAAAATTAAAAAAAGAAAATGTAATATGCATACATAAGAAGATTTGTGTATTGTGTTCATTGTTTGTTCATGATCTCCCCAAAAAGATTTGTATTCATAGCAAAATGAAGGCATTGCACTTGCCAAGGTCATTGAAAATTATTGTTTCATACAAAATGAAAATATTTCATATTTATTTATATCTACAAGGAAAAATTATATATACAAAAAGTTTTGTAAGTGTAAATCTCAAAATATGCTTGGTGGACAATGTAACCATAAGAGCAAAAACTTGGGCATGTACAAGTGTATATGATTCACCTTACACGATTTTACACAATGTGTAAACCGATCATTTAAATTTACATGCACAACATTGGTTTAAGCCAATGTTGTTCAATTCCATGTTTTTTTTTGAGAATGGAGGTCTTGATATTAGCTAAATATTAAAATTTCCAAACCTCTTATCATGCTTTGTATTGCGTTCTATAAATTCCTAATCATCCACTTTTAGTTTGGGAAAAACACTTCCAATTTATTAGCAGCTACAGTATTCACTACCCAAGATTGAAAATTGTTTAGAAATATTGGTGCAATAACACAACTACTTAAAAGGACCAAACATGATTTAAAATTACAACCTCCATACCTGCAAAAGAAAAAAGGCACAAACTATGGGAAAAGGAAAATGGCTACAACAAGGTTCTAATCGGATTAGGAGGTTTGTTTTCAATTTATTATCTAGTGATCTAAGAAACTTGCAATCAAGTCCCCCATAACAAGATCAACAACTAAACATGGAACCAACTTAATAACCATCTTCAACTAACAATGGTCAATTAATTAAAAAATGACAATGATCAACAAAGATCTATGGATAGGTAGTTTATCTATAACTAATTTGTTACATCTAAAATTAATTAAAAACTAGATGGAGAACTTACATGTCTTGTATCCATTCTCTAGAGACCCAAGGAGACCCTTATGGTCTAGACATTGCTTTGGTGAAAAGCAAAAGTTGACTATACTCTTCCATATTTCAAACCCAATAGGTTCTTGAATCCTTAAACTCCAAAACTTTGAGATGTCACTTGACATTTCATTGCACTTCTCACAATTGTCAACTCACACCTATCAAATTCAAGCCAAAAGGAAGCTAAAACAACACTTACACATCTCTATAGGATAATGTTGACATAAAACAACCACCATGACATACTTCTAGATGATTCTCAAGTTGGGAATTTCAAAATTGACAATTATGAATAAAGAGTGAGTATCATAAAAAAAATGAATTTGATAAAATTTGTAACCAAAGGCATTGTTTAAAAAAGAAAATTGATAATAGATAAGTCTCAATAATTTTCAATAAATCCTATGTGAAACACAAGATAATTTCACAACAACCCTGCCCCTCAACTAGGGGGAATAAAAAAAAAGTAAGAACAGGCCAACCCGGGTTTGAACTTTGAACACATGGGCTCTAGCATTTGGAGCTAACCTTGCACTAGGGACATTACAACCAGACCCAGCATCTATTGGAGGGAATTGCAATGATAGGTTACTTGGATAGGTATCAAGAAAATCTTCTAAAATATATGTATACTTAAATGTGTGATGATAGGGTCAACAACCCTAATATAGTCTATGTGTTCAAGCTTTTAAACTTGGAATTTTCAACCTTCACTTCACAACATGATGTTGCTAGCCTCCAAGGGATAATACTATGGGGATCCATATTTCTGAGCTGCCCTACATCATGTCAGCCTCTTTCTCTGGTATTAGTCTCATCAGATTTGCTTTGCTTGGCTTTGCACTTCAGCTCATTTGCCTTGGTAATCATTTTCTTCTGTTCTTTTTGTTTTGTTCGCAAGTTTTTTCTTACATTTCACAGCACATCTGTGTTTAAGGTAACTCCAGAATGCTGGTATTTCTTATGGAACCCAGAGTGCAGAAAATGAACTAATGACAAAGTATGCTTCGGTCTGTTAACCCAGAGAATACCGTTGAGCTGCTGTGCTATCATCATAAGCCTGATGCAACTCATGTATACAATCTGTAATGTAATAATAACAGGTTGTCTAACATTGCATAGATGAATTGCAAAAGCACCAACTCAATTTTTAAGAGACTTTGAAAAGGGAGAAAACAAAGACTGTTGTTCCACACAAAGTAATCCTACTTTCACAAATCCCAAAGATGGCTTAAGAGTTAGGAACAATTATACCCATGGACTAGATCACACTGCACATGCATTGTGACATTTTATGAATAGTAATTGGATCCACATTGGGGAGCTTTGCTTTCTTTCGTGGATTGGTAACTTTGGGGAATGCAAACTGGCACTACTATTCTTATGAATGACAACCTCAAGAACACTGTTGGAAACACGATTGGAAACTCAAAGGACACCCCCATAAGATTAACCACAACTGGAAACTTTCAGAACATAGGTGTGAAACACAATTGGAGAACCTCATTTGGTAATATACATGAGGACACACAACATTGTGAACATTTGGTGGAATAATATCATTGGGAGCCGAACTTACTATAGCTTAAGTGAACATGGGCGTAAACCATATTCAAACCACAAAAGCTACAATAAGGCCCAAACTTGTAGAGTTTGTTATGTTGATGTAGGACTTTTCTCCACAAGACATTGACTTCACCCAATTTATCAATTAAAAGGGAGTAGCTGAATTCTACCCAAATCAAGGGGACTTTGAATTTTTCATAGGCCCCAAATTGTTGAATTTACTATGTTCCAGTGGGGTTATTTTCCTTCCATGAGACAATGGTTTCACACACCCAATTGTTGATTTGAAGTAGCTGAATGTTAGTGCAAGTCAACTGGATTTTGCATATAATTTTGCCTTCAAAACACTCCTCTCCTGACTAAACTATAGTCTGCTGACATCTTTGATGAGTTCATGTGCTCTTTCACAGAGGACAGATTTGAGTAGCAGCAGCAGCAGCAGCAGCCTTGCAAAGACCCAACAATTACAGCTTAACTTCAGAGCTGATGATGAACATTTAGTTTTCTCATGAGTGCTCAAACCTCCCTTTTTTATCACTCCTTTTGCTCCTCTGAAAAGCTCAGGACAATCTTCTGCAACAGCAGCAGTAGCTCTCACAAAGAAACAAAAAAACAGCGTTTGCAGATTCATTCATAGCTGAATTTCAGAGCTTATTTCCTGTCATTCAAACTTTCAATGCTCTTGAGAGACTGCTTTGGACCTGAGAAAGTGGGTGGTTATGTGTGTGTGTGTGTGTGTCTTTATGAGGCCTCTCCTATTGCCAAAAAACAAATAGAAAAAAATAACCAATTTTTCCTTTGCTCAAAGACTGGGCAGTGGGAGAGTCAGTTGAAGAAAAGGAGACTCATAAGAATGCAAGTGACTCTGGACAAAACAAAGGGTGACTACAGAAAAGTCTGGGCTGCTACCCTCTTGGGAAGACAGAATGATTACACGGCTCTGTGGTGTCTTCTAAACTTAATGCAATCCAATCCCCAAGTTTAGAATGAATCATCACCAGCATAATGTCCACCTTCATGGGCATTAAGTTTTTCAAAAACTTCTTGTTTCTTTTTTCCTTCCCCTTGTGATACCCAGCGGGTATCTAGCGGGTACCTTCCAGGTATCATGGGAAAAAAGTGGCCAGCAGTTTTTACACTGTGTAAAGCCCTCAGGGGTGGGCTTTATCAGATTCGAACCCTACACTTGGCTCCACCTCACATGGTCCTTAATCCAGCAATACCCATCACTCAGGCAGTACCCAACACAAAATTCAGCTGAGGTAGATCATGCTGAAGCCCTGGTGTTGGTTCTAAAGACCAATAACAGAAGTAATCAACTATCAGAAGCAAGTAACAGATCAGATCAGAAGTGAGAAATGGGAGGAGAATTCACAATGTGTTGTGAAAGTGTAGGGTAAAGCCCTCACAGAGTGCCAGCATTCCCAAAATGTGGCGCCTAGGATGAGGAGGTAGCCAAGTCTAGCCTCGCAATTTGGAAATGTCCCCTACCTATGCGGTTTACCCATCATAAAGCATGAGGTGAACATTATCATCAACTTAAACATTTGTAAATCACAAGGCGTAGGAGGGCAACGGTTCTTGTGGCTACTCCTTAAGCATAAGGTCCCTCCCACTCTTAAGGAGTAGGTGTACTATCCCTCCCCTTTTCTAGGAGGGATGGCACTCATGGATATAAGATGCTTCCAAATACACTATGAAATTTCTCCCAGTTCTTTTCCATCTTTACATCAAAGCTCAGTAAACAAATACTATGAATCTGTTGAGTTCAATTCTTAGTTTAGTAAGGAAAAAAATGAATGTTGGATACCAAATTTCACAGAGTTCAAATATTCCTGATTGTCCCAAATTTGTGCATCTCAAATCCATTCTATTTCAATCTAACTCCTTATTAACACATTGCCCATCATCAAGCACAAGAGTAACATATCTGGGTAGGAATACAATAACAATACCTTAAATGCTTATTGCTTATTATTTTGCATGGCCTTCCTTTCCTCTACTAATGGGTGAAGAAAAAAAAACAATTAGCTACATACCTGAACTTCTTCCTGACTCCCAAATCTCAACTTCTTCAAATCCCTGAATCCAATTCTTTTTCTTTTTCTGTCTTGGGCACTTTGAGATGGACAATTGGAGCTTTGGTCCATGCCAGTGATCCACTCTGAAAAGATGATGGTTTCATGATTCCATCATGAGTATGTTGAATGATGATGTTGTCTTTGATGCTGTCTTTGATTCTTGAGTAGTAGTGTTTCTTGTGCCAAGTTGGTGCTTGTGCATCAAGCAGCTCTCTACTCTCTCTCTCTCTCTCTCTCTCTCGGAGTTGGCTATGGTTGTGAGTGAAAAAGGTTGGTATGGCTTGTTGTACTGGTACTACTCTGTTACAAGTTTTGGTGGCCATGTCTATTTGAGAAACCCAGGTTGTGTGAGAATCTGGAAATTTAGCTGTGTTGGGTGTTCTGGGTTCTCTGGAAAAATTCCACTTACAGTGAGGTTTCAATATGGCATTGAACTCCAAGCAGATGATCACCAAGTTCGTGACTTGGGTTGAAAACTGTGAAGATTGTTGATGATCATGGGATCCAATCAACAGAGCCAGCTTCAAGGGGAGCTTAAATTGAGAGAAGCTCCCCAATTAGGTTTGTTTCATGGAAGCTCCATTATGGTTCAACTCAACTTGTGAGCTTCAGAGAACTACTATGCTGCTGGTACTTGACATTGGTAGAGACACAAGAAAAGTTCAAGTGCTCTCAGAGCTTCCAGAGCTAAATTTTCGTGCCATCACTGATGGGAGAGGGGGGATGAAGACTTATACCAGAGCTCATAAGGAGTTGTTCTCAATCATGACACAATTGAAGAATTTGTCGCTGGCATTCTTGACCCCAGGACATGAATGTTCCTTAGACTCTTCATGGTGAGCAGCAGCAGCATGATTACAGTGCTCTGAAACCTTGACATACTCCTGAAATTCAGTAGCAGTAATAATTTCTGGTGATGAAAAAGGTGAGGTGGTGCTCTCTGGACTCTGTAATGTGGCTTGCCGCTGCTTTAATGTGTGAATGATCAATGTGTTCAAAAGATTCATCACTTGCACAACATGCATGAGAGCTGTAAGAGGATCTGCCATCTGCAACACAAAGGAAGGAAAACATACATCTCAAAAACATGGCCATGGCCCTTCACACAGTATGCGAAGATGATCTGTGATTGAGAGACAGAGAGACAGAGAGAGAATAGTCTAAAATTGTTTACCTTAGTCATATTGGGTGCAAAGACTGTAGCAATGCTGTGGGCATTCATCTTGTTGGAGGGTTCTTCTTCAGCAACATCAGCCATGAGATTCAAAGCCCAGTTAAGCAGTGCAGCCTCTGTGGAAGGGAGTTGCTTTATAAGGGCAAGTGTTTCCTTCTCACCACGGCATCTCAGCACTGCCTCTGGACTCAATTCATCCAACACACCGTTTGGAAGCTCCCTGAACCATGTCTGCCATCCCCACACCCAAAAAAAACCCCTCCAAATTTTCAGTTCAAAAAACCTCAGGAAACACAAAATCCTCACAAAAACAAGGCCGTGAAGCTCAAGAAATGGAAAACCTCAAAAAGCAAGACCCAATCTAACCTCAGGAAATGGAAAACCTGACAAAAACAAGACCCACTCTAAGCTCAAGACAAACCTTGATATCCATCACAGATTCAAAACCTTTCCCCATTTTCATCTGAGAAAACCCTTAATGAAATCCTAAATGTTTTCTTGAGACAACGCAGCTTTGTGAATTCACTGCAGATCAAAAGAGCGCTCTTTGGGAATCACAATCTGAGGAGAGAGAGAGAGAGAGAACAATACCAATGAAGAAATTGGGTGAGAGAGACAGAGAGAGAGACGGAGAGGCACAGAGACAGAGAGAGACTGACTTTGATGAGGCTGGCCAGTGCATGAACGTCAATTTCATCACTGGGGACAATCCCCTTATTCAGCTGCTCCCGAACAAAACCTTCATGGCCGTTTTCGGGATTGATCCTGAAAATGCCTTCAGCCTGCAAACATGATCACAATGTAAACATTCCAGTGCAGTAGGAGAGGAGGATTCTATTCTTCAAGGAAGATATGATCATGCAAGAAAGAACACACGAAGACTTAGGATTCTTGGGTAAAAACTGCTGCAATCAGTCCTGAGTAACATCTTTCGAGGAGGATTTGAAGAATTCGTCTTGGAAAACCCACCCACGTATGTATGTACCTTGAGGCCTCCTTTTTCGTACAGACGTTTCTGTAAGCGGAGAAGAATGGTGGGGACCATGTTTCCTTGCAAGTCATACGAGCATTGCAACGATTCTGCTGACACTCCGAAAACGCTTTGGCTGCCACAAATATGATGTGATCAGCATGTGGATCTCAGCAACCCCATTGTGAAAGACAAATTAGCACTCCTCCCACAGCGCAGTATTGCAATTCAGGAACAAAACACACACACACTTGTAAGCAAAAATAATCAGCAAAACAGCGAAGGACGGATCACTAGTGAGACTGGAGAACAAGCCAGGAACTGTTGTTGCTGTACCTGGCACTCGGAGTTGGGCAAGGAACCTCATTCTCGTACTCTTCAGGCAATCCTTGGAATCCATTGCATCGATCAAAGGTCACGTGAGCAATATGCTCAACATCTGTGGGCCAACCTATATCCATGACGCCTAGAGGACGTCTAGCTATTTGTCTCAGTGTTTCTCTCAGTGTTTCTCTCAGCATCTTCTTCTTCTTTTCTTCTTCCTCTTGCAGCAGCTGAGCTCCCACAGCTTCCTCCTCAGATTCCTGTTTCTCTAGCTTCTGTGCAGACGCAACAACAGCTTAACAGGTGAGGAAAGATTCGCTGCTAGTAACTGTGACTAACAGCAACTCTGCGACTTGCAGGGATAGCTTGCATCCTATTGCTGCTGCTGCTTCTTCTTCATTTCTCTGCCTAGTGTTACCGCCAAACAGCTCGTCCTCGATTTCATGTGGCCTGATCAAGCTGCTGCTATAGTAATCCTGATCCTGGTCCTCCTGGGTCTCACAGCAAATGTTGTTTTCAGATAATAATTGCTGCTGCAGGGAGCTGCTACGTTGATTTGTTCCCAGGGCTAGTGCAGACATGATCGAGCCTGTAGTACTACAGGCCTGGAAGAAGACGAAGAAGAATTTACAGTTACAGCTTTACAGTTACTTCTTATTATCATCACAACTACTGTGGTTGTAATTCTTTGATGCAGCAGCAGCTTCTGATCTCTGCAGTGCCGGATCAGTCCAGGCCTTTGAATCTGGTCAGGTCCTTGAATCATAAGCTTCAACTCAGATCATGCTGCTTGTTGATATTGCTCTTGACAAAGCTCATTCCTTCACCAGCTCCTGCAGCCAGCCAGTCATTAGAGAATTTTAGCAGAAAACCCATTCAGCATCATACACCTGCTTCTTAATTATGCAAGAAATTGAAACCCATTCACCTAGATCACCATCATTATACACCTGCAATAAATTGAGGTCTAGACATATATATATATATATATATATATATATATATATGATAAAGAGATTGTGCAGAGCTTCTTCAGTTTTGTTGTGCACAATATGGATTTTTGCAAAACCAAAATCTTACTAGAGACACTTGATCCCGGCCTGGCTAAAAAGACTTGACAACACTTGAGACCAGTTGTCCCCATGATCTGTCTCGTCTATATTCCTGCCCTTCTACACAAAACTCCCAACATGATACTAGAACTGCTCCTCATCACTAACCTTTCTTTCTAAGGAAGCTTGAAAAATACTGTTGGGTGTTGTCACTGCAGATGAACCTCTGGTCTGATGCAGCTCATGGTTTTGCACTTGTTGCTTAAACATGGTTCTTTGATCCAGGAGTGAACAGCACTACAATGCAAACCATTTTCTCCAGAGATGTGGATGAAATGTTGTATTGTTGGTCCCCAAAAGAACCAATTTGGTGCCCTTGTAAAAAACATTACAAAGTATCTTAAGGCAAAAGTAGAATGATGGAAATTCAAATATTTCACCATGCAAAAAATGTGGTCTTCAAAAAAACCTCTAAAAGAAACCAAAATCCTTCAAGATATCATAACTCAATTGTAACTAATCTCAAGTTTCAACTCAAGCCAAAATATCATCTTTCAAAAATCCTCATAAAAATAGACCTACTACCTAGGGGCCAAAATCTCTTAAGCTACTATATACTCTATAATGAATCTAAACACAATATCCTTGCCTTGCTAGGCAATGCCAACAAAAATGGGACCTAATATATATACTATGTATATCAAAAATTGTCTTTTCAAAGGGTGTGAAACAACTTGGGTTTAGCAACTCGAGTTTTTTTTATTTTCAAACAGCTATGCAAATCCAAAAATGAAAATTGCCATGTAAATTGCAAAACCCAAGATAAAAGTTGCAAAACTCAAAGATGAAAATTGCACACTAAGTTATTTCACCCAATTGAAAAAATAAATAAATTGGGATTTAAATATTTCTTTACTAGGTAAGCAGATCATGTTTTTGGGAGGCATAACTCATTTTTCCACACTCACCCCCCATTTTGTTTTTAAAAATTTTAGGCAATCAAATCTATTTGCAAAAAGATTAGAGACATTGAAAAATAAATAGACAAATTAATAAAGTTACCCAAAAGGTGACTTTTGGTGATTTTTTTAGCTATCTGAATAGATTAGGCATTCATTAATCACATGGTCCATGGTATATGGTATTACATAGGTTGCATATAAGGACCCCTTTTTTGACACGCACAAATTCTCAAATTGAGCAGCTATCTCAAAAGATCAGGCATGTGCATGTTGTTCTAAATACATTAGAGACAAAAGCATGCGGTTATGCACCCATTTCTTAACCAAGGCTAATGCCTGGAGCAATAGGTAAGTATTGCAGCAATACATAGTTTCATGAGCACCAAATCTAGAGCTCACTAGCACAAGCTGTCTGTAAAGACATGGGATGTACCTTGGAAATTATATAGATAAAATGGCCGTTTCTTTTCCCCCCTTTACACTCTTAAGTCAACGTAACTTGTGTATAGTAAACATACATTGAAAAATTATTATGTATGACTCTAGCAATGTTCACTTTGTACTAATTTGATAGCCCTCAAGAAGAGCACCCAAACTAAAACAAACACACAAAGGAAAGAAGTCCATGTTGATGAGAAGTGTGGTGCAATACTACTTACTACACACACTAAATAGCACCATCATATAGATGGTCATAACTCCTGACACCTTGAGACTTTTAAAGTAGCACAAGCCTTATCATCAATTTGTGATCATTTTTCATAAATCCTTGGCCCTAGTAGAGCCTTAAATGAATTGATACTACCAGACCCTGGTAATAGGTACAATAAGAATTGAGTGGAGCTTTTGTAGTTGTTAAATGTGATGACTAGGCTACATGCAAAAACCCATCATGGTTAAGGTGCAGAAATTTATTATTAATTGGAAGCTTTTGTTTTGGGTCTGTCTTTCTCAGAGTATTTAGGATTTTTATTTTATTTTTCAAAATGCAACCCTCTTTTCCTCACAATTTACTCAGGTTTGGCAGTGCCCATTCTCTAATACATTAGTAATGGGTGGTGTGTTTTTTTTTGGGGGGTGGCAAAATTTCGCAACTTGGTGGAATGTTTTTTCAGAAAGTGAAAAAAAAAAAAAGAGGGGAAATTTTGTGATGCAGCAGTCCATAAGACAGTTTAGCAAAATTTGGCTATTAAAAAATATAAAAGTAAAAAAATTCAAACATCATTCCATCCTGTTGGAGTTTGGAACTTGATGTGGGATCTGTTGATTCGTTTGTTAATTCCTTTATTTTTCAAAATTAGGCAATCCTAAACCCCAAAAAAACACTCTCTTTTGCAATTGGAAAAAAAAATGGCCCAAATATTGATACTGGAGACAAGACCTAGTGCCAAATGAAAACCCATGACACCTATTCTCTTGTACTATTGCAGCTTGACCCATTACACAAATTTGCTGAAATGTGTTATAAAAGTCTACACAATCTTGAATATGGCAAAATTCTTTGCTTTTTTTGTACTTTTTTTTGGTAAACATGTATTTGAATTATGGATGGTGAACTGAACAATATACCCTTTTTTTATTATTAAGAGTTGGGGAGATTGCATACATGAATTGCTTGCTTCCTTTTTCAAAAAAAGAAAACCCCAAGCACCAACGCCAGAAATACACGGTGTGCGCTGCTGGCTGGCTAGCTACAAGCTGGTTGGTTTTATCGTCACGGCATTGTTGAGAATCACGGCATTGTTGAGAAAAGCGGTAAATTGCTGTTGTCCGTCAGTAGTCATTGAGAGTGGAGCAATCGAGTGAGAAGAGTGTCTTGTCTCTCTCTGCCTAGAACTCTCCTTCTTCTTCTTCTTCACGCTGCAACAAGCTTCTGTCTCTTCTTTCCTTCCTTTCTCCCTCCGCTACCAGCGATTCGGGCACCGGCGCACAAATGAACAACCGCGCATAGCGGCTTCACTAACGACAAAAACTCTTCATCCCTTGATTCATCCACAAAACTGACACTTGCTTGTCGTTTCCATCCACTTTTTCCGTGCACATGTTTCTCTATAACTAACTCTACACCTCAGCTGACTCTCGTCTCTGACAGATGGCTTGCCGTCCTGGATTGTCCAACAGAGGAGTACATGGATGAAAATGTTTGTCGTGGATGAGAAATCTCCTCTTGATATACCTACCTATCCTTGTTAGGACTGAATTTTTTTTAAATAAATATTTAGAGTGGCAAATTAGTTTTTAGCCATTCCAATTTCCCATTAGCCTTTTATTTTGGACAATCGCCTAAAATGGAGATTCTTAAACAGGGAGTTTACCAAGTCCAACCTAAATGCTAACACTGGTGGTTACCTAGTACCTACAGCTTCTTCTTGAGGGAGGGCCTCCTAATGCCTATATTTAACCCCGGAAGTTAAATTTGGACTCAGAAGACCCTGATTTAAGTGCCCTTTTACAAAGAGAATCATCCCAAATGTTGATGCAATGGGACCATTTGTGTGTAAGGTAGTTTGTAGCTTGTCAGCAAGAATCTTGTGAGCTACAAAGAGTCAAGAGCTTGAGTTGATTGTCCATTAATCACATTTTGTGGTGCACCAAGTTAATTGTTGAATTTTCTATTGATATCTCTTTGTTTGTTTCACAATCTTTGCATGCAAGTTATATTTCATTTGTTTTTTCATAGCTTGTGTGCATGGAGAATTGAATCCATATTTAACCTATGTTTTCAATGAGCAACATCATGATTTGAATTATGCATTTTTCAATAACCTCCATTTGTTTACCATGTAGAGTTTGATTGTAAGAGCATCCACTTGTTTATTGTATATCTTGCACATTTTCATTATGATTGATTGTTTACAGTCAACAAATGCAAATTTTTGCATTATACAATTGCCTCCATTTGGTTTTTCCTTGTCACTTATGTCTTTTTTTATTTTGACTCATATTTCAACATTTTGTGTTTCAATCCTTGCACTTAAGGTTCATTGTTATTTGTGTAATTGCAAACGTTGAAGGTGAATTGTCTATTTATTGAAACTGTGGGTGTAATTAATGAAGATGCATGTGACGTGACACAAATGTGGCTAATAGCTTGTAAAATGTTAAAAATGTATGAATGCAATGTGTTAAAAGTGCAACTTGTAATTATTAAAACTTTAAATACATTTTAGAAACGACACAAGCATGGTTTTGATTCTCTACAAAGAAAAAGGTCATTTTTTAATTATTAAATTTTCAATTACATGTTTTCAATTACATTTTGACTACAGAATTACATTAAGTTTTTAAAAGTTCCATGCTGATGGTTATACCTACCAAATAAATTGAGCTTTGATTAAATTGGTGAATATATGGCGTTGACCATTGACTAAGATTGACCCATGGTTTTTTTCTAATCCAAAAAATAATTCTATTAAATTGCAGTTCAAATGTCAACTATGTGATGATATCTTGTCATGTTATATCACCCTCCTTCTTCCATTTCATCAATATGTTGATGTGAGTGGATGATAAATAACACATTTGATTTTTTTGTGGACCATTTTTGGAGATAGATGAAAATGTGACAAATGGATGGATGAAATGTTGAATATGTTTATGACTTAAATGCAATTTTATTATGTTTTTATTGTGATTTTTTTCCAACTATATTGCAACATTTTTTCAATTTTGCCAAAAATTTAAGTTCAAGGTTGGTAATAGGTTTGAATAACTAACTATTAATTAAAATGCAATGTAAGTTATAAGGTGCAAGTGAAGTGTAAGGTGTAGGTAGGAAGGTAGGCAATAGCTATGTGAATTACCATCACTTATAAACTTACATATTACCTACTTACCTATTACCAACCTTGAACCTTCTTTATTTCTTAACCTACCTACCTTCCAACTACCTATTATTACTTACACTCTACCCCAACCCTATTTAAATATTATCTATTTACCTTATATATTTGACTGTTTTACCCTAATGTCAAAGGCAATATAATTTTCCATTGTTGTGCATTAATTTTCAAATTATGCATTGTAAAAATAGGTTAAAATAAAATGTTAAACTACAAATAACCTCTGTAATCTATTTTTTGCAATGCAGGCTTTTATAAAAATACAAATGAAATAGGTTTTCACAAATAGAAAATTGGTCGAAAAAGTGTACCCAACTTCTTATTTGTTCTGATGATAACATTTGGTTGATATTGGCATTACACTAATGAATCATTTCAATCACTAAGCAAAGTCCTTGGTGCGTGCCCCAACAAATATTTGTGTATTTCTTTTGAAATTTCAAGGACAATTTGCTCATTCTCAACATTTAATTCAATGAACTCTTTATATCTTTTGGCATCAAACATTATTCCAAAACATGGTAAACATTTATTACTATTGCCAAAACTTAGTCATGTAATCATATAAGACATGTAAAATGTCTTGTCATAATTTGGATGATTACATGATTACAATCATTCTTTCATAAAACATATTTACAACATGGGATGTAATTAATATTAGTTAATCCTTCAAAATGGATGAATTTTGAATGAATTCTCATCCACCAAACCTATCATATATCACATTAGTTACAAATATAACCAAATATTGGTCGCAATGATGACATGAACCTAAAGTCCTTAGATGTATATTAAGTTTCACTAAAAATGTATTAAAAATATATTGTGTAAACATATATATCTAAGGATATAAGGATAATTGGGGTTTAATTATAGGTTGGTAAGCAATGCTACTTACCTAATTTACCTACCTTCCCACCTACTTAGGTACTTACCTAGCATACCCACTAACCACATGCCTTTGCTTACCTCTTTACCTACCTACCTACCTACCTACCTACCTAAGTAATCTAGGCAGGTAGGTTATAGGGCAAGCGAAATTATGTTAATTAAGTATAACTACTTAAATATATATATTAATTTACTTAGGCTTAAGTTAAATCATGATGAATGACATAAATTATTACAACAAAAAATATTACTAATGATAGAAGCCATGAACTTTTCATTTTACTACATAGTCCTGTAATCACTAATGCCATATATTACTACAAATGTAGCCATATGTGAAATAATATATACCATGTTTTGGTGTAATCAAAGCTAGATGATATTAACAAGTGCTTTAAACATGTCATCAAATAGACATTAATCAAAAGTTGGCATTATTGAAATCAATCTCACTTGTGAAATCCCAATATTTGATTATCCACAATGCCTTTTCAAAAATATCCATCCACTTATTTAAATGGTTCAAGGACCAATTGGTGTTCAAGGGCACAACTTGGTTGTTCTTCATTCCCATGTGCAATATTCATTCCTCAATGAATTGCTAAAAAACCTAATAGACATTGAGATCCTCCAAAAATGTTGAACAAAGATGAACTTTCTCTAGTTTAAATTTCACCAATGTTTTAGGCATGAAGGAAAACTTGGCATGTCCTATTAAATTGCCATTAGTGGGTTGTGTATATGGTTCACAAAGCGGATTTTGTTAGTCCAAGGTTTAACAAGTTACAACCACCACCATTTGAGAACTAATTCCACCACCAAACTCTACCTTGCACCATTGAAAGTTGTCTTCCCAACACACAAACTCCATGTCACCCATGAAATCTTATAAGCCACCCCATCATGCAAGATCAAAATTGAGCACACATTGAGGCACCTAAACATTATTTTGGGGGAACATTAAATCCTCCACACATATTCACCTTTCCATGCACACAAGGGATCATGGGGTGACCCATATCACCACTTGCATTCATAGCCACATGGGACTCACCTTAATCACTCCCCATTATGATTCCAATTTTTTTTTAGGATGCCAAATTGTTGACATTGGTTAATTAGTTGTCCACTTATTCAGAATCTATAACTTTTTTGACCAAATTTTGAACCAAGTGCACACCTCCCTTCACATTTTGTGGTGATAGAATTTTAGATAAATTTTTAGGTTTTAATGTTCCACTTTTTATTCGATGCAAATTTATCATTTGAGAATTCAAACTAGGCCCAAAATGTGACCACTAATTTTCATGCATGCAAGTGTTCCCCTATGTTGATTCCATTAGGTTAATGTTGTGATTATGACATGGGCGAAAATATCATTGGGTGATACCACTAGGAACCACGTTGCTAAAATCACTTGAAAATTAAACCTGATTTTAAAAATAAAACTCCATCTATTTATACATTGGTTTATTTGATTGGACAAGGTGGGCTATGTTTCCCCCAACTATGCACAATCATGAAAAATAATGAACACCCAAAAACCTATAATGTGCATTAGCATTTTGATTTTTGAACCATTTTTTACCTCATTCATGATTCCTTTCTTTTTAAGGTCATTACACCTACACAACATGTTTTTTTTTTGTTTATTTAATACATGCACAAGGGGATGATCCAAACTATTTATCAAAATAACAAACGATGAAAATAGTTGTCATTTGTGTTTTTGACATCAATGGCCCTTTAGGATTTTACAATCTTGACTTCAAAAATTCATAACTAAATGAAATTGATTCAATCAATTATTTATAAAAAAACATCAAATAGGTTGGCATTTGAACTATTCTTAAAAATTAATATCCAACACAAATTCCCAAAAAATAAATTCCTTTTGTGTTCCTGAACAAAAATCCTTCGTGTTACATTCCTAAAACTTTTTCTTTCCTAAAACTTTTTCTTTATGCATTCATTTTCCACATCAAACACATTTTTTTTGTAAATGTAGTTAAAATTTTGAATTTTACATGACTTGTAAAACCTTTTGATAAATAATTTGGAATGAAAAGGTATTTATGTGAGTCCTATGTTGTTCTAAAGTTAAATAGGTCTCATAAATTTGAGGTCTAACATTCCTAGTGGTACCACCCAAGGATAAATTTGCCCACCTACATGATGTCTAGGTTTATGCTTCTTCAACATTGGCAAGGTGTGCAACATATGCATATCTATGGTGGCTTC
Organism: Sphagnum contortum; assembly: GCA_963920785.1. Taxonomy (NCBI): domain Eukaryota; kingdom Viridiplantae; phylum Streptophyta; class Sphagnopsida; order Sphagnales; family Sphagnaceae; genus Sphagnum; species Sphagnum contortum. The sequence goes on along the minus strand of OY987290.1, from coordinate 9,302,872 downwards.
CAATTTATGGAGGTGACTAGTCTTTTGATGGTTGCACACCCTTTGTTACACATGTGTCTCCTTGACCTCACCTTATGGTTAGGGGTGACGTCATTAGATTACAAATGGCAACACAATTCCTAAGTGACCTCCTTCACATTAATGCCCCATTCATCCTCTTCATATCAACATAATGGATCTTTCAAATGTGTCATGATCATCAAGAAAATCAAAGGTTTCATTTGTAGATTCATTGACAAATTTTTCATTAAATGCAAAAACGTGTTGTGCACCATCTACCTTTCACACACTTCATAACACCCTTCCCTTGTTATCATTTTCATGCCCTATGCCCCTCCTTCTTGTACTTTTTTAATTCATTAACACATTCATCATCAATTTATTGCATGAACAAGCCCTAAACAAGAAATTGAACATCAAATTTTCCATGCATAATCAATATCCCTAGAACTTGAACACATTTGCCTAAAGTTGATGATTATTTTTACACATTCCAAATTGACATCTCCTTGGAACACTAACCATGTTTCCCTTCTTATTACACCACCATGTCTCCCTCTTCATTTTCTAAAGGGACCACCACCTTTGAACACCAAATTCTCAAGGGGTGTGTGAAAGGGAATTTCCTCCACCATAGACACTAGATGAAGTAAGAATTTTGGACCTTGGGCACTCATAGGGGCTACATCATGGTTGACATGAAGATATTCCAATTGAAGTTGCACGCTTCAACTTTTTGGGGCCTTTGCATGGATTTTTCAATAAACATTATTCACTTCAACCTCCCCTTGCCTTTCATGGGCCTTGTCATTATTCAGTTGGCAACCATTTCTTTTGCTTAAATTTTCATTTAAAAACTTCAGCCATTACTATTTTCACAAAAAGACTTTGAGTTCTACAAGAAGACTATCTTGATGACCTTTAAGGATCTTGACGCACTCCCAAGTTCCTAATTAGACCCAAGGTGGGTCCAAGTTATTCAAATAGCAGAATTGTGAGAAACTCGAAGCACGCTCCCAACTCTCAACACTAAAAAGGGTAGAAGGTGTGTTGGAGTTCCAAGATGGGACTAGGAAGAGTGACAAGATTTAGTTATTTACTCGAACCTGCATCAAATAAACCAACAAGTTAGTTAGTTCACTTTCTGGAGCACCTTTAATGCTGGGACAAACCACGGGCGACCCTGGACTCACAAGACTCACCATGGCCCGGACTCAGGGTGAAGCCACCACCTTCCCCCATATAGTATTTTATGCATCTCTCCACGGCACGTACATCCGAATGGCTTTTTGTCCCGGGACTCCCAAGGAAGAATCCCGAAACTATCCCAGTTTAGACTATTTGTTCAAACCTCCGATTAGGATGAGGTTTGAAGCAAACTTGTAGCTCTCGTCGAGAGCTTTCTAACGGTGTGTTACACTCCACTTGCACGCACCGCAGTCAGGTCGATTCGGGTCGAGTCAATTCTCGACTTTTAGTGGTCGAGAGTCAAACTACCAGTTTGATTCTTGACCTTTCTTTTTGCCATAACTTGTGAATCAAATTTCCAAATGGTTATACAAGCTAATTTTTAACATCTACATTTCGATAGGTTTCCAATGATGTAAATAACGTCTCAATGCGAGGTGTTTTGACCACTGCAATCAAACTTTGAAATTTCGGGAGTCCCAGAGGACTCCCAAGTCCCCATTTTGGGAGTGTGAGTGTCATCCTCACACTCTTCCAAAAGTGGTTGCGACAGATCTTTTGTTTCCAACCAAGTATCATATCCATTTGATTATGGAAAAAATATTTCCAACTCAAGGTGCCATGATTTTCTCGTTATTAGTGGTTGTTTTGAAGTTTCCATAAACCTATAATAATGTTTCATTGAGGTAACTAATAACTTGTTGCACCAAATCAACATGTTACCCCCCTTGTTCAATCCCCATGCATATAAGTTATCTTGGATTCTTTACCTTCACCATTGTGACCTTTTTTACCACCAAAGTAGTTGTCATTATGTTTTACCAATAGTGGTTAATACCACCTCTCTAATGAACTCGAACAAATTCTTCTCACAAAAATGAATGGGGAGGGCACAACTAATTTCTTTCACATAGAAATAACAAAAGTGTAAAGTGCAAATAAAATGCATTTTCCAACTCTTGCTATGATAAAACCTATTGCCTTAAACCTCCATATTTTAGCATAACATCTATCCCATTTGCAAAATGAATGTTGCTTGTGCCCAACCCCTTGTAGACATACAAGACCAAAACTCATTCCATGGTAACACTCCAACTAACCTAGTCCATTTTGAGAATGATAGTAATAATGGCCATGTCTTTATTTTCCATCTCCAATATTCCAACATCAATTTGTTAACTACCATCTGTGATCAACATTTGGTTTCAATACATTTGCATTCATTGCATAGTTCATGACAATTTTTGCTAAGTCATTAAATGGCCATTGCAAGATCTCTTATGACACATATTTAGGCTGATGAACCCTAAATGGATGAAACAACACCATAAATTGTCGAAAAGCAGAAGGTGACAAAACTTTTGGCAATTAATGGTGATGTGAGTAAAGTATTATGGATAGTTAAGGGAGGAAGATGATGAAATGCTATAAGGATTTCATGAGTGGTATGTGTGATAATATATGTGAGTGTGAAGTAATAAGGATTTCATGAGTGGTATGTGTGATAATATATGTGAGTGTGAAGTAATTGGGAAATCTGAAGGACCTACATGGGTTTCATGCTTTTGCAAAAACTATTTACAAATGTTGGGAGCTCCAAAGGGGGGATTGGAATTTCTATAAACAAATCTAAGGTGATGGGACTGATTTTGTTGTTTATTATTATTCCATTATTCTTTGTTCAACTTTTTGAGTGATTGGACCGATTTCGTTGATGAGTTGTTTATTATTGTTCCATTCTTCTTTATTCAACTTCTTGAATGAAATTTTATTATGGAGGGGAACATCTTATCAACTGTTGTAAAATCTCAATTTGTTGTGAAGTATCTGAATTGCCGCAAAGAAGACCAATTGACTCTTGAAAAAGAAATTAGAATCTATTAATTCACTATGACCCATAGAATAGTTTTAGTATTTTGTTTAGGTTAGTTAGATGTTTGTAAAATAACTTATTGTTTTTTACAATTTTAATAACTTCATGATCATTTTTCAATTTTCAGTATTATTCGTATGTTGTTATTGTTTTTGACTCCACATCTATAGACAATAGAATTGGTCTCCTTTTCTTTGGGTGACATTCCCCTCTTTTTTTAAATTTTTTATTCACAAAAGTGCATATTGTACTCAAAGATATTAAAAGCATATTTTACTACGCTTGGACCCATATGCAATATTAACATCCAAACCTTAAGTCTCAAATTTGATAATTAGACAACATTAAATTTTATCATGAAATTTCACCATGGAAATTTACCATGCTTTCAGTGTAGGTGCAACTTCACCCAAGGCCATGTACTACCCAAAGACTTGAAGCACAAATGGAATACACCAATGTTGTGCGATTCATTGATTTTCCAAAAAGTCACCAGATTTAGGTATTTCAAACTTATCAAAATTAAAGAACCAACCAGTGTCACCAAAAAAGAAGGGGAGGTGATTTTGAGATGGAAACCCCTAACATTTTGAATGCAAGTTCAACAATATTTACTAGAAATTTCCCAGGAGCAGAAAGAAGGTTACAACAAATATTGTTTCCAAACCTAAATCCTTATAGCCAAACAAACTTTCTTATTTTAGCTCTATGGACCTCAAGGGAGAAAACCTTTCTTGATTTCTTCTCAAGGAGCCAATTGGTTGTCGATGAATGTGATAGCTCATTATTCAACAACAAAAAACCCCACAAATGTTATCCCAACATCATTATGTAATTTCTTTTAGAAGTTGGACAAAGCAGGTAATTGTGATTATCTACACCTCATAGTACCCTTTTGTTCCACAATCCCCGAAGCTCCCACTATATCATAAGTACTCTTTGCTCGAAATAAACCACATTACACATTCACATCGAAAACCCCCAAAAATTTTACAAAGATGATGACAACCATTACAATCGTTCCTAAAATCTTTAGACTCTTTCATCATTTCCCTTGATGTGGTCCCTAAAATGCAAAGGCTAGACCTCCTATTCCTTCTTGACACTCTTAGCACAATGAAAAATTAAGCATTAAGTTCAAGAGAAAAAGAAGTCCATAGGGACTTCTGCCTTAACTGATTACTAACAAAATCCAAACAAAGTCCACACTTCATAACTAGAAGAATCGAAATTTAGATTTTCTCACTCCTAAAAGAAAATCATGGCTCTTCTTTTTCCTCAACTAGCTTCATATAGTTTTTCTTTGTCCACATCCTTCCACTCCTTTGAAAGCTCAGCATCAATCATCTCCAAGAACCGTGACTCACACTCCCCATAAAGATTGTCAATTGAATAATCAAGATCCCACTCCATCACTGAAACCAGCTCACCAAAACCACTCCACAATGACCTGCAAAACAATAAACAAAGCCAAAAATAAAAATCAAGTAATTAGACTTTCAATGTCCATGAAGCACAACAGCTTCGGCATCATCTACCACATAGCTGAATTCAGGTTCCTACTTTTATTCATCCACAACAAATGTTGGACACTATGTTTTTAGGTCACCTCGGTTCAAGGTATTTCAAAACCCTCAAAGAATCGATGGTGTTCATGAAAGAACTAACAATTCTTTCCCAGTTTTTACTCTTTCTTTTCTCCTAACTCTGGTGATTGAAAATACTTCCCAAATCAGTTTATTTTCAATTTCTAAATTTTTACTTCCCTTTTCGCCAATGAGAAAAAGGCTAACTCTTTCTGTTATAATTTGAAAGTGGCCAAGTGAAAAATGAAGTGCAAAGTCTGAACTCTTTTTTCACATAAAATAGAGTTATCCATAAAGTCACCCTGTCTTCACCCTCTCTTTGGGCCTGCTTCCCCCCCCCCAACTATCCCCTCTTTCACTTCAGTGGTATCCGCAAAGTAAGGAAATTTTATTAAATTTCAGTATGAGATGCTAAAAGTATCTAAGAGTCAAACCTACAAAATCCCCTAGTGCAAAGCACTGAATGGACAAAAGTGTAATAAAGCACCAAATCCAAAACCCCAAGGTAAAAGTCTGAAGTACCAAATCTGAAATTCAGGTGGTACTAGTCTGAAGTACAAAATTTGAAAACCCCAATGTCCAATTATTATATCCTTGAGTTAATAGTCCTTAAATGAGCACCCACCAAATTCGTACCAAGTACCCAAGTGGCCTCGTTTAAGTACCAAAGTACTTGGCACCTTTACTTTTTTGAGTAAGGCCTCTGCTTAGTGGCCCTATTAAGCCCCAAAAAAGAGACCCTGGTCTAGCTATGAAGGAAGGTAGTTTGTTTGTTTTCTTTCTACTTATGGGATCCACCCAACCCAGATGCTTCAGATTGCGATCTTGGTCGCTTTGGAAAGCTCTTGATCGAGGAGGAGTGCATGGGCTTGGGTTCCATGACGTTTGGACTTACGGTGCAAAAGTTCTCGAATATTGAATGATTTCTTCACTAAAAATTAAATTAAATTAAATAGTAGCTGAAAATTTCCGAGGAATTGGAATGTGCCTTTGGTGTTGTTGGAAAGATATTGATGAGCAAGATTTAATGAAATTTATTGTCGGTAAGATTTGGATTCACAATGTGGGAGATATTGATTTAAAAAGTGATTTCTGTCACTGAAAATTCAAATAAATTCCCAAAATTCAGGTTTTGGAAGGAAAAAATCAGTTGAGAACGTGATAACACTTAAAAGGCTTACCATTATTCAATTCTATCATAATTCATATTCGGCTGTTCAAAAAATCGATACATATACATTGCAAAACAATGTTCACATGTGGAGTTTCCCTAATTTGTAATGGGTTCACACAATTGGGGATTTTTTACTATGGTACCAATGTGGGTGCTGGCTAGTTCACCAAACACCTTAACTGTGTTTGAAGTTTTCTCAGATTTCCTAACATTTTGTTACCCAAACAGATGTGCTGCTCTCGAGAGGACTTGTCTCATTAAATGAACAAGACATGGCAAAAAGTAAATTCTAAACCCCCTCAAAACGTAGTTGCCGCCTAAAAGTGTGTAAATAATCATTGTGTTGTGTGAGAAGTACGAAAGATGGTGCTTTTTCATTTTTAGTGTATGTTTTTTTGGGGGGGAGCATTCCTCAAAAAGCATTATAATATGCCCCATGGTACTAGGCTCCAAGCAGACGATTCCGGGCAAATCATCTGCAATATTTTGAGTGAACAAACAGCCACATCATACAGCGAGACCCTAAATCCACCCACCCACCCCCCCCTGGCATTGAGTTGTGTCCGACATTTTGTACAAAAAATAATTGCAAAAAAATAACCTGACCCTTTACAGGAGAATAAACCCTAATTTGAAACCTTAGTTTTTTAGGCATAGTTTTTGGGGGAATTTATCAGTTATTTTCAGGAATGTGCTGCCCTTGGGGCATTACGTATAGGAGAAGGGTCCTTTAGACCCTTTATGGATTTTTGGTAGCAGAACTGTGCTGGCCTAGCGAGTGAGTGAGTGAGTGACTATTGCCTTAAATCCAAGAAGGCTCTAAATGTAGACCCTTCACCCACATAAAAGGAAACACCAACTTTTGAACTCGTAAGCATCCAGTGCGAGTTTCCATATGAGAATCCACCAAAAAAAAACACACAAAAAAAATGTATACAGTACCAAAATTTGAGTGATTGCCTTGGGACAGAAATTTGGTTTGGTACATTTGATTGGAGAGAGTCAAGACATAGATACAGAGTCTCTGAGAGAGACAGAAGAGTTCTGTATCAGGAGCTGCAGAATTTTGAAGATTTTGGCCATTTCACAAAGCTACCAATCTCTCTATCTATCTATGTATCTATCGATTATAGAAACAGTCCCATGCTCCCTTTCAAATGCACCTCTCACCTCCCCAATCATACAGATTTTGGAACCAAACTGCTGTGAAGACATGATATTTTTGTTGGCCATATTTCAATGGTAATGGATTTGGCACCAGTGTCAAGACCTTGGAGTAAAATTGTGGTGGCGTGAACTTGGAAACAATCTACAGAGTGAGACACGTGGAGACCAAGCTGTATTCTCCCCCCCCCCTCACTGTTAGATTGATTCATCTTGCACTCAAATTACTTAACCGTATTCTACCAGTTTCATATCATTTATACCCCATTTTGTTGGAACTTGAAATAAAGGCCTGAGTCATTACACACAATGAGCTGTTTGTTTGTTGTTGAATTCATCCACAACAGAGACAGGTTGTCTCACTTTGATCATGAACACCACCACCACCCAATACTCTTTGTTCAGAGCGAGCTGCCTTCACCAAAGCACAAGTTTTGAATCGGATTCCAAACACCTCAAAGTTGCTTTGGCTTTTTCTTTTCTTTCCCCAAAAGAGGTTTGCAAAAGGATTTGCAAGCTTTTCTCTAGATTCTCTTTCGCCATCTACCTCCTTTCTAGAATCAGCATAACCTCCATCACCCCTTCCTTTTTATTTTGGCTTCTTTGTGTAAAAATCATGTTTTGACGACACTGCCACCAAGGGTTGGGTAGTAACAGCATCTTTTTCCTTCAACCCATTTGTTGCTTTTCTTTTCTTTTCTTGGTTGGAAACACACACTATATTACCAATAATAGATGAATGGGTTCTTATGAGAAATGACAAAATGATTATGGTCTTTGTTTGTTGTACTACCTACTTCAATTCTTTTGGTGCACAATTATTATTAATGGAGCCACACTCTTCCAAGAATTGATGTAGCGTGGGGATATATGTTTATTTATTTATTTGTTATTACGACCCATTTGATGTTTTCTTGAGAATGACTTTATAAAGAGTTCAAACTTCAAATTCTGACTATTGAAGTGGAGTAAAAGCCCACAAGAGTCTGAAAAGATTCGAATCATTTCTTCCTGCAACTATAGCCTACTCACTTGTTTAGTTTCGTTACAAAGCTACACATTCCAGCATGATGTCCAGAATGGGGGGCACCTCCACCATAACACCAGGTTGCAGCTTCTCCTTAAATGCCGGTTACCATCAAAGAAGTGTGTCTCATTTGTTGTGTTTTGTTTTGCTGTTGTAAGCATTATGCAGTAACCGTGAACCATACCTGACATGATTGATGCGGATGGTGAAGCTCGACCCTGCACCATACCCAACAAGAATGTGCAAGGTCAAGCTCCACCTTAGTTATATCCTAGACAGGATGCGCAAAAGGTAGAGCTTGACCGTGCACCATATCCGACAGAATGTGCATGGTTCAGCTCCACCTTATGGCATTCTAGACAGGAATGTGCAAGGTAGAGCTTGACCTTGCACCATATCCAACAGGATGTGCAATGTTGTTGAGCTCAACCCTGTGCCAAACCCAACAAGTTGCATATGATTGAGCTCAACTATTCACCATACCCAAGAGGGAGGTTAGGGTTACAACTATTCACCATACCCAAGAGTGTAATTTGTTATTTGAAATAACTACCTTCCGAGAGATCATATCTCTCATGCAAATAGTATTAGGGTAAATGTGACCATTTTGTTGGGCCACCCCTTTAGGCAAGGACTACCCATTCATGTGTGTCTACAACACTTTAACACCAAAGTAGGTTGGACCAAGGGGTCTTTTTTTTTGGGCCCCCCACCCCAAAAAAAACTTGTTGAAGCAAAATGGCTATACTCCAAGTAAATGGTGGAGGAGCCCACTTTATGATGTGCAACATTTCCATGGTGAAATTCAGTTAGCTGCTCAAATTATTGGGTGAGAGGCCATCTTATGCTAAACATTAACTTACCCTTTGTGAACAATATAGTTTATTGAACATACCATAGTGGCCTTGTTAAACCTAGCACTAAATAATTAATCTTCGGTTGTGTGGGGGAGAAAAACTCCATTTTTGGGGTGTGAGAAGTGAATGTGCAAGGAAATAATCAATAGGCCGTTAGGCGGTGAGGGAAAAGTAGTTGTGGGGTTTTCAAAGGATATCCACAAAACACACTCTATTTGAGCAAGAGTGGAAATTTTGGCAACTAGCACATGGTCTTGTGAGATTTTTGTTGTGAGAAACATGAGGAGTTTGCTTACATTTTTACAAAAGGATATCAATTCAAAAATTATCTTTTTTATTAAGCTGGAGGTAAATTTTATTTTTTAAAATTAGAAAAAAAATTAGCCCACAAAAATTGATATATCAATTGCCAAAACTACCATTTTTATAAATAAGAAGGGTACATATTGACATCCATCTCATTTATACTTATGTAACAAAATAATACCTTCCAAACACAAGGGGGTATGTTGAAAGTACAAAGAATGACCCCCCCCCCCCAAGGCAAAAAATGCAATTATTTATGTTTATAAATTGCAAGATTGCAAAAACCATTTCTAGGGTTGTGAGAAGTTTTTAAATGTAATTTTTAAAAGGAGGTCACTATTGGAGGTATTTTTTGTGAAACATTGCAATACACATTCCACAAATCCATAAAATATGAGTGGAAGCTACAAAATACATAACTTGTTCAACTTAGGGGGGAGGGTGGTGAATGAAACCCCTTTCATGATAGATGTTGAATAAGTAAAATTTTACAAAATTATTAAATTACTTTTACATTATTGTTCCACCTGGTACCTCACCTTTCATTCTTTCTAATTCAAAATTGCATCATCATATGGAAACTTATCCAAGCTAACAAAAATTGACTTAACATGTGGAGATAAAAGAATTAGACGTGTCATCAAATGATTTTACAACCTATTCTTCATGAAGGATAAATTATTGGATGTCCTTTCATTTTTCACAAAATTGAACATTTCAACTATAGCCATTTCAACAAGCTTGTTCAACTCACTTAGTTTGCATGACAATATATGTTGGTCTTCATGCGTAACTGAAACCCAAGGTTTTGATTAGAAATTTCAACTAGTTGTAACTCAATGTTGTAACTTGAAATAAATTAAAAAATGATAATTGACATCAAACAAGTGTGCTCATTCGATAATAGAGGAACAAAAAGTCTTAATTTAAGATTTGAAGCAATACAACAAGAAGTTTCAGCCATAGCTAAATGAATTAACAATGAATTATTAGCAATCTCATTACTCAACCAATATTGAGCATTGACCATTTTCATATTATTCATTATCCCATGTTCTAAGAAGTGTCGTTATACTTAGTCTTATACAAGGTGTGAACTACTGCACTTCAAATCTTAGCTATCACATTAACTTCATTGACATGGTGCAATGTTGAACAAGATCATCATTAAAGCAAGTATGAACAACATTATGTGTTACTAACAACTTTCAAACCAAGCAACTCTTGACGATCATAATATCAAACCATTGGCACCTTAAAGGCAACAATTTTTGGAATGGTGAACCTAAGAAAAGAAGGCATATCAAATAAACTATTGATGCAAGAATAAGAATATTTGTATAAGCAAAATAGTTCACCTTTCACAATCTTAACGTCATGATCCATAAATTTAATTAAATATATATATTTCAACATAATGCAAACTTGATTAAAATGTGCACCACCACCGAAAACAATAATAGTCATGATAGACTAAAAATTAGTAAAAAATTCTAAAGAAGTTGCAAGTTGTTATGAGAAATTTCATTCTTCAATGAATCTATGTGCATTGTCAAAACAAAAAACATACTTTCAAAAGCACTAAACGTGTTGATCCAATGTATCTTGAATATTCCTCAATAATTTATAACCTTTAGAAGACAACGTTTTTACAAGCTTGGCTAATTCAAGAGTTTTCAAGTTGGGTTGTGCTTTCTTGAATTAAAAAAATTATCACTATTGTAGCGTAATATGAAAGTAGGAAATGAAAGGCATTTTAGACAAAACCACCACTACCAAATTAGTTTCATGAGTCATGTGATGCATATTAATTAGGTGTGCAATCGTATTCTTTTTACTTAATATGGTCACACCTATGTGATGGCACTAGAATACATAATAATCAAAAATAGATCCACCATGAGGTAAATTACTAGTGTTGTGCATGTAAATGGTTTAAAACTTACACCAAGTGTAAGTGTAAAAATAAATATACTTATATGGTTTTACATGGCTATGTAAAACAATGTTAAATAATGTGATTTTTACTTGGGGAGGGTACGTATTTCATAATTTTTTGGTGATAGGCCAACCAAACGGCCCCTTACAAGAAAAGACCATCAAAACATGCACACACAACTAATTAATATGGATTTGCAAGAAGGTATGGTCATTAAAGGTATAAAATAAAACACTTACATGCCATAAAACATTTACACAAGACTGTGTAAGTGTAAATGATTTACAGTTACATTAGATTTACACGCCATATATATGGTAATTGACACTTACACGCACAACACTACAAGTACTCATCCACTAAACCTACAAAATTGATCACACTTTTAGAAATTATGTTATCCACATTATGAATTATTGCACCTAGTTCAACATATTCAATGGTTAACAAATCAAGATGTGATTCCAAATATTCATGAACCACACATGCACATTTATCCATTGTTGGTTGTCAATGCTTGTCACCTCATCCACACTTAATGTGAAAAAACAAGACTCTTAGGTTACAAATTTAATGTTTTTCAAAGTATCCTTGCATGCATACATTGTGCCATTTCACACCCACTATTATTTATCCAATGCTTCCCCGGGTTAAACTCTTCACATTGAACATGACATATGAATTTCCTTATAAAAATGAAACTTGGCCCTTTCTTATATAACAAATAACATTTATTCTTCAAGGAAGTTTTTCAAAGTATGTGTTTTCAAAGATCAAAAATTAGTTCAAAGTATATTAATGTATCATCACAATACAACATAGTTTTTTTTAAACTCAGTTATAAGTCCTCATAATCATCAATATATGGGATTCCATACATTTTGAAAATGAATGGTTTAATTCCACATATAATAAAAGACATTAGAAAAAGGTTGTGAACCACTACTTACCTAAGTCTTTATCAATAAATTAATGAGCAAATGAAATATTTTGAAATTTCACAAAAACAATTGAGATACAAATTCAATAATATAAAAACATTGTCCACCAAACCAAACTATATATTCAATTCTTATAATTCATGTAATTCATTTTCAAAGTCATGGGCGTTAAATTTTTTTAAAAGTCCACATAGTCTTTAGCTCTTATTAGCATACTTGGGCCTTAAAAGTTTCATGAATTTTTATCATTATCACTCAAAAATGGTTTACCAAATGCCAAATGCTAGCAAATTGCATTTTTTTCAAAATTAGAAGTTACATGCACCCCAAATTGAACTTGGCTAAAGATTATTTCTTGACCTCCACCTATGTAGATCTTCTAATTCATGTTTTGGATTAAGTTTTATTGTAATACCCAATAGCAAAATCACTAATGGCTTAACAATTTTTTTGCAATGACCAACATGCTTGGGAATTAGGATGTCTAGCTTTGGTGATAAGAAGTTGTCTTTACCATCAATCTTAAAACAAATTTGGCATTTGACTTGGGACACTAAATCATTATTTTCTAGTGTATAATTAAGTTCAAGGAAGTTTTATAGCTCAAGATTCTTGAAATTTTCTAAATTTCTCATAAAGTTTACCAATTGTTTTGGTAAGTTCTTAGTCTACATAAAAATTATTAAAATCTAAATACATGTGACGGACAACAAAAGGATTGGAAGAATGTGATTGTGAGATTCTATCTACCATGATCTAGATCCATAGTAGAAATTTTTTGAATCAAAAGTCCTCAAGTGGTTTTAATGGTTCCATTTTCACATCTATATAATAAACATGTCAAAACTTTTGAAGCCATTGTACACACACATCATATGACGAATGAACATGTTGAATCATTGAACCATCAATGCATCACATATTCAATGGCCTTGATGTTGCCCTCCTAGCACACTTGTTTTGTAGTAGTAGCTATTAGCAAACCTTATCTCCCCATATACATAAATAAAAACACCCCCACTCTTTTTCCAATAGTCATTAAAGGTGTAAACATGCTATTGGAACTCACACCTATTCACTTTATCCTATTCTTTATTTTGGAACATGATTGGAATATTTTTAAAATATTTTTAAATGTTTAAATTTTTTATAATATTATTTAAGGGTTTTATTTCAAATTTCCCAAAACATGTCATTTCATTTTTTTTATGTTTTAAAAAATCCTTTAAATAGTGAAAAACATTAATTACACGAAAAAAGAAAACATTGATAAGGATTCGTGCAATTGACCCAACATGCAAACTTCTTGTCCTTTTTTATCACCTTCTTAAGAACTTGCTTCTTGTAGCTCCAAAAAGTAGTTCAAATTTCCTCCCAAAAAAAGATCTAAAAGCAATTCCAATGTCAAGAAAAAACTCAATTTTAATTTTGTGCTGAGTAGTGATCATGCACATATTGAACCATGCACATCATCCATTGGATTGTCTTCTAAAATGTTATTGATCACCAATCACATCTCTTTTAGCCATGATTCAACCTCTTGTCACGACTTATGATGACCAAACCTTTGGTAGATTACCAACAATCAACCTTAATATCATATAATGTGAACAATCTATTCTTTTGTAGTTAACAATCTCTTCCACACTCCCACTATGCAAGCACAACCACAATTCACTATGATGAATCATGATTTTTTAATTAAAAAATACCCATTTTGGAAAATTGCCAATTTCATCAAAGTGCTATTATAGACAAGTCAAATTTAACATGGTCAACTCCATGTTCAATGGTAAAAAAAAAACCAATCAAGTTGTGGACAATTTGATTAGTCAATTTATCCAATTTTGTTAATTATGTTAGTTGTTAGTGGGAATGTAATTGTGGGTTATTTTAGAATAAAATAAACTATGGTTTCAATAATTATTCAAAAAGCATTTTGCACCACAATATTTCAGAAAATATTATAATGCATGTACGTACATATATATGTACACAAGCCATACGTAACTTAACTTTGTCACATTTTTATGATATATGAATGTATATACATGCCATATTTACATACATACATATGTGTGCAAATCATAAATGACCTAGCGTAAACTTGTAAGTGTATAAATCATACTTGTATAAGATATCACAAAAAGACCCTGCATAGTCACAAGCCAAATCCTTAACCAACTTTGAAAATCCCAGTTTCAACATTGAAAAATGTACAAAAAGGCCTGAACAAACAACCTTTTTGGTGGCAAGGGGCTGGTGACCACTAACATGTGGAACATTCACATGGAGTATGCCAACATGTTCATAGTTTATAACATGTTTTATGCAAGTATGCACACTTCTTGTATGCAAGATCATTTGGTTTCTTGACCTTTGTAATATATGGAAGAATGAATTTTGTGATTGTGTTCCAGACACAATTTGCTGCTGCAATCTGAAGCTCCAACAACCACTGTTCAGTTGCTTTTATTTTGTTGAGCCTAAATTACACCTCTGCTAGGTTAGGAGTGATGATGGTATCTGTAAGAAATTGTGAAGTTTTAGGGTTTAGGTGAGCTCCTTTGTTTCCAACATGAGGAGTTGCATATGCTATTACAGTTGTTGAAAGCATGTCAAGAACCACTATTCAGGTGAGGTAACTGCATCAACAGGGAGCAAGAGGCAACATAAGGATTTGAAATAGGACGGTACCCAATTAGTAGAATCAATCAATTTTGCATTGTGCAGAGGTTGGCTAAGTTCCAAGCTTTCTAAGTTCCAAATGTATCTATAAAATGGTAATGGTGGCAGAAATTTCGCCAACCCCCGTGTTCAAGAGAATGGTGTTAATGTGCACAAGAGGTTGGAGGCCTATGGAAGCAGTTTGACAATAGAATGTCAATGATGAAGTCATGCAGACCTCCAATTGCATTCATGTTATACTCTCTGCTTCTGAGATGCTGCAAATGAACATGTTTGAGTTTAGTTTTTTTGCTATACTTGAACATGTTTTTATGGTCTGCATATGGTTTGCATGCATATTGTTAGACCAGGTTTGATAGTTGTTTCATATGCTGCCCAGTGTAATAATGGGTTGGGTTTGCTTGCATAGGGTTTTGCATACATACCATATATTGTTGTAGGGATCATGTTGGGACTTTTCATTATGCAAAGAGTGATAAGTTCCTAAATGTGAGACGAGGATTTACTCCTTTTTTCTGAATCATTTTACTAAAGAAGATGCATGTACTCATGTTTGGCAGACTAACTTAATAACCATTTCCAAAGTTCACACAACAAAAATTGCAGGGTTGGGTTATGATTTCTTGTTGTCAAATGAACTTGGCAACCTTGGCCAAGTTTTAGAAGAGTGGAAAAATTTCACTTGTGCCATGTTAGGTCTTATGCTAGGAAGCTCTTTCCCAAACAGTGATATACCCATTGTCTGTGGGAGTTATCCCATGTCAAGTGCTCCAAAAGATTTGCCACTAGATCAGTGAAGCAGTTCACTGCTAATTCCTTAATGTTATTATCTATTATTATTCCAAACTAACAGTTTTTGGGTTGGTATCAGAAATGTGTTGGAAGGGGAGAAATGCAGAGCAATTGAACTGCATCAAGAAGGTGGGTGTGATGGGTTATGGAAGTGCATGCAAGGAATGAGATGCCCTGACTCACTGGTGAGACAAATCTATCAATCTCAAATGTAAGTTGTGATGTTAGGTGTAGGGTGAAGCCTGCTGAGTATTGCCTCATGGGAGGAGCCCTTATTCCATTGTAAATGGGCTTTAATACTTAGTGTAAAGATTGCTTGATTTTTGTCCTTTAAATTTTCCTGTGATATCCAACAAGTATCAGCTGGGCACCTGTCAAGTATCAGGGGGGGAAAAAATGCTTGCACATTTTTTTTGGCTCTGTAAGAGTATTTGCAAGTGCAAAAACAGAGCAAATGTTCATGTAATGCATAGTGCTCTCTTCAGCAATTTTGTTGATGGATCAATTTGGCAGTGAACAATTCAACTTAAAATAAAGTTCACTTCTGCAGGAAGTTGTATGTTTCTATTCTCATGTAATACAATAATGTTCTTAGCATTGTGTTTCATGGAAGAAATTAAGATATGCATGCAAAACCATGCAAAATATTGTGGATATTGAAGTGGTAGTCACCAACATATATATCAACCCAGCTTTGAACTTTAAGACAATAAAATGATCCACATAGACAGTAGAACCCAGGAGCAAAACCCTGGGTTGCACTAAACTGAGGACAAGAATCAAAATGCAGGATGGGATTATGCCAAATGAAAATAATAGAGGAAGAAATTCAAATTTCCTCCACAATCCAAGCTGATTTGAAGTTCCTTCTATTTCCTATGTTTTTGCTTGTATCTACATGCTTACATTGTAGTCTACCTATATTATGAGATACCTAAAGGAGCCTTACACAAAGCTTATCTAAGAAGTTAGTTAGGAATCCCCTAGTAATGAACATTTAGGATAAGGACTTGTCTAGAGGGCTATCTAGGATAGGGACTATCAAAAGCTTACCTAAGGGTTTTACATAAGGATTATGTCAAAGACTATCTAAGGATTACTCAAGGGTCTACCTAAGTTATGGATATCTAAGAGTTATTTAAAGGACTATCTAAGAATTATCTAGGGAGATAGTCATAGGTCTACTTACATTATGGGATACCTAAAGGCAACATAAAACTTACTTATGGGACTAGCTAAGAATTTTATAACTTAAACCATACTTTAAAATTATTTAAAAGACTACATAAAGCTTACATAGAAGGCTACCTAAGATTGAGTCATAGACCCTATGTGACCACTTACATAATTCTTAGGCATCCCCTAACTTAGATAGGTGCTCAAGTAACCCCTATGTAACACCCTATGTAAGCTTTCAATACTTATTTTAAATATCTCTTTAACCTAAGTAGGCCCCTAGGATGGCCTCTATGTAATATGTAGGTAGCCTTCTAAATTATCCTTAAGTATCCCTAACCTAGGGGTATCTTCAATTTTGTTGTTGAGAATGAGATGTAGGCAAATCGATTTCTTAATGAAAATCAACAATCATATTGTCAATGGGTCATGAAAAACCATGTGAAATGCTCAAATCTTTTAGGAGGGTTTTGTCATTTTCATCCCTCTTCTTAAGAATCTCAAGAGGTTGTGATTATATCTCCATTAAAAATAATAATAATAATTTATCTATAAGGGAAGGCACTAACCTTTATGTATAAGGGAAAGCATTGACTTGTATATAGGAAAGGATGATCCTTGCATAATGGTCGAGGGCTCAAATCACCAAGACATAACTTAGTTAGCTACTCGGTCTTGCATCCAAAACCAACCACAAGTTGGTTAGTTCACATTCGGGATCACCCTTAGTCTTGAAACAAGCCATGGGCAACACGGACTCACTTGACTCACCACGGCCCGAACTCGGGGGAAACCACCACCTTCCCCCATATAGTATTCTTTACGTTTGCCCACAAGACCTGCATCCAAATGGCTTTTTGTCCCGAGACTCCCAAGGAGGAGTCTCGAAATTGTCCCGATTTAGACTCCCAAGACTTTGAAAGGTTATAACTCCCGGCTCAGACCTCCGATTGAGATGAGGTCTCAAGCAAACTTGTAACTCTCGTCAATAGCTTTCCAACTGTGTGTGACACTCCACCTTCACGCACCGGGATCGGGTCGATTCCTGACTTTTAATGGTCGGGAGTCAAATTGCTAGTTTGACTCCCGGCCTTTCTTTCGACCATAACTTGTGTTACAAATGTCCAAATGGCTCATGCGAGGCCATTTTGAACATCTACACTTCGAGACCTTTCCAATGATATAAAGAACACCCCAAGACAAGCTGTTTTGACCCCTGCAATCAAGCTCTGAGTTTTCGGGAGTCTTGGAGGACTCCAAGTTCCCACTTTTGGGAGTGTGAGTTTCATCCTCACTCTTGCCTCAAAATGGGGTTGCGACACTCGTGGGAGATTCAGCGCAAAGCACGAAGGTACCCAACCTAATCTTTCTATCAATTCCACAATGTGACATTTGCGTATTCCACATCCAGAGATCAAGTTCTCAAGACAAGAAAATAAACCCAACAAATCTGAAAGTAAAAAAAGATAAACAAACCACATTTTAATTTCTGAGAAAGGGATAAGGTCTGACCCCTCACCAGCATTAGTACAAGCAACGAAAAAAAAATTATATAAACATCAAACTTAGTTATGTTTCTAAGTAGAATGGAACAACATTTTACTTATTGAATCTTGTTGATTGTTCATGGACCATGGGTTCAAACTTTGAAGGTGTGGTGTTGAGTCGGCCTAATTTAATGAGGGCTAAAGGAAGGGCACCTTCATCATCACCAGACCCACATTAAATGTGCTTATTAGGTCTAAATTTGCCTTCGGAGATGGGAGATTCAATGGGAGGGCTAGTATTGGATGATAAATATTTACTTATTAATGGTAAGCCAAATCAGACGGCAATGATGTTGGGAGAGTTTAACATTATTATTGGGCTTTTTGTTTCAACTTTTAATTTAGTGAATGTTTTTGAAGTCCCTATACGACAAGTACAACAATGTTTTAGATCATATTTGGAACTCTGATGAAACAGGCATCCAAGTAGGAAGATAGGCAAGAACTAGGGTTTTGGCAAGATGAGGTTTTCAGCATGTGTATAACACCATTCCCAAGTCCAAGGAATGGTTGACTATTAACTGTGTTGTTAATGTAGTTAAAACAAACATTGCAAGGGTTTTACATTTTCAAAGGAAAGAGGATACAAAATGATTACATTCAATTTGCAAACCAAGGACCTATATGGCTATGTAATCAAAAGCATGGATGACTATATTTATTTTCAAAGATTTCCTCTCTTTCTTCAAAAGGTCAATACCAAGTGGTATCTTTCTCACAAATAAGCATCTTCTCATCTTCAATGGCCATAGATCCCGTGTCACCCTTGAAGCAATTGAGCAAGCACAAGCATTCGGGTTGGATATGGTAATAATTACCTTCAGATACATCCCATGCATAATAACCTTTAGACGTAACTTGCTTCAAACCTTTCAAGATTGCTTTAAGAAAGGAAAGAGACGCAACAATGGTCAATAGGAATTACATATATCCAAACAATATCATTTTGGTAGGATGGGTGGACAAACTAATAGACCAAGCACTCTCAAGAAAAAATATCATCTAAGAGTTCAAAAATATAGGGATTCGGTCATTGGACCATAAAGCAATGGATGACATAATAAAACCTACTAGCTTAATATATATAATAGTGAATTAGACTAGGGAAGAACAAGATGATGGTTATTAATCAAATCAAAGGGAAGATAGGGAGATGGAATGGGCAAAACAAAATGTTGCAGAAGAGCTGATCAATAGAGCTTCAACTATAAAACCTACATTTCATGAATCTATGCCATAATGTGGCTCAAGATTAGCCTAAGTATTATGTGGACATGCTTATAGTTTCTATAATCATTAACCTTGAATATGTTTCTCTAGTAGAAAATTTGGTTGAAACTTCAGAATAGTCTAAAACATGTGTGGGAGAAGAATGCAAAATCCCATAAACTCAAGAAGCATTAGCAAGCTACAACTTGTTGCCACTACCACATCTCCTTGCAAGAAGGATCGGTGTAAGAGAACCATTAGTTGATTATTCACAGAGTCATGTTGTGACTTTAAAAGAGTACTTGACCATTATGGGGCGAAAGGCAATGGATAGGGAGGCAACAAAATGATATAAACAACTAAAAGGAGTAAACTAGAGGGTAGGGCTTAATGCTTAGTGAATTAGGACAAGACAATAGAAAATGGGCAAATAGTTTAAAGTTAATGCAATAATAAGCATAACCATGGCAGGAGGGTTGAATAAAAGTTTTAGGAATAATAACTTAGTGGTTCGACCACCAATAGGAACTCCACATTTCCAAGTTCAATAGCATTAGGTGAAGACCATCATCAACACAACATCAAAGGGGGGGGTTGATTCACCAAGGGTGACATGAAGGGAAAGGAATAGCACCAAAGGAAGTTTAAGAACACGAGAAAAAACACCAAGAAACTCAAAACCACCAGGAAGAAGACTATTAACAACACAACAAAGGAGGAAGGGGGGTTCGATTCATTAGGAACGGCACCAAGGGAGAGGAACAACACTAAGGGAGGCTCAAAAACATGAGGAAAAACACCAAGAAAGCCAAGATCACTAAGAAGAAAACCAACAACAACACAATAAAGAAAAAAAAAAAAAGTGGTTTGATTCATTAAAAGTGGCACCAAGGGAGAGGAACAACACTAAAGGAGGTTCAAGAACAACAAGAAGAGCACTAGGAAGCTCAAGACCACTAGGGAAAAGACCATTAGTAACACAACAGAGAAGGAAAAGGGGAGGGTTGAGTCGCTTGAAAGGGCACCAAGGGAGAGGAGTAACACCAAAGGAGGCTCAAGAACATGAGGAAAAACATCAAGAAATTCAAGAGCATTAGGGAAAAAACCATCAACAACACAACATAAAAGGAAAGGGAGGGGGGGGGGGGGGTTTGATTCATTAGAAGTGGCACCAAGGGAGATGAGCAACACGAAGGGCAGCTAAAGAACATGACGAAGAACATTAGGAAGCTCAAGACCACTAGGAAAAAGACCATCAACAACATAACACAAAAGGAAAAGGGAGTTGGGAGAGGGGGTTCGATTCACTTAAAGCGGCACCAAAGGAAAGGAGTAGCACCAAGGGAAGTTGAAGAACATGAAGAAGACCATTAGCAAGTTCAACACCATTGGCAACACAATATAAGGAAGGAAGGCGAGGTTTGATTCACTAAGAGTGGCATCAAGGGAGAGGAACAACACCAAAGGAGGTTCAAAAACATGAGGACGAGCACTAAGAAACCAAGACCATTAAGAAGAATACCATCAGCAACACAATATAGAGTGAGGGGTTCGATTCAACAAGAATGACACCAAAGGAGAGGAACAATACCAAGGGAAGTTGAAAAACACGAGGAAAAGCACTAAGTAACTCAAGACCACTAGGAAGAGAACCATGAACAACACAACAGAGAAAGAAAAGTGGGGGGGTTCGATTCATTAGAAGCGGCACCAAGGTTGTGTGTTGATGGTCTTCTTCTTGGTGGTCTTGAGTTTCTTGGTGTTCTTCCTCGTGTTTTTCAACCTCCTTTAGTGTCGATCTTCTCCTTTGGTGTCGTTTCTAGTGAATCACCCCCCCCCCCCCCCCTTTCCTTCTCTGTTGTGTTGTTAATGGTCTTCTTCATGGTGGTCTTGAATTTCTTAGTGTTTTTCCTCGTGTTTTTTAGCTTCTTTTGGTGTCGTTCCTTTCCCTTGGTGCTGGTTCTAGTGAATCAAACTCCCCCTTTTTCTTTCTATGTTGTATTGATGATGGTTTTCTTCTTGGTGCTCTTGAACTTCTTTGTGTTTTTCCTTGTGTTCATAAAGTGTGCTAGCATATGCAACAACAAAACACTTGGAATTAGTTATAATTTTCAAAAAACCTAGAATTAGAATGAAATTTCACAAGACTTGGGAGAAGAACATGTTGAGCGCACACATCCAAGAGCAAGGGAAACCAAGCGAGAAGAGTTGAGCAAGATCTTCCTCCTGCCTAAACACCAACAGAAGCAGGAAATGAAAGGGAAAAAGAAGAGCCCAAATTTGCCTCCCACCTAGAGAACAACAAAAGGAAGAGACAAGAAGGAAAGAAAAGTTCAGCCGGAGATGAAAAGGAAATAGAGGACCCAAGCTTGTCCAATAACGAAAGCATGTGATGATGAGGGAATGGGAGGAGAGAGGAGAGGCCCAAGGGAAAGGGATTAGGGTTTTTGGAGCGACGCCGTGTGGGAGAGTGATCAAATTTTAGGGTTTAACATTCAATTAGGGTATCAATCACCAAACATTTTGGGGCCAATTTTTGAGTGTTAATCCCAACCATTGAATAAAGGTGTCCATCCTTTCAAAGGACGCTGATCGGTTTGAAGATGAAAATGTTTTGTGATGACATGGATCAATGACATGTGTCACATGTTATATGTGCATTTTGACATGTGTCACATGTTGTATGAGCATTTACCGGATTTGCATTGCTTGAAGATAGGTCCAAAAGCTGTTTGGTAAAAGTTGGTTTTGAGGCAATGAGGCTGAAGCTACCAAAAGCCATATCTTTTGCATTTGTGCACCAAATTGAGCGATCTAAAGGGCAGTAGGTGCACTATGATCTCTTCTACAATTCCATCTTTGGACCCCAGAAGCAACCAAGGTCTGGTTTGATCACATGGTTCGTCTGAGTTTTTAAATGTTCTAAAACCGGCCTCTCTACCCTACCAGGGTTTTTTTTTCATTTTTGTGATGTAGCTGAAGTGACAATCATCCTTAAGGAAGTTTAGCCAAATTTGGCTACAAACAATATATGAAAGTAAACAAAGTATAAGCATCCTTCACATTTTTGGCTAACATGCTAGAACCCAACAGAAAACTCTGGCGATTTTTTAAGAAAAAAAATTTTCTTTTAAATTTTGGCTACCAGAAAAACAAAACAAAAAACATATTTTAGCCACTTTGAAAAATACTTTAGCCACCAGGAAAAAAGGAAAAAACTCTGATAGGTACCACTGACGCAGTGAAGTCGAGCTCAAGAGAAGCTCAAGAGACGAGGGAGCCAACACGCGCGTTGGTTTGTAGATTTCTGTCGCGCAATAATACTCGGCCATCGCTTCTGATTTTCTTTCCGAAAACATCGCTGAAGCTGCAGGAGATGGCAAACATGAGGGGAATATCGATTTTTGCGTTTCTTGTCATGTCGGCTGCTTGCTTGGTCGCAGTGAAGGGCGACGTTGTGGAGCTTACTGATTCGACTTTCACGGATAAGGTGTGTACATCGGCGCTCAGTTACAATCTTTGTGGTTTCCTTCAGTTTCCTTCCGTTGTGTGTGTGTGTGTGTGTGTTTTTGGCTTTCTTTTCTTCTTGGATCCTTGTTGCCGGGAAGAGGAAGAGAGGGGAAACCGTAATAGACAAAATCTCGGTTTCAGAAGTGTGTGTATAATAAGGAGGATTGGAGCTTTGGAGTGTCGTGTCTTCTTCCGGGAAGCTCGTGTGATTTACATGGTGTGGAATAGACTAGATTTCTCTGTCACAAGTTTGTTTTTTTCTGGAGCGATTTTTGCGGGGATGTCGTCGATCTTGGCTGTTAGCGGACTTTTGTCGCCGGTTTGTAGTTTCCGGGAACGGGAAGAACCCCTGCTTCTTTGGAAAGCTCGGCAAATTGTAGAATGTCTCGTGGTTTTGCGATGGCTTTGACTTAGGGTTTTATGGTCGAATTCTCTTCCGTGAGTACGGGATCAGACATCAGAGTGCAAAAGTAATGCAGATTTCTTTCGATCCCCTATCAGGTGTCGATCGATCGCTCGCTATGATTTGAACCGCGGTTCCAACATAGCTACGAAGATTTCAGGTCGCTGACTCACGCAAAGAACAGAGCTCGCCGGAAGAGTTGCTGAGGAAGAAAAAAAATCTTTGTTTGTGGCTTGATAGGAAGAAAAAATTCTTGTTAGGGTTCCAGATAAGAGAACATCTGCTCTGACATGTTTTCAACAGGGAAAATGAATTTTCAAGAGTTGATTTGTTGTATCTTTGTCTGTGTTGTATTTGGCACTATATGGGATGCTGCAGGCAATGATTTCTCTAGAGATTTTGGAATTTGGTTGTAAAGAGGCCAGCAATATAACAGGAACTGATGAGCAAGGCAATTCCTTCAGCACAATATAAACGAATCTTACAAGCAAGCCCATTGCTCCTGAATTACAATTCTTCAGATACAGAGCTTTTTGCCTGTTTTGTTTAGTAAATTACTGAACTCAGTCATCAGTAGTCCAACACTCTGGGAGTAATAATTCTCTGTCTTGAGATGCTCTCTTTTGTCAGTCATGTACATAAGGGTTTGGAATGGTTGATGTGGACTGAGTGCTCTGTCCTTTTCCACTTTTCTCTGTTGCTGCTGCTATCTTTTGTCATTTTTTTCAGTCCACACATAACATGTTGGTATGTGCTACTACTATTCAGGTGAAGGAGAAGGACACCTTGTGGTTTATAAAGTTTTTTGCACCCTGGTGTGGTCACTGGTATGTAATATCCTTCATCCCTTATACTTTGTTCATCTCTGTTCCAAGGTATGTTCAGTATCCACATGCACATAGACTTGAAAAAGTTAAACAATTTTCTTCTTTTCAATTGGACTGTCCACAGGAGGGAAGAAAGTTACTTACTGGATTCTTCTGTGCTCATCTTGTTGTCTGTGATCTCATCCTAGATCCAACAAGGGCTTAAAAGAGGTTTGAGACTTGACAACTGAAGGAAAGTTTTGCTTGTGTGTGTAGCAAGCGTTTGGCTCCAACATGGGAAGAGTTGGGGAAGGCATTGGAGGGTGAGGATGGAGTGGAGGTTGCCACTGTGGATTGCACCACCAACAAAGCCACATGTGGAAAAGCTGACATCCGTTCCTACCCCACACTGAAGCTGTTTTTGAATGGAGAGGAATACAAGAAGTATTCAGGTATGGTTCCCCTGGCTTGTTGCTGTGCTTCCCTCTATGTGTGTGTGTGTAGTATTGGTTTTCAGCATCTTGCTTGTACAACTAGACCTGCACACAAGTGCTCCATATCTGCTCTGCTTGTTCACATAGATGAGATGTCATGGAGTGGTCTGCTCATAGGCTGTATCAGTGTGCTACATTACTGGTCGGTCAGCTTATTCTGGTTGTTGGACATGTTTGGCTATTTTGGGTATGGACAGGTCCTCGTGATTTGGAGTCCTTGAAAGCATATGCATTGGAAGGTGCAGCTGAGGTTGCCAAAGCAGACACCAATCCTGATGAAGCTGCTTTGTAAGCACATGAAGAGAGAACCCTTAAGGTTCTATAACTTAGACACAGTGCTTGTTGATAACAAGTGTCCTGCATGTGTCATATTTCCTGCTATTGAAGGCCTATAGAAGCCTTTTGATACTTGACCCAGCTTTGTACTGCAGTCACATCCCAAATTGAGGAAAGTAAAGGCCAGCTGTTTTGGAGTCAGTGGAGTGTGTGTGCAACTAATAGATTACATAGGTTTTATTTGTCTGATCATGAATGCATTACAAAAGTTCTTTGTTGTAATGAGCATGAATCATGGAGTTTCACGGGCATGCACAGATTTGCATATGAATTGTGCACCATTCATGGTAAACAGGACATCCCCTGACTGTAACATAATTAATTTTGAGAGGTTTCTAAATGGAACTCTTGAAAGGAACAAAAGCTTCTTGCAATGGTTCAAGATTGTTAAGCCTCTGGTTTTGCAGTGGTACAGCTTTTAGTTGGGATGTGAGATTGCATGTGCATAAAGAGAGCGTGGTTTGTGCTTAATTTCTGTGTCTCCAATACTGTCAACCATTCCCTGAAACCCTGCAGCAAAGTTACAAGTTTTAGGCCAGCTTGGAGAGTTCCTTTTGACTCTTCTGTGGTTTTTGTTGCAGTGACTGCATAATGGAGACCTGCTTGCGGGATCGGCAAGCCTAGGACACAAAACCCTAGGGGGCTTTGTGTAGCAATGATCTGGAAAAAGTAGGTTGCTACATGAGAGCATGATGTTAGATAGTGTCTGAAATCTCCTAGTTTTGTGTGTTGATCTTCATGAGTACTATTCAAGGACCCCTGCTGTAGCATTTTGGTAAGTCAATTTGGAATGAGGGATGTGCAATTTGTATAGTTAGTTCTTCACATGTATACCAGGTTATTGGAGATTGTCCTAAGTTACATGTCCCTCAAGTAGATTGTGTTGTGGTACCATCTGGAGAGCTTGTTGCTTGTTAGAGGCTTATACCAAATAGAAGAGAAGTTTTGTCTCATTGTAAGATCATCTTGATGGTACAACCTTCTGGATTGTGTAAGACACATGATGCAAGAAGGGGATAGCCTTTTGCCTTCCTTTTAAACCTCTTTGTGCTTTAGAACCTAATTTACTCCCACCCTCCCCCCACTTCTTGGACCCACTTTCCACTTAAGGCATTTGTCTTGGTCCTTTTCATGTTCTGTCCATTGTCATGCTATAGTTGCTTGATGGAATGAAGGCAAGACATTGCAGGCATGGAGGCAAGGGCTAATTGATAATGTAGGAAGTGTCAAAATCAATTGCCAGAATACATGTCTTTAGCAAGTTTTCAATCTTCAAAGTTTGCTAGAAAATTGTGATCAACATATCATTTGCAATTAAATTCTTTGCATCCATGCATTGCCTAACATGGAATATTCAAGAGCAATTAAGCATGTTGTGCTAGGATGAGGCAAAATTGACATGTTTTCAATCTTTCCCTGTTGTTTGTCTCATGTTTCCATATGCTTCTAGGTCAGACGTAGTCACAAACCTTAATAGAACTTGTTGTGGTTGTCATTCATTGACATCTCAACTTCAAGATGTTAATAGTTCTTTGAAGCTGCGTTGCACCAGTCATGGCAGTTAAAGGTCACAATCCCAATCCATGACAACACAACAGCATGTGACACAATGTTAAAAAACCCCATATTGACCTTCACACCAACAGACCTCTCAACTTTTCTCTCTGAATTTGAGTTTTGAGATTTCAGCTTAAATTACTGCAAAGTAAAACCTGATGTCAGTTGGCCCTGAAACATAATTTCATACAACTGACCTCTACCCACTTTCCCCGCATGCAAGAGGACACCATAGCAAATAGATTTATCCTTCATTCAGCATTCTACTATCGTTCTGTTCTGTATATCATACGGAATGAAGATGTGTGCAATGATTCCTGCCCTCCAAAGAATCTGATTTCTATCTGTGTTAGGCACACAATTTAGTGCCAGATCTCAGGCATCAGAAAACAAATAGTGGGTTCATCTCTGCTTTATGGGTTAAGTCTCTGGAAAAAGCTCTGGTAGAAAAAATTGGCAAGTAAGGCCTCTTACATGCATATGAATGATAAAAATCCAAGAAAAAAATTGGGAGTTTTCCTCCAATAGATCACCTAAAAGAGGTGAGAAAAAGATGAGCATAAGCCAACGATCTTTTCCATAAATTGGAATTGTCGACTATGAAAATGAGGAAGATGAGCCTGTGAAAATCCCAGAAGCATAGGCTTTCGTAGCACTTCACACAAAGGGGATATGAGTCTTTATCCCCACCATCTTCACAACAATATTGGGGTATAGAAATCTCTTCCGCCCATTTCTTGCCATCTTTACGAGAGGAACCAGATTCCCTTGATTTCTCGAGTCACAAACCCAAATATTGCAACCTAAACAGAGGGGCTCATCATTCCACTAACTATTTCGTTCTGCCATCATATACCTCTCAATGGAGGCTGAAACCCATCTTCCGTTAGAACTGCCAACTAGAAGAAGAGCTGACAAATGTGTCAAGTAGCAAGCAATTTTTTTCTTGTGAACTCTTGTTGCACAGAACTGCAAGAACCCACCTCAAATGAAAGAAATAGAGACGATTATCTGTTATTGGTGGTGGTGACGGTTGCTGGCTCGGCTTGTTACACCATGGAGAAGCTTTGCAAATCCCACAAAGCTTAATCGTCCATCTGAATGTCTCACCCAATCATGGAACACTTGTGCTGGGACTGATGGTGCTAAACCCATCTCCTGCATGTTTTCAGAATGTACACATCTCTTCAATATATATAACCAGTTATCATCATCCCAGACACTAAAAGCATACATCTGCTGGTTGGCACTTGGCTTTGGTGTGCTTTGGGGGATCCAAATGAAAGGGCATCAAAAGTTGACAACAATAGCCATGGGAAAAAAAAATACTAAACCCTAAAAACTAACCTCTAAGCCCTAAACTAGAAACAGAAAGCTGACACAATTGAACTAACATTCCTTTTAAGCCAAGAGAAATCCCAAGCCATGCCACTCAAGGTCCTTAGGGAGGTGGAGATCATACCCGGGCCAACTCTTCTATAGAAATGACACGGTTGCCATCTTTTTCAAAAATTTCATAGGCAGAACGTGCATGGTACTCCCACCTATCGGTGCCTTCAAGTTGGTGCACACTTATAGCTGCCGCACAAAACTCTGAAAAGTCCATTTTTTTGAAAGACAAGGACTCCATCTGAAAATGCAGCATGCAAGTTTATCAGACACACATAATGCCAATCCATTGCTTCTTTCATACAATACAAGTCTGTGATCTCAAAAGAGTCCACAGATCTCCTATCTACTCTGCAGACCAAAACACCAATTTTGGAGAGCTTCAGGATAGTAGTAGCTCTTCGCTGTGTTTCATGCCATTGTCAGGTTCATTTCTTCGTCTATATTTAGTAAAATCCTTCATAGACTTTCCCTACCCAAGAAGTCCTTTCTTGTCCTGCTAGTAAACCTTGATAAGTCATGCAAAAATTTGAAATTTGTTGTTTCTGACATACGTACCGTGGACAAAATCTCAAAAACACGAGATTCCTTCATGGCCTCTGTTGCATTCTTGAGCAAAGCCTGCTCAACCAAATACCAAAAAACAAATTAAAAAATCTGGACAGCAAATCAAAGTAGCATGAAACAGGTTGTTTGATGATTTGCAAACACAATATCCCTATCAAGGTTTTTGACAATGGGAGTAAACCAATCCTATCAAATTTCTGGCATTGACTCTGAACTACCCAATTGCTAAAACCATTAGGTAGCACAATCAGAACTGATTCTGCAAGCATAGTAGCATGAGCAAACTCTCAAGAAGAAAAGGAGAAGAAAAATAATTTGAGAAGAAAATAGAGAAAGTCCAGAGTTCCCACTGTTTTAAAATTTTCAAATGTAACACGCCCATTCTTGTTTGGCTCCAAGAGCATGAATTGTGCACGTAAATACACCAATTCATCCTCTGTCAAGGTTTTTGATAGTGCCTGCAAATATCACCCCAAATATTGAGACTTTCCCATAATCAAATTCAATCCAGTAAGGCTAAAAACATCAAAAGAGAACTTTTGGAAAATTCACCTAATGAATACATACCAAATAGCAGTAACACGTTCTTCAGTGAAGAACTTGAGTACAGATGACACAAAACTTCACATAACCTAAAGTTGAGAAGAATGAAAAAAGTCCACCTTGAGGGCTGCACGCTTCATGGAAGAGGATCGGAGGTAACTGCGCACAAGCCTGTAAATCAATATGTCCAATGGAACTTTTTGGTTGCCACCTATCCATGGATGCACTGTACCACCAAAGCTCTTAGTGTTACAAACAGTAGACCAAGAGTGCTGGCTCATCGTTCATTCATTGAGTTCCATACTACAGTCACCGCTAATGTGAAGGGCACACAGAGAGCAATAGCACATCAACCATCAGAAACTACTCCCTGAAAAACCAACTACCCATGACAATTTACACAGGAGAAGGGGCATTACTGAGTGCTTGGGAAGCAGTCATGCGTCGGCGAAGGTCTTTATTGAGTAAGCGCTTAACAAAGTCTTTTGCCTGAGCAGATACAGAAGGCCAGGGAAGTTCTTCAAAGCTTGGATCTGCTCTCAGAACTGCCCGGAAAATTCCTGACTCTGTGCGAGCCCAAAATGGGCGACTCCCACACAGCAGAATGTACGTTATGACTCCAATGCTCCACACATCAGCTTCCAGTGAATAGGAGCGGTGTAGCACTTCCGGGGCAACATAGTAAGCACTCCCAACTATGTCATTCAGCTTCTCATCTACATTCCCTCTCCGACAACCCCAGTTGCATGAACCACTGTACTGTTGATTCAACATATATTAGGTTTTTTTCTTGGCTTTCTCAGAAGTCTCATGGAAAGCTAGCTACAGAAGCAGCGACTTCGACTACATTATTGAGTCTTGAGTCTGTTAGATTGCACTACATAAACATGTCTGCAAAATCAAAACAATCAAAACTTCCATAAATCGCATAGAATCCTCTTCCATAGAGTCATGACAAGTGCCAGGGCCAAAAAGTTAGAAGAAGTTGCAGTTTCCTAGTGAAGAGGAAAACAGCAACCTTTTAGTATATGTTCTTAGTCTGCCAGAACTCCCTTTCGGGACCTTGCAAGCGAAACAACAGGTATGAAACCTCATCCAGTACCTGGTTTGATAAAATCTGACAATCCAAAATCAATTGCCTTCAGCTGAGCATGTTCGTCCTTTGTAGTGAATAAAAAGTTCTGCAGCACACAACAACTACATTTGGTCCCTTGTCTGCAGGATTGCCAAGAAACAAAATCCAAGAAGACTATGACCAGATGAGTGGAAAGTATTGTTTGGGTTTTGTACCAATAGATGTACACATATATATGCTTGTTAAGTTGGGCCTCTGGAAGAAGGCAAAATTTTGATTTTTGGGTGGGAGCTAAGCAACATCAACATGGGTAATCATCAATTCAGTAGGACTCAACAAACCTCAGGCTTGAGATCACGATGGACAACTCCTTGAAGGTGGCAAAATGACACAATGCTCAAAATTTGCCGGACCACAATTTTTGCATCATCTTCACTGTACCTTCCCCCTCTGCATAACCATCAAACCCACCTCACAAATGTATAAATCACAAAATGCTTTTACAAACAAGTTCTTAAAAATTAACACAAGCAGTGGTAAGCCAAAATAAGTTGATGATAGGTCTTGATTTAGATCTCATGGTAGAATTTAAGGGATATAAAATTCTAAAAAGTAGGATAAATATTGTTAACAATTGCAATCCACAAGGAATCTTCATTCATTTTACAAATATTCAACGATGAAAATACCTGGATAAAATACGATCTAGTAGCTCTCCGCCTTCACATAACTCCATGATAATGTACACATTGAGATTGTCTTCACAGGCATCGTAGAAGCGCACTAAGTTTTCATGCCCTGTTAGAGCTCGCAGTATTTTCACCTCCCGTCGCACATCCTCTATGGCTATAGCAGTCGTCATCTGTTAAAACAAATGGAAATCCTGTCAGATGAAACTGTAGCTTGGATCTGTGCAACAAAACCATGAAACATACAGAGTCCATCTGTCACACACATGCAGTCCCTCACAAAGAATATATGATATAAAAAAAATGAGAAAAAAGCCTATGTCATGTCATGTGTCAGACATCAAACCTAAATGAGGAAAGGGTTATTACTCCAAATCCACATTATGAAACATTCTTTCAATCACCCAAATAATAAGGTTTCAGCTCCAACAACATAACAGAAACCAATCAGCAGGCATGAAAAAGGAAAAAACCAACCCTCAAAAAATTATAATTTACTGACACAAAACAAGACCAGAAAACAGAACCAAGGGAGCAGAGTTAGAAACCAATGAAGACCAGATCGAACTGTATATCAAACTTTCTGTGTCTTTCTCCGCACACTCTATATCTACCCGTCACAGATCCATTGTGATCTGATTGTTCCATTGAAGAGGATTCATATTGCAATCTTCATGCTAGAAACCACTGGAGCCCACATGATCTCATTACAGATCCAACATAGAGCACTTGTAAGAAGATCAAATCACACTGAACAACTTGAAAAAATTTCAAAGCATAATTGGAGACAAGATTACCCCTTGATCTGTTTCTTTGCAGATTTGAGAGGACCATTTGGTGAAGTTTGTGAAACAAACAACAACAAAGAAATCCCCTTTTCTAAATGTATGTGATTGATTTGCAAGGAAATAACTAGAACTTATGTGAATAGAGTCAAGAGAATATGAAACCTTAGAGCATTGGAATATGATTTCCAAGAGAACATGGAACCTTCAGCTTTGGAAAAGATTATGAGAAAATATGTAAACCTTCATGCTAGAAACCACCTGTGTGGGAAGATGATTTTCAAGAGAACATGGAGGAATCTTAAGCATTAGGAAATGATAATGAAAGAAAAGATGTGTTGTTACCTTAGCTTTGGAAATGATTTTGACAGCAATGGGTTGACCTTTAAGATCGCCTCTTCGAACTCTAGCAAAGCAAGTATGGCCAAAATGGCCACGCCCAACTTCATGACCAAGCTCATACTTGGCAGTGAAATTCTTGGGGTACCCAAATTGCTTGTCGAGTGGTTTTTCAGATTCCACAGATTCAGGAATGACACCACCACCACCCTGAGCAGCAGCAGCCCCCACTCCTTCCCTGGGCTTTTCACCATGCCGCTTCACAAGAGAGGATTGGATGTGTTTGGCAGGTGATGGTGGTGGAAAGGGCCTCTTGAAAAGCCGCAGCGGAGTAGAAGGAGTGGAAGAAGGTGAGCTCGCATACCGAGGAAGAGGACTGCCTGCCCAATGCCGAGGAGATGGATGACGGAATGCTGCAGCTTTTGCTCTCATGGGGGATGCACCACCAGGACCACCACCACCACCACCAGAGTGAAAGCTGCTGTGACTACTCCCATTGCTGCTACTGTGGTAGCTATGCTGTCGTGCATTGCTGTTGCTGTGATGGTGGTGATGGCTGTTGTTGCGCTTTACAGGCTTTGCAGGAGCTTCCTCACGCTTGTATGTGTCTTCTTCTTCAGCTGGTATTCCCCTTCCATAGCACTGCCCCATTGCATAACGACCACTTCCCCTCTTCCCTCCTCACCCACAACCGCAATACACTTATGCAGTTCTTCTAGCTCTTGTGTTCATTTGTGTGCTTCTTCTTCTTCTTCTTCTTCAAAGGCTTGATATCTTCTGCTGCTTCTTGTTGATGTCTTGATGTGGGCCGCTTGTCATTCTTCTCTGGGCGAGAAAGATTTGGGTTGCCGCTGTGCACAATTTTATTTCATGTGCTGCTGCCGCTGCATTCCAATAGTGGTAGCTCCTCCAACAAACCGCTTCTTTTGTTCTTCCCCTGGGATTGTTCTTCCTCTGGGAACTGGCCCAAGGTGTAAAGAAGAAGAGGAAATTTGGGTTCAATGGTGTAAATGTTGCTGAAACAGTTCAGAGAATGCAGCTGCATTCTTGTTGACTACTCATTTCACAACTACTACCCTTCTGTCCTTCCTTCCCCTTGCTTGCGCTGCTGCAAATATAGTGCAAAGACGACTGCATAGGAATGATCAACTTCTGTTGTACTCAACTTTTTCTGCACACCGGGAAGAATAAGAAGAAGAAGGGGCTTCCAAATATTTTGAGCCTTCCGAAAACTCTTTGCTTTGAGTACCACAGAAGAGTAGTACAGGAAGGACTTGCGAAAAACCTAAGATTTGTGGAGCTTCCTGCCACAACCCATCATAGGAAATGCCTTCCTGAGCCCATATTTTCTTCTCCTCTTGCTCTCCACTGCAACTCTCAACAAGTTCTAGATCAAAGCAAAGAGGAAGAAGACCCAAAACCAAAAAAAAAAACACGTTTCAATATG
This sequence comes from Sphagnum contortum, assembly GCA_963920785.1. Classification (NCBI taxonomy): domain Eukaryota; kingdom Viridiplantae; phylum Streptophyta; class Sphagnopsida; order Sphagnales; family Sphagnaceae; genus Sphagnum; species Sphagnum contortum. The sequence goes on along the minus strand of OY987290.1, from coordinate 9,269,465 downwards.
TGCAGCAAGCTTCAGACATAAAAGCTTTTCTCCTCTCGAGACCAAGCTCCTAGTTCACAAGGCTCTCAATACTCTTCTTCCCTTTCCTGATCCTCCATGAGGAAGTGACAAAAAGCCCCAAAAAAAAAAAAAGATCAAAAAAGGAACCCGAAAAAACTTAACAAAGGAACACTTGGGTATCACAAACAGCTGTCGCTGCTGCTGAGCTTCACCACCCTGGGGTAGAGAACCAAACACTCACAATCAAGCAGACTAGAAGAACAGAAAACGAAAAACGAAAAAAAAAGCTCTGAAGAAGAATGACAACAACAGACAAAACAAATCGCCAGAGTTCACAAGAAATAGCTCAAAAGAAGCGGAAAGGAAAGAATCTGTATATCCCGAGAGATGGAAGCAGCCAACAAATTCTGGGAAGGAGGCAAAGGAGCTCGAAAGAATGGGGAAAGAAGCGGTGCAAAACTCGCGAGCAAGAGGAGGAGAAGAAGAAGCGAAAATGCGACGACGGCGGACTGCGATGTCTGTAACGGACCCCTGCAAGCAACAATCGCCATTCTGGCGAAATTATTTCAGAAAAAATTAAATATCGCCTAAAATGGCGAAAATGTCTCCCCCGCCCCCCCAGTGGTTTTAACTTTACAATGACAATTCCAGCAGCGGTAATGGCATGGTGGGGTCAGTAGGTGCCTCTTTTTTTTTTCCAGCTTTTGCATTTCTTGCATTGCAGAAGAAGACAAAATGAAAGTGATGACTACTTACATACACTACTATATACTCTAGTAGGTATCACTACTACCTACCACAACACAACACTGAGTAAATATCATTGTAAATGAAGAGTAAATGTTTAAATCATTCTATAACATATATATTATGCATCTTCATATTTTGCAATGCATGTGGTTATGATGAATTTGTTTGAATTCTGATGACTAATTAAGCTGTTGAATATAGTCTTTCTTCTTCTTTTTTGTTTGGGGGGGGGGGTGGGCTGAATATATTTTTGGTAATATTGATTTTATAATTTTGTTATTTTTTTATAAGGTGTGTGAAATTTCATGTCGTTATCTTTGCAATGCCAATTGCTCATGTAATTGTCTTTTTTCAACTTGAAATGTCTGTTTCTTGTGTAAATTTGCTTCCCCCTACATTTACCCACTTATGTTCATGTCATATATAATGACGAAATATTTATTCATACCCTATGCATAAAATAAATGTTTATCATTTACCTTTACTTGGATTGATAATTTTGCAAAGCGTTTATACCTTTATTTTCACGGTTACCCAATTTGGAAATGTTTGAGAAGCCTATGTTCACTTACCCAACTGATACATCCTTTTGAAATATTGTATTCACCCTTAAAGTCAATATACCCAACCAACCAACCAACATTGGTCATAGCAAGGAGGACATTGTTTCCTTTTGAACAAAGGGCTTCAACTTTACCTATACATAGGTACCAAGATATAAATGATTTATTGTTCATAGTCGTGTGATGGATTTGAAATTGGGGGCTTGATTGCCCCCCCCCCCCCCCCCCCCCCCCCCACTTATGAGCCCAAAAAAAAAGTGTTTGTATTTAGATAACATGTTTGCACGATCAAATTTTACTTCATTCGACTTGTATGTCATGCCAAAGTTCATAATTTCATCACACAAGGCAATCAATTGACGAGTGCCTCGGACATTTTCTCCTTTGTATTTTTGTATGTAATTTTTGATATTTTCATATTTTTGGTATTTTTAAAAATAAAATGATTTGTAAATAAATTTACTAAATTTATAAACCTTACCTATATTGCACCCACCATAGATCATCAGATTTATTTCTATTTCTTTGGCCGGTGGCTTTTTTGACACCCCTATGAAGAAGCTCCATGGCACGCACACACAAGACCTAATCATATGCTCTACCATTGGAGCCCCCATGCCCACTTATGTAATTTTAGAGCCTCCCCCATAATGGCCAACATCTATCTATGACAATCCTATATGCATGTTTCATAATGCCTCACACTTCAAGATTTCAAATATCTTTAAAATGTCTTTGATTATTATTTTTTTATTAATGATTTTTCGGGTACCCAACCATTGCCCATGGATGTGGGGTTAAGTTATGTTTGAGTTTGTTGCCTTTGGAAGTAAACACAATATTCGAGTTGCAAGTGCTAAGTTTTAGTTGTTATTTTGTAACCAAGTATCTTACATGGTTGGATACAATTGTTGTATGGATGGAAAATATGATGGAAATAACACACTTGGTGTAAAGTGTTTTGTCTTCCAACTTTTTTTATTTTCTAAGGGTGGTGATTTATTTATTTTTTTAAATGCATTTAATGGTTTTTAAACCCCCTTTTTTCTCAACTTTTTTCCCACAAAAATAGTGCACCATCCAACTAGAAACCCATTAACACTCCTTTCTTAAAAAAAAAAACAAAATAAACAACGGGTGTGTGACATTGTTGTGGCCTTGCCATGTACATTAAAAAGTATCTTAACGCAAAATTCAGAATTATGAAACCTCAAATATTTCACCATGCAAAAATATAATTTTCAAAAAATTCCTCTAAAAGAAACCAAAATCCTTCAAGATATTACAACTCTATAACTAATCTCAAGTTTCAACACAAGCCAAAATATCATGTTTCAAAAATCCTCCTATAAAAATAGACCTATTATTATTACCTAGGGGCCAAAATCCCTTAAGCTAGCTACTATACTCTATAATGAATCTAAACACAATCTCCTTCTTGCCTTTGGTAGTAGGCCAAGGCCAATTTATAAATAAATAAATTGAGTGCACTTTGAATGGCCCATCATCAATTATTTTGACAATTCAACTTTGGCCAAAGCATATCAGATTAAAGTGTGGGACTATTGGTTGGGAACATCTTGGAGAACGCATTTAAAACCCCCCAACAACACCCCCTCCCCTTTAACCCTAAAGGAAAAAATCTCAACCTTCTTGAGTGCATGTTGAGTCTTCTCATTGGCCGCATGAAAATTATGGTCCTAAAACCTGTTTGTCATCATTTTTGGCCTACCCAAATGGACGGAATGGGGAGCATTGGTGTATATCAATGCATTACAGTTTTGCACCAAAGACAAGGCCGTAAGTGTAGGGAACTTACAACCATAATACCTGAAATGGGGAGCTTTACGCTTCATAAAAACTGTTGTAACTACATAAAAGTAGCAGTAATATGCACCTATCAACGTGCCTTAGGGCATAATACTCCTGAAGTGGGGGTCTTACAAGTGTAATGACCCCCCCCCCCACTTACGCGGTTTCAATTACATAAAAGAAGCAATAATTTCCAGTTATCAAGGTGCCATAGGGGTGTAATACTCCCCAAGTGAGGGTCTTACAAGCGTAATGCCCACCACCCCCCCCCCCCCCCCCCCACTTATGCGGTTTCGATTACATAAAAGAAGCAATAATTTTCAGTTATCAAGGTGCCAAAGGGGTGTAATACTCCCCAAGTGAGGGTCTTACAATTGGCCCCACAATTTGACCTTAAAACAAAAGGAAAAAAAAAAAAAAATTGGCCCAAGATTGACTTTAGAATCATTGGCGACCATCGGCAAAACACGAATGAGTAAATATTTTGCCCACAATTGAGTTTAACACTAAAAAGGCAAAACAAGACCAACAAGTTCGTTTTTTCACCATATGTACGAAGAAGCCATCCATGGGTTGCACTCAGTGAATTTAAAAAAGCAAAAAAAAAATTATTTGGGACCACCGTCCGCTTTAGGAGACTCCAAATTCTCAATGGGCCAACTTTCCGGATGGATAACTCTATTATGTATTAGGTGAGCCATCGTCTGGAGGGTCGGCTACCACTTCTTAAGGAAGGGCTGCTTCACTCAACTGACTCAACCAAGCCGGAATGTACCACGAACCAAGGTAGGTGGAAAAGAAACCGCCCAGAATTATGCCAAACAAAATCACTCAAAAACAAACCAATCTGAAGGTGACACACTAGCAAAATATACCGGCAAAACACAAATTATTTTTTTTCTCCATCAACATACCGGAAGGAGTTTTATAGTATCTTATGGTTCCGGTCACACATATCTAGCTATTAATCAAGTTCGTTTTGTCCCATCGAAATCTCCCAAACCATAGTCCACCGTCCGCCTTCCCCACCACGGAAAAACCCTCCATAGGTAGGTAGGTAGGTAGGTAGGGGTGCGCTTTGTAAATGTTTAGACCTATGGTGACAGAGTTATTGAATATTGAATAAACTGTTCCAAAGAAAAAATTCAATAAAATCAAAACTAAAAATGTCTTTGGAAAATTGAGGCATGTTCTTGGTATTGTTGGAAAGCTAAAGCTTTCCCCTAATTAACTAAACTAGGATTCAATGCAAGTGATTCCAATAAATTTTTTAGACCTAAGTTGTGAAAGATATTGAATTTTGAATAATTTATTTTATTCAAAATTAAATTTATTTTTAAAAATCACAATTAGGGTGTTTCCTTATGATTTTGTGGAAATTGTGAATAATCCTTTGTTGATTAGAAATTCCAAAAAAAGAAAATTCAAATTCAAATCAAGTAGTCGAATAACAACAAGTGCACACATGGGCTTTTAATTTCCACCCACAGATCTTCATGATCACTTCTCACCTAAGGTATTTAGTATATCAAGGGCCCTTCTTCTTCTCTATGGGGTTTTTTTTGGGGCTTTTCTCCTTCTTCTTTTTCCTTCAATCATTCCACCAGACTCCTTGTTTTGTTTGGCATGTTGTGTTGTATGTTTGTTGAGACTTTTGATTTTCTTCGGTTTTGTTTGAGAAGGGGACCACCTCCCCCCACCCCGACCTAAAAAATATTTATTTAAGGATATTTATTTATTTATTTATTTAAAATCTTTTCCATCATCCAAAGTCCAAACTCTAAACCTATGTTTTTTTTTGTCCCTCAAAAGCAAAGAAGGGGCGGAACTTAATCCGGACCCTTGTACAAATGGACCACATACAACATGAAAGGGTGGGTCGAGAATTGTCAAAAAGAAAGTTGTTACCTAGTAGTCTAGTTGAGGAGAAAGCACTTCAACCAAACTTCAGGTGATCTGTGTCATGTGATCGGTATGTGATAACTTAACTTAATAATACGAGTAATGTAACACCCTCCAAGAAGTATCGGTGCATTCTCAAAATAAGCGCCCACCTGAGGCAGAGCTGAGGAGTGTTTTGTTTCAAGAAATGCCCCCCTCCTCCTCCTCCTCCTCCTCCTATACAAACAAAGCACAAGCCAAACTTTCACTTTTTTTCACGAAATCCATAACCCTTTTGCAAAGGAAAAAATTCTACTTAATAATATGCCCACCGTATACACACGAGAATTTTTCTCCTCGTGGTTCTTTACAAGATGATTAATCATGGACGATAGGTAGCGTCTCGGAATCATGTGGCGTCTCAAAATTATGTGACCCACGCCATTAGTCCACCATCCATAGGGAAGCAATTGGGGGGTAGAGTAGGGGGACCATTATTGCCCTTTTTTCTTTTTGCTTCAATACCTCCAAAGTGAAGGTCCTTTGTGACCCCTCAAGTTTTATATATTTATTTATTTATTTATTTATAATTTTATTTCCAACAAAAATTCCTAATCTAGGTACATAGTCAAGTTTTGGAATCCAATTATTCCTATTGGCCCCCCCTAGCCTCCCCTCTCTCTCAATGCCTTTGACCATACTTTCATTTCCTTAGATATGCTCACACGATAATAATTCAAATTCCTTCGGCACAAGTCACACCCAATTCTATATGTATCGCACCGAAAGTGAATGGTAAGAAAGTCAAATTCAAAGGGGGGGGGGGAGAAGAAGAAGAAGAAATAGAGAAACTATATAACAAGTAAACATTGCTTTTTGGATGAAGGAATTGACTTTGAATGTAAGAAGCGTTCACACGTTCACATTAGTAATTTCCATATTGAGGGAGTTCACACTAGGGTTTTTCATAGTCAATGTGTTCACATTCGTATTTTTTGTATAGAATGCATTCTCATTAGTATTTTTCTTATAGAGTGCATTCTCCTTAATATGTTTTGTATAGAGTGCAATCTCATTAGTACTTTCCCTAATGAGTGCATTCACATTACGATTTTTCATACGAAGTGCATTCACATTAGTATTTTTCCTATTGAGTGGATTCACATTACAATTTTTCATAATAACGGCATTCACGTTAGTATTTTTCATCTTAAGTGGATTCACATTAGTATTTTCCATATTGAATGCATTTTAGTTAGTATTTGCCATTTGAGTGCCCTCACATTAGTATTTTCCATATTAAGTGCATGCACATTAGTTTTTTCCATGTTGTGTGAAGCATACATTGAATGCAATCGATAGACCTTCCAATTCAATTTACAACCACATTTTGATCTCAAGGTAATAAACCATTGGTTAGATAAGAAGTTTGGATGAATCAAAATAGTTTTGTTAGATTTTGATTCAACAATGTGTGCTTCCATTTACAAATTGTCTTCACATGTGTTTTGTGATAAACCAATGGAAACTACAAACACGTTATAATATTGCACTAGTGAAATCTAAGTGGGAAAATAATTAATAATAGGAAGCATTTTATTGAAACTTCTTAGATTTTAATTCAAAATTGAGCAATTGTTTAGATCATTTTTTTCATGCATGATATTTATTTTATAGTTTTTCATTTTGGAACTTGTGCCACACTTTTATTTTGAAGTAACAATAACATTTTTTGATGACAAATGACAACACATTATAATTGTTTAGTGATAAACTCAATGTTCCATGATGATATAATGATTTATTGGCTCATTTGCTAGTTGATTTCCAACTAACCAAAAGACTTTGATTCACATTCCAAATCTTTGTTGAACATATAAAATGGAAAATGCGATAAAATGATGGTCTCAAGTTTCAATAAATAATTGTAATAACAAAAATAAACACAATTCTAACAAAAATGAACTTAAAAAATTCTTGAGATTTTTGGATTCACCACTTTTGAGAGTTGAAACTCATGAAGCTAATTTCATCCAACAACCCAAAATGTAAAGATGAAATTTTTTTCAACAAAAAAAAATGCCAAAAGACTATATATATAATTGAATTAAATCAAATGATCTTTATTATCTTTTTCTATTTCAAACTAAAACCCTATCAAGGATTCCATGTTGAAAAATACAATGTTTCACAATATTATAAAAAATTTCCTCTTTTTCAAATGTTTTCTCTACATTTATAATGTCAACATTCCTTTAAATATAACTAATGTCAAAATTATCAAGGGATTATGATACTTCAAAAAGTGCATTGAAACAAAATTATAATTTTTTTTGTTAATAGCATTGTGACCAAATTAACTAGAAAGTTCAAGTTACTTGTTTGAAATTACTTACTATCTTTAACTTGACAAACATCAAAATTAAGTATGTAAGTTATGGCTAACAAAAATAATGTATTTAATCAAATAGAAATTGAACTTAGTGTTGTACGTAATGCACATGGTGAATGCAAAATCTACATAGATTTTAATGTGGTTTTTGTGACTAAAATGAGTTGTTCAAATTGTGATATGGATTGCCAAATTTTATATTTGATTGCATTGCTACTTTTGAGGCTATTTATTTACGTGCATTACAAATTTAAGAAATTTTAAGGTAATTATTTTTCTAAGTAATTAGAAAAAATGAATGGTAGCCAATGATTTATTTTTCATATTTTTGATAATTCGTCATTGGCACGTTCCATCCAATCTTCATTGAAAAACATGGCAAGGATGTTGTATAAAATGTATAACATTTTGTTATATCACATTAGGTTTATGTAAATTGTGAATGATATGGTATTTTTAAGGTAGAATTAGTTGGCAACATGGATGCTTTAAGTTTGAAATTTTTGTGCAACTTGAATGAAAACCCCAACTATGATATTGCTACCACCATAAATTCATGATAGAGATTATGTGACATCAATGTACTAAAAGACAAGGATAATGTAGCTGATGTTACAAGTTTGAACAAAATAGTGTTATGCATTTCAAGGACAAGGAAGAACCTATTCAAATTTTGTTCGTGCTTTTGAAGTAAAAAATTCATGAAGTTAAAATTTAACCTACGTAAAAACCAATTTAACTACATCTTGGTTTCCCATTGCTTTTACTTCTTGTTACACAATCCTCGTGTCACCAAAAACTTTAACTTCAAAAAACATAAATCCCATTATGAATGTTTACAACCATCAAAATTATAATAGTTTACAAAACACAACAAAAGAAATGACCTCCACTTGGATTTTCAATAGTAGATAATTAAGAAGGGGGGGGAATTTGATAAGATGTCAATGGATCTTAAAAAGACAATTTTTTTTGAAGAGAACCCACCACAAGAGCGTCCACGTAATGGCAATCAATGTTGGTGATCATGACAAATATTACTCAATTGACCTAAAGATATCATCCAAAGGGGTTGAACCTTAATCCTTTTTAAGGCTTCTCCCCAAATGGAGTGGAAGGAAATTTACACAAAAAAAACCACCTTAGAATCTAAACAACTTCCAAATTGTTAATTGTAATTATATACTGCAATGGGGAAATTTTGCTGCCGAATCTTTTTTCTTCTATCCCCAAAACAACAACCAATAAGAAGTCACACATTCAACCCAACCCAATTATAATTTTGTAACAAAAAAATAAAATGTGATGAATGAACAATGAATTTGTTCAAATAGAAGTCAACTTTGAATTAACAAATTCCCCGACCTAAACTACCTTAAAATTGGAGCAAAGATAAATATTGCAAAATTTGGTCTAAATAATCGTGCATTCACAATTGGAATCATTGGCACAAAACTAGCAATCCTTTGACATATGAGGATGACCATATCTCTACTTGTTTCCATAACCAATTTAATTTTTCCCCGTTCGTGGATTGCAATGTAAAAGGGGAAAGTCTCAACCTTGTAAAATTCTTAAGTATGTACATTTTAACCACCAAGTCCAAATGGATTTACTATCAAGAAAATCTGAAACTTAGATTTCATGAAATTGATTGTGGAGACTTGGTCCTCTTATCCTCTACATGACCTAAGACCATAACAATGGACAATTCCACGAGTTTGAAATATTTTAACAACTTATGACCCACAATGACATTGGAGGCTAAACATTATTATAATTTTGTTCTAGGGTTATAGTTAGGTAATGGATGTAAAGCACCATGGGAATCTCTCTTCCTAGTTATAACCAAGAAAAAATTTGGTTAAGCAATTTTCTAAACCCTTATGTTGCATATGTACACTATTCGTTAACAAACTAGACAACAATTGCCCAATCTCCCTTAATCATTATAAAAACATGTTCAATATTTGGATACGTCTTATGTAGGATTAAAAAATAGTTGTTGAACTAAAATGCAACATATTCACCTTAGTTTATGGCTCCAAATGCCACACCTATGGAAAAAAATCATGATTATATGCATCAAATCATTGAAAATATAAAACTAAAGGTGATTGTACCTTTTCAATAAGTCAATATACATTGTATATAGATCAACAATAATGACAATGATAGAGGTCACAAGATCACATATAAATGTATCTTTGCCTTACATTACCTTGCACAAATTTTGCATTGCCTTCAACATGGGCACAGAAAAGTCAAGTCCAAAATAATATTGCAATCACATAACAATTTTAACCTTTTTTTGCAACTATAAGTTCACAACAAGGTCATCACTGATCTTCATGGCAAGCATTCTATATTCAACCAAAACCCATTTGGCAAGTGTAAGCATGGAAATCCACCAAGTTTTGACATAGCAAAGGATCTTTAAACCTTTTGTTTACAAGATTTCTACCAATTTCTCGTGTTCCATGTGCTTATTCAAAGAGTGAATCCAAAAATATATACATGGATTGCAACAAGGTTTCAATGTTCTCAACCAATGGTAGGTTTGAGAATGCTTGCATGGCCAAGTTACACCTATGTGCCATGCAATGGATGCCAATGAAAATGGGGCATATTTTTGTATGAAATGTATTATCACCCTCTTTTCAAACCTTGAAATATAGTCACATCATCCATGCCAAAGCAATTCAACTTGGAAACCTATTAAACAATCCCCAAAAGTAGTGACAAATTTTACTTGCACAGTAGTTTGGTTGTCAAACCTACCTCCTTCAATGACCTTTGCATATTCAAGAATAAAGGCACCTTCCTCCAATTTTTAACCACATAGCCATGGATTGAAACCTAGATTTGGTTATTAATTGTTGTGATTTCATCACAATTCATGGAAGAAAAATGACCTTTTGGATTGCATGTTTAATAGTTGCCAAGACCACATTGTGCATACGATTTACCATTTCCCACCCATTGGAATCACTAGAATGCATATTGGGCACCTTCTCAACCTTCAAAAATGCAAAAAATATTTCCATGCATTCAAAGTTTGTCATCAACCTACCTGGTTTTAATAAACAAAACACAATAACAAATTGGAGAGACAATTTCTTTCTACAAGGCTTTTTGGCATTAAAAACTTAGTCAATAACAAATTTTGGCCCTATAATGTTGTATATCCTTTTTTTTGGCATATTGACCATCATAACTAATGCAAAAATCACCTACTATTTAAGTCTAAGTTGCTTACATTTCTTTCTCCTAGCATGTTTATGGAACCCATTTAGCTTGGGTAACAAAAAATTATATCCTTGTGTTCATCTTATGTGCAATTATTGCATTGAACATGGTGCATTTGGCCATCTTCCCCTATGATTAACTCAACCCAAAGGAATTTGATTGTTTAGGTATCTTAAAAACTCCTTTGGATTTGCCAATAATCCTTTCTTTTTCTAAAAAAACATGTAATAAAGACTAATAACTTTTCAATTTCAAGGCTTGGAGTAGTTGTATTTGAACCTAGCCAGATTTTGAAGGAACACATATTGTAAGTTGAATTGTGTCTAGTTATATGCTTGCAAAACCTAATTATAAGGTTGAAACCTAACCCAAAGTAACAATCCCACCATTTGTAAAAAAATAAATGTGCAACTTGAAATTTGTGGGGTTCTCCATGGGTACCTTGATATTTGGAAAACCCTGAACCACATAACATTAGTAAGCAACAAAAAATTTAGCAAACACCTACAAACAAAATCATAGCAATCTAATGAAAAATGGTTGAACAACTATTTTATTTTAAACACCAACTAGTTTTGAAAAAAATTGTTTTGTTGTGGGGCATATATGGTAATGTATATGACATGTAGATACCCAATTTTTCTTAAAACACATTGTTGTAAACAAGCTTTAGGAATCAAAATTACAAAAGTTTACATGTAAATTATTAACAAATTCAGCAAACAATAGATCCAAAGGTGCCATCATAATTAAAAGACATATTATAAAACCAACTCCTTTAAGTTGAAAACTAATGGTTAGTTGGATTTTTTACAAGTGCAGTTTCCAACTTGTCTCACTACTACAAAATGTGGGTGTAATTTACTAGTCCCCATTCATTAGACCAGTGAATTCAATACTTCTTCACTGGTCCCCCTTCACTACAATCAATGAATTCATTCAAAATCTAATGAAATCATTTGGCATACACAGACACCTTTTGTTGTAATGTATGGTTATTTTTCTACTTCTTTACAATGTGTAAATATTTTTTGACAATCCTTATAATTAGAAGATCAATGATGCAATTTTCTTTAAAGTTGACAGAAGATGGACTTTATGAAGCCAACAACATGATAATGTAAACATAGGTTTTGGTTTTAGTATAATAATCAAATCTTCATAGCAAATGCAACATCGCATTCCATTTGGGTTCAAAACTAAAAGGTAACAAAAATAAATTAATTAAAAAACACAACAATTACTTTTTTCCTTACATAATTAATTCATTGTTCCAACTAATTGAATTTTAATGTGAATATGGTGTTCCATGAATTAAAATAAGCATGGCACAACTAATACCAATACTCTATATTAGGAGTAATTATAATCATTACTACAAAGGTGGGGCGCAATTCAGTAACCTAAATCATTATGAGATCTTAAAAATGAAATAAATTCATTACATTTTAGTGATTTCGCCATGGTTAAAGTTATTTCACAAAAATATCATTATGTAAACATTGTGTTTCATTACTAGTTGACATAATTCACAATTATAATTTATTGTAATAAATATGTTTATTTCTATGTTGTTTCACTACACCAAAATGTGTCTTAATTCACTTTAGGTTTCACTATATTTTGAGTGAATTTGGACATTTTTATTATGGTGAAACTAGACAACCCCTTAATGAACAAGGACTACGAATAATATATTGGTTCATTAATACTTAATGAAACAAGGTTACTCTCAAATGAAATACAAATTTACCAAGCCATTCACTTGTTAGTTAATTAACTAGGCAACATGGAAATCAATTAAATTAAATTATTTAATAAATTAAATTATTGATAATTTCATGCTTTTGAACCTATGAATTATTGACATGTGTACTTACTTAGGTTAGGTTTAAAATTTAACATAAGTAATTAGGCAAAGTAATCAACCTAAGCACTTACTTTAAGGAGTTAGATAGGAAAATATTTAGTCAACTAACTATTGTTAATCACACATACACCACTTGTAAAGTTTGATTCCTTAACCTTTAAAATAGAGGTAAATACCCATGCCATCAAACCACCTCAATTGTTGTGTCAATATGTTACATTGCATTTTATTTACCAAATATTTCATTTTAAACACTACAAAAACATAAACTTTGAAAATTCATATCTTATTGAAATTTTATTCAAATGAAATTATTTGAATATAACCTTTTTAAAATTCAATGTACATAATTACGTTTATTTCCTTTTGAAAGTGTAAAATCATTTGACTTAATTTTTTTTGGAATATCATTATTCAATAACATTTCAATGACCATTCATTTGAAAAAAATAATTTAATAAATGGATAAGTTTTTGCTAAGATAATAATACCATCTATGTTTGACTGCTATCAACTATTATAAAGCTACTTTTCATTAATTTAAATTATTTCACCATACATTATTTACGACTATTTATGGTTATTTTCAATTACTTTTGGTTTCTTTTTGTTATTTCACCTTAGGATACTTTTGGTTAATCTAAGTTATTTTTTACTATTTTATTTATTATTATTATTTTATTTATGTTTGGTTATTGTAAATTATTTCACTTTATGTTACTTGTAGCTATTGTAAATTACTTTTGGTTATTTTAAGTTAATTTGTCTATGTTTATTTTCAACTATGTGAAGCTATTTTTGGTTACTTTTGGCTATTAAAGATTATTTCACATTATGTTAGTATTGATAATTTTAGGCTATTGTAGGCTATTTCACCTTGAGTTATTTTTGTCTATTATAAATTATTTCACTTTAAATTATTTTTGGCAATTCTTAGCAAATTTAATACATGAATAATAGTGGCTATTAAGGGTTATTGGTGGTTATTCTATTAATATGTAGTGGTGGATAATGGTGGTTATTAATGATTATTATTGTTTATTTTATTAATGGTTATTGCTGGTTAAATTACCATAGGCAATTGGTGGTTATTTTAATATAGGCCATTGATGGCTATTTTATTGGTGGCTATTTTATTAATGATAATTGAAGCTATTCTATAGGTGGTTATTGATGGTTATTCTAGATTATATTATGTTGGATATTTTATGTTATATTATAATAAGTTATTAATAGTTATTTTATTGTAAGATATTCTTAATTTTTTTTCATAGGTTATTATTGGTTGTTATAAGTTATTTTACCTTAAGTCATTATATTTTATTTTAGATTATTTTAGATTATTATATTAAGGATAAAATAACATAAAATAACATAAAATACAACGACTTTGAATAACCTAAAATATAACTGAAAATAAGAAATATCAACATAAAACAAAATAATCTAAGGTATAGCTTAAAGTTACTTAAATAATTTAATTTAAAATAATTGAAAAACATATAATAAGCTAATTAAGATACCTTAAAGTATAATAACGTATAATAACTTTCGATTATATATTTTATAATCATTTATAATAACTTATAATAACATAAAATATAAGTAAAAATAAAAATATATCTTAAAATAATATATGGTATATCATAAATTAACATATATATGGTATTTTTTAAAAATTAAAATCAACATAATTATTACAATAAATTATAATTATGAATTATGTGAATAAGTTGTGAAACACAATGTTTACATAGTGATGTTATAATGAAATAACTTTAACCAAGGTGAAACCAAAAAAATGCAACAAATTTATTTCACTTTTGAAGTTTCGAAATGATCTAAATTAATGAACTTCATCACATTTTTGTAGTAATGTTTTAACTATTTTATATATGCTACTTTATGATACACCTTATATTATTTTAGGTTAATTTAATTATTCTAACTTATATCTTACATTATTACAAATTATTATACCCTAAATTATTATACCTTAAAATATCTGAACTAATTTATTATAGGCTTTTAAATTAAATTAAATTAAATTATTCAACTAAATGTAGGTTATTTTATTTTAAGTTACTATATGGTATTTCAAACTATACTTTAGGTTAATTAAATTGTTTCATCCTAATTACATTAACTTAAAATAATTTAAAATATAATATAATAACCTAAGATGATCAATAACAACCTATGAAATATAATGTAGAATAATTTATAATAGAATAATTGCCAATGTCCTATTATAATGCAACCTAAATTATCCAACAATAATTTATAATAGAATAATCATCAATAGTTATAATATAACATATAATAACAAATAATAACTTATAATACAATAGCAACCAATAGTCATTATATAACCTATAATAACCAAATAATCATTAATAGTCACTAATAGAATATCCATAAATTAAATAGGCAACAATAGCCACTAATATAATAATCATTAATAACCACCAATAGCCACCACTATAATAGCTATTAATAGCCATTAATAAAAACAACCATTAATAACAATATATTATAATTGGTTAAATTTGTCAAAAAAAAATTAAGATGCAATAATCTACAATAGAAAAAAATAACTCAAGGTGAAATAGCCTACAATAACTTATAATTGTCAATAATAACATAAAGTGAAATAACTTTCAATAACCAAAAGTAGCCAACAATAACTTCACATAGTCGAAAATAACCTAAGATGAAATAACTTAAAATAAACAAAAGTGATTTATAATAACTACAAATGATATAAAATGAAATATTTTATAATTAAAAAGAACATAGAATAGCCCAATTTTTTTTTACAATAATTAAAAATACCCTAAGGTGAAATACCTAAAAACAACCGAAAGTAATTGAAAATAGCCATAAATAGCCGTAAAAATGTATGGTGAAATAATTTAGATTAATGAGAAATAACCCTATAATAGCTAAAAAAAATTTAACATAAGTTGTATTATTATATTAGCAAAAAAATTATCTATTTATTAAACTTTCTTTTTTTTTCCCAAAAGAATGGTCATTCAAATGTTATTGAATAGTGATATTCAAAACAAATTGTTTAAATGATTTTACAATTTGAAAAGGAAGTAAGTATAATTATGTACATTATTGAATTACTAAAAAAAATAAATTCGAATCATTTCATTTGAACAAAACCTTAATAAGATATGAATTTTCAAAATTTATGTTTTTGTAATGTTTAAAATGAAATCTTTGATAATTGGTTTAAAATGATTGAATTTTTTGTGTTAAAACACATGAACCTAAAATCCATGATTTTGAATAATTGATGATAATGACCTACAATATGCCCAATTGATGTTAAATGTTTTCATATTTCCTTCAAAACATTTAAACAACCAATGTTTGAAAATTGGTCAATGAGATGTCCATGGAATATTTTAGACATTTACAATATCATGTTTGATTGATGGTGTGGAATTCTTTCCAACTTTGATTTTATCTACATATGTTTTTAAAGTAGGTATGTATTTTTTAAAGAATATTTTGTTTGCAAAAAATATTTTGATAATCCCACATAAATGATTAAATTGATTTTAATATCTAAGAAGACGATTTATTCAAGTTCACAATTTAAATGTTCTAAAAACAAGGCTTGGGAAAACAATGATGAAGTCTGCAAGGTTTAAACAATGGACCAAATGCAAATTCAATCCACATTATTAACTAGAACCTATGGATGCCTATTGTTTCTTGTAGCCATAGTGTGTTTATTTAACTTGATCACAAAATGAAAAATGTGTTTGTTTGATATGAAGCTAAAGATTTTTTATACATTCTTTTAATTGGGAGTAAATTCAATATTGCGTTGCCTTTTGAACATGCCAACAACAATGGTGACATGTTATTAATGTTTTAAAACTTTTAAAATATAATTAATTACAACCTAATTACATAATTGAATTCTTTCCATTGTTTGTGAATTAGATTGTTATGTTTGATGTCCTCACATCCAAACCATTATTTTATAATTAATGTTATAGAAATCCACAATTAATGCACTCCACAAATTTCATCATATTCATTATTTCTTTTACATGTTTTAGTTTTCAAAGTCTAGGATATGTTTATATGACAATTTTTTTAATTTATGATTAGGACATTTGGATAAATTTGAAATAAATCCGAAACATGTTTAAAAACATTTTAAGTTGTTATTGTTGACTATTATGAATATTTTTATTTGATTTGAGAAACTTGAAATTAATAATAAAGGATAATAATCATTTGCATTGTGGGTTTGTTGAGGGCAAGATAATTCACACACATGCAAAAAGACCCGTGTATTGATGCACTTATATGTGATTTTTATGGCCTATGCATTTTTGGAAATATTTCAAAAACATCAATGTAGTTGCATAGCTTGTCCAATTTGTTTTGAGAAAGGTTGTAAATGGGTCCCAATGGTGAATGCATTCATTACTATAATTTGATTGCATAGTTGTGTCATGGATGTTGTGATATCATGTTGGCATTTTCCTTTTCAAACATTTCCTTAAAGTCTTGACATTGTGATGGGAACATATTTGTATTATTATCTTTGAGATATTTTGTTGGGATCACATAAATCATGAATAGTGTGCCAATTTTTGTTGCTTCAAAAACCAATTTTGTTCCAATGAATGTTAATTGAATATACATTTGTTTTGGATGCAAATCAATCATTAAATAAATATCAATGTTTGGATTAAATATCTTGAGCCACAAAAGTCCTAGGATTATTGAATTCAAGGGCAATGTGATGATATTAAATGCAATGTTTGAAATAAATCAGTTTATTTGTGCCTTCTAAGGTTGAGGATCATGGACCGCATCTCCAAAGGAAAGGGTATTTTTTTGATAATTTTGCAAGTTGTGAAGTTTGATTGTCAAATCAACTAGAAGTATTTTTGTTGAGTATTTTTTCATCCATGAAACATATTATTGCAATATTATTCATCAAAGATTCCAAATCCACAATGTGTTATTTTAGATATAAATACATTTTGACTGTAAAAATATTATATATCATGTATATTATCATTCGTACCCTTTATCATGTAAACATGAACAACTTTTGTTAAAGGCACATTTTCAAAATCCATGATTTCAAGGTCAAAAACACTTTTCAGCCAAATGTGCTTAAACGGGTTATAAAAATAATTTTCATCAATTCAAATCCTTTTGCTTTTCTAATCATTAATGTTAAAATCCTCTCCAATTTTCAAAATGAATGTTACACATTTGGTAGAAGAAAAAAACATTTGAAAAAAACAAGGATTGTCCACTCTCAAGGTTTGAGTGCTTTAAACATGCAAAAACATTTTTTTATTTGTGGCATGCTATGTAAAATTTGCAATTAATGGAAAATAATCCAAAAACATTATGACAATTCAAACTATTATGTCTCACTTGTGATTTTCAAACATCTAAAACACAATTTTAAAGAGTGTCCACTCAGTTGGGTGGTTCCTTTGATTATGTTTATACCCCTTCACAATTAACTTCACCACATGTTACATTTCTTTTACCTAGAAAACATTAAAACCAAAAAATAATGGTAATTTTTCTCAAGTAGTGAACAAACCATGACAAGGTTGTCCTTCAAAACAAAGTTTTGACTAGTCCAACTTGTGAGGCACTATTGAGGAATTGTTCAAGATAGAAATTAATGAAAAGTTTAACTCGTTGAATAAAATTTCGAAACTTTGATCTTGTGCCATCAAATTTACTGAACATGTAGAGTTTATAGTTTAAAAAATGTTATGGAAGTTAAATAGACTTGAAATGCCAAGGTGACTCACATTGGCTTAACAAAGTTTTTGGATTTGTTGTTGAAAATATTGTAAGTGGGGCTAAAGCTTGATGTTGATTGACTTGGAATTGGACGTTCGTGATCTCATGAAGTTCTTGAATTTGTTGTTGGAGACTATGCAATGTTGCAATAGTCGTGGTAAAAGAACATTCCATTGTGAATTACCAGAATGTAAAACAATTCAATAAATAATTTTGTTAAACCACTAATGTCATAAAACACATATTCAAGGAAAGATTATGTAGAATTAGCAAAATTAAATAGTGAACAATCAATAAGAAATAAAAGATTTCATTCATGTACAAAACATGATATAATGTTAGATTTTGATTCCAAGTGCATTACATAGGTCACAATTTATGTTGGTGAGATTAAAGGGCGATGCCACTCAAGGCCCTTAATTTATATTAACCCATAGAACCTTTTAATGTTTTATCAAGTTTTTAGAGCATTTTAACACTTTGAATTTTCATAACCTTTTGCTAACTAGGTATTATGAAACCTTCTATAAACTCGACCTTTTAAAACTTCTACATGAATTTCTTTTACACCCTTCCAAACATATTGCTTAAAGATAGTCCTAATTTTTTTTATAGATTCATTTTATGTAGAGGGATTATCAAAAGTTCATTTCAGAATTTGATAATACTAATAACATGTTCATATATTTTGATCACAATACTTTTAACAATCATGATGTGTTAAATAATATGCTTGGAAATGCATGTATTTTGAAATGGGTGATTTTCAATAAAAACACATTGATTAAATAGTCCTCATGTTGGAACCAAGTTGTGATGTGTGGTTGTTCAATTGTCCAAAATTAGAACCCATTTCAAATTGTTTGGCTTTTTCATTATGAAGGAAACTTAAATATATTTATCTCTATTGCAACTTTTGTTAATCCATGACACTGTAAAAGTGTAAATTTTTGGTACAATTTTTGTCACCTTGATTATATTATTATATAATTGATTAAAAACATAGACATCTAGTTTGGAAAATGCAATTGAAATGCCATGCAAATAGCATTTGAAAAACATTTTGAAAATACCATTCCTTTTTTAATGGATGTTATATATTATGACAATGTGGTAAAATATATAATGTAAATGAAAGTACATAGGAATGTCAATTTTCTTAGTACTGAAAATTGGTGAACATCATCATGAACAAATAATTCATTAGATGATTATGCTATCCACAATTGTGCATCATTAAATCACGATTGGGTTGTAACGCGAAAGGAGGTGGTTTGAGCTCTGATCTAATTTAGGGTTCTGAGTATGATTACATCAACTAACTCAGTGTGATGGCGCCCCATTAGTATTGCATGGCTTTCTTTTGAGCTGTGTGCAGGGATGGAGATGGCGGCGGCCAGCATTGATGAAGTATGTTCAATTAAGGTGGCAAGACGGCGGATCCTGGATTGGATTGGATCGGAACTGAACGTTTTGGAGAAGCTTCTGGAAG
Source organism: Sphagnum contortum (assembly GCA_963920785.1). Taxonomy (NCBI): domain Eukaryota; kingdom Viridiplantae; phylum Streptophyta; class Sphagnopsida; order Sphagnales; family Sphagnaceae; genus Sphagnum; species Sphagnum contortum. The sequence continues at coordinate 9,249,642 of OY987290.1, read as the reverse complement.
AAGCAACAGACCTTTTGAGAAGAAAGATCAGAAGTCTGTAAGGGGGATAAGACAATTTTTGGGGACAAGGTAGAAGATAGAACAGAGAGTAAAGGATATGCAACAAATAGCAAAGATAGATCTCAGACAGCTGAATATGCTGAGTTCTAGGAGAGCGAGATAATTTTGGAGAGAGATGGAAGGATTTGAGAAGAGAAGAACTCTGTAGCTCAGAGCTTCGGCTATGTCTTGGATTTTCCGCTGCGTCTGATAAGTAGCTAGGTTCGTGCTGCAGGAGAGTGGAGGATGTAGGAGAGGAACAAGAACTACTAGAACGATCAGATTCGTCATTTTTCGTGTTGAAGAAACCTGCTTGAGCTTTCGGAGCGTGTACATATTGTGAATGAAATGCAAGCATTTTGGTGATGTGTCTGTGTGAGAAGATCTTGTGAGAGGTGTGTACTGAGTCGAGCAGTATGTTGATGGATTTGTCGAATTACAGTCAGATCAGCAGTAGAGAGGTGATGGTTTGAGTCTGTGGAGCGATGGGTGTCCGTCGATGAGCAATGCAGTCAGCAGGATAGTGAGGTCGGCAAGGGTTCGCAGTAGGCAGTGTATTGGCTGTCTGACTTGTGGGTCCCCTCTTTCTTTTTGGTTACAGGGTCACTTTGCATTTCATGATAAAACTTTTCATGCAAAAAAAATGTACACCTTCGTACATATTCACAAGTATCATCCAAATTGGTTTATTAATTTTGTACGGAATATAAAAAATAATAATAATAAAGGAAAACCATTTAGCAATGAAACATGAAAAGAAAAAAGAAAGGATCAAAGTCCAAACAAAAGACCACATTTGAAAGTGCAAAACACACAATGGGAGCCCTATGAGGAGAAAACACAAAACTAACCTAAACCCATCACTAATGACATAAATCAAGTTGTGCAAGGAGATGGGTGAAAAACTTAGAAGGACACCCAAGCCTAGAAGAGGCCCCTCATGTTCCCACAATTATTCAATGTAAGATAGTGGTGGCTTAAATTTTCTAAAGAGCCATTAACACCATGTGCCTATAAATGAATGTATAATCAAAAGAGGAGGACCACCAAAGCCTTTTGTTGACCATGCCGTGTTGGCATATCACGAAGGAAGTTGTTTGCCTATTAATGTAAACATCCAAATACCTTTATTGCTAGAAGGATGAAATCATTTTTAGGGTATTGGTGACAATATGACACAACCTTTGCTTGAGTTATAATTGTCATAATCTCTCTTTAGGAAGAAGCGGTTCATGAAACAAAATCAACACAAATCAGGTCAATAATGATTATGTTTGCCAAAATGCATATATCATTTTCTATAACCAATCCATTTGTCGGTGTAATGACCGAATAAATGGTTTAAGGAGAACATGTGTTTGTTCACATAAAACATGGAATTAGACATTTTTAGCAATGGAAGCAAAAGAATTTTGAACTGCATCATGTGTGGTTGTGCACTTTCTCCCATGAACACAACAAAGTAGGTGTATTTCGGTTGAATCTATGACCTACCCACACATGCATAAAAAAAAACCATGAGCCATGGGATGGGGGAGGCCCAATTTAGTGTGTAGTGTTGAACGAAAAATGTTGGAGGCCATTTCAAAACATGGGATGATTAGAGGAATAAAAAACCAAACACCCAAGCTTAGGTCTACTCAAGATTTCAGCCAAATGCGATGACAATTTAAAGACAATTCTAAAATGATGTTGGAAAATGAATGCTTATGCACACTTTTAAAAATGTTTTCCTAAAGACGATCCATTCCTTTATCTAATAGTTGTTAAAATGGTGGGATGGAAGTTTGAACATCTAGAGGTAGAAGGTCATAAACACACTTAAGGTGAACCTAAAATGGAGGTGGGCATTAACTATTGGCCTTTATAGTCCTTAATAAAAATGGGCGACCGTCCTACAAAAATATGGATGTGATGATTTGGGCAACAAGCCCTTGAACTATGTTGTCGAAGTGATAACCTCTATAAAAATAATGTTTATTTCGCCTTTGGAAATGGGAATAAAGACTTGTCGATGAATATAAGAAACCTTTGGACACTTTGAATAACTTGGCCCTACGAGTCTTCCAAATACACAAATGAAAATCAAATCAAAAGAGAATAGTTGGCATAAAAATTTGGGGAGCAAAAGGAAAAAATAAATAGAAGGCATGTGTGGGGATTTAAAAAATAAATAAACAAGGCATTTGTGGGAAACAACAAGTTTTCATATAATGTGAGAATTGGGCCTTTGAAATCTTGATCAAATATGTATTTTAATTTTATTAAAACCACGGTACGGTATTAAAAAATAAATCAAGGTCATGGTTTCCAAGCTTAGAATTAATTAGGGTGTTAGTATATCAATGATCAGTAAGGTTTAATGTTTAGTGTTGAATCATTTAATCATTTAATTAATATTTAGTTAGTAGTTAATTTAAGGTTAGTTAGGTTTAGGGTTCAGGAAATAAGCAATGTCGTTTGTTGTTTGATATAAAACAAATGTTTTAGAGATACTTGCTGATTATGTGTGAGTTTGTTTCATTTCTTGCATTTTATTTTCTTTCTTTCTTAGCTTAATGTGCTTGATTAGTTAGTTTTTCGTAGTGTTGTTCTACGTTCCTATTGCTTGACCGGATGCGTTTCTTTTGTTCAACCTACTGTTCTACTCCTCTTGCTCAACTTGATGCTCCTCTTGTTCGATTCATTGTTCCACTGCTCTTGCTCAACTTGATGCTCCTCTTGTTCAATTCATTGTTCCACTCCTCTTGCTCCACTTGTTTTGATATTCTTGCTTGGCTTGTTACGATGCTCTTCTTGTTCGACCTTTTTGTTCAGGTACCTCTTTGCTATGCCCATGATTTTGCTACTCCCTACTCTTTTTGTTCGACCTTGCTATTTTACTTCTCTTGTTTCAAATTGGTACTCCCCGCCTCCCCCCCCCCTTTCCCTTTTTGCAGGCATGGAATGTGGAGGAGCTATCCAAATTTGAGTTTTTCAAATTCAAGTTGTTTAGGCCAAACTTGGAAGGCGATAATTTTTGTGTTCAATTTTTGTTTGTTGACGAATTTTTTAAAGTATCCATGTTTTTGGGAAATGGTGGTTAGTAATGTGTTTGTTTTTTTGTGCAAAAATTATTTTGACATTGTACATTTAATTATACACATTGCATTGTGTATTTTTTGAACACATTGATATTTATTTTCTTTCAATTGCTTGTAAATGTTTAGGTTGATTTTCAAATAGTTAGCAAAATATTATTTTGGAAAATAACATACTTATTTTAAATTTCTCCTTAAGGGAAGATAATATTATAGTAGAAAATGGGGGAATAAAATCAAAATGAAAATTTAATTTTGATTGAAGAAAATTAGATAAATGATTTGGACATTGAAAAAGATGTAGAAAGGGGAGAAAATGAAAATGTGCAAACAAAAAATAACAAAGTTGAAGAAAATGGGAAACAAATAATGAAGAAAAATTTGCAAAAAATACTTGTTCAAAGAATTTTTTAGAGAGGGCATGATAAAAATTCTTTATGTTGGGCATTTTATTGTGTGAATGATGGGAAAGAAGTTGAAGTTGCATCCCATCAAGTCATGAGATGTATTTTATGTTATGATAGTGTCGTAAATTTTTCTAATATAAGAACTACATAAAGAAAATGGTTAATAACTTATTATAAAACTTATGGTATAATTGTTTTAAAAAACATGTAGATGCAAATCATTCTATAATTGTGAAAAAAAGAAGAAATAATTAACAATGAATTAATAGGAATAGTTGAAAAATAACTCGCAAACAAACGACCAAATGTTCCAACAAGTGCAATATTTGTTTTTTTTAATGTAAGAAAACCTTTCAAAAATGATGATGTGTAGCAAAAAAAATTTCAGGACCTTGGCCTTTTGATTGTGAAAATAATTTACCATTGCAATTTGTTGAAAGTCTATGGTTTAAACGTTTAATATTACATTTGTTCCCTAGAATTGTGTTCCCCTCTAGAAAACAATTTTTAAAGTAAATATAACCTAACTTGGTGGAGAAAACGAAACAAATATATGTTTTGCCACAATTGACAAATTTATTTTTGTCATAGCAAGCTTTGACTTGTGGATGTCAAAGGATGCGCATGATATATTTGCTTTTGTTATAAACTTTTTGGGATATGACTGGTAATTTAAATAAGTAACTATTGATTTGTTTGAGGCAACAAAAATTGTTGGGCAAACATTACTTAACAATTTGACAAAATTGCTTGATCAATATGGGTTAAGAAACAAAATCATTGCTTATGATAAGAATGAGGGCTCAAATTTAAATATTATGATAATTATTTAAAATTTTTATTGTCAAATGTGAAATCTTTGGTTTAGATGAAAGTTTTTTGGGTGTTTGTTTTGGCCATGCTTTTTTCAAAGCATGCCAATATGCTACTATCGACGAAAAAAATTGCAAGAATTTCAAATTTGTTTTAGTTAAATTTGCCTAGTCAGATTTGCAAAAATGAATAACTTGGCTTAAATTTTTTAGAAAGGGTAGACAAAAATGGAACAAGGCTTGTTCAAATTCTAACTTGCCTCCAAGAAAATTAAATAATTTAGTGAAGACAAGGTGATTATTTAATCTATTACAACTTTTTAAAGAATTATTGTTTTTTTTTCTAATTGATTTAATTTTAACATTGGAATTTTAAACTTGTTTGCAGATTTGCCAATAAAATCATTATGTTTCAAGAAGCCTTATGATTCAAAGATGTTATTATTCTTTGTTATAGTAGGTAAAATACTTTCAAAATAAGTGGAAGAGTTCATCCTTTTCTTACTTGGCACATTTCTAAAATAATTATGGATTGTCCTGTTGCGATTGCTTGTGTTTTGAACCAATTTAAAAGCCACTGGTTAGTTTCTGATGCATTATAGTTTGCCATTACTTTGTGCATAAAATTAAAGGAAGAAATTATAAACCTATCTACCATAGTCAGTTTGATTGATGATGATTTTGGGATAGCGTTTGAGTTATCTTTGTTTGTTTCCAACATCCAAAGAAAAGTCTATGGTGTTTTAGATTCTTTTCTTTCTTTTTAAAGAAAATTTTTAAGAAGAGAAAAATTCACAACATGTTTTTGATGCTAAACCCTAGATCCAAAAGCCTTCATCTAATATTTTTTTTTGTTGGTCGAAAAGAAGGTGTAAGTATTGTGGATGCATATGATAAAATAACTTTATATCTTATGCTTTTGAAGTGTTATCATCATTTGCATCTAGTGACAAAATATGTTGGATGTGTAGATCAAACAAGTGGTGAAGATTTTAATTTTAATATTTTTCAACATATTGCATCCATAAGTGAACCATCAAAAGAATTTGTCACCATGGAACTATTGATTTTCAAACGTTACCAAGTGGATCCTGAAAATGTCAAATGTCCTCTTCAATGGTGGGGAAAACATGAAACCATGTTTTTTATAGTTTGTTTTTTGGCTTGTCAAATCTTAGGCATTGTAAGGTTCCAAATTGAAACATAAAGATTTTTTTTCTTTAGCGGGCATATTTACAAATCTTAGGAGATGTCATTTACAATAAAAAAAACTTAGAAAAATTGATATTTGTGAGCAAATTTTGGTCAAATGATCCTATAGATGGATGTAAACCGCCTTCCAGTTTAGTAGAGTTAATTCAAATAGATTTAGGTTTTCAAAAGGAGTTAGAAGAATTTGAAGGTTCATTTGAACGAGATCAATTAGTAGATATATAAAATGTTGATTTTTTTTTAGAATTTTCATTTTTGTGCAAAATTTAAAACTTTTGAGCATTAAAAATTCATTTTTGAAATAATAAAGGTTCTAATAACCGGTATGTGAAAACCAGCTTTGAAAACCAACTGGTATCAAATGTTGGAGAACCGATGCTTTGAAACCTGGGTAAAATTATTTTTGGCAAATTTTTGAAACCCTGCCTGGGCCTTGAAAATATGAAAATAATAATAATAAAAAAGAACTGGGTGTGGTCTTCCAAAATAATCTCATACCTGGACCCCGCAGTTATCATAAAAACTAGAGACCCGCCCAACACTGGTCTCTTCCCCTTTCTTTTAAACTACATAGATCTTGCTACTTTTACTTAGCTACAAAAATTGCAACAAATTGTGCATCTTATTTCTGTCATGAGACATGACCAAAGTTTGACATGTTGCTTGCAAGGCGAGTCCTTGTAGTCATAGTCTCTCTTTCTCTTAAAAAAAGTCTTTGAAATGTCATTGATAGCACTTTTCAAACCTAACCTTGCGATATATGAAAAAGATTTTGTTTTGTCCTTGCGATACGGAAAACCCTTGCTAGCTAGATTCATTATCGTAAGAGCAACTCCACCGGTCCTCAATACGCAACCCTGCAAATTAAAACTGGATAGAGCGAAGAAGTCAAAACATGCTGGTTTGACTTAGAAAAATGGTTTTACCTCAGCAAAAAAATTGCACAGTTTCTTGCGGGATGGAAAATGGCATGGCAAAGCTTAACACCTGCCAGAAAAGAGTGTAATAAATATGATCGGACTGCTGCTCCCTATTTCTGATTGGCCAATCATAATAATTGTCTAGGTGGTTTGCTATTAGTAGTTTCCCACCTATTCGCAATCCCAGTTTTAGTTTTATGGGTGGGGTTGGAAAAAACAAAAACTTGAATATGAGAAATATTTTGGCAGGGTCAAATATGCTCTAGGATCACATTGTCAATATTCTACAAAATATGCGCCTTAGAGCCATGTTCTAGCTATGCTTGGTATGGCCACAGAGGTCATATTCCATCATAAGTTAAGTCCTTTTTGGTGTCGATTCCACACCAGTGTGCTTGGACCACCCCCTTCAGCAAAAAAGATGAAACCAACAAACCACTTGATTGTGTGGTTCCAACTCTTCCCAAACAACTTTAGTTAAAGGTGTAATCCAGTGTTGGGTGGGTATTGATTGTGAAAACATCAGCTGGTTCTGTTTAAGAGTGCCTTAGTTATGTGAAAGACTTAATCTGGGATGGATTATATAATCGCATTTTCCCCCTCTAATAAAACCTCGGATTCCATATGATGGAAAACTTGAATTTCACGAGTATATGTTTTGGTTCTTCAACAAATAGCCTAACCTGTTCTAATAACATGCCACCCAAGTAGTTTTTTTGTTAGCTTAATGCCATTTAAGTGGCATGTTACTGGCATATGGAACCTTAATTGGTGTTTCTAATAATCAAAAGAATCAATTAAAAACCTGTGCATTTTCCAGAAATTAAAAACTACCAGTCCAAGAACATGTCATGTTCTTTGCCAGTTCTGTCATCAAACCCACCAGTCCTTTGAACTTTTGTTAAAGAAAAAAAAAATCCAAAATTGGAGGCTATTTTCAGTGTTGTACTGGTATATAAGGTGCAACCTGGGTATTATATGGTACTGGTATCAATATTGGTATTGAGGCAATACCAACCTTATACCAGTTAATATGGGACCTGAAGTAATATCCAAAATATACACCAGCATCAATACCAGGTTTATACCTGCCATCATATACTGGAAAAAAAATAATCAACCTTGAATCTAATATCAGTACCAGAACCTGTATAAATTTATTTAAATAAAAATTAAAAAAAACCCAATATCAGGACCAGTCTCATATGTTCAAAAGTTGATACCAGTTCAACACTGGTTATTTTGTTTTGTAAATTTATTTTAAAAAAATGGAGTTTCTTTGATTCTGATTTTTTTCACATATATATATATATAATTTTTATTAAAAAATTCAAGAAAAAAAACCTGGAACTGGAGGTTATAACAAAATCAAAGAATTACTTACTACCCATCAGTGGTGTTGAGTATTGACCTTGCCTTTGGTGCTCTAAAAGTCCCTCCAGCCAGATATGTGCACTTTGCCAGCATTTCCTTTCCTTCCTTCCTGCAAAGGTTTCACAGTACCTAGCGGTGGGGTTGCCATATGGGTTGTTTGTTTGTTTGTTTGTTTGTTTGTTAACTTGTTGCTTGTGTGTTGTTGTTGTTGTTGTTGTTCTGTCACCTATGAATGTTTTGCAGGGTCTTTAGGTGACCTTCATACACTTGAAGTTTTTTGTCTGATATGTGAAGAAGATGTGTGCCTTTGACTACATGCTCCCCACCTTCAAATGCCTCTTCCATAATGCCAATCATCCATAAGAAGATTAAGCTCAAAACCTGTGCCCAGATTTGTAGTGTATTTGGAGGAATGCTTATAGAGGATAAGAACCCATGGAGCATTTTTAAAAATGAAACATCAATGGCTCACCTATTGGCATTTCACCTTCCAAAATGTCATGTGTTGATATTTTTCTTCAAAATGCCTTGTGTTTATAGAAATGCCTTGCCAGGTATCACATGAAAAAATTAACAAATTAAAAATTAAAATAAATAAATAAATAAATTATTGATTATATGCCATGTAACACCCTTGGTTGTGGGGATTACTAAACTCAAGTTTCCCTCAGCTCCACCTCACATGGGCCCTTGTTCCGATAATGCCCATGGCCTCAAGTGTTACCCTACATATAAAACTCTCCCAAGAAATGTCTTAGTGTATTTGGAGGGCATATTATATTTGTCAACACCCCTCGTATATAAAAGAGGAAGCCTTTCATATGTGAATTCCTTTAAGAGTGGGAGGGAAATTATGCTTACTTGAGTTGGATTCACATTAGTGGACAATAGGGTATTTTTGTTTCATTTAACCCTCTCTTGATTGGGAGATTAAAGTGATTACAATTTAAAGAGTAAACTAATTCCTATACTCTTCCCAGAAAGGATAAAGAAAAATTAATACAATGGAATTAATTTAATCCTCTGGAGAACAGTTAAAAAGGAAAATTAAGATGGCAAATTTAAATTACACCTAAGCCATAGAGGCCGGTATTTTAATCTTTTGAATTCAAGAGGTTAAAGTAACCTCCTTATGCCACTCTAATATGAAGCAAGTTTTATTTTAAAAAAAAATTTAATGTATTATTTATTGCCAAATTTGGCTTTAATCTTCTTATGGATAATTGCCACTCAAGTGCCCACAAGTTACACTCAATAGATTTTGAACCTTTCAAAGAAAGCAACTTGTGGAAAGTAAAAACAATGAACAATGGAACAAACATGACAAAAACAAATGACCAAAACAAATAAATGAACTAGTGAACAAAAAGAAGAAGTGATGTTTCCATTTTCAAATTGTTGCACACTTTGCACTTTCCCTAAGCTTTTGATAAAAGTGATTGGGTCATGTTTAACTTTGGTTAACATATGCCCATCAAAAAAAATTGTGGGAGTTCTATTGGTTTTGAGCAAGATGGAAGGGCTAGAAAATTGGTTGTGGGGTTTAGCATTTTAGGGTTTACATGTTAAAAAGTTCTTGACAATACTGTCATCACTCCTCAATGAAATAACTTTTGGAGTATTTAACATTGCATACATTAACTATTTATATAGATAGGAGATTCTTTTTTTGACGAATTGTGTCATTTTTTTTTCGAATAAAAAATTAGGAAATTTTTGTTTGTTGGGGTAAATTCGAATATAGCTATCATCCCAATAGAAAAATAAATAAATTTAAACATGCTTTATTTTTTTCGCTCAAAACATTTGATTAATTTTTTCCAAATTTTAAATTATCTCCAACTGGATATAGGCTAATGCTACTCTTGTGAGTGCTTCTAAATTATCAAGTGTCAACTTAGAGATGAATTTTAAGGATTCAATATTATTTTTGCATTATTTGTAAACACTCTTTCACATGCTTTTATGTGCTCGAAAAGTAAGAATCCTTGTCCACAAATATGCTTGCTTAACAACCATCTTTGGTGGTCCAAACTTGGTGCATCTAAAGGCATTTCGAGGGTGTGAATAAAAGCTTAAAACCCAACATGTGACCATCAATTGTTGAAGGAAAAGAAAGAACTTAGGAATTTTTTATTCATAATTTCCATTTCAGTTAAAGAAATATTGTATCATTTGGCTTGGAAATGGTTGTTGATTAACTTAGTGAATAAAAAACCTTGTGGATCCAAGGCTTAGGCTATTATACTCTTTTGACTTAAAAGAAATTGTTGGACTAGAATGATCTTACCAATTTTTGTATTCATATAATTTCCATTTCAATTAAAGAAATATTGAATCATTTGGCTAGGAAATGGGTTTGATTAACTTTGTGAATAAAAAACCTTGTGGATCCAAGGTTTAGGCTATTATAATCTTTTCACTTCAAAAAAGGATTGTTAGTACTTGCAGTTTAACTTCAAGGTTTTTGGCAAAAAACTCTTTTTAAGATACTTAAACTTGTAAAAGGCTATTAAGAAAAAATTGTTGTCCTTTACCAAAATGAAGGGCAACATGAAAAGATCCTAGAGTGCCCAAGACTTTCTCAAAAACCTACACACTTATGATACCTAGGCTAGCTAGCCTAACTCATGGGTGGGGTTGGGTTGGGTTGGGGGGATTGCTAAGAGGGTTTGGAGACTAGGTCTTATTCTAGAGTCTAGACATCAATTGTGAGAGTTGCATAATTTTGAGTGATCAAAGTGACATACATACATAAGTGGGTGTCCTTTGTGAGAAAGAAATCAAAGGGTGTGGAGTGGTGGTGATGGTGGTGATGGTGAAGAACAAGATAGTTATGGTATTTCCATTACAATTTTGTCAGGAATATAAACACATGTACATGACTCAAGTTAGTTTCAACTACTACAATGACAGTTGGGGAAGAAGGGTTGGGGGGGGGGGGGGGAAGGAGGAAGGATATTATGACCTACATGTGATGACACCTATAGAATAATTATTGCACTAGTCAGGCCTAATAACTACAAAAATTCATTTATTGTTGTAAATGTCTTTGAGCATTTAAGAGTCAATTTTTTTCTTTTTTTAATATTTAAAAAAAAATTCAAAAATTTCCTTTGAGAGTGTTTTCAATCAATAACAAAATGGTATAAAAAAATATACCATTTCTTGTCAGGCTAGAGCCTTGGTTTTGTTTTCCACCATAAGGGAAGGTGTTGGACCTCTCCCAACTGGAATTGGCATTTAGGTTCGACCACACATGGTATCAATATCATTTTTATAGAAAAAAAACAAAAAAACAAATTACCCCCCGGTTATCAATATACTCAATAACCATTGGTTATGTGTATGGGTCGATTTTCAAATACTCACCTTGAAAACCCCTTGTTCTACTACTGCCTATGTTGTAGGGGTTTATTATTTTTTTAATTTAAAATTATTATTATTATTTTTCCTGGTTTTTTGTTGTTATAAACATGTTTAGGATTTTAGGATTGATAACTTACTTGGATGAAATTCAAATCATCTAGGTAGGTTATCAATACCTTGAGAGTTGATAATTGAGGTTTTCTCCATACTCGGCCAACACTAATTGATACCTTCCTTTCCTTTCCTTCCTTCCTTCAATGAGGTCTCGTTGGTTATATCTAAACCAGCAAATGTTTTTTAATTTGGATTGGGAGACCTTAATTTTGTCTTAAGATGGGATATTTCAAATATTTGGAAGCAACCCAAAGAAATTAGGGTTTCTACTTTTTACCATGATGGTAGGCTAACCAGATAGGTGCTGGTTCACCCAAGGCACAGAAACATTCAAACTCAATGGATGAACTCGCACCTACTACTACACTGGTACTATCATGGTCAAAACTTAAGAACCCTAATTTCTCAAATTTTCTTCTAAACCCTAGTTTAAACCCTAAACCCCTGAACCCTTAACCCTATCCTTAGCAAAAATAAAAAATAAAAAAATTCAAGTTCTCTTGATCCAAATTAAAAATTTCCACTTAAGAGGCCTCAACTCAGCTCAAGAAGAATAAAGCACCAGAATCCAAATGTAGCATTTCCCAGGGTTAATGTAGCCACTTAAAGAGGTGAAGGTAACCAACCCCCCAAGTGTAGTGTAGGTGCTGGTTCCAAGGGTCCTAAAGGTATTTTGTTATTTATTCATAACCGACTTGTAGGGCCTGAAATTTGATTAAAGAACTCAATAAAGACCTTACTCATGAAACCCTACCAACCATAAATAAACCAAAGCACCCCAAAAAAAAAAGGAACACAAGGAACAAAATGGAAGGACCCATGTCCAAGAAGACAAAAAACCACCTACGAGGGCGAACCACAAGGGGAACATCAAGTTCCCAAACCCCTTCCTATTGTGATAAACGTATCAAATAAGGAAAGGGGGCGCGCACATCCAGGTGGGTATTATAAAGAAACCACCTCCAAGAGCCATGGAGAACCTCCCACATTCCAAAAATACACCAAAAGCCCCCAAAATCACCTGAGTACCACAAGAATACATAAGAACTTTTAGTGCTACTACGAACTCCAAAAGCACTCATTCCATGAACTTGGCACCACGAGAAAATGCGAGTTGCAAATACAAAGAACAAAACTAAAAACTTGCAAAACCATGAACAAAAAAACAAGAGAAAACAAAAAGCAAATCAAAGGAGAATTATGAACAAGAAAATGAAAAACAAAAACCACAATGTGAACCCAAGGTGTTGTAAGCCCTTTTCTTTAGGGAGTTCAAATCTTCCTCCATGCAAGATAGATGTGACACCCTACACCTTAAAACCCTAACCCAGTATCTAGACATTTGGGCTATAGACCCATGTAAGAATTGAACTTGAAGGTTATCAATATAACCTTACCCAAGTTTCAGCATCCCCAAAAATAAATACCAAGGGGGACTCGGTTCTCTTAGAGCCAAATCTCTACAATACGATACATGATGGGTAGGATATCAACCCAAATATGATATCCATTTGAGTGGGTAACTTACCCACTCAAATGGGTAGTTACCTCAGGTAGTTTTAGGGTTAAGGAAGAGGGTTTACAGGATAGATTTTACAATTGCTATTTATTTATTAACTAGGGGATTAGGGAATCTGCTTATGGAAATGGAGAAAAAAACCACAGAAAAAAAATAAAAATAAAAATTCACAATGGCATATATTTATTTCCATTGAGTTTTTGCACCATTTCACATCATATAGGCTAAAAGGAGGCTTTTTAGACTGCCACTATTTGGGCACCAATAATGTGGTGGGAATGTCATAATGCCCACTAGAGCAATCAGAGTGTGGGTTCACTCAAGAAGCCCATTTATCTTCTGTCCAAAGGATTCATTGTTCCCATTATTTCACCATTACTCTCTAATGGTGCATAGCATTGTACTCCTCCTACATTTATTCATTTATTCATTCATTTATTCGCCATTAATACCACACATATGCCTAGCCTGGAGCATGAGGTTTTGTGAGGAGGCATTTAAATAAATAAATAAATAAATAAATAAACAAATAAAGGCATTTTCACTCACACTTTTCCAACTTGTAGAGAATGGTTTTCCTGAGCCAGAGACTAAGAGGTGTGTGTGTCCACATGCACAAGGGTAACACCCACCCTCAGAGCGGGGGTGTTCCCCCCAAGTTCCCAAAGTTCCCAAAGTAAGTATATAATTCCCAAAATGTAAATAACCTACCCGGATGACCTGATTATCATCTAGGTAGGTTTTCAATCTTTAAACACTAATTCAAAATTGAAAAAACGAAAAATAAATAAAATTTACATTAAATTAAAAAAACCCTTTATAATTGACAGGATCTCATGTGGTTATTATCAACCAATTGTTTGATAACCTACCCTTATGTGTAATTGACGGTTATTACCCTCGGTTTAAAATTTTATTTTTTTAATGACCTACTGGACAATGAATTTGTTTTTGATTTTGATCTCGATGGCATGTGTGGTCCGCCCCCCCCCCCCAAAAAAAAAAACCCTACCCGGTAGTTATTAAAATAAAGAGAAAAATAACCAACCAACTTTGGTTTGAATGTCTTTGTAGAAGAATCCCTCATTTTCAATTGATTATTGAATTCTATGTGTAGGGTAAGGGCCTTAGGAGGGCCTTAACAAGGGCCCCATGTGAGGTGAGAACCAAGCCTGAGTCTGAATTTTTGAAAATGTTGCACTCCAAAGGCCTTACCCGAGCTTAAAACCTGGGGCCATTTTTGTTTTTCCCAAAATTTTGAGAACCGTGGTTATATGTTGGAATCGGTTCTTTCATTTTTGAGGACTCTGATTACGAATCCTAAAAACCACCTTGATAACCGTGGGGGCGTTGTTCTCGTTTCCTAAACCCTAAAATTTAGAATGGTTTATTTATTTATTTATATTTTTTGTTTGGATTCCTGAAGAACTAGACCCATAAATGGAATTGGAAAATTCAGTTTTGGGTCTAGTTCCTCAAAATAAATAAATATTCTGATTTCAGTTTTGAAAATCAGACCCAGTTTATAGATATAAGGTGACCTCCAAATCCAATAGGAAATTTCTTCATGCGCTTGCAAGATTAATGGCAAAGCTTATATCACATAGCATTGTTGCATCCATTGCTATGATCCCTTACATTCAAAACGCCATGCAACCAAAATATAATCCAAATTGGACTATTGCATTCTTCATAATTGTCTTCAATTTCTTTGTTTTGCATACCCAAAAATCCTTAGTAAGATCATACCCATAGTTGACAAGGAGAAGCTTGAAGCTTGAAAGTAAAATGTGGTTTTGGTTGGTTTCCTCATGTTGCAAACAAATGCACAATAATTTTTTATTTCTCCAAGCAATGTTCCAAACAAACAACATGTATGTGATCGGAAAGTTAAGGACTACGGTCTTGGAAAGAATGCAAATATTTGTTGATAGGCTATGTATGAGAGATTTAAGCTCCCTAGTGGAATGGACCACAAGCCATCATGTGCAAGAGGTTTAGGGTACTCCTTCACGCTTTGCAACAAACTTCATCCTCACCTTCAAAATGACTACATTTTAACATGCTAGTGTCAATGTTCAAACTATCTATCCACGAAGAAAGGTAGTTTTGTTTATTCGATTTGTCACATTGAGATCTCCCCAACCACATTGCCTTTTGCTACGTTCTTTGGACTATTGGAAAGCCCTCAATCTCAATGAGTAAGGGTGCATCGAGCTGGTTTCAAGTGTTTCAACCTACGGTGGAAAGATATTTGGATATTAGACAACTTTTTCACCGAAAATTTATTTAAATCAATACCAAAATTTATAGGGGGAATTTGGGCATGGCCTTAGTCTTGTTGGAAAGCCTTCACTGAGTAGGATTTAATGAAGGGGATTTGGAATTTTTTTGCAAATATTGAATTTTTGTGATTGAAAATTCAATTAAATTACCAAAAAAAGGTTTTGAAAGGAAATTTTTTAATTGGGTAACCAGTTCACACTTGGGGCCAACGGCACGGGCGAAATTAATGCTTATGCTTGGGAGTGAGTTCGTTTGGGGACTTGCTTGGATTGTTTTAGATGGAAATGTGTCCTTTATCTCTCCTCTTGTGTCAACCATAACTTGAATGTCAAAGTGATACAGTTTGGCCAGCCTTCTTTTGTTGGTGGTTTGAAGTTGAGTCTTGAGCTCTTGGTTGAATCATCTTGGTTCCTCAGGTTGCAATTCTTTGACTAAAGGTCTATTCACACTTGGTGTTAGGGACTCTAGTAGTGTTGAGTCCCTTAACACCATACTTAAGACCTAAACTTAGTTATCATGAAGATTTTATGTTAAACTAGCATTTTCACTTAACATTAAGTTATGGCCCATTTAACATTGGATGCCACCTAGATTTTCATTTAACTTTGATTTAACATCAAGTGTGAATGCACCATAAGTCTGTAATTGGGGGAGATTTAGTACTAGGACTAGAAGATCTTTTGAAGGAAAGCAAAGGAATTGCTTTGCTTTTAAGACACCCACTAATTTAAAAGGATCAATTCAAGGAATTATTTTAAGGAGAGGTAAAGGAATGACAATGCTCTTAGAACATGTTTAAAAGTGGTTCTAGATTATTTGTGTTCTTGTTGTTGCATTACCAAAGCAAGGTCTGCCTTGTTCTCTCTCTAGATGTGCATGAGTTGCAAGGGGATTTCTTTCTTAATTACACAGTTGTGAGATCTGCCCCCAAAAAACCCTAAGTTGCAAATTTGCTGCAAGAGGGAGGTGAGCCAATCCAGCCCATTACTCTTCATCTTCTTCATCTTGCTGAAGTATAAAAGTAGGTACCCATTTCTCCATTTTCTGATGTGGATCTCGCCACGATCTCTACTTTGCCACTCACGTAAATTGGGAATTTTGCAAGGATGGGTTTGCAACAACAATTTTTGGAATGGTCCTTGTAGATCCTTGCTCGGATTTCACGGAACAACAACAACCGGAGAACTTGAGAAAGCTGGTCACCAACTGGCACAACAGGAGGCTGCTAAAAACGAGTTTTTGTACACTCAAATAACTGGTGAGAGTTTTTATGAGCTTTGCAGTTTCAAAAGTTTTCCACCCACCACACAGAGATCTATGTTCTTCGGTTTTCTGAGAATTGTATTTTGTCAGAGTTTGTTAGAGATGATAACTTCATTGGGTTTCATGTTTGAGAGCATGGTGGATCAAGGAAAAAAGAGAAAAAAGTCGAACTATCCAACTCTCATGTACGACCTAAATGCCCAAGAGAATTTCCCGCTTCAAAAACTTTGCATCAAAGTCTGATATAGAAGACCCAAAAATGCTTCAGAAGCTTGCAGTTCTATTGAAACCCTAAAGTTGTAGGGTTTATAGTTTAGGGTTCAATAAGAGGCTGTAGAAGGAGGGGGAAGAAATCTGAGTCTTATAATTTATTCAGTGTTTGATGCCCATTGTCATGTGCATTGTAGTGCTGAAATCAGACTTTTTTTTTTGTCTTGTCTTCAATTGTTCTGCTCGAATGGTGTATTGCCATTTTTCAATCCATAAATCCAAGTAAATCATCTCTTATGGTGCTACATGTGGGTATGTTACCTAAGTTGACTTCCTCTGCAACAGGCAGTATGGATCGGTATAAAGCTGCTGTGATTGGAGCAGGGCCAGCAGGATTGGCAGTTGTGGCAACATTACTAGACCAAGAGTGCACACCAATTCTGTGGATAGATCCAAACTTTGAAGCTGGCCGGCTTTCAAATTACTTGGAAGTTCCATCCAATACCAAAGTGAAGCTTTTCCAGCAATATGTGACTACTTCACCCTCATTGAATCGATTTTCAAGCAAGGCACTTATGCCTTTTGTAGGTCAGGATCCTGACAAAGGATGTCCTCTAAACCTTGCAGCTACAATGGTGAAATCACTTACAGATTCAGTCCAAAAGGCAGATTCAACCCGTGTTCACTGTGTGCAGAAAGTTGTGAAGGAGTTGGCATTCTCTGAAGGGAGATGGAAGATCGATGGTGCTGATGAGTGTGAGCGTGTCTATTTGGCAACAGGTTCACACCCTCGATCTCTCTCAGATACAGGTGTTAAGGAACTTCTGCTGGATGATGTTCTAACCCCAACACGGATTCCAGAACTAGTGACAGATGATGACACTGTTGGGGTAATTGGAAGCAGCCATTCTGCAATCTTGGCACTGAAAAACCTTCATGAATGTGCAACAACACGCCCCAAAAGGATCATCAATTTCTTTCGGAGTCCCTTGTTGTTTGCCATTTATAAAGAGGGCTGGATTCTGTATGATAATACAGGGCTGAAGGGAGAGGCTGCTGATTGGGCCAAACAGGAGCTGCAATCTGGAAACCTTGAAAAAGAGAAGAAACTAGAGCGTATTTGTGTGAAGGACTATTCTCCTGAAGAACAGGTAAAATCATGGCAACAATGCACTAAACTTGTGCATGCAGTTGGGTTTGATCGAAATCCTGTACCCAAGATTCTTTTCAATGGGGATGAGCTAAAGCAAATCTCTTACGATCCACACACTGGGAAAATTGCTGATGGGCTTTACGGATGTGGGATAGCCTTCCCTGAGAAAACTGTTGACCCTTATGGAAATCAAGAGTATGCTGTTGGCTTATGGAAGTTTATGTGCTATGCACAGAAGAAAATAAAACTGTGAAGTAAAGCACATTCACATGGTGAGTATTGCTTCATATTGTTTGATGGGTGCTGGTACATTTTATGGAAAAGTTCATTAGATGCTCCATTTTTTTGGGTTGTGACATTTGCAAAAGCAGCTGGGCTTATAATACTGTCTCCAGCATTTGGCATGAAACATAGAGTTTCTCAGAACATGCAAAGGGCTATTTAGTGGCAGACATTAGAATCCATGGTTCTCAAGATCTCTTGAATCTCACTGAATGTTAACACTTCATCCCTGGTTTGCATCTCCTGCTACAAAGAGAGCCTCCAGCTCCAATGCCTGGAAGGGTGATTAGGGTTTTCTTTTTTGCATCAGTTCTAAACCCCTAAACCCTTCTGCAGTCTTTGGTCAAAATCAGTTTTCTTCCAATTCGCTTGATTTGCAAGCTTCAGAATCTGTTGAAGGATTATATCATTGGATTAATCCACTTTATTGTCTTCTCATTTGGCTTGAAGTTTTTGACACCCAGCCAGAAGTTTCTGTTTGAAATGGATTCATATCTGTTGTCAACCTAGATAGTGGAACTGCAATGTCATCAATTTTGTGTCTGTTGATTGGGGCAGGAACCTATATATTTTACTATCACAACAAAAATTGCAAAATTGGCTGCCAACCAACCTCAGGAAATCTGTGGATTCTACAACATGATTCCTCTTATGAAGATTGGGTGGAATGATTTGAAGAAAATTTCCACAACAACAATTTGAAGATAACATAACATATGCAAGAGACAGATATTGGGTATGTCTCTTGCATTTGAACTTACTTTTGATTAGCTTGTACCTCAATATGGTGCATATAACAGAGTGTCACCTTGAAGTAAACCTGATATGTTTTCTCAAAATTTGTCTTATTATATTTTTGTATCCTGATTCCACAATCAGCATCGAGCATGTATCACAGAACAGCTGAATTCTGCGAGAAAGTTTTGCAGTTGTAAGTCATGATGAGGGGTTTTTTTTTACAAATAATTTCAATTTCGATATACTGAAAGTTTGCTGAAATTTTCCAAAAACTTAGAAAAATTAGTTAAATTTACACCAGAGAAACACATTTGTCCAAAATTTTCCTATTTTTTTGTTGAAAATAAGTACAATTTTTTTCAAAAAAAAGAAACAACGGTTGTAAGTCATAATCACTCTTATTTGTGTGAGTTGGTGGTTAGTTGATTGCAAGATTTTTGCCGACAGGACCATCTTGGGATTTTCTGAAACTCATGCTCATAGCCTTTTCGAAGTAAAGAAGATTTCTCTATTTTCCCCTTACTAACAATTCTTACAAGAGATAGAATTCTCAATGTACTAGATTGGGTGGCAACCCAACACACTATTCCCCATTCTCACATTCCTTGATGTATATTTAGAAGAGACAAGGTTGTGCACATCTTGGACTACTGAAATATGGCATCCTTGCATTGAAGGAATTACTTGGTGTTGCACCAAATGTACCAAAACAAGTTTTTTGAAGTTTTGTCTTTTTTTGTCTTCATTTCATTTTCTTCCTCATTTTGTCTTCCCTTGTTCATGAATCATGTTTCTCCATCTCCCTTCATGGTGTCCATGGAGCAACTAAAGAGGTTTAGGGTTTAGGGTTGGGGAAACTAGTTTGGGACATTTGGAATTATCAAAGAATTAGGGTTTGGAGAACTTTTTGAGTGAAAGTTGACATGGTGCTCAAGCTTTGAATATCTTCATGGTGTTGATGCAACAATCAAAGAGGGTTTAGGGTTGGCAAAACTCGTTTAGGGCATTAGGAATGATTCAAGGATTAGGTTTTGGAAAACTTGCTTGGAGGAAAGTTTATATGGTGTTTGAAAGATGAATGTTTCTCAATTTTCATTTCTATTGGCACTATAGAACAATATCATTGATATAAAGTACAATTTCTCTTGCACAAAAGTTTTTGGATTTGTAGATTGTGTTCCACAATTGAGATTTGTCGAGATCTGTAAAACATGATAGAAAAAACAATCATCATATGGGTTTTGAGGAAATATAATATAGAATTCATTGCTTGTTAGGTTTATGTAATTGAATACAAGAAGGAACCTCTTTGTTTTGGTCATGAGGACATAAATGGTATATCTAAAACTTGATGACATTAAGGAGGGAAGGAAATCGAAAAAAATGGAAAATTTGCTTACGTCCTTTGGAATTTCATTATGGATTTAAAAGAAGGCAAGGTAAAAAATATATATGCGCAAGGAAAATTGACAAGGAATATATGGCAAGTTGTGTTAAATGATTAATATGAGTGTTGAAAAATTAAATTTGCAAATTCATCATTCAAAGTTTAGGTTTTCATCTTAGTTAAGCTCTTTTGAAATTGAGTAATAGTATGAAATAATGTTAATTTTACAAATGTCCCCCATCAATTTCATAAATATAAACTTGTCAAGATGTTGAAATGTTTTTTAACACAATGAAACAATTACACGCATTCAAAAAACAAATTGTTGAAGAAAAATATCAATCTAATTATTTTAATGTTTGAATTTATTATTATTAATATTAAACTTCAAAAGTCCTTGTCACATTTAAGCAAGGCATAATGTACATTAGTTATAAAAGAAAATATTTTGGTATGGTTTGACCATTTTTCAAATATGCCACAAAGTATACACATTTTTAAAAAAAATGAATATTCACCAATAATAATCACAAAAGTAATGAGTTATTGTAGTACCTTGGTGGATTCAGCACATGAATGTTGAATAATTAATTTAACTTTAGTTTGATGGTTCAACATTTGGGTTTTTAATTTTGAAAAAAATTCAACATTAAAAAATAAAGTTATTGTAACATACTTTTATTTCAAAACAATTGAACTATTTTAATGGTTAGGTAAGCGTCTACTTAATATCCTCCCTTCAAAATGACTAAAGATTAAACTTTTTACATTATAAGCAATTTTTTCAAAATTTTGGCAAATTAAAAAATAATTTAACTTATGTCAAAGCCAACAAGGTACTACATTATTTGGGCAATACATAACCTAGGTGAAGCCAAGTTGCAAAAGATTTGATTCAAACATTTTGATTCATACAAAATGATTTTGAAGCTTAATGATCATACATTTGTTGAATAAAGTAACACTTCCCATTTTTATGATTGTGATTGCGCCCCATTTGTGAAATAGAGGACAACAAAAAAATTAATGTTTCATGGTGATACTTGGAAAATACATTAACAGAATGTTGTGTTAAGTATTTGAAGATTAATTTATATGGGATTAAAATGGAAATTTTAATAATTTTCTTAAAATTTTGTGTAATTGAAAAATTAAATGACATAAATATTTATTTATTCTTCCACATTTTGCCTACACCAAATGAATAACCATCTTAGTTTTGGTTGATTACTAATTTGGAAATAATCTATTTTTTGGATTAACATAACACATTGGATTTTATTTTATTAAATTAGTTGTAGCATATTTGGATAAACATGAAGTTTTGAAACATAATGGTGCAAAATTTGCCCAAAATTCAATTTAAACAAAAATCAAGTTTGTAAATGAACACATGAAAATAAAGTCCAACATTTAATTGCCAAAAGGAACTAAAATGTTGATCACAATTTTTTAAGGTTACCTTACAAAGTGGTTGTGAATTGAAGTGTCAAACATTTATTGTGCGAGTAGTTTCTTTTCTACACACATAAAATTTGCCTAAAATTCAATTTAAACATGAATCAAGTTTGTAAATGAACACACTTGAACATGAAAAATGAAGTCCAATGTTCAATTGCAAAAAAGGTCAAAAAATGGTTTGTTGGTCATAGTTTCTGAATGATGCAACCTTCAGTTCATTAAGTGGTATTAGGGTAGAAAAACATGTTGATTCCTAGTTTTGCAACAATATGCAAACCTAAGGTGTGTGTCATAATTAGTTCCCACAAAGAAAGAAAGCATGAGAATCTTGGGATGGAACTATAATGAACTCATAAGCTTGAATTTAAAATGAAGGCAATTTGCACAAACCCAAAAAAAAGGTAATTAATGCAAATTGGAGCAAAATTAATGCATGAATGAACCATGAACAACCCAACTCAAGAGACACACCATGGCCCTAAACTTGGGAGGAACTCACCATTCTATTCCTATAATTGTGTTGTGTGATCGACAACATGGACTACATCAAATGGGCAAAAAAAATTGGGATTGCAAAATGAAATTTAGAAATTTTTTGATTTTGCAAAGTTATGAATCCCACCAATCCGTGAGCTCATAACTTCAACATACAAACTATAATTAAGGAGATCTAAAGGAAAACATTATACCCCATGAAGAGAACTTTCCAACATCCTACTACACATTCTAATCCCACATCATTTGATTCCTATTTCTTGAGTTTCAGTGGTTAAGAGTCCAACCGAATTTTTGCCCATAACTTGAGCTTCAAATTTCCAAATGGAGAATGTAAGCTAATTTTTCAATATTTAAACTTCAAATCCTTTGCAACATTCTAAAAATGGCCCCTTTGAATAAGTTTTTTAAAATAATTTTTATTCCAAAGGTTTGAGACACTCCCAAGTCGTCACTCCCAACATTAGGCTACCACATGCAATTGACCAAGGTTAGGTATACCTATAATTGTCACATGATTGATTATCATCAAGCAACGTTGTTCCTGTTCTTAAACTTTCATGACACATAACTTAGGTCACCATTCATGGAAATGAATAATAACCAAAATTGTATAAGGTTGAACCAAGTATTCATGTGAATTACAAATTTATATCTCAAGCATGTCATTCATACGTCCAAGAGGTGTTGAAGTTTACATTTATTTTGGGTTGGAAAGTTGAATCAGTTAGTTTTGGAAATACTGCATGTGAAATTTGTGCCTTTTTGCCTTTCATATGTGCATGGTTAAATAATGTTTTATTGGTATAAATGATAACAAGTTATGACACATATGTGGATAAGCATAAGATGTAACCAACAATTTTTTTTTGACAAATATTTTAGAAGATTGTTCAATATTGACAAAAGAAATGGATATGCTTATTATCATTACATGACATTGTGATGTGTTAATTTAAAGCTTCCTTGCTAAGTATAAAGGGATTAATGTTATACAAAAAATATGTAATTAATTTTGCAATCATTTTTTAATGTCACAAGTCGTAACCATGAAGATAATGATCTTATCATGTGCATTTGGGTTGATTATAGACATAACTATGATGTCAATTCCCTACTACATCAACATTAATCTAGGTTGAAAAGATTCTTGGTGCCACATATTATCGTGTATTTTTGGATTCTTTAAGAAAGGTATGAATTAGTATTGTGAATGTATATAGTTTTAGACATACCTTCCATGTAAGTGTAAATGATTTACATCTACCCCATCATCTAAATATATGCAAATCCATGTAATTTTTTTGTGGTGCCAGTGAATTAAATAATTCTTTTGTTGATGGGCTAATAAAAGTGGCCAATCGACAACTTTTATATAAAAAAAGTTTTGGTATGCATCACAACAAATCAAATCAATTAATAAAAATCATAAATAAATACTCAAACTCTTGTAAAAGCCTAAACCAAAAATGGTGATGGACATGTTCGAAATTGAAATTCTATTCAAAGCAAAGAAGTGGGGCAACATGCACCCAATGTACATTCAAGAATGTGCACTCAAAATGGTCCCCAATTGCACGATGGTTTGTCCCACATCCTTTGCCCAAAAGTAGGGGCTTGTATTGTATATACTAGGGTTAAAGGGAAGCTCTTTCACATTACATCATCGGCAATAAAAGCTTCTATTTGGGAGCGTTAAAATCAATTGAATATTTTGTGAAAGGCCAATCAAAGCAACACATTACAAAAAAAACACACATTGAGGTTTGAGATGAAGATAGCTATTGCTCCTCCATCCAAATTGCACACATGGTTGTGTTTCTTGGAAAATAGTCAATTCGTATGATCCTTAATGGATGAATGGGAGTGATACACATTGGGGATCCTTTTTGTTTCTATGGATCTTTAACGATCCTTAATTTTGCTTGGAAATAGAGAATTTGTGTGATCCTTAATGGATGAATGGAAGTGGTGGTATACATTGAGGATCCTTTTTCTCTCTATGACTTTGAAGAGAATATTTGTTAGGCCTTTTCTTTTTGTCTAGTTGAAGTAGAGAATAATATATGCATAATGATGGCAATGTAAAGCAATTGACCTTTTAAGCATCCCCCAAGTGTTCATTGGCCCATCACTTGTTGTACATTCAAGTACCACGTTCTAGTACCATGGGTGAACAAAGGGTGTTTCCAAGTATTGGCGAAAAAGTTTCATGTGTAGTTTTTGCTACCCTTTCTTTATATGGATTCCAAGGTTTTGTTGCCTACAAACTATGTACATATTAGGTACACATTTCGTATATATGGATGCATATTTAGAACTATATATATTCACAAGTGGATCAATTTTTGAGTTGATAAGGTGACCTTTTTCAAAAACACAAAGGAAAGTTTTGGAATAACATTTTTTATAAGAGAATTGTCAATTGTGGTAGGTAAGAATGTTTGTTTGTGTTTTGGGGATGTGCCTTTGAAAGAGCGGTAGCCCTTGATTCCCTCCGCTCATTGGCAAAAAAGTTCCTTGAAGTGAAGGTTCCGGTTTTGTGCTCTATAAATGAATTGTGCCTTAAATAGGTAAAATACAACTCTCAAAACGTTTTCATGTATCTTAGTATGTGTTGTACGTGCGTAAGGTTGCGTCATACTAATGTAAAGTCCTACCGTACACGTTTAAAACCCCACACATATATATATGCAAGGAAATACCTTGAATGGGTGAGAGCGTCTTTTGTGCTTGGAGGTCCCAATGCTCGTTTGGATTGGATCTTAGCATACATACATAACAACCCATTTATACACAACAAAAAAAGGGCCATTGGAGGAGGGCCTTTTACATGAGTCGAGATTCCAATCCCATGTGAGCCAAGTCCTACAATACACACTCAATGATGCAAGCCATTTGATGGTGTTGATTTTGCATGTGGAGGATTTATTTAACGGAGTTGACAAAGGCCAACAAGGCCCCACAAGCCACCACATTTGGGGGCAAGTGGGGGGCTATTTGCTTTGCCTTGGTTACTTCCACATCCCTTCCCGTCCCCCGCCCTTTTGAAAAGTTTGCAAACATGGTAAGCTCCAAAACAATTTGTTGTCGTGCACCAATGAAACAGATTTATTCATCCAATAAAATGAATGAAATCATCAAGAGACATACTTCTTCCTTGGGGACTTCCCCACCCATGGAAAAAATGCTTTGGAGCATCAAAAGTTCCAAAACCATTTGTTGCAATGGACCAATCAATCAAGCCTTAACCCCCTAAAATGATAAAAACTTTAAAGTGATTGAAACTTTAGATTCTCCACAAAATAGTAAACAAATATTTAACCAACAATCTATTTTTTTAAAACACAAGTAGCTATGGTAGGAAGTCATATGCCTTAAATATTAGGATTGTAAATTCATCCTATGTAAATAAAAAGTATAATAATAATCTTGTAACCTACATAGGATGAAACTTTGAATGTACCACAAACCAATAAACAAAATATTCACCTTGAGGTCTACTTAAATGGATGATAAAGCCTCTTGGGATTCCCTCAACTCCTTTAGTACATTGGAATATGATCAACAAGTGTTGGACTCATTCCCAATTAAATAAAACAAGCTGAATTTTTCTTACCAAAAACCAACAAGTTTGGGAGGCAAAGAGATTTTTAGTATTGACCTTTGTATGCACAAATTACTTGAGGAAGGCCTTGGCTTTGTTGTTGGATGTTGTTGACATGTTATATAGTTTTAATAACTTTTTACTCTCATTAAGTAGTGACAAAGTGTTTGGCACTCCTTTCCTTATAATTGTTGGTACAAGTGGGGCGGTGGGTCGGTGATGAGTTTACCAATCTCTTCTTATTTATTTGGCAAGAATTTGGTTCATGATATGATCTAGTCCAATAAACCCTAGAAGGGTATGGATGAAACTCAAATCCAAAATTGTTTTAATATATATATAAACCCTCATAAAAAAAAGGGTTTCTCTCCAAACTATCTAGATATATATATATATATATATTCGAATAAGTTAAGTTGAATAGAAAATTTCAATTCTTTTTTAATCTCTAGCTTGTTCCTACAAGGATGCAAACTCTTTGATTTAGTTCTCATCCATTTCAATAACATATTTGAAACACCTACATGGTCACATGGTTGTGTACTAGGAAAAATGCATATCCAACTATGCCCATTTGGTAATTAATTGTTCTTATGGATAAGAATAACTTTAAAAAATATGGAAATTTTCCAAAGAGTTTTTAAATTTTGCAAAAGGTATATATATACCCATGGGAAAGATATATTGTGTGCAACCACTC
Organism: Sphagnum contortum; assembly: GCA_963920785.1. Taxonomy (NCBI): domain Eukaryota; kingdom Viridiplantae; phylum Streptophyta; class Sphagnopsida; order Sphagnales; family Sphagnaceae; genus Sphagnum; species Sphagnum contortum. The sequence continues at coordinate 9,223,214 of OY987290.1, read as the reverse complement.
TATTGTTTTTTTTTTTTTTTTAAATGTAGAAAAATAATGTTGTGCATACACTATTAAAATGTTGCGAGCCCCCAAAATATATGAGGAGGGAAAAAAAAAATTATGAACCAAAAATATGTTGTTTGAACTTTGTTCGTTTTGTTATTTGTTACCTATTTTCCTACCTACCTAATATAGTTCATGCCCTTGCCATTAGCCTCGGCCAAAAATGGCAAAGAACACAAGGTATGTGGAATTTTTTCTTGCAGCCAATGAGGTGAGTTATAGCATGCTCTCAGGGGGCCACAGATTTATTTTTTCCTTATTGGGGGTAAGGGGTGGGTGTTGAATTTTTGTTGTTCCCATGGAGTTCTCACTATGTTACCCAAGTTTGCAATCTGTTCCTCAACACGTTCCCAATAACTGCTCTCCCCTATCCTTTGCCCTAAATTTACTCTTGTAAATCAATCTATATAAGCAACCCAAAAGAGGAGGTTACAACATAAAATATTTTGGGACTATCCAAAGCTTGATTTATTTTATTTTCGGTTTGTAATGGGCCAATAAAAAATGCCCATCACCCAAAAAAAAAAAAAGAGACAAAACTTGCCTACAACTATACTACCATAAAGTGCACAAAGACTTGTAAAACAAGCTACATATATGATAACAATAAAAACATGCCTAAAATGTCCGGCAAGTTGAAAGGCACAATGGGTGTTAAAGTGTACGGCAAGTTGTAAGGCATAGGTATTAAAGTGTGCGGCAAGTTGTAAGGCATACGTATTTTTGGTGCGACATTCCATTGAATAGTTGCACCTACAATTTTTGAAAGTTCAAGTTGTGTTTCATTAGCATGAAATTCTCAAGATGAAGGTGCAATTGAAAGCGCCACTAGGGTTCCTTACCCTAAGCTGAAGGTGCGGCTAGGCTAGGGTTCCATATTGCAGGTCTTACAAGTATCAATTGCAAATTTGCAACATCTAAAGTCAAATATGGTAAATCAAACTTGGAAAGCTGAAGTTGCAAACACTCTCAGTGGAAAGCTTGCATTAGAACCCGTTTGATTGATGATATTTGGCCTTGGGCTATACACATTAGAGTTATTCGTAAAGTCACCCTGCCTTCACCCTTTCTTTGGGCCTGCTTCCATCCCTTATCCCCTCTTTTCAGTGGTATCTGTAAAGTAAGGAAATTATATTAATTCTCGGTATGAAATGATATGAAACTCAGCGTTTAATGCACAGGGTTCGAGACTAGTTATAGCAGGTGTCACAGGTAGGCAGTGAAAATATATGTAGCAGCAGAGGCGGCGCTCAGGAAAAAGGACAGACAGACAAACAGGATGAAACTCAAAGTTTACCACCAAAATTGGTGGAAAAACTAGTTTGGGTCCCAGTTATTTCGCTTTGTAAAATTGTCATTCCCAGTTACACTGGGGGTTTGATGCCCTAGTATGCTGAAACTGGCCGTTCTCGACCACTAGTGGCAAGACTTTAGGGAAAACTCTATTGGTTCGACCTTTTCCTCAATGCCATGACTTGTGGGAATTGGGATGTGGGACCTTGTAATGTAGTGGGTGGCCAAGGTTGAACTATGCTCCTATGACCCCTTCCTTATGTTGGGAAGGACTCACTTTAGAACATCACTTTTTTTTTAACTTCGTGTTTTCATTGGCATTTCCAACAATCAACATTGAACATGATTTCAATTGGGCATTTGGTTCAACACTGCCTCCTTGTGGAGACATTTAAAACCATGTCCAAGCCAACCTCTAGCCCATGTTGATATTGAGAGGGAAGGGCATTTCAATGCCTCACTCTAATTGTTGCAAATGTGCCCACTTTTGTAGCAAGGAAAGCTTGAGGCTTGAGTGTAGGGGAAGGGAGAAAAAAATAGGGTCTCATCTTAATAAGAAAAGGCGACAAAGATGTCACCATTGAGTAAATTAATAATTGAAATGTTATAGTGGGGATTTTTGCAAGTTTAAAATTCCAAGTTACTATAGGAAAACTAAAATTTTGGAGTTGCTTTAGTAAGGTTGGTATTCAGCCCTTGTCCTAAAACAATATAAAGTGTGTGGAGAATTTTTGTAGTCTATTTGGAGGCCACCTTATGTGTATGAATATCTCTCCTAGGGGTCTTACACCTACTTGACATAAGATCCCTTCTCCTACTATGCCTTGTGATCTATGTATGGTTAGGTGCACAATAACGGTGGTCTCGTACTTTATGAAAGGTGTAAATCCCATGGGCGGGCAAAATTCCCAAAGCACCAAACTTGGCTATTGCCTCATCCTAGGCACCATAGATGCCCCTATAGTGGGGCTTTAACCCTACCCGGGGATCTAGCTAGCTCTTGCTGCCTTCCAGTGTGCAGAGGCCCCCAGGTTTCTTTTTGCACCCCTCTCAAGCAACTGGAAAGGCAAAAGAATGCCAATTTTTATTTTTATTTTTATTTTAAATTTATGTCAAAAGAAATGAAAAAAAAGTGTCTATCACATGGGAAATGCAAAGAAAAAAGCTTTCCTGTCATTTTTAATTTTTTAAATGTAAATTTTAAATTAAAAAAAAAGTACCCATGTCATGAAATGAGGGGCCAAGTTGCACCACCACCTAAGTTGGTACTTGGCACCTTCCCTTCATTTTTTTTGTGTGAGGCCTCTTAGAGGCCTGCCATTCACTTGGGAAATTGTGAAATTTGGACTTAGACATGCTGATTTAGTGTTTGAAGATATATAATGTTTAAATGCAACTCAAGAAAATAAGGGTTTTTAGTTTTGAATTGTGATATATATACCATTGTAGTAGATGTGATTTACCCAAAGGCTCAAATGAGGTGAGGGAGAAAGGATTTTAGAATCATTGCAATTTTGTGAAACAAAATGTTAGCAAGAGTCATTTGCAAACACCAAGCTTCATTGAAGTTGGAAATTTTAAACACCTTGATGGAGTGCATGAAACCCCCCCTTTTTTTTGTTAGCAAATATGTAGATCATGTTGGACCCACACAAGCCCCATCAAAAGGAATTGATCGGACCCCAAGGGTGATGGCTCATGGTATAGCCCCCATGTCTGGGACCATAGGATGAATCCGAGTCTTAAGACCCATTAATTAGAAAGTTCCAATTTTATTTTGTCGGTGGAAATTTTTTGATTGGTTCATCACCAAAAAAACAATTTACATTTTGAACACTTCTAATGAAGACCATGTGTATTCTTTCCTTTCACATACTTATGTATAGTTTATGAGATTGGACAAAAAAAATGTGGGATTGTGGACAAAATATATGGGATAAAAAGTGTGATGAAATTGAAGCATTACAATAGTGCCACATCCTTTGTCCCATGGAAAAGGACTATCCCACATCCCAACAATTCTTTCCCCACTACCCTAAAGAAAAAAAAGATTGTCCCATACCCCCACAATTCCCTTCGCACCCCCCACCCCCAAGATGCATGTGACCTTAAAAGGAATCCATATTTTTAGCCAACATCTTATTTGGAATTAGTCCCACATTGAACCTGAAATTGATGTGTCTTATATTGAGATTGTAATTGTTAGATCTAGAAAAGACAATCAAGAAAAAGTTCACATGACCTTGAAACCAATGAGCTTTGGCTTTCAAAAATATGCCCAAACACATCATCCACTTTATAAAAAAAACATTAAACCTAAATCTATTGACGGTTCCTCTTTAAAAAAAAATCAAGAATTGGCCAACATTGGTTATCACCACCCTAGCATTTACAACATGTTACCATCTACACATTTGAATAGCCATTCAATTTTCTAACATGCATAAATTTCCTTGTAGGTCATTTTTTTTATTATCACTAAAGTTGCACCATTTCATTGTGTATGTTCAACATTTTAATTTCTTTATACCTCGCGATCTTAGATATAAATGTACGTTATGTTTACTTATCATGCTCAAATGTAATTTGGTAATGGAAGGAAGAGATTTCAAGTTTAAAATATACATTCCTTGATTCAACAAACTCATAACATCCATAAACGATGATTTCAAGAAGTGAATCCACCGATAGTGATTTCAAGGACTTTTTAAAAGATTTCAAATGATTTGAAACTGACGATTGTAAAGGGCTAGAATGCAAGTATTTGGTAAATTTGAAAGGTTGTTGTGGAATAGAGGCTTCTTAGGTGAATGAATATAATATGAATCACGCATATATGAAGCCATATAAGCTTTTCACAATTGACAATTGGCTAACAAACAAAACATAGAAAAACTTAATCATGATAAAGGAGATCACCATTTTTTTAGTGGGTAAAAGTTTGCATAATCCAAAAGCATTATACTAAATAGTTGTGTGAAAATAAAACTAAAGACTTTCAATTTTACAAGCCTTTGGATTTGTCCCTTGTACCTTGATAAGTAAATTCTTTCAAGAAGCTTGATTGTTATGATCAAGGCATAAAATAATGAGATGAATCATGTCAAGTAGTTAAGGTCAAGAGTAGGTTTGACTTGAGTTCTTATTTGGGAAGGATTTGAAAAGTCCTTTTCTAAATGAGGACTTTGTGTTATCAAGGACGTTTCTAGTGAGGGAAAATGTTACAACCCTAGCTTAAAGAAGGGTCATGACAAAGTGATCAAGGCATGAAATTTAAATAAAAACTTTAACAAGATAATAATTTTTTTTAGGTAATCGAAGAACTTTCAAATGACAATGTGTCATAGGACCTCCATAAAGGCAAAATGGTTTGCCATAAGGTTATTTTTTCAAATTTATTTTCAAATGTCTTAAATTTGCAATGTAAATTTTATCAACTATGGTCACCAATGTGTTTTTCCCTCATGAGTCAATTTCATTATCTTTGCCGTAAAAATAACTCATTTTAATTAAAGTACAATCCTATCAATGGGTAGTGGTTTGATGATTCTCACAAATGAATTAAAAAATGATATAACTCTTTTGCCAAGTCTGCATTTGACAAATCTTGAAATATACATATTAAAATAGCTTCTTTTAAGGTCCCAACTGAAACTTTCTCCTACTAGTGTCTAGCTTGGAACTTTCAAAGGTGGTGTAATCAACTTTGCCCACCTTGAGTTGGGGGGAATGAATGACAATGTGAGACATAATGTTGGAGCATCTTGAACTACAAACTCCTTGGGGCAAAAAAAACTAGTCACATGATCAACTTGAAAATGATTTCAAATTTTTCTTTTGATCTCATAGAAGCAAAGGTTTTTGGGATGCACACATTGTCCCCTAGCTCCATAAAATGATGGACATGTATAAAGGTCAAAGCATAAATGACTTGATATTTCCCATGTGAATGACTTGATCATTTCATGAATGTGTTGAAGATTCAATGTCACTTTTTCTTGAGGTGCTAAATCTTAAAGTTCCATGATATGCAATGTTATAATGAAATATGTGCTTGAAATCCATCTCCAAAACTCTCGATTTGTCCTTAAATGCAATCCCATTCTTTGACAACATTTGATGGCATGAAACATTCAATATTTTTATAATTGGAATATATTTGGCATCAATTTATGTGATTGTAAAGACCTTTGAAAAAATAAAATTAGTGGACATATTTGGAGTTAACCTTACAATTTGAATGTTTTGTCCACAAAAGGTTGATTTGAAAAAACAAAGTGTTGCAAGAGTGGGCATTTGAACAAATAAGTCTTAAAGGTCCTTAGGTGTTAACTATACATATTTTGGATTGTCAATTAATATTTTGGTTGTGTTGAACTTGTGAGGTGTGATATGCATCCCATCACCTTGTAAATTGTAATAAGTAGTTAAAAGCATTGGGAAAATATCAAATTTTTCACCACACCCCAATTAGATTTCTTTGTAGTTCTTTTACATGTATATGTAGGAGATGACCACATATATATCCATCTACAAGATATTTATAGTCCATTGAACTTCATGATGCTTGTTGTTTTGTGCTTTGCATGGTTTTGTCTATAATCATGTAATTGATGTTATGATGCTTTGTGCAAAACCAAATAATATATCTTATGTTTTGTAATTCCTCATGGGATTTGAATCCTTGACACTACAAGGAAGGAGGATCTAGATATTACCATTAACTTACTTCTTATTGCATTGAAAAAATGTATCCCATTTTCTATTTATTTCATTTTCAAATTATTAGTCAAACCTTGTAATAGAACTATGTAGGGCATTATATCCTTTTTCTAACACCCCCACAAAGTTCAATGGGGGGTGGGGGGTGTTTACATTCTCTTATCTCCACTAACTAGAAGAACTGTTGGAGTAATTTTTGGAAAGAACCATTAGCCTTATATATTCTACTTGGCTTTAAAACTAATGGTTTTCATGTTAAGGTCTTAAGTAGGTATAGAATTTAAAGTTAAGTTTTGTATGCAATTAAAATTTATTATTTTCATTTCACATAAATTTAAAATCTCATTAATTTAAAATTATAACCATGATCAAAGAACTAGTTTCAAATTCATACTATTATGATATTAAAAGAAAACAAATTGACAAAAAAATGGTGGTTTGATTTCTTTGAAATTTTAAAACGCTTAAAGATTTTTTTAATTCAAAATGTAATGTCTACCCAACATAGGTGGGAAATGTTTTACTTTTATGGAGAATTTGTGGATTTGGTTATAAAAATTAATTTTGAATTATTTTAGCTACAATTTTGCACTAAATGAAACTAGGAATTTGGTGCTTCCATCAACTAACACCCATTTTTAATCATTTTTTTCAATACACATTTTTTTCAAATATCTCAATTCTAGTTTTGGTTTCAAATACTACACCTCAAAAAAATCAAGTTTTAATTCAAAATATTAGACCCAATTTTGGTTCAATTTTTAGTAACTGAAACAAGAGTTAATATTTTTAATGTGCCAAACCAAGTACCCACCCAACAATGGTAGTAACTTGACATCGCTTGCCAATACAAATGCCATTTCTATTTTGATCTCACCTAGCCCATCAAATGTATATACATAATAACTTTCCATTTTGATAGCACAATTTTAATGTTATGGAATGAATAGGTGTTAGCCCTTTGAATTTAGGCAATATTTAGCCAAAAGCACCAAAAATTATCAAGGTGAAAAGTTGTATGCCTAAACCAAAAAAATGAAAAAGATTTATAAGAAAACACATTTTTTGTGAGGCATTTAACTATAATGCCAAATTGTATTGTGAGCAAGCAAGCATGTTGATTATACTCAAATGTTGCCATTCTATGAATGTCCACCCAATGTTGTTAGGGTTTTGAAATCTAAAAGCATGTCCTAAGCCATGCCTCCACAACTTTAGCCTCCTTTGAAAAATGACCTTCGCCAATTACTGTAGTTGAGGTGCCATTGTTTGTATCATGTTGTTTAATTTCTCCATGGTCCAAATTTTATTGCTAACATCATGGAGAGTTCTTAGAACCAACTAATTTTCATCAATCACCACAAATTACCATTTTATTTTACATCCATAACCTACTAGACATGCAAATGCATTGTAAAGAATAATTGAATACATATCATTTTTCATCCACACAAAGAACTGCAAATTTCTCATGTAATTTAATATTAAATTATAAATTACTCACATCACATTTAATGGGAATGATGTTAGGGCAACAATGATGAATAGTTTAACATAACAAATAATAATTGTTGATATAACATAAAAAATGCAAAACATGACATGGTTATCCTTTCATATATGAACGTAAAAAGAATAACTTACCATATTATGATGTGCACCATTACTTTTGATTCACACCAACTAGTAGTGTTAATGGCCTTTAGGGGGAACTTAGCCTTGATATGCCAAGGGATCTAACAATAGTCCCCTCATTTTATTCTTGTTCTTAATTAAAGTTTTGTTCTTTGATGCTACTCATTGAAGTTTTTGTTTTTTTAAGTTCTCATTTCCTATTGTTATTCTCTAGAGTTTTTAGTCATATGTAACACTAAGTTTTATTTTGCAACTTTAGGCTCCTCTCCTTCCATTGAATTTTAATAACAAATTTTCTTTTCTTTTTATTGCAAATTGTTTTATTTAAAGTTGGTTTTTTGTCATGTGATTTTCTTATAGCTTCTATTAACATTTTTCTTGCAATCTTGGAAAACTTTTCTCATATAGATGACAACCCTTTCCTTTTTCATTTGTGCCCCTTTGAAGATACACTTTGAAGTTTTCTCTTTCTTACAAACTTTGTGTTTTGAAGTTTATTATTTGCAATTTGATTTTTTTTACACACCATTGTAACTTTTATGTATTTTGTGCACTCTTGCAACTATGCTCCTCTTGGGGACAAATCTCCTTTCTTTTCATTTGTGCTTTTTAAAAACATGCATTGTGAAGCTCTTTTTCTTTTTGTTTCTTGAAGTATCATTTGTCACAATTTTCTAGCATTTATACAATTTAATTCTTCATGTCAATGATCTTCTCCTTTTTTTTCATTCGATTTTCTCTTGTTTAATTTGTTGCTTTTACGTGCTTGAAACCATGAAATTAAATTGTCTTTGAATTCCCTTCATGGGTCCTCAAATTGAAGGGCTTTTGACTAAATGTTACATTATGTTGTTAATTCAAACATTACAATACATTTTGCAAGGAGCAAGTCTAGTAGCTTCCAATTTTTCAACAATGACATTGCAATAAACTCAAACCTTGTTACAATCTTCAAGTTAATTTTTGTATATGTTGCATTACATGAGGTTCATTTGTTGAATGTTTCAAACATCACTTGATCTAGGCCATTGGGTCAAGCTTAGGAGTATTATTTGGTTTTCTATGTTTCTTTTGATGGGGTTACATGATGTAAGGTGGGTGGAAAACATTCACATGATTTGTGTGTGTTGTTCAATATTGCAAATGATTTTTGACTTATCATACTAAATTTAAATACAAAAATAGGAAAGATGTTCATATAGAAATCAGAGTGTGTTGCATGATTTATAAGCTTGTTCATAGTGCTAAATTTGTCATTTGTAATGATTTTTTTGCAATCGGAAAGTTGACTATTTCACTTGTTTTACATGAGTTTGTCTATGTTGTCAATGTTGTTCATAAGGATTTGATCAAATGGTGTGAAAGAGGATAAATGACAATTGTTGTGGAAGAGTTTCAAACATGATGTGGCTTTCCAAACATGCAAGGTACAATTGATGATATACATGTATTTATTGTTAAACCTCAAGGTTCATATGAAGAAGTCGAGTATTATCATAAAACATGTGGGTATAATATAGTTGTTCAAGCAATTGTTGATTATCACAAAAAAATCCTTGATGTTGTTGTGTTTGACCTTCTTGGAAGTGTGAATGATTCACAAATTCTTCACAACTTGCCTTGTAAAAGGCACAATATAATTGATTGTTTGATATTGGTGAAGCTTCACAAGATGGACTTTTACCTTACCTCCTTGGTGACAAGGGGTATCCTCTAATCTCTTGGATTATGACTCCATTAATAGAAGAAGGCCAACATACATTCCTTGATTTCTTGTTTAATAAGAAGCATAAGAGGGGTGGTTTTTTTACTAAAAATGCATTCCAAATATTGGAAAAAGAAATTTGTGAATTACTAACCAAATTTAACTTGCATGTGTCATTTTTTCTTGATTCTTTGACTTGTTGATGTCTCCTACATAACATGCTTACATTTTCAAAAAAATCTAATATACAAAGATTGATGCGCATCATTGAAGTAGAAATGTAATTTGATCCACATAAATTAAACATGGTGAATATGATGTTGGAATAAACATTTAATTTAATTGAAAGGTAGGTGTGATCTAGGAGATAATGGGAAGGGAGTTAAACAACTATCTTGGGCAACAAAAATTGATTTCATAATCAACATATAGGAGTTCTATTTCTACACCTTCATTTTGAATCAAATTTTGGTTTAACACAATTTAATAGTTGTTTTATTGGGTTACCAATTATCATTTTGAATCCTCAAGTTCCTTGGTTGAACAATAAGACAAATGAATAATTTTCTTTTGACATACTTATAGTGGAACATTATTATGGTTGCCATTTGTATTAGCATTGTCATTTGTCAATACTTTGCTTATGACCTATGTTAATCACATAAACATTTTGACCATATTTAACTTTGTGTCATTGATGATTAGGTGTTTGATTAAAAAGAAATTTAATTGTTTTTTCATGAGAGATTCTTGAATCTTCAAGTGTTTCTATGTACTCTAGAGCCAAGCTAGTGTCATGGATTCAATTAATGGAATGTATTACCATCATTTAGCTATTTTTTGTGTTGCCTCAACCATGCTCTTGTGTGGTGATGATTAGTTGCACTTTATGTTATTGCTACCAATAATGCAAAATCCCTCAATTCCTACATTTTGAGTTAAAAAAAAATTGACTTTAATGTTTGATTGACGTTTGGGTGCTTATATAGAATTTGCAATGGAGTTTTCATTGAAACTAGTGTGAACCCGGTGCATAATGCACCCGTTGAGCTCCCCCCTGCCTGGTCTTTCCCTACCCGGTCCTTCCCCACCATCTACTATAGACCAGCTCCACAGGGAACGGGCAGTGACTAGAAGAATCTTCCAGGCACTGCCCACACAGACAAATAGACACCATTGTTGCTTTAATATATAATATATGAATTGGATTTTCATTTGCAACCTCATTTGCAACCTCAACAAAGGATTAAGAATGTTGAAAACACGGTGTGACTGGAATCTAACCACCTTGTGCATTATTTCTAAATGTTTGGTTCTCACCATCATTCAAAGTTTGTGCCCCAAATAACTTGCCATCAACATCTTCATTCACGAACCCATTTGAAAGATCTTTTGTTTCCTCTAAACTAAATCTTGTTTACTTGTAAATAATGCATGTTTGCATCATTCATCAAGTCATGAACATGAAGGGGATTGAAGAATGGCTAGTTTCCTTGGAATTCAAAAAATGTTTCATATATGTTCTTGCCAAAAAAAATCACATGGTAGATTCAATGTGGCCTTATCTTTGCACTCATTTACGAATAGTCCTCATTATGCCATGTTCTAGACATGTAGTGAAATATTTTTTTGAATTCCTTAAAGATGGATCCCCATTTATCCTTACATGCAAGTCCATTTTTCATGTGTTGAGAAAAACTTGGGACCATGACAATGATCGAAACATTTTTTCATCTCACGATTATAGTTTCAAATTAGTCGCATGGACTAGTTTTGTTCAGTGTCACAACATGTTTGTCCTTCATGGCCTTGATGAAGGCCATTATCTCACCATATTCCTAGTTGAGTTGTTAAGGTTTTATTAATTGCACTTCCAAACTTGTTGAAATTAAACTTTGGTTTTTATTCCCTTTGTATTCTTCCTTTGATAAATTTTCAATGATCATTAGTACATTTGTAATGAACCAATTGCTAGCATTTGATGTTGTGTATTGTGTATTTTGAAACTGAAAAAACATTTCAATAGAAGTTTAAAAAAACAAGAATGTGAAATAGAAGACTACAAAATGAGAACATGAAAATATGATACACACCTTCTTGTGGTGGATCATTGTAGTCATCAAAATTGGAAATCATTATGTTGAGGATATTTATTTTGTATAACTACATTTAGATTTCATAACATTGTAAAACTTTGAGATCATAGAACATACATTTATAGAATGCATTTTCATAATCTTGATTGAAGGGGGGAAATAGGTGATGATAGTAAAATAAGGAAGGTGAAGGTGAGTGATGGCAATAAAATAGACAAGCAATAATAATAGAATAAAAGTGGAAGGTGGGTGCTGATAACAAAATAGACAAGTGATGGAAGTCCAAGCCCTATAACATTGATTTACAAGGTTATTTTGGACCCTTTATGTAACTATTTTTTGGAACTTTAAATTTATAATTTTTGAAAATGTGTTGATAACAAACATTGCATTTAATGTTATGCTAACGTTGGGTGCCAACAAAGATGCTACCTCATATTTTCTATTAGTAATTTTTTTATATGTGAATGGTGTCATTTCCACCTTGTTTGTAACATTAATTTAACAATGATTTAATGTTAGGTGGGGAAACAAAAAATAGTAGCAATGAACTAAATGCAACACTGGGTTTGATACAAGTATAATACAATATAGTATAATGCGCAACAAGAAAAAAAATTCAGAACTTTTTTACTATACTTACACAATGATTAATGTTTGAAGTTTTTTTTCTTCCATTATTTTCAAAGGAAAAAAACTAATTTAGTAGTTAAAATCCCCCTTTTGAACCCAAAGGTCCAGGTTCAAACCTTTTCCTAAACTTTCTTTTTCATCAATGAACAAAATGGATGAAAACAAATTGCCTATACTTTTTCCCCCTATCCCCCTCTTTCAATGGTATCTACAAAATAAGGAAATAATAAATATCAATATGAAATGTTGAAATTTAGCATATAATGCATAAGGTTTGAAAACTTGTAATTGTAATAGTTGTACAAGTAGGAACAATGAAAATATATGTAGTAGTATTGGAAGTGCTTAGGAAAAAAAAAACGGGGGATGAAACTCAAAATTGGTGGAAACATTAGTTTGGGTCTTAGTTTTTGGTAAAATTTCATTCCCAATTATGCATTCGATGTCCTATTATGTCCAAATTGGCCATCCTTGCCCCTAATTTCTTGACTTTATGAACAACTTTAATGGATATATCAAGAGTAAGAAGGAACATCATAAGTCCTTTTAATTTAAACTTTGTAAAGAAAGGGAGGAATTTCCTAGTGTATTTGGCAGGTGTCTTACATACACAAATAATTAGGCCTCCTCAAAAACAAGAAACACCTTATGCCTATATGAAGCATTTTACACCTACCATGTCTATTTATAGGTAAACAAGTTATTAGTTATTATTGTTGCCTTGGTTTAGGGTTTAACTGTAAGGTATAGCCAATGCCCAAACTCAAAAACTTGATCTGAATTTTGTTTTTTGCATGAAACCTCGAGAGTATCACACTATTTTTTTAATATAAAAATGGAATGTTTATAGAAATAGAATGCTTATAATAACTTCGAAAAATGGAACCCCATTTGAATGGCACAAGCATTCCAGTTTTATAAAAAACACCCCTAAACAACAAAAGGAAAAAATATGTTGGGTAACATGTCCTTTAATTATGCTAAAAGAATAAGTGTAGGTCTTAAGGTGTCCAATTGATTGCAGCCTAACGGATAGGATGTTGGTAACGTACTTGTAACAACACTTGTTATGCCAAGATTCAATCCATGTGAGAACGTGTTTTCTCTATGTCCAAATGTGTGATTTATGCCATTCGATTGAAGGTAATAAATTGAAAAGTCCCCCAACATGCAAAACCTTTTTTCCAATGCTTCTATTATGGACTTTACAAGGATTCATTTTAAAGCTAGTATTGTCCAAGAAAGGTATGCAAATTATTCCCAAAAGATCTATTCAACCTTTGTGTTAGAGAATTAAGTGTGTGATTGAAGTGTGAAAATTCCCCACCTTCAAATTTCAACATGAAATAATCTATCTCTAAAATATCCTTGTGACACAAAAAAAAGGATGTGATTGATAAACACAATATATATTCAACACCCAAAAAGTTAGTTTGATTAGTTGTGTGTTGTGAAGGCATGATATTAAAATTGGCCTAAGCATGGGCCCATTTTAACAAAGAGTGAAGGAGGGGGTTCAAAATTTATTTCCGCCACTACGACAACATCGTGCTTCAAGTTTTAATGATTGTTTTGGCTTTAGAGCATGCAAGATCCCACTACTTTCCAAATGGGATTTTATAAGACACAAGGAGTGGAAGCAACCATGGAGTAATAATATCTTTAAATGATATGATTTACAAGCTTTCTTTTCTTTTAAACATAAAACACACATGTTAGTTTCTTCACATGGTTGCACTAGATCAATAGTAAACTTTGTTTAGATTTGAACGTGTTATAATTGTTTATCAAATGTGCATAAAATGGGTGGTGGTTGTTGCTTGAGAAGTTGTAGAACCCATAGGGTAAATTGGGGTTCCCTCAAAATAAGAATGAAAAAAGGGAACAATAAATTCATTGCAAAAAAGACAATAAATTTTCAAATATGTCAAAATTTATTAATCAAGATGTGTTCCTTCTCTATCACCAATCCTAGTGTAAATAAGACATATTTGCACAATGGCAAAATATCTTGACCCACATGAGGGCCTAGAAATCTTCCTTTGGCATCATGTTTGATATTCTACCTATTCAATCCAATAGGTTATTCCATGTACTCACCCCAATGTGATATTTGGAGAAAATTCAAAAAATCAATAAATGAAAATTTCATTATTGGTAAACTATGTAACATTATTTTGAACTTTTAAAAACCTTGATTATAGGTAATACTCCAATTTGTATTAAGGTTTTGTTACCTTATGCATTATTAGCAACTTCAAACACTAGGCCTTTTAACTAAAGGATGAAAATATACACAGAGGAGCCAACAAGGTTACTTTTGCAAAAGGAATGTGAGTCCTTTTTTTTTGTCATTTTTCACTTTTCGGTATGAAACATTTTTTAGTGAAATCTTTTGCAACTTGTTATTGAAAATACATATAGTTACACCAATAGGTCACATGTTTTGTGTTAATCATTTTTTTTACAATATGAGTTTTTCAAAGGGTGTAAATTTTGCTAGATTTTGTGTTTCATCTTGAAAATTTATCATAATTTTGAATCATACCAAAATACACTAAATACTTTAGGTTTTTATTTCTTATATTATAAACTACAACTTTGTTTTGTATGTCATGCACATTACACCCCATTTACATGTGGTAAAGGACTTTTGAATTTTTTTTTGAAAAATACTTCAAATTTTTAAAAGTTTTAAATTCCATATTTTTAAAGTTGTGAGTGTTTTTTGAATGTGGGTATTAGGTTACTATCATATAAATTTTCTTACCATCAAAGTTACTTTATTAAAATAATCCTTTACCTTGTCCTTTACAAAATTAACCACAGTTGATGCAATTCCTATTCAAGTTCAAATGTCCTTTACTAAAACCAAAACTCAAAATTTAATTTAATGAATTTTTAATTTGAATTCCTCAACATTCATATTAGTCATTTAACACAACTTGGAATGATTAACCTAAGTTTAAAATGACAAGAAAAAATATGTTAAAAAGTTCATAGGTTTCACCACTATTTAACTTGTTTTTTGACTCCTAGATGTGTATTTGAACCCTAAACACTAAACCCATATTATGTGTTCCACTTTTGGGCTCAACCATACTAAACCTTTTTTGAAATAGCAAAAATTTCAATCCTTTGTTCATAATCCCTTATAATGATGCATGAAACATTTTTTATCACAATTAATGTATTAATAATTTATCTTTAAGGTTGAGGGAATCTTTAAAAAAAGGTTGAACTTTTAAGGTTTGGTGTTCAAAAAATTTACTAATATAAAGGTTGGGGTTTATGGTAATTCAAGAATTAACTTTAAGTTCAAATTAATTTATAGATTTAAACAAAAATCTAAATTTTAAATGAAAAAAAGACATGAACACAAATCCTCATGTGTGAATTTTTTCAAAAGAAAAACAATGTTGGTCAAAATTGGGGTTTATCATGTTCTTTCTTCTTGAAATGGCATGTCATTGAAAACTACAAAACATTGAAGATTATGATACCAAACCTTTTGTTTTAAATTTATTTTAAATATTACGAGGTGATGGAAATTTAAATTTTAGATGGGAAAACTGATGGACATAGAATTTAATTTATGAAAAGTCATGAATGAAAAAAATATTAATCGTGATTGGGTTTTGTTAAAAAAAACGAATTTGAAACAAATTTTCGCAAAAAATCATGTTGTTGAAAATTAAGGTATTGAAATATTTTGGTTATCAACATATCATACTATGAATGTAATCAAATTTAATCTATTGATACGTTATGTTTTGATGTCATCCACTTCAAATAAATCAAACACAAGTTTAACTACCTATTCAAATGGTTGGTAATATGAGTATGATTACTAATCACAACATTCCATGACATAATACTTTTATACAAATATCAAAAGTGACACATGAGTTTAATTTCATTATCTAAGTTTAAATATAGATGTAAATTTGAATGTTAAATGAAGAAAAATAATAAAATGAAAACTAATGTTAACAAAGAGTAGGCTTTGCCAATTTTTTTTTTCACATCATGGTATGCTATTGAAAACTACAAGCCATTAAAAACAAAGGTACAAATGTCAATTCCGTTGTTGTCAACATACAATGTTATGACTAATAGTTGACCAAATTTAATTTAAAATCAACTTACTTAATTAGGGAAAACAAGTATGATCATTAATAATCACAATATTCAAAGGTATATATATGGTAATATTTTATTGAACCCAAAAATTCAGGGTTCAATTGAATTATAACCCAAAAAACAACACTTGAAAAATAAGGCTTGTACACATTGCACATTTTCAATTATTGCATTCACGCGTGCCATGAAATATTACTTCTAGTAACATTTTTTTGTGAAGAAGGTGACATTGAATCCCCATAGCTATAAGTTTTGGGTCCCTTTTTTTGTAGGCATCAATTAATAGAACAAAACCCATATAAGGATGTTTATAATGGCAATATGAATGCCATACAACCTATAACAACAATTTCATGCAATAAAAAAGATGACATTGATTTTATGTTTCAATTTGAAGTTGAATTTGGAATCATAGGTGACATCCAATGTGGATGTAGTTTGGGAGATCTTAATTCCAAAACTACTAACCAACTAAAGTGTAGGGTCTCTTAGTCATTAATCATTAACCTACTCAATTTTTTGTGTGGTGAACAATGGTGTAGTAATGAACATTTGTAGACTTCAAATGATGCAATGTTTTGTGTGTCACCTTATTCAATTGGAACACATTGATACCTAAGGAAAACATAAGGGGCTTGTGAACTATAACAAGAACGATAACACAAGTGTTTTGAAAAAATATGCTTGTCATGAATATCCAAATTTGTACATGACATAGGGATTGTTTTAGTTTTAGAAGGTTGTAAAAACCCAAAGTGAAAAACAAGCTACAAAAAAGAAAAAATATATGTGGCCTTTTCAAATCATATACAAATTTTTGACAGCCATTACCCTTACAACAAATCAAATCCCTTATAAAAGGCATTCTCGGAATACTTGGTGTTATATGTTATAAAAGGTTATTGATCATTGTTTTTTGTTGAAAATCCATGGTTAACGTCTTTGGTTTTGTGATAATATGGGGGTGTGCAATTTCCATCTAATCACCAATGATTGATGACGTGCTCCCAAGTCCTTTGTTGAACCCAAGTTGGGTCCAAGTTAATCAAATAGTTGAAATGTTTGGGACTCGGGGTATGCTCCCAACTTCCAGCACTAAAAAGGGTAGAGGGGTGTGTTGAAGCTCCGGGATTAGACTAGGAAGAGGGACAAGCTTTACTTAGTTACTTGAACTTGCATCAAACCAACCAACAAGTTGGTTAGTTCACATTTGAGAGCATTTTCAATGCTAGGACAAGCCATGGGTGACTCTAGATTCACATGACTCACCACGGCCTGGACTCGGGGGAAGTCATCACCTTCCCCCATATATTATTCCCTACGTTTGCCCATAGCACCTACATCTGAATGGCACTTTTTTCCGGGACTCCCAAAGAAGAGTCTCGAAACTATCTTGGTTTGGACTCCTAGAACTTTGAGAGTTCATAACCTCTTTGCTTAGACTTTTGATTGGGATGAGGTCTGAAGCAAACTTGTAGCTCTCCTTGAGAGATTTCCAATAGTGTGTCGCACTCCACCTGCACATACCAGGGTTAGGTCGATTATTGATTTTTAGTGGTCGGGAGTCAAACTGCCAGTTTGACTCCCAGCCCTTCTTTCGTTCATAATTTGTGTTGCAAATGTTTGAATGGCTCATGAGAGGCCATTTTCGACATCTACACTTCAAGACCATTCCAAGGTATAAATAACACCTCAAGGCGAGGTGTTTTAACCCCTGCAATCAAACTGTGAGTTTTTAGGAATCAAAGAGGACTCCCAAGTCCCCATTTCGGGAGTGTGAGTGTCATCCTCACACTCCTTCAAAGTGGGGTTGTGACAATTGAGGTGTTGCCATATATGGTGGAAAATACTAAAAATATGTTATCCTAAGTTTTGCATCTTGTGTTACTTGTACATGTTCATTTGACCTTTGGATGTTTTGTGTGAGCTTTGATATTTTTGCTATGGTTGTAAGCTTCATCGACACTTCACATAATCCATGTCCCATTTGACAATTGGGATTTTTGAAGTACATAAAATTATGGGTGTAACCACGCCAAGTCAGGTAAAACATTTGCTATATTATTTTGGTTTATTTGACAACATAATTGCATAAGTACAAAATGAAAGGCTTAATTCAAGCACTTTGACTTCTACATTATTTTTTTTGGTTTTTTGTTTTGCCTTTTAGCTAGCATGCCCATTTGTAGGGTCATGTTTTTGGCATGCCATTTCAAAGGCAACCCAATATGCTACTAATGATATTGAAATACGTGTTAGATTTTTGAAAGTTAACTTGAAAAAAATTGAATCATTGTTGCAGAGACAATTACTTAAATAAAAAAATCTAGGAAGGGGAAGCAAGAATGGAAGAAATCTTGTATTATTGTAAGGTTGCCACCAAGATGTTGAGAACTTTAGTGAATACATGATTTTCTTCAAAATCATCTTATTCCAAAAAAAATTGAATATGAAAATGTTATTTCCATTCAATATAAACAACAAACAATTTTACATTTGTTTTCTAGGGTGTCAGTATTTTGAACTTGGGTTACTATTTGTAAATAAAATATTCCTTGTTGTGAAACTTTGTGTTCAAAACCAAAGTCAAGGCTATTGATTATTATCATATGCATTTTCTTATGCTTCAAGCTTATGCATTGCAATGGAAACTAATGTGGCTAGAGTTCAAACTTGAAATCATTTGTTGATTTGTGGAAATTTTTATTTAGAATTGTAGGATTTTAAGTTGAAGATGATGACACAAGTCATCAATATTTTGATTCCATTTTTTCCATTTTTTCCATTTATTTTAACTTACAATAAAGTCAAGGCCCATAACATTTTTGTTTCATGTTTGACCCCCATTTCAAAAACATGAAAATTATATGAGACTTCATGGGCAATGCACGCACCATTCAAATTGTGACATATTATGACATTAATATTGTGTGTCTTGTTTTATTACAATTGTTTTTTCATTCGAACCATGTTAGGGTAATAATAGATCAACCAATGGTAGTTAAAGATGATAACCTATTTTTTGGGCAAATTATATCACTTGCGATGATGCAATCATGTCCACCTTGAAGAATGAGTTACAATTATATCGATGGTTGTCAATGCAACTAGCAGAGATTCAAAACCTTCTAGTTTGGTGCACAAATCATGCAATGTAATTTTCTCATGTCTCTTGTTTGTTTGTCAAGCCTTTGGCATTGTGGGATCACAAATCAAAATAAAACTAATTTTTATTGTTGCAAGTGTCATCATCAATCTAAAATGATCTAGGTTTAAAATTGATAATCTAGATTGGTTCATCCTCATCATCAAGAATTAGCCCACTGAGGGTGTGATGGACCTTTGAAGCTTAAAACCTTAAAACCATGGCTGAATTTTTGGAAAGGGATTTTATTATGATTGAAGATCACAACAAATTGATTGATGAATAATATTTCTTTGAAAAAGATTCAAAGCTTGATTTCATTTGATTTTAGGTTGAAGTTTTTTGCTTTCATTATTGTAGTTTTCTTTTGTTAACATTTTTCTAGTGTTAGAGTTTTGACTTTGTTGTTTTCTTGGTGCATTTATAATGTTGGATTTGAAAATTGAAGTCCCATTTAATGTTGTAATGTGGGGTATTTCCTTGTCATATTTACACTTTTTTATGATGAAATGGGTTGAACTATGAATGGCCTTATGGTCTTCAATGGGGTTTCAATTAGGGTTGGGAATTATGTTTCATTTGTAAATTTAGTTCATTTTGTTTTGGAATCATATTTATTTTTATTGTAAATTTTATCATTCATGTGTTGGAGTTGTTATCCTTTGTAATTTTATTGTCATGTGTAGGGCTTTAGGAGGTCAATGTGGTTTTGTTTTGCAAGTCATATGTTGTTGGAGTCATATCTTGCAATAAATGTTAAATTTATATGTTAATTGTTTGTTTTAGAATCATATGTTGGAGCCCATTTTTTTTTCCCTAGTAGTCAATCATGTGTTGATTTGTGGCTTGATTTGTCCTTGGAATTTGTCTTTGGACTTTAAAGGAAGTTGTTAATTTTGTGTGGTTGGATTTGTTGCTAGAATTTTGTTGTTTTAGAGGTTTTTCAAAAATAATTGTTGTTAGTTATAATGTGTAATATTGAAAACATATGTTTGTTCCGTCGGAGTGATGGTTTGTCCAATGTCAAATGCCCAAAAGCCCAATTATGAAGAAACAAAATATTGTTGTATATGTGAGTAGTGAATAGGCATTAAACACATAATTGTTGCAAGTTAACTGTAGTTTCATTGTTTCAAATAGAAACATATGCAATTTCTTGCAAATACTTGCCTTGTCATTGCAATGACCAACTTTTTTTTCATTTGCACAATCTAACTCAAAACCTTAGGTGCTACCTAGATCAGTCCCTTGCAAAAAAAAACTTACCCCTAATACATGGGAACCCCCCATGTTTGAAAATGAAACATTAACTTTAATCAAAGGTTCTTCCAAAAAACAAGAACCATCCAACATTAGGAGAAACTAATGTTGGCTAGTTTTTTTTTTGACCTAGGTAACTAACTAGGTCTAGGTATCAATAACCTACTAATTAGGTGTTGATTTTTTTGAAAATTGGTCCTATATGTCCAATTTTGAATTTGAAGAACTTATCTAGATGACTTGGGTGTCATCAAAGGAGGTTATCAATCTTAAAATACTAAACATATTTTTGATTAAAAAAAGTAAAAGAAAATAAATAAATATTTAGATTTTAAAAATCCTATAACTAATGTATAACTAGCAATATAATTAATATTTTTGAATTTGGTATTTGAAAATTGACCTTCATGCATAATTGGCAGATATTATTAAATTTTTAAAAAGAAAATCAAGCATATTATTTTGACATTGATATCGATAACCCAATGGGTTATTGCCCAAAAAAATGGTAAAACTTTCATACGATTTTTCCCTTTGCATTTGTCAATACTTCTTTAGGCAAAAAATTCCCATGCATTGTGAAGCATTTTACAAATTTCTAAGGTTCTATGGGTAGGTCTTTTAATGATGTTGATGATTCATTCTTAAAGTTAGGGTAGTTTTTTTAAGTAGGAGAAAGGCAAGGTCAATGGGAATTTGCTTGTTTTCAAGGAGAAGGAACTTGTCATGTCAACCTTGTTTCCTGTGCCTTCAAATGACCAAACCCCTTCTGGCCATGCCTTTCCCTTATATTCAAAATCTTGTTGAAGATCTGTTGTCACTAAAAAATTGAAGGAAATAAATTCCTTCTAGTTGCAAAGTTTGATAACAAAAAATGAAAAACAAAATCATAAGAAATAATGATAATGTTGATACCAAGAGAGTTACAAGGACATTAATGGAACTTATTGCTTATTTTAACCAACACAAGGAACATAGACTATGGACTTTGAGAAATCAACACTCTTCGATTTTATTCTTGTGCGTCAATTGGTCATTTTTGTGGCAAATTTCAACAACTGAATAACATCCCAATCTCATCGAGAATTGCTCCCCTAAACAAGTAAGATAAACAAAACCCCATACCTAGTTTGCCCATGAAATTGAACAAGGAAAGAAAAGCAAGGTCCCAAATCTATCATCAACCAAAAGTTTCAACCCACACCAAAACCTCTATTCAAATTCAATTTTTTCCCTTAGAGTTTTCACAACTATAAGTACTCTCTCCATAACAACAAACCCCAAACATCTCCCACAAAATTTTTGCAATATCTTAGACATGTCAAAGCTAAGTTGCCATTCCAACAATTTTCAAAATCCTTAGTGCATTCATCATCTCCCTCAATATGGCACCTAAATGTTGTGTCTAAACCTACATTTCTTTTTTTGAAGTTCATGGTGCAATAGAAATACAAAACTTCAAAGAAAGAGTAGTAAGTTCATGACAATAGGGATATTCATCCCCAATAGTCCACCAAGAAATCCTAATTGCTTTTCCTTGATCTCAATACACCCAAGGAAAACAAAACAAAACATTTAAAGAAAAAACTTAGCGTTGTTTTTTTGCCTTCCACTGTCCATAAATCTTTGTTCTGATGGCATTGTCAAAGCCTAATTCCTAATTGGGGCAAAGACTTCCACTTGCCTACTAATGTGTTATTAACTATTAGCTGGTAAAAATGTCAATTTATTTTTAAAAAATCATTGATAATATATATGGTCACAACATGCGTCAAAATCTTGGTGTAGATGTAATAGATTTGATGTTGATGTTGGTTGTGAGAATATCTAGTTTTATAGCCCTAGAAAGAACCTCTGGGACTAGTTGTGGGTGAGGAGGGATTCGAACCCCCGACATTGTGGTTCGTAGCCACATGTTCTAATCCTCTAAGCTATAGGCCCCTCGCCTCCACTAGATCTATCTATTATTAAGCTCGTTTTCTAGAAACAATCTTTCGTCTCTTTAGCTCGTTGCGTCAAAATGGCGAGGAAGATGCCAAAGCTCATGAGCTTTTTTTATAAAAGAGAAAAAGAGGTATTACATTCCGAAGTTTCCAAATCACCATACTTATACCAAACATCCCCTCACTCCATTACTCTCATCCTCCCAAAATTAACACAACACAACTCCAAATCTTCCAACATCAAGAACAAGAAAACACAAACCATCGCCAAATGTCATCTAAATAAAAATCACCATTAGTAGTGCCATTTCCAATAACTTGCAAAAAACAAAACACTAACAAAATGTAAAGCAAATAGACCATGACTTCTCCTCCCCCTTCGCCATTGATAGTTGAATTGTTTGTTGCTTTCTAGCTTTTAACAATTGTCAATTCATGACGAGCTACATCCAAATAAGGTTTCATCCACAACCCTAATTTGGAGTCACATTGTTGTTAAGAGCAATGAGATCAAGATCTCAAATATGGACACAGGCCTCATCAGAGTCCAGGATTTTTGGACAGCGCTCATAAGCCTCTTCCTCAACAAGCCTTCCCATTTGCACAACAACATTTCACCTCCAAAATAGGAAGCAATATAAATACACCAAAGCCTCTGAAGAAATTCTTAGTGTATTTGGAGGCATGCTTACAACCCATATGATCCCATGGTGGCATTTCAAAAAATAAAATGCATGCACCTACTACACCAGGCATTCTCTTGGTTGGCCTTGCCTACCAAGGCATGGATATTGTGTTTAGATCCATTATAGAGTATAGTAGCTTAAGGGATTTTGGCCCCTAGGTAATAATAACAATAGGTCTATTTTTATGTGAGGATTTTTGAAAGACGATATTTTGGCTTGTGTTTGAAACTTGAGATTAGTTATAATAGAGTTATAATCATATCTTGAAGGCTTTTGGTTTCTTCTAGAGGATGTTTTGAAGATTTTACTTGTGCATGGTGAAGTATTTGAGTTTTCATAATTCTTCTTTTGCCTTAAGATACTTGAATGCAAATGGCAAGGCCAAAGGATCACACACACCCCTTGTTTTTGAATTAATTCATGTCATTTCCCCCCCCCCCCCCCCCCCCCCGTGATATACCCATCAGGAACCATGGGATATACATATATATGGATTTTTACATTGTGTAACTAACACCCTTGGCCATGGGCAGTAGTGAAATCAGACCCACCTCACAGGAGCCCTTATTCCGATGATGCCTGTGGTCTACAGCCTTGCCTTTCCATGTAAACACCTATTGAAATTTTTGTAGTGTATGTGGAGGCAAGTTTATAGCATCTAATATTTCCTCTGCCCCATGAGCGAGCAGGAGCAAGTGTTCGGATTTTATGACAATCTTTACAAAAAAAAACATAAAGCCCCCACTTTGAATTTTGCACTAATTTTTATGCGGACACAATTTCTAGCGGGATCTTCCATCTTTCTTGTAAGTTGTTATGTGTAGGGTAAAGCCCTAGGTCGAGGGCATTACCAAAATAAGGGTGTACGAGGCAATAGTCAAGTGCAGTCCCGATTTTGATAAAGCCCTTGACCCAGGGCTTTACCGGACTCAAATACCTGCCAGAAATCCACTGGAGAAACCAAGGCAGAAAAGGGGGTAGGACTCTGCAATGATCTTCCAGAGGGTCTTACGAAATGGAACAAATTTTCCACAGTGGAAGTGCACATCCTCGGAAAATTAGGGCAGGTTTTTATGCCACAGAAGAGTAGGGCCCTTAGTCCTTCATTGTTTTTCAGTGCCTATCACTCAAGCTACTGGCCTAGTGGGTACCTCAAAAGGGCCCTACCCTTCTCCTATACTTAAGTCCTGAGGCTAAGGGCATTACCAGAAGCGGGTCTGTGGGAGGCGCCTTCTTCTGGTAATGGCCTCAACTGTGGGCCATATTCTACACAAGTGGGGCTTAAGTAGTGGATTTTTTTTTCCTTCTTTTTTTGGGGGAAAAATTTACCAAACTATATAGCAAGAGGTAAGCATTTTTTATATTTACTATTTTACCATGCGGCTCCTGAATCTGTACATCAAGTGGACCTGGTAGCATGTTGCAAGCAGTAAGTTTTTTTTCTAACGTATATTTATTATTTTACCATGCGTCACCAAATTCCTTCATAAAAAGCGCGGCACATCCTTCCTTCGTTCTTCGTCGTCGCTTCTTCCGTTTCTTCAGTTGCTGCCAACTTCTGTTCGTCGCTGCTTTCATGTGTTTTCTTCACTTGCTTGCTTGCTGCCAGTCCTGTTGAGCATTCCTGGAGCCGAGCTCTCTCTCGCCTACTGCAACTCGCCCGCACTTTGCATTTCCTCGGTGAGTTACGTGCGCTGCTTTTTTTTGTCTCGTACTCGGGAGTAGCTTTGTTGGATTCGCGAGATCGGTTTTGGCAGTTTGGAATTTCGAATCGCAATTTCGTGCCTGGATTTCAATACCTACGTTGCGTTGTTTGCTCTTTGTATCGAGTTGTGTAACTACGTTGGCTTCGCTGTCTTTTCTTGTCTTCCTTTGTTGGTCTCCGTTCTGTTTCGATTTGATTGGGATTTCTTTCTTCGCTTCCGTCCCTGTTTGCTTTCCCAGGTGGTTTCTGCAGCAGTTTGTGGAAACTTCTCGAGTGTTTTTGAGTTTGGTTTTTGAATTGCTTTTGCGGAGGTTTTAGTTCCACTCCATTGGCATGATTGAGATGCCAGTGAGCTAGATTACACTTCTGTTGGCTGGGTTTTTGTTTCTGGAACAAGATCGTTCATCGTATCGTCAAAGAGAGGAGCATGAAATAAGCACTGTTCAGTCCTGTGTCGAAATCAAAATGCTGTGCATTGGTCGATAGTTTTGCAGGATTCTTTGCCCTCCACAATCTACTGACATCTGGTTCCATTGTTGTAATTTGCTTGAGAATTTCTCTGACGGTGATATGTAGAGTATGCTTGTCGTCTCTCAGCCATAGCGGTTTCTTCTGAGTCGCTGAAACGCTCCGTTGCTCTTCTTCGTCGGAATTGTGCGTACAATTGTGATAAGTATGGATTGAGGTTGTGGCCATTGCATGTCGTTCGTAGAAGCAATTGCGTTTGCAGCTTGTAGTGTGTGTGACTGATGGATAATTGCGGAAACCTTTCCACTGAAGGCTGTTTTGGCTCACATGTACAGGAGTCATCATACCGATGCCCAATGTGTTTGCATTTTGCTCAGGTTTGTTGCCCATTTCCGGCATTACGGACGTGATTCTGCTGTTCAGGCATTCATTGCGTGAATAAGCTGTGCCACAGTCTATTGTGGTTCTTCCTGATATTCTGATAGCGTGCATATTTTCTTGCGAGAGCGAAGATCATAGTTCGTGCAGATCACGGGCGATTGCTTCGTTTGTTTGGAATCATGGATTCTTTGTCTGTTCGATCCGACACATTGCGAGGCATCATCGTCTCTGTCTTTCGAAGAGGCGATGAACCGCCAGTGTAGCCTTCTCCCTGCTATTTGCACTCTCTTGCCTTTTGAGAGTGCGCATTCCGTCTCATTTTCCCACACCTTCTCACCAAGACACGCTTGTTCAAATTCTCTCCTCATTTCCCTGCTTCACTTCTTGTTCCGTCTATTCAAATCTCTTCCTCCGTCCTACTCGCGCGTCTTTGTACGACACTGATCGTATTTTTCTGAGTGATTCTCTCTGCTTCATCTCTTCATGGCCGATGCTAGGGACAAGATCGACCCTTCTCTGTGAATAACATGAAAATAATACGTCAAACTCCTAAGGTATAATTGGCCAAAATGATTGTTGCACAGGTGCAATATAGCTTTCCTCCAGCAGCAATACATGGCTTCCAACGGGATTGCAAATGGCGATTTCGCGTTTTCCATTGCTCCAGTCCTTGTTCCAAACGGCCTATCCAAAATCAAGACGAAGAAGACAGTGTCCCGGGAGGTTTGCAAGGACGGTGATACAGCAGCTCCGCCGTTGAAGGGCGTCCTTCAAAATGTGGACGACTTACATGCTTTGCAAAAGAAAAAGGCCTCTGCTCCTTCAACGCCTAAAAGCCCAATCAATCCTTCAACGCCGAGAAACATGACGCCCAGGGCGGCTTACACGAGTGAGGAAGAGCGCCACAAGCAACAGATGGAATCGATAAGGTACCAAGCTCCGCCAACTCCCTCTGAAATCATGCGGGTGCAGTACTCCTGTACCGCGTTCTATTGCACGACATTTAGACCGATTGCTGCGCCGGTGCACCAATCCAACTGTTTTGAGTGCTGCTTTGAGATTTGTATTCTGCACTTTGTTGTTCATTGCAGTGCATCATTGGCATCGCTGACTCGAGAAATTGGACCTCAAGTGATCAAAGGGGATCCTGCTGCAGGGAAGAAGTCTCCCCCAAGGTCAGTTGTTGCTCCTCGACTTCACATGACTGACAGTGCTCTCAAGTTCACACACATCCTTTATAACCTGTCGCCTGCAGGTACTGTGGTTCCTTTTTCCTCTTTCCTTTTTTCTTTGTTGAGCAAGTGCACTTCTTGGGTTCCCATTGTAGTCTCATCTTTGTTGTTTCTAGCCAGCATCAGTTCCAACTGCCGCCCTGGTCAAGGTATTGTTGGGTGATGAGGACGATTCAATGCTTGCTCTCTCTCAATCGATTCAGAACTACCCACATAAACCCCCACACACCACCTTGGAGAGAAGTTTGTCCTGGTTTGTCCAGAGGAAAAATTGCAGCAGCTGTGATGTTTCCAAACCTGCCATTTTTGGGTTTGAGAGATTGGTCTCAAGAAAGTCAGATTGGGATCATCTGTGGAGACATGTTGAACTGGTGAAGTGGATTTCCTCTTTTTTGCAGAGCTCTATGAGCAAGCCATCAAGTTTGAGAAGGGCTCATACATCACATCAATGGGTGCTCTTGCTACTCTGTCTGGAGCGAAAACTGGCCGATCTCCAAACGATAAGCGTGTTGTGAAGGAAGAGACTTCAAAAGATGATTTGTGGTGGGGAAAGTATGTTGTCCTGAACCTTGAGTGACACAACTATTCTATAAGCATATGACGTTGGGAATGTTCTTTACCTGGGTCTTTGTATGTGACTGAATATTCTATTTATCCTCCACCTTTTGCAGAAACTCTCCTAACATTGAAATGGATGAGAAGACATTCTTGGTGAATCGTGAGAGAGCAGTGGACTACCTGAATTCTCTTGAGAAGGTAATTGGAGTCACTGGAGCTCACCTCTAAGATGTTTCAGAGATTTGACCAGTTTCACACTTCTTCAATTTTCTCTTCCGTATTCTGTAAACAATTGTGTGCTAGTTGATGCCTTTTTTCTGATTCATGTTCTTATTGCTATTACCCTTTGTTTTCTGATCATATCAGTATGCTATACCATGTGGTCCCTTCTGGTGCAGTTGCCCAATTTTCACAGCGTGGACTTGCATGTGTGATCAGGTGTTTGTCAATGATCAGTTCTTGAACTGGGATCCAGAGAATCGCATCAAAGTTCGCATCATATCAGCTCGAGCATACCATTCGCTCTTCATGCACAACATGTGAGTAGAAATCAATCTGAAACTCCCTCTCTGTAAGACTCTTCTTCAGAACTGTTGGGTATGCCCAACTCATACTGTTTTGGAATCCCTTAACTGGCATAGATACTGCTCATGAATATGCGAGGTCACTGGTTGTGCCAAAGGGATTGAGTGCGTTTGGTGAAAGCCAGGAAGAAAAGGAGAGATGTACATTGGCCCAATCATGGAGGGCCCCCTCTAGGTCAGTCCTAGAGGGAGATATCTTTCGGTCGATGTTTGCTTGTGTTTGGTGTGCTCGGTGGCATTAAGAATATGGGTGGCAGGTGCATCCGCCCTACACCTGAAGAGCTGGAGGATTTTGGGACTCCTGACTTCACTATCTACAATGCTGGCCAATTCCCATGCAATCGATACACACATTATATGACATCTTCAACTAGCATAGATCTGAACCTGAAACGCAAAGAGATGGTGATTCTTGGGACACAATATGCTGGAGAGATGAAGAAGGGTCTTTTCAGTGTTATGCACTACTTGATGCCAAAAAGAGGAATCCTTTCATTGCATTCAGGCTGCAATATGGGGAAGGCAGGGGATGTGGCGTTGTTTTTTGGATTATCAGGTATTGTTGGTAAACGAACGAGAAGCTTCTGTGCTTGAACGACTAACCAGTCGATCCTACCAAGAAGAGGCTATGAACTTGTAACTAACTGGTATGGTTGTTTGGCAGGAACTGGGAAGACAACACTGTCCACAGATGAGAACCGCTATCTTATAGGTGATGATGAACATTGCTGGAGTGAGACTGGTGTCTCAAACATTGAAGGAGGTTGCTATGCGAAGTGCATCGACTTATCAAGAGACAAGGAACCTGAAATCTGGAATGCAATCAAGTTTGGCACTGGTAGGTTTCTTGATTAGGAGGAAAATAGAAACTACTTGGACTCCTCTATTTCTTTGTGGTTGTATCAGTTGAGGGAAGGTGGTTGTTTTGATATATCCAATGCTACTGGTTTTAAGGAGAGATAATTTGGTGTTTTGAATACCTGAATTTTCTTTGCTCTTCCAAGGTTGCAAATGTTCTAAAGTATGGTGTTGTATGACAGTGTTGGAGAATGTAGTTTTTGAGGAGCACAGTAGAGAGGTTGATTATGCAGATAAATCTGTAACAGGTAATTTTATCTTAGTGTGCACAGACTTCAATTGTGCCAAATTGTCTCCACTGAAAGGAGAATTTAGTGTATTAAACAGATGATAGCTTGATCGATGCTAGGATCAAGAGTGATTAACTTGTGAATAAATCAGAGTACTAGAAACTGGGTTAGGATTTTGTGCTTGCATGCTCTTTCAGAAGTATTTACAGGAGAATGAGAAGAGTATGTGTATGTGAATTCAATAATGTACCAATCTCACCTGGATTATTAACAAACCTCTTTTTGTTGGGCAGAGAACACAAGGGCAGCATACCCTATTGAATTCATACCAAATGTCAAGCTACCTTGTGTTGGACCCCATCCAAAGAATGTCATTCTACTTGCCTGTGATGCTTTTGGTGTACTGCCACCAGTAAGCAAGTTGTCACTGGCACAGACCATGTACCATTTTATTAGTGGTTACACTGCCCTGGTAAGCCTTTCAAGAAGCCTTTTTGCTTCCAGTTGGTGATTGTGAAGCCTGCAGCTGCCAGAGGATTTGTAAATAATGGTAATTGGCAAACAGTGGATAATATATGCTACTTTGCACATGATTTAGCTAGTTGAACTCCACTATTGAGATTTTTTGTGCTTGATCAGAGCTGGAATTGTGGTTGAACTATTCCCAGTACATCACATTTCTTGAGCCCAATTTTGTTCTAGGTTGCGGGAACTGTGGATGGTGTGAAGGAGCCAACTGCCACATTTTCTGCTTGTTTTGGAGCAGCTTTCATCATGCTCCACCCAAGCAAGTATGCTGGTATGTTGGCTGACAAAATGAAGAGGCATGGTGCCACTGCATGGCTGGTTAACACTGGCTGGTCTGGAGGCAGGTATATGAGGGACTCTACATGGTCATTATTGAAAAACCTTGTTAAAGAGGTTCCTGGACGCTTGCTTGTCATTCTCTTGCATCCCTGTAACATTGTCTGTTGTGAAATCTTACATGCATAAGGTCATCACATCTGATAGTGTTGCTGTTTTTCATACTGAAGCTACGGTGTCGGGAAGAGAATGAAGCTTGAATACACACGGAGAATCATTGATGCTATTCATGATGGGTCTCTGTTGGAAGCTGAGTATGAATTGACTCCCATATTCAACCTGGCTGTTCCAACCAAGGTCAAAAGTGTACCGACTGAAGTGCTACATCCTGAGAACTTGGTAAGCAAAGTGTTGACATTTTTTGTTAAAAGCATTACAATGCAGCTTGATGTGGATTTGCATTGCATGTTGTAGACCGTTGATGGGGATGAAAAGTTTTCACAGATACAAACTATTTCTAGAGTTTTGGTTGCCTGAACCCTCCTGTAGAATTTGGCTTCAACTTTCAGGTTGTTCAGATATCTAGAGTGGTTGGAGTGCAAAGTATAGTATCTGAAATACGGACACACAAATGCACTGATTCTTCATAATAATCAACTTCTGGGGTATGGGGAGGCAGGTCACTGTGAAGGTGATCAGTAGTCTGAAAGCAGTTGCAACTGTGCACTCCTTGCAATGTATACAGAGCACCTGTGCAACTTGACTTAGGAGGTGGGGACATACAAGAGTGTTAGCTAAAGAAAAAAATACATAGAACATAGTCTAGAAGCAGTCTGCAATCTCTAATGCTTTTCCATGTTCCATTGGCATGTGCAGTGGGCAAATAAAAACCTGTACAATGAAACCTTGAAAAAGCTGGCCGGCCTTTTCCAGAAGAATTTCAAACTATATGATGATCACACAGTTGGCAATGACCTTAAACTTATGGAGGAGATTCTTGCAGCTGGACCCCAGCTCACACAGGACATATAGAATTTGGTGCATTGGGGAGTTTGTGAAGTGAGAACCCAAGTATGGATCAACTGCTGTCATTGGGTAAAACTTCTTCCAGCACTTCATCTCTCTGGATGTTGGATAGCTGGAATTCTTGATGTTTGAACAGTAGAAAAGGAGAAGGGCTTGATATCTCTGTAGATATCAAGCACTAATATCTTTGGTACTAATCTCCATGGTTATCCCATTTGTACATATACTTTACAGTCTGAGAAGCTAACTAACACGGTCAGGAATCGTGATCAACCACCACCAGTAGTTGGCTCGATTGAGCTTAGTAGACTAATTCTCTGTAATCACAAGCAGTGTTCTTCCACGTCACTTTGAGGACAAATAATTACCACTGGTGGCCCAGCCACATATGCCTCCTGCATGACATTCATGGTGATATCCACTGTCATGCCTGGAATCACCTTTATCAAAACTTGCTGAATTCTTTCAAATTCTGATGACTAGCATAATGATAAACCCTGTGATGTATGATATTGTATTTTTGGTTGATGTTGTAAGTTGAGGCCATTGGTGGCCTTTACTCAAGGCTTGTTGCACACCCATTCTTTCTTCAACAATCTGCTACACAAAACTATAAAATGCTTGGAGAAATTTCCTGGTGTATTTGGAAGGTGCCTGGCATTCATGGATTTTTGTTTGCAAAAAGAGGTGGGATCTTACCCATACTCTATAAGAATGGGAAGGGACCAATCTTAATACTGGGAGGGATCCTTAAGAATAGCTAATATTGTTGTATCCTTCCCATTGGTAAGGTGCAAAGAAGGGATCTTGCACATACTTGTTAAGAGAGGGAGATTTCATAGGAGTTGAGGAGGAATCTACCAGAGTAGGCTCAAGGATGGGATGCCTCCACCTCTTAAGGAGTGGACGTAAGAGCTATGAACCCTCCCCCCTATGCCTTATGATATGCATGATGACTAATGTGGCCCTAGTGTGAACTCTTAAAAATTTAGTTTTGCTTTTAGTGGAATTCCATTTAGTTAAAAAATATATGGAATTTGCAATGACAAAGATGACTCAAAATTCAATATTTCCTGCACCTTGGGTCTAAAAATTATGAAATTACCCTCTGTAAAATCTTTACTCATTAGACCACTTTCCAACACTACCAATAGTGCGCTCTGATTGCCCTAAAAATTTGATTTTTAGTAGTTTTATCGAGTATTCAATAACTCTTGCACTGTGGCTCTAAACATTAGAGCACCATCTTGGTGCACTCCTACTCATTGAGGGCTTTCCAATGGCACCAAGAGCACGATGGGGGGCAGTGCGGTTTGGGGCGATCTTAACGTGACAAACAAACCACCTTGCTTAATAATAGACATAGATGTTCGTGGGAGAGATCATGGCGCAAACAAACAAGCCCCCCACCAGAGGTAGTGATCTGATGGAACCACCACCAATTTCTGCTCTTGTTATCGCGGATTCTTCAGCAACAGCGCAAAAATCACAAATGGATCATGATAACGTGGATGCACAACAAAATCGTTCCATAATGAATCATTATTGAAGGCTAGAAAGTGCGAAAGCAAATCAAGGATTGAAAAGCCACCAGCAGTGGCAGCACATGATCTTGCAAAATATGGGTTCAAATTGTTCCAGAAACAAAGAAAGAAAGAACTACAGATTTCCAGAACCCTGATTGCAATTTTTGAGTGCACTTTGTTCGTCCACAGTTTTGCTGAATTTTAATAGACAGATGTTCTCTTTTCAAATGGGTAAAGCATTACCCTAGTACACAAATGATTTGTCAAATGATTAGAAAAAACAC
Source organism: Sphagnum contortum (assembly GCA_963920785.1). Classification (NCBI taxonomy): domain Eukaryota; kingdom Viridiplantae; phylum Streptophyta; class Sphagnopsida; order Sphagnales; family Sphagnaceae; genus Sphagnum; species Sphagnum contortum. The sequence goes on along the minus strand of OY987290.1, from coordinate 9,190,252 downwards.
CATAGTACCTTGGCAGCTTCAACACTAAACTATATTATTTGTAGAAATGGTGGAAATTTTCAGATTTTACTTTTCTCAAAGAGCAAAGTTTTGTGAAGCAAAATACAGCATCTGCAAGAATATGCAGCAACATTCTATTTTTCAACATCAAACTTTGATATCTAGATAATTATTGCACAGACATGTGTTGAAGCTGGCCCTTGTACCACAGTATTGTTAAATGACTTTGTGGACGTTAAGGGGTTGCAACTAACCATGTACTAAAATTGCACAAATATTGTCAATGGGCAAGGATTTTGCCGATGATCAAATAAATACTCAAACTGTCCTGTAATCCTATCAAGATTCAAGTCCTTGTTGCTTTATATAACCACATCACAAGAACAAAACACAAAACACTAGTTAGAATGAAACACTTAGATCCCCACTAGGAAAATCAAGATTTAGCTCCTATTGTAAGATCTAATATAAGAAAAATTACAGTAAGAGAATGACTTTACGAACGATCAAATAAATACTCAAATTTTCCTGTAATCCTATCAAAATACATATCCTTTTTGCTTTATACAACCACATTACAAGAATAAAATACAAACTACTACTTACAAATAAACAACATAGACCACTATGCTTCAAAATCCAGATTTGAGTTATTCGGACCCCCCACAGGGGAGGGGCGTGCCAGCCTAAGAAGTAGTGCAAGACTAAGGCGACGCGCGCAGGGCCAGATAGCAAGCTATCGGACGACCCCGCCCCCGAAAAAAATTAGATTAATATCATGAGGCTCGATGAGCCTCGTATCAGATATTAAACTGATAAGAACAGATACTACACTTGATCTTAGCCAAAAGGCCGAGAAAGGTATGATTCAAGATTTCATGCCCGGGCCGTTGTATACTCCGCCAATGCCACTCTTTCGGCAACCCATATGGGATCAACACACATGTGCTTGCTTGCTCCTCCTCTTTGCTCTTCGTTTGCTTTGTGCTTTCCACTTCGTACCCTGATTCTCCAGAATTTTCCTGCGTATGATCGCTGTGCGCGCGCCAGTAGGCCCAGCAGCGGATTGATTATGACAGTGTACAGGGTCGTGCTCCGAATGGACGGACGCGCTACAAGCCATCCTGAAGGTTTTTCTTGAGAGCCTGGCATGATGCAACGGCCTTATGTAAAAGTTGAATGTGGTTGCGAGGAGCTGTGAGGAGTTCGGTTCCGAAAGTCCTTCGGGGATTGGGGGATTTCAACCTCATCGGCAAAAGATCTGCAAGAGATCTCACCCACAAGGTACTTGTTCTTTGCTAAGTGGGTGGGATTCAGGGACATCCAAAACCTTCTTCAGTTGAATCTCTTTCTGACTGGCACTCAGGTGTTTGTTGAGATGCCTTTCCACCCGGTAGACCAGGTCACGGATGCCATCCACCGTGGTCCTGATCGAGGTTACACTTACTGACCTCAGTCCACCGGTTTATCATTGCTGACTCTTGCAGAGCTTTTCCCTAGCTATGGTGTTCCTCATGTTTCCCAACCATATATGTCACGAAATAGACTCTGCAGTCAAGGCGATCCCAGGAAATATTGAGCTTGCTGCAGTGCAACTTACGTGATAGGCTCCTCCGTTGTTGCTCCTCCTTGTAGTTCAGCCCGTTGGGTTGGAGCTGCTCAAGAAAACCTCGGCGTTGCCTGTTCAAGGTGATGATATTTCACAGCAACAAGCCACATCTGCTTATGACGGAGTCACACAATTGATTTCACTATATCCAGCATTTGTTGCAGATTGCATCCCGATTTGAGAAATCAGCAAGTCCCCCATGACGACCAAGGAACTCTGAGAGATAAACAATCTGCTGGCCTAGCACAGGCCCACCGTCTGGGCCTACTACAGCAATTGGACGTTGAGCATTGCCGGACCAATTGCCTTGAACATACCATTTCTTTGGTGCTTGGCTCACTATTGGAGCAGCTGAATTTGACGTTGTCATTCCCTGTAGTACCAGCAATGCTAGCACACACATTAATGACACTAGCTACGTCAGGTCCACCTACAATGGTTAAAGATCTGTATCAATATTTGAAACATTGCTAATCCACTTTCTTACCAGGCCACTAGACTATACAATAAGAACCGAACTTGGGTGGAACCCAAGTAAATCTCTAGTGGACTTTCAATGGAGTGTGGGTGGACATTGGACCTGCCATGGACCAACATGATTATCAAGCCACTGTGCATCGCATTTGTGGGTGAAAACAATCTTCATATTAACAGCAAGCTCTGGAATCAAACGGAAACTATAGTTGCCACATAGAATTATGGTAGAGAGTAGATAGAACTACCATCCATTTGATGAACTTGAGAAATCTACAACAACTATGTAATTCACACTTTAGCCCATATATGCCATGCATGTAATAGTCAGTTACAATCACATCCAACCAATATCAGCTGGGACTATATTCTAAAAGTTTTCATAATAGATGTGAGTAACACCCACCATGGTGAACACTTGTATACACTAAATCAATGAAGTAACACAATGATAACCCAAGTAGATTCAACATTTCCAGTTTCCCATATGTACAAGCAAGTCTCTTTATGTGAAAACGTTCATAAATGTGGAAAGCTAGGCATTGGCCACACATTATCAAATTATGGCATGTTCTCGTTTCCAAGGATTTAGCACCTCCACAAAAGTGCAATGTAGTTTACCATTTAACCAGCATCACAAGGATCAAGATTGCACATTACCATTCCACCAATAATCACTAGCATGAATTTGAAGCATGAACAAAATTCAAGACTGTCATAAGATACATCAATGGGCTATACACTTCTTAACTAACAACTCACAGTAACATCCAAATACCAAGTTCAACTATATCATTGACCAACAGCTCCTTATAGCATAATCCTTATGTCAAGAGGGTTGTAGTCATTGTAATAAATTCAACATATTCCACAAATCTTTAGAAACATCTTTAGATTCCACATAGATTCCCCTCCACTTGCATTCATGCTACCAAAAAACAATGACCAAACCAATGCATAACAATGTAAGAGGGCCTAATGTGTTAGCATTGAAGAATCGGTGAGCAATTTCAAACAAAGATGTGTTGGAATTCTCATTGTTTGATGGTTGCTACAAAACTGTTTCCAGGAATAGAAGATCCACAAATTATGCAACAACAAGAAGGAGCATATCGCATGTGGTTCATTCAAAGTCATGTACATGTACACCATGCAAGGATAGATATATCATGGTGTACATTCATACATTAAGTGAATGCAACCAAAACCCAACATAATTTCTTGTATGGATACACAATAGAGTAGAATGTAGGTCATGATATGAGCCACACACTCATTGCACTCCAACCTTGAACAACTTTACAATATTCAAATGCATTTTACTTGATCACTAAAACAACAAAAATCACCAACAAAAGGTCCATCAAACCTAATTAAGTTGATTGATGCAAAGGGGCCTGGAAAGAGTTGGGGTTTTGATTATGCACACAAAGTGCCCATATAACAATGCACTAGAACCCGTATAATACAACCATTTCCTAGATATATACAACAATAGACCTAACTATAATTAATCATGATGGGCACCAATCCACACAACCTTGTTCACAATAGCCCAACATTATGATTAATCCATCTTACTGCCACATATAACTACTATGGGTGTAGTCACCAAAACATGTTAAATCATTGCCACACATGGTTCAAAACACCTTAGTTGAGTTGATGCAAACGAAAAGGGCTTGGAAAGAAGCAGGGGTGCAACTTATGCACACAAAGTGAAATATAACAATGCAAATAGACCCCCAAATACAATCCTAGTTTAGATATACAAGAATAAAGTTGACAAAAATCTACATGAACATGACTAGTCCACACATTCATTGCACAACATTGAATAGCAACCGAACAATCTTCAAATTCATCTTGATGGCACAAATAGACATGTTGATAGTCAACCAAATAATATGATCCATTGTCTTAACTATTGATTAAACCTAAGTTGAATTCATGCAAAGGGGCCTTGGTACTAGTCGCGAAACAATTGAGGTGCATCAAGTGAGAAGTTTAATTTTCTGATTCTCAAACAAATGATTTTCATTATATTATGATTGGTATACAAATGTCTTAGCTATTGGGAGTGTGCTTCAATTACAATGGAATTGTGCAACATCATAAATGCACAAATCTCATGGTGGATTCATCACCCTATACTAGCACATAATGTTAGCATAAATATATGACAATAGAATAAAATACAAATGTTGGCCATTGGTTCAAAGAACATTACACAACCTTGAATTGCAACCCATTAGTTTGAAAAATCAATCTCATTGGCCATAATGAAATGTTTAGATAGTCCCAATTAGCGAGCTAACCTTTGCTTACAAATTGTTGTTGTAGTGGCCAATTTCACATGAATCCAATTATAGTTTACTTAACAAATGTGAACATAATTGGACACTTTATGATGATTTGGAAAACCAACACATGTATATTGTTTGAAACTTGAGGTCTCATATTAAAATATGTATAGTGATTGGTCTTTTGCTAAGTTCAAGTGTTTTCTAGGTGAGTTGTGGTCTATTTTACTCTATAACATCCCACAATGTTGCGCAAGGATTATGAAAGGGGATTGAAAACTAGGACAATTTCATCTCAAAAAATATTTAAACCCCAATAATCTAAATAACTACATTTGCAACATTGTAGGAACAATTTCATTTGCATAAACTCATATTCAAGATTCAAGGCCCCACATGTGTGTCTAACATAATGAAATCTCCAAGGCTCACACAGTCAAAATATGGACCTTTAAATCAAGTGAACATCTAGGCCGCATCCTTGAAAGAGCATACAAACTTCGTTTTTGTCCAAAACAAGACTTTCACAAATTATCCAACATAATTTCACAAATGGTATCTGAAGACTTGAAATAAAACCTAAGAACGAGATAATTGAAAGTTGAATGCAATAGAAATTAAAACATTTAAGGTTTTAGGTGGGCTAGTGAAAACAAATCCTATAATCAAATAACAATAAACAAATTGTGCTAAAGGGGTGAACTATTAAACAAATTGTGCCCAAATGTAGGTGAAAGCCTAATTTCTAAAAGACGTTCATCCACCAAAAAAATGCCCGTTGACAAATAATTTTTTTTTTTAATCCTCTTTCTTTCCCTGTCACTTGACTATACAATAAGAGTGGAACTTCATTGCAACTTTGGTGGAATTCAGGCAGACAACTTTCAATGGAACAAGGGTGGGCATTTGGGCAATCCCTAGAGCAACATGACTTGCAATGAGAGGTTTATGCTAGGGAGGTCTTGTGAAAAGCCCATCCAAACCCATCTAGCTTATGTAAAAAATATTGATAGAAAAGGTTTGCAACAACAAAAAACCAACTAAACGAAGTTGAACCAAATATACGATTACAATGAACCCTATACATCAGTGAACCCATTGATGGGAAAACAAATTTGATAGTTCAATCACGCCTTGGCTAGCATTTGTCACATGTAAATTATAATTTGGGAGCACAATTTTGTTACCCAATCTAGATTTCATGTTAATCTTTGACTACATACAATACTTGGGTTAGAAGGACAATAATGTATGCAATTGGGACATGAGTTGGGAGGAGCAACATTGTGCATGAAGTTGACCAGCTTGCACCATATATATGTATGAAAAGGCAAATTGTAACTTGAAAGATCAACAACATGAGTTAAAATAATGTGCTTAAAAAAACATAGTTAATGCATCCAACTTTTGTAATCAATCTTGACAATTTTAGTTGTTTTTGTAATGGATTACCTATGGCAAAATGTTGTGTGACCCAAGGTTGTTATTCAAAAACCTTGAAATAGACTTGGCATCCAAATAGAAAAAAATGAAGTTTCAATCATATGTTGGCCAACACCTTAAGCGCAAACCAACAATCTTGCTACCCATCATCTAGATTTATCCTAATCATAATCTCTAGAATAATGAAATACACAAATCCCAGATTACACATAGGATTGGAGGCCATAATTTTCTTTGGTTTATTTAAAATTCAAGCACATTGACACATGGACCAAGAACTTGAAGTTCATTGCCTTGTGGTTGATTGCTTTTCATGAGGCTCAACCACAAGGGCTACATAATAAGCTTATCTTAGTGTAACACATAGGATGAATCTAGAATTACAATGCCTTAATGTTGGAAAAGGCATGGAATAAGCTACTTTACATTGTAACATTCAAACAAAATCTATTGCAAGGAAGTCACATGCAACATATACATTCCATAGCAAAGAATGCAATATTTTTAACAAGAAAACAAGGAACTATGAATCCATATTGTGCATCGAGTAGATACGCTTGGTTTCAATGTTTTAACAAACAAAAAACTATATTATCTTATATACACCAACAAAATAGATAGTCAAAATCAAGTTTCATGTTAATTAAAAGGCTTTTGTGGATTCATATATTCATAATTATGTGGTAAAATTTACGATGATATATTCGTCTTATTTAAAACATTGCTGATGTTTTTTCTTTCCATGCCACTTGACTGTGCAGTAAGAGAAAACTTCATTAGAATGGTAATAGAATCCAAATGGACTTTTAGTGGGATGTTGGTGAACTTTGCACCAACTACAGACCAAAATGATTATCATCACATTTATGGATGATGACGGTTTTCCTATTTGAAGCAACAACATTTCAAATCATAATCAAATAGATGCCACATTAAGCTTTTAAACTAGCTAGTTACAACTGCAATGCATAATTATTATTGGCTTGTAACTCATATATTCCATGCATGTAACAGTTGATCATAAACACATGCTAGGACCACACTCAAAGGTGGCAATAAAAGGGAACTCACACATACAAACTCCAAAAATGCATGTCAACAAACAAGGACAAATGCATAGTCACCAAAACAACAGAAATTGATGATAAAATGGTCAATTTAACCTAAGTTGATTGATGCAACCCAGTGGAAAGAAGGTGGGGTGCAATTGAACACATATGTGAGAAATACAGCGATGCAACTAAAACCCCAAACACAATCTATGCATTTATGTGCACTAGTGTTGGAGCAAATTATAGATCATGATCTAGCACTAACCCACACAACATAACCTTTGACAACAACCCAACAACCTTCAAGTCCTTTTTACTAGCACAATGAAATATGTTGATAGTCATTCGAACAATATAACTTGTTGCCAACAACCACAAACATACATTCCAACAATGCAAATTGTTGTGGAAATAAACTGGGATGCAAGGTGTGTATAAAGTGAAAATACATCAATGTAACTAAATTCCTCAACATAATCCTATCTTAAATAGACAAAAACAAAACACATATGTGATTAGCACTTGATTCACACATTCATTACACAACCTTGAATAACAACCTAGTAGTCTACAAATCCATCTTACTAGGCATAATGAAGGATTTTCAGGTCACACAGACAACATAAATAAAACCTCCATAAGACGTAAATGGAGGCCCTCAAAAGGGGCAAGCCTAGAAAAGGGGTGGGGTGGAGAAAGGGTGGACTCCAATTGTGGGAAGAATAAAAACAACCATTACATCCATAATCAGTTATTGAATAGGTCCATTTACCATTGTGTTTGTAAGTAGGGATCGGCAAACATTGGATCTTGAGCTCTAGATAACGAGTATATAATAATATGGTTGTATAACATAAGATTGATTCCAGAGGTAAATACTCCCTAGTAACACATTGAAAGTGACAATACAAATTGCATAGGTATCATGCAATAGGTACTATTACAGTTGTTGGTGTTAAGGTTTCTCAACCTCCTATCCTTGAGTGAATTCTCAACTGAGGCTGGATTTTAGATCGAGTAGGGAAGTGAATGTTTTAGGTTTTGAGGAATCTAAAGGCCATATGTAGTCTACCCACAGAAAAAGAAACCTTGAACTCTACTTCCCTAGTGAAACATTAGTTCCCACATTCATGTCATTATCTGTTGGCATCGAAATACAACAATGCACCGACAAGACTACTATTTCTCTCATTTTAATTCCTCACACAAATTAGTTGTTCAACCAAAAACTAATAATTTCCGCAAAATTTTGTTGTATGTAACACATGTTTCACATAATACCCAAATGTTGGGCATAAAACGTGCATATTTAACGATCAACAAAAATTAACACAAATAGTTTCTGTTTTTTTTTAAATTAGGAAAAAACGTTTAAATAAAGAAAAAATTATGAAGAAGAAATAAAAGAAAAATCATTTAGAGCAAGAAAAAGATGATAAAGTTTTAAAATGAGAAATAAAAGTACAAGAAATGTTTTTAAAAATCTAAAAGAAGCAAAAAAACAAGTTTCATTTCGATCACAAATGGCATGGTTTTCATATGTGAGTGTTGCATGTTTGGATTACATCTTCAACTACTATTAGTATTTGCCATAATAGGCAATACGTGCATGTTACCCATACAATAGGTGTTAATATTGGGAATTTCAAACCATTACAAACATGGTGTTAAGGGTGAAAACATAGTTAAGGGCTCAAAAGTGGCATTTGAAAGTCCATAATCTAGCATTAACAAAAACATTTGTAGCTTAGCAATTAGCAAACCATAAATCCTATAATCATCCCCTATGCTTTTAATCATAAATATTAATAAACCAACCTATGAATATCCCTAAACATGTGATTGAAAAAAAATCCATGCAAAAGATTAAAGTTTTTAATGTGAAATCGACTTTCAAGGAATAAAAATTACAACAATCACATCATCTAAAACTTTTTAAAACTAAAAATATACATATTTGAAAATTTTCAATGCACTTCATTGATAAATTCTTCATTTGATGATGCTTTATTTTATTTTGACACTATTTCGAGTCAACATTTTTCATTTTTTTTGTGTGACACACATAATGTTATCATTTCAAAAGTCCACTATGAGCATAACCTTCTTAGAATTCATCCTTTTTTTTAAAAAATGATTCCCATTAAAATCTATGATAACATGAATAATTAAAAAAATTGACAATGTTAATTTTGAATATGGCTTTAAATTTTATGTTTGTAAGTAATATAAAAAAATTATAAATGCAACAATCTAAACAATTCACCTATTCATGTTTTCACCCTTAACTTAAAGTTGACATGAGTATTGTAATGCCTAGAATTTAAACCCTAAAACTCTATATGTAAATTTAACCATCTTTAAAAACCATATGTTTTACATTAATTTTCTTATGATTTAAGTGATTGAATTAGATAATCATTGAAAATACATTTTTTTTTGCTTACCTCCTAAATTATTTGTCCTAATTAAAATCAACATAATTTTTTATGTCCTTGATTGAATTCTAGAAATATATATATAGAAGTTCATTTTACACCTTGTGGATTCCATTATTATTTTTTCCCTTTAGAAAAATAGAGGTTTAACTATGAAATAGAAATGTATACCAAAATATAGAAAGGTTTTGTTGAAAGGTATAAGTTTAGCCAAATATATATAAAAGAATTGTTGGGAAGTAAAAGTTTAGCCAACAAATAGAAATGTTTTATTGAGAGGTCGAGATTTAGCCAAAAAAAGATGTAGGTTTTGCCAAGAGTTACAAGTTTACCAAGAAGATACATAAGTTTTGCCAAAAGAGAAAAAATTAGCCAAGAAAAATATAAATGTTCCCAAGAGTTACAAGTTTAGCCAAGAATAGATATAGGTTTTAAAGTTTAGCTAAGAAGAGATATAAGTTTTGCCAAAAGTTAGCAGTTTAGCCAAGAATAGATATAGGTTTTGCCAAAAGAGAAAATTTTAGCCAAGAAGAAATATAAGCTTTTTCAACAGAAAAAAAAATTCAACCAAGAAGGGATATAGGTTTTTCCAAGAGAGAAAAGTTTAACCAAGAAGAGATATAGGTTTTGCCAAGAGAAAAAAATTTAGCCACGAAGATATGTAGGTTTTGCCAAGAGATAAAAGTTTAGCTAAGAAAAGATATAGTTTTCGCCAAGAGATCAAAGTTTCACCAAAAAGGGATGTAGGTTTGGCTAAGAGAAAAAACTTTAGCCAAAATGATATATAAGTTTAGCTAAGAAAAGATATAGGTTTTGCCAAAAGAGAAAAGTTTAACCAAGAATAGATATAGGTTTTGCCAAAAAAGAAAAGTTTAGCCAAGAAAAGATATAGGTTTTGCCAATAGAGAATAGTTCAATCAAGAAAGGACACATGTTTTGCCAATAAAAAAATGTTTAACCAAAAAAAATTATAGGTTTTGCCAATAAAGAAACATTTAGCCAAGAAAACATATAGATTTTTCCAAGAGATAAATGTTTAGCCAAGAAGAATTATAGTTTTTGCCAAGAAAAAAAAGTTTAACCAAAAAGACGTATAAGTTTTGCCAAGAGATAGTAGTTTAGCCAAGAATAAATATAGGTTTAGCCAAGAAACAATAGAAGTATTGCCAGGAAAATATAGACAGGGTAGGTACGGGATTGGTTGTTCGTTGGTTGGCTTCAAGGTTTAGGTTAAGAGGTAGGTTAGTAGAGTAGGTAGGTTAGTAGGGTAACTAGGTGGGAGGGTGGTATGGAGCGTCAGGGTTGAGAAAAATTGGCCCAAAAAAAAAGGTCAAAGGTCAGCAGGCAAAACAATTGACTGCGGTAGAATGTTGGTTAATGTAGGGTGAACAGGCAGCTGAAAAACACAGCCCATCCTGTGGACGGAACTGCCAACCGGTGCAGCCAGGGAGGCTGGTTCACTCTGGCCCCTTGGCAGCTTCAACACTAAACTATATTATTTGTAGAAATGGTAGATATTTTCAGATTTTACTTTTCTCAAGCTGCAAAGTTTTGTGAAGCAAAATACAGCATCTGTAAGAATATGCAGCAACATTCTATTTTTCAACATGTAATCGTGATATCTAGATAATTATTGCACAGACATGTATTGAAGCTGGGCCAGCTCGCCCTTGTTCCACGGTATTGTAGAACGCCTTCGTAGCCATCAAGGGGTTGCAACTAACAATGTACTAAAATTGCACAAATATTGTCATGCGCAAGGGTTTCAAGATACAAGTCCTTCTTGCTTTTATTGCAGCACATTACAAGAATAAAATACGAACTACTACTTACAAAGAAACAACATAGACCACTATACTTCGAAATCCAGATTTGAATTATTTGGATCCCCCGCAGGGGAAGGGTGTGCCAGCCTAAGAAGTAGTGCAAGACCGAGGCGACGCGCGCGGGGCCAGATAGCAAGCTACCGGACGATCCCGCCCCCCAAAAAAATTAGATTAATATCATGAGGCTCGATGAGCCTCGTATCAGATATTAAACTGATAAGAACAGATACTACACTTGATCTTAGCCAAAAGGCCGAGAAAGGTATGAACCAGGTTCTATACTCCGCCAATGCCACTCTTTCGGCAACCCATATGGGATCAACGCACATGTGCTTGCTTGCTCCTCCTCTTTGCTCTTCGTTTGCTTTGTGCTTTCCACTTCGTACCCTGATTCTCCAGAATTTTCCTGCGTATGATCGCTGTGCGCGCGCCAGTAGGCCCCGCAGCGGATTGATTATGGCAGTGTACAGGGTCGTGCTCCGAATGGACGGACGCACTACGAGCCATCCTGAAGGCTTTTCTTGAGAGCCTGGCACGATGCAACGGCCTTATGTAAAAGTTGGATGTGGTTGCGAGGAGCTGTGAGGAGTTCGGCTCCGAAAGTCCTTCCGGGATTGGGGGATTTCAACCTCATCGGCAAAAGATCTGCAAGAGATCTCACCCACAAGGTACTTGTTCTTTGCTAAGTGGGTGGGATTCAGGAACATCCCAAACCTTCTTCAGTTGAATCTCTTTCTGACTGACACCCAGGTGTTTGTTGAGATGCCTTTCCACCCGGTCGACCAGCTATTGAATAGGTCCATTTAGCATTGTGTTTGTAGGTAGGGACCGGCAAACATTGGATCTTGAGCTCTAGATAACGAGTTTGTATAATAATATGGCTGTATAGCATAAGATTGATTGCAGAGGTAAGTCTCCCCAACAACACATTGAAGGTGACACTACAGATTGCATAGGTATTATGTAACAGGTCCTACTGCAGTTGCTGGCGCTAAGGTTTCTCAGCCTCCTATCCTGGAGTGAATTCTCAGCCGAGGCTGGATTTTAGATCAAGTAGGGAAGTGAATGTTTTGGGTTTTGAGAAGGGGAATCTAAAGGCCATATGTGGCCTGCCCACGCAAAAAGAAGCCTTGAACTCTGCTAGCCTGGTGAGACACTGGTTCCCACATTCATGTCATTCTGTTCTGGCAGCGAAATGCAATGCACCAACAAGACTACTATTTCTCGCATCTTAATTCCTCACACAAATTATTTGGTCAACCAGAAACTGACAGCCTCCGCAAAATTCTGTGGTATGTAAGACCAAACAAATGCCAGGTAAGGAGGGGTTCTCAAGACTGTTGAACATGGGTTTACGCAGCCGAACTACAGCAGAAAACTGACACGTGTTGATTGACTTCTGAGTTCAGGAGTTTACACTGCAGAGCCTGCGCAGTTCAAGCACTGGTACTGTTTCGTAACAATGTGCATAGAAAAGCTGCAGTCTTTTTACAGTTTATTCTTGCACATTGAGTGATCACGATCTAAGGGCCAAATGAGCGGTGTAGTTTGTCAGGCTCGTTTCTCAAGGTAGAGCTGATATCGTGAGTAGTAGGAGTAGTATAGTTGGATAAAATGGTCCTTTGCCGACAAGGCGGATGAGGAGCTAGTGCAGGTATTCTGACCTGAGCGACTTCATCAAGTTCTCCCCAACTTCTGACATTCTCCTTCTGCAGGATGCATACGGAAGGATTGCTAAAAGCTGTAATAGATGGTGGCATTGCTCATGGCCAGGAGTTTCCAGATACAAACAGTATTCGACTGAATTAGGTTACAAAGGAATGGTCAAGAACTTTGAATTCTGAATGACCATCCTGAAACTACAAACAAAGGCGTAAATTGAGGAGGCTCGGATCATAATCGTCTTTTGTATTGTCGGATTGTCTACTAGTAGGTATTGGAGACAAGGGCAAATAATATGTTGCATTTAAGTACCTGGGATTGCCATGGGGACATTGAGTTTTGATCTTGTCGAATTTTTATGGAATTGGCTATGACAAAGATTACTCAAAATTCTATATTTCCTGCACCTTCGGTCTAAAACGATGAAATTACCCTCTGTAAAATCTTTACTCATAGAGCACTTTCCAACGCCCCGATTGCCCTAAAAATTGGAGTTTTAGTTTTATTGAATTTGCATTGACAAAATTGTTCGATATTCAATAGCTCTTGCACTGTAGGTCTAAAGTCTAAAAATCGGAGAACGACCTTGGTGCACGCTACTCATGGAGGGCTTTCCAATGGCACCGAGAAGAACACAGTAGGAGGCACTGGTTTGGGATGATCTTAATGTGATAAACTTGCTTAGAAATAGATAGATGCTGGCAGGAGAGATCATGGTGCAAACAAACGAGCCCCCCACCGGAGGTAGCGATCTGATGGAACCACCACCACTTTCTGCTCTTGTTATGGTCGACTCTTCAGCAACAACAAAATCACAAACGGATGATGATAATGCCTGTGCACAACAAAATTGTTCCAAAACAAATCATTGTCGAAGGCTAGAAAGTGCGAAAACTAATCAGGGATTGAAAAGCTGCCAGCAGTGGCAGCACATGAGCTTTGCATAAAATGAGTCCAAATTTGGCCAAAGAACGACAGGCATCTGAAATGAGTTTGTGGACGTTAAGAGTTGCAACTAAACATACTGAAATCGCACAAATATTATCTGTCGATGGGCAAGGATTTTGACGACGATCAAATAAATACTTACCTTTCCTATACCCCTTTTCAAGATACACAACTTTGCTCGAACATAATCCTATCGTCAAATAAACACCCAGAAACAGTAATTAGAGCGAACTGAATCCAAATCACTTTAAATTACTTTTAGAATCCGGGTTTGAATTGTCTGGATCCCCCGCAGGGGAGGGGCGCGCCGGCATAGGAAGCAGTGCAAGTCCAAGGCGACGCGCGCGGGGCCAGATAGCAAGCTACCCGACGGCCCCGCCCCCGAGAAAAATTAGATTAATATCATGAGGCTCGATGAGCCTCGTATCAGATATTAAACTGATAAGAACAGATACTACACTTGATCTTAGCCAAAAGGCCGAGAAAGGTATGAAGCAGACTTGGATGCCCGAGGCATTCTATACTCCGCCAGTGCTACTCTTTCGGCAACAAATATGGGATTAAAACACATGTGCTTGCTTCCCCCTCTTTGCTCTTGGTTTAGGATTCATCAGGGTTCCGTTACTGTCCCTGTCTGCAGTTCTCCAATATGCGTTCTGCCCCCACCAGCAGGGAACTGGAAATGATCCTCTTAACATTTGCCTAGATCCAACAGAGTGCCTCACCAACTTTGGACTGAGTTTTGTGCAGGTTTTCATTGCAAATATATCTATGATTGCTTTTGTCATACTCGAGCAAATGGTTGCTTTTGCAATGATAATGCGCAAGCACCCCGGTCGGGGTGGTAAGCTTCTGTCTTCAATCCGTTCTGTTTACACTTGGGCAACCCTCTTTCCCGATCTCCTGACTAGCCACAAGTACTTCTGGTTGAACCCAGAGAAAGTGAGACCTTTGTTATAGAACCAGCTGTGAGATTTTCTAAGCTGGAATTGAGACTGATGGATTATGGTGGTGGGACAGGCTCTCTTCACTAAACTGTTCTTCAAAGCTTGGGTTGTATCTTTTTGAACGGAACAGAATCTAAGGTCATCTTGTTGTTCTATAAAGTATGTTCGAGCTAACCTCCAGCATCTGTTTCGTCACACCTCAATCACAATATCTGGTTTTGTTCCAAGACTAACATCGCTAAACTCTTCCTTCGCCTGCATTGTACTGTTTTGCCTGGAAATGACAGTGCCCCTGGATGATCTTCACTGACTGAATCCTGAGAAGAAAGGCTTAGCAGAGCGGCTATGTAAGGAGTAACGTACATCGTTCGAGTTGGTTCCGCTAAATTGCTGTGATGTTCTATCAATTCTATACAGGCTAAACCATCATGTGGAAGACCCAGTTCTAACCTTCTAACCCTTTACTAGCATACCTGAAGGCAATTGTGTCCACAACAAATGCAGAGTCATGCTCAAGAAGGTGGGTCAAAAGCAAAAAAAATTTGTTGCTTGCAGCTAGTTCCTAATGTAAAGCTTCACTGCACTAGATTGCTCTTGTGTGAGGCCATCGAGGAGACACAAATGTATTTGTTCCCTCTGACACTCTCTAAAGGATTCATGTGCAGGGGGCTTTTGAGCTCGACTGCACCGTCTGTCATTGCAATCCTGTACAACAGATTGTTGTAGATGCGTTTTCGAACAGCAACAAGTATGTCTTTGTGCTTCTGCATTTTGTTCTTTGCTTGCTTTTCCTCTGAAAGGTGCAATGTAATTCTTTGAGTAAAAGATGTCCGGCGCCTGTTAAACCGTTCTGGGTGGTGCTGTAGGCAGTCATTCACCGTGCATTTGACGTGCTTGATGACATCAGGGGCAGTTGTTTGCGATGTATGCTACCTGGAGCCTTGGACTCTGCAAGCCTGGTAAGACACCGATTCCCACATTCATGTCATTCTCCGCTGGCAGCAAAGCCCCGTAGCAAAACCCAAGCATCTGCCTTATCTGCTTTCATGCCATTGCAATGCACCAACAAGACCGCTATTTCTCTCATCTTAATTCCTGACAATAATTACTTGTTCAACCAGCAAATGACAGCCTCTGCAAAATTCTGTTGTCCGTAAGACAAAACAACAGCCAGGTAATGAGGAGTTCATACCTTGTCAATGGCGTGTTCACAGAAGTGAGAGTTCTGAAGACTGTTGAATGTGGATTTACCCGGCCTACTACAGCAGAAAACTGACAGGTGTCCATTGACTTCTGAGTTCAGGAGTTCACACTGTAGAAACTGCGCAGTTCCAGCACTGATACTGTTCTGTAAAAATGGGCATAGAAGAGCTGCAGTCTTTCTACAGTTTATTGTTGCACATTGAGTTCCTCCATCCAACTCCAGAGAGCTCCGTCATGATCTAAGGGCCAGATGAGCAGTGTAGTAGGTCAGGCTCATACCTCAAGGCAGAGCTGATATTGTGAATGTTAGGAGTAGTATAGTGGGATCAAATGGTCCTTTGCAGACAAGGCAGATGAGGAGCTGGTGCAGATGTTCTGACCTGAGCGGCTTCACCAAGTTCTCCGCAGCTTCTGACATTTTTCTTTTGCAGGATGCATATGGAAGGATTTCTAAAAGCTGTAATAGATGGTGGCACTGCTTATGGCCAGGAGTTTCCAGATACAAAGCTTTGTTCGCCTTCAAACAGTATTTGACTGAATTATGTTATAAACTGATGGTCAAGAATTTTGAATTCTGAATGATGACCATCCTGAAACTACAAACGAAAGTGTAAATTGTATAGAGTATGAGGAGGCTTGAATTACAATTGTCTTGATTGTATTGTTTATGTGTTGTCTACTACTACTGGAAACAAGGGCAAATATGTCCCATTTAAGTAGCAATGTTTGCCATTGAGATGTCATTTGATTTTATGGTTGACATATCTTTCACCATCCAGTGTCAACTCCGATTGAGGTCTGTCATTTGATGTTGGATAAGAGAGTGTTTTACTAGGGTTTCAGTGATCAGTACCTAAATGCCATGATAGACAAAATTTGGAAGTTGAATGAGCTTTTGTGTGTAGACATCCATATCAACCGAGCAGCTTGGACCAATTTGTGTTCTGTGGTGGCAGAATGTCGCCAGATTTCTCCCATGAAATGTGCCTGGCGACCATTGTGCTTCAAATTTGGCAGTGTTTTTGAGGCAAGACTGCCTGAAGTCTGAACATTGAATTTTGATGGTGGCAGGATCGCGGAGGAGTTAGCGGCAGTCCCTGTTTTGATGGTGGTGGAAACTGTGTGTTGGCAACACATGCATTAAATTTGGACAAGGAATCTGGGAGCTGGCCAACATCATACGAGATGCTCAAGTTGTAGTGTTGGAAGAAATGGGTTGAGTGCTCCACAGAAATTTCAATGCTCCTGTTAAGCGCGACGGTTTGAAGCTTGCTTTGGTGAAAGAACCCTAAACCCTTCCCCATCAATTCTTGAATGGGTCAATTTACCATTGTGTTTGTAAGCATGGACCGGCAAATATTAGATCTGGACCCCTGGAAAATGAGTTTTTACGATAAAATGGCTGCCTAGCATGAGATGACTACTTCACAATAACACGTAGGTAGTTGTCTGTTGCCAGTCGGCCTCACTGGTCTGCTGTACCGCCGAGAAAGAAGATTTTGTAGGCTTTGCAAGGGAGCTTTCGGAGCCCAGCAGCACTTGGACAACTGTGCATCTATAATGCAAATGGCCCACGAGATCCAATCTTGTGAACTGTGCATATACGTGCGGGGGAATTTTTTTAAAGATAGCCGCAGCTTAGAACCGACCACAAAGCAAGAGCAACCAGATTTGAGGCTGGTATCATGTTTCAAACCTTGCTGCAGATGATGGGGTGCACAAGTCTCACTAGATAGGCTTGGTTTCCAGCTTGACGATTCAGTAAAGGCTTTTCAAGAAGTAGAGGAGAGGTCCCGAGTGAAGGCGCAAGCCTGTATGTTTAACATCCTCTATTGATTTCTCTTGCAGGCATGGTGCAGTAGGACATGTTTTCTTTCTCGGAGACAGAAATGCGAATGGTTTGGTCCAGCAAACATTTGGTTTGTTTATGGTGCTGTTTGAGAATCTACAAGTATTTAGAGCTAACGGCTTGCTCCATGATTTCTCAAGCTCTGGATTGTTTGGATGAGATGCGAGAAAGATTGTTTGGCTTCATCTCGTTTTTCTTTCGGTCCTTTCATTCTTTGGTTCGCTCGGTGGACGATGATTGAAGAGGTACAACTTATGCATGTGCTTCTCTGAACTAAAGAAGCAAAATAATAATTTGATAGCATTTTTGTAGACCCAAAAGGAAAGGGAGAAAACTAATTTTGCCAAGGATCATTGGTTTCAAACTGTTGAAGGACTTCCCAAGGCTCTCGTGATTCCTGTTAATTCTCCTGGAGGATGCGTATGAACGAGAAAGGGAGAGTGAGTCTTCAGGCATTTCCGGAGTCATCTTGTAGCATTAAGCCTATACCCAATTTGGACTCAAGTCAGCAGAGTTTGATGATGAAAAATGGTCAGTGGGAGTAGAATGGGAGAGCGTAGATGCAGTTGGATTTTGGAAAGCATAGGAGGAGGAGACCAAACCAAGCGCGCGCTGGAGAAATGAGCTACGGTAGTAGATCGAAGGAGAGAGAAAACAAAGCAGTGAGCTCCGAGAAAGAAACGACCTCCAAAGCAGCAAGCATTGCGGAAGTGGGAGGGTTCGACAGGGTAATCAATCGGAGCTCGCGAGTGCGTACCCAGTGGAAGCACGGTTCACAAAAACGTGGGAAGACATGGTGTACTGCGACAGCCGCCGTAATTGTCATCTAAGTGAGGGAAGAAATGATCATCGCGCAACAGAGGGCTTGCCAGTAAGAAACAGAAAAGAGAAGCATCGATGCTCAGGAGAAATCGTGGCAGGTACTCAGCGACCCCCAAATCCAAACTGTGAAGACCACTATTTTGTGGCGTGCATGTCAGGCTGACAGGGTGCTCGAAAGCGCCAACGGAGCCGCGTTGAAATCTTGTGCGGAACCGATCCAGAAGAAAAGCTGCGAGAAGGATCTGGCGAAGAAGGGCGAGAAGAGAGAGGAGGTCGCCGCATATAACCCATACGCTTTGCAGAAGCAGTAATCCGGTCTATATATACCGAAAGCGGACCAACCCTTTCGTCTCTTCGGAGACATCTGATAAAATTGGAACGATACAGAGAAGATTAGCATGGCCCCTGCGCAAGGATGACACGCACAAATCGAGAAATGGTCCAAATTTTTTTGCTTTCCATTCATTACGATAAACGAATTTCATCCCTTCTCGGCATCATAACTGAGTTTCAATCCATGTTTTTGGACAAACAATTGATACGTCTATCAAGTAATTATGCAAAAATATTGGCCTACTTATTGGGTGCCAATTTGTGCCAAACTGGGGGTACTTATTCGTGCTTTTATTAATTAGTGACGGGTGCACCCAAAGTTCTCTTTCTTTTTTCCAGAAGGAGCCATTTGATTGGCCCATCACCAATATTTTTGGAACATGGGGGCACTCCCCAACATAGAAGCTTAAATATGCTTCCCCCGCCAAAATAGAAGCAACCCTTTGGCCCCCCATTACAACTTGTATAAATCGAAGTGGAACCATGGCCCAGCATTATGGAATTAAAAATCGAGGTGCTAAGTTTGGTCAATATAAAGTAGACCTTGCTCCCGTTGTTGAACAATGTGTACCATAACATAAGCTTTTGTGCTCTACATATGTGATTTCAAGAGCTTTGTTCATGTGTTCAAGAATCTTTTCAATCTTGGTTTTGTCTTTGGCATAGATTAACCCATCATCATGTTCGTTATTACTTTTTGGGGGACATGATTCATAGGATGTTAATATCTAATGTTGACACTAGCTCTTTCCATTTCAACATGTGCAAGCTAAAAAATGTTGGTTTATTACTAAAATTGTGGATGAAATCATTCAAGCGTTTAATTGAAATCCTTACATAATCATCCAAAATTTGAATCTTGAATGGAATTTTTCAAGTCAATTAAACATGCAAGAGCATGCTGAAATATTTAAAACACGTTGCCAACCATAGGGGAAGAAGGAAGAGACTAAGTTCATTGAGATATGAAATTAAACGCAACTTTCACATGGGCTATTTGTATGATTGCAGATTATTTCTTTTAATTCTCAAATTATTATTAAAAATGTGAGATAATTATTTATAAATTAGGGTTAACCTTGCTTAATTTTTGGAATAGATTCATATAATCTTCAAAAAAAAATTGTCTTTCCAAGAACTTATTTTGTGGTCAAATAATTTTTGTTGTCAAATATTAAAATCAAAATATTGAATATGCCCAACAACTTTATCCCAAGAATTAATTGTAATTGGACACTAAATTTTGACTCATGTTTTCCTTGACATTTATCATCTTGTAAGATTTTTTCTTTTTCAAATTCAATGTGTACCCACCATTATCATAATAACTTGTATTTGACCACAAAGGGCTCTTGTGTTTTCCTCGTTTAATTTGTATACCTCTTCTTCATACCTTGTTTTGCATCTTTTTTTTGTTTATGCAAAAGTCACTAGGATCCCTTCTTTTCATGTTGAAAAAAGGTGTAAGACAACGTATTCAACAACCCAAGAAATAAATCTTGGATAAAGGCTATCAAATAAAATCATCAAACATCAAAAGGGAAAGGGCAATCTTTAAGGATTGCCATGGGAAAAATAGCACTACCTTCCAACACAAAATCCAAGAAGTAAAGCAAAAAGGGAAAGAAACTCAAATTTCCAACTATTCATGGAGAAGGGGGAAAGTTGGTTATATTCCAACTCAAGTCTAAACTTAAGTCTAGCTATTTTCCGACTCAAGTCTAGATCTTTGTATCTCTTAAAGCTACTAGTCTATTATACTAATATTTTCCAAACCTTGTTGCCTTACCTTTGTTGAACTGTTGTCTTTTGGACCACATGACCTATAGCACGCTCCTACCGTCTTGCAATACCTACCTTTCAGCAAGCTCAAATCTATAAATAAATGAGCATTACCCCACCTGGATGTTTCTTACTTTGCAATGTTCGGTGGAGCAAGTTTTAAATGTAACACAAAGAGGCAAAATAAATTAATATGAAAACTACATCATTCAACATCAAATTATTACCATTATAAGTACGACAAAGAAGAAAGAAAAATAAAAATAAAAATGGAAGTGCCACAAATCCCACAACCTTCACACATTCTCCTCCATTATTCATTATTTTATCATACAAGATCTTTTTCTTCCGTTCTTCCAAGAACTCTCCATACATGAATAATAGGAATCTTGGTGTTAATCCCCTTCTTTCATAACCCACACAAGGTCCACATTCCACCCACAATACATTATTAAAAAATGCGGTGATCTACAACTAAACTTGTACCTCGGTTTTTGAATACAATGACCATTTGCAAGTTAACCAAATTAATTGTGCAGAAAGTTTGAGTCACGCTTTCAATCACTTATCAAGCAACACCTCAAACATCAACCCAACCATGCGTAGTGAGTTATTATCATGATGATAACCATGAACATGTTTAGCCATTTGATGAAATTGTCTCCACAAGACAACCATGACGATCTGCAACCCCATGTTATTATTTATTGAGAAACGGTGCACTTACACCAATTGCAACATCCGTTGGTTTTGAAAACCAACCACCAAATACCAAATATCAATTTGGTACACACTAATTTGGTAATGGAATGACTCCAACTATTCAATAGGTTAAAGCAACTTCATCACATCGACTAAAGACCTTCTAATCAATCAATTTCAATACCAAATTTAAAACATGTTGCAGTTCTCCTTGTTCTACAAAATAACTAATAAAAATATGACATATGTTTAAAAATTGAGAACTAGCTTATGGACACATGTCACTATTTAATTATTTTTGTGTTTTCAAAATTAAAAATTCATTGGATTAATTTCAATCATTAAAGTTCTGCCACTAAAATGATGACACGTGGCACACCATGGAACCTTCATTGACCACTTGCCACGTGTCCTTTTAAACATTAATTATATGATGACATGTGGCCATTAAAGCCCACCTATTTTTATTTTCAAATATTAATTAATGAAATTTGAATCATCCAATTTATGGTTAATAAAATGTTGACACGTGTTGCTTAGGTAGGTAGGTAGGTAATTATTAAACCTTATAAGGTAAGTACGTTTATTTAAGTTTGTAAGTAGGTTGAACATAATTAAGTTTAGTCTATATAGGTAAAATTAGAATAATCCAATTTTATTTTTAAGATTAATTATTTTATAAAGGTCAAACTTTATTTATTTACTCATCCCCAATGGTACTTGGTGTTTTGTTATTTCAAAGTTATTGCTTCTAGTTATATAATGAGCCAGATAAAATTGGAGGCCAAAAGATATGGGATAAAAAATTCCATTGCAAACTTTATGAACCAACTTAATTGCACATTAGATGCAATTAATGTATTAGAATATAGCAACCAGGGGAGGGTTTTGTTGCTTCTGGTGTCCCAACAAAACTTGAAGCCTTCCTCTTGGCGCATTTAACACATTAAGAATCGTCAAAAACAGATTAGAAATGAGAAAGTTATAGGCCCCCAAAGTAAAGGGGATTAAACACTCCAAAAACAAATCATTGAACACTACAAAGGCCGATTCTTAAACACCCAGAAAGTTTCTTTTATGTTAGTTTTTTGCTATTAAAGTTTTATCATGAGTTGTAGAACTTTAGATGGCGCTCCTATAGCATTTAACATCATTTAAAATGAATAAGAAATAAGAAAGTTATGAGGTTTGAAAGTAGGAAAGGTCCAAAGAAATTTTTTAAAATAAATAAATTGTAACTTGGAATTTTTTTTTAATCAATTAATTAATTTTTTGTTAATTTTTCATTACTCCTTTTCTTTTGCACTTCAAATATGATTGTAGAATATTTTTAATAATTATGATTACTTAATGAAAATATGGTTTTAACATTATTATATAACTTAAACTAGTAATGCGTTTAATATGTTTGTGTACTTGTAAGTTAATTTGTGTAGCCTATTTACATTAATATTTTAACATAAATAACAAAATTATATATATATTATTATCATTATAATTTAATTGATAATTATGAATATTTATTTAAAATATTATCATATCAATTGATTCTGAATAATGTTTTTGTTTAATCAAATTTACATTTTCTGAAATAAAATCAAAACGTTTTACCTACCAAAACAAATATTTAAATATATTTGACAAATAAAATTTAAAAACTTGCAATATGTATTTAAACGATTTTTTTTTAGCCATAATTAATTTATCCATTGTTATTTTTAGCTTAATTTAGTTTAACCATAAATATTTTAGACTAACTTAATTTGATCATAATTGGTTTGGCCTAATTTAATTTAACCATATTTATTTAATTCTAATTGATTTTAGCCATTAATAATTTAGCCAAACTTAATTTAGCCATAATTATTTTGGCCTAACTTAATTTAGCCATATTTATTTTATCCATAATTAATATATTTTAATTTATTTTAACCATAAATAATTTAGCCTAACTTAATTTACCCACAGATAATTTAACATAATTTAATTTAGCCATAATTAGTTTAGCCATGGTTAGTTTTAGCCTGATTTCATTTAGCCATAAATATTTGAACGAAATAAATTTAGCCACAATTATTTTAGCCTAATTTAATTTAACTATGGTTAGTTTAGCCTAATTTAATTTAGCCATGGTTAGTTTAGCTTTTTGTTTATTTAGCCTAGGTTAATTTAGCCATGGCTACTTTAGTTTATGTTAGCCTAAGTTAACATGGGGTTAACCTTACTATTAAAGTCACAATAATGTTATTATACATGGCCTATGTAAATATATTAAGTATAATAATTTAAGTATGTATAAGTTTAGGCCATCATTTTTATGACACGTGTCCATGTTGTACACATTTAGTTGCACGTTAGTTGCACGTTAGTTGCACACATAATCGTACAGCTAAAAAATTATACCAAAACAAATTTATAGTTATAAACATGACCGAGATAGTTTTAAATGACAACCAATTGCATGTTAATTACATAGTGACTAGTCGTAAATGATAGGATTTCTAATAGTGAAATGAATGGTCAATGAAATTTTATTAAATAATGATATTCAAAAAAAATAATTGTTCAAATGATTTTACATTTTTAGAAGGAAATAAATTTAATTATGTACATTATCGAAAAAAATGAAAATTAACTTTAATCATTTTCATTTGGTAATAATCATTTTCATTTAATCATTTTTTAATAAGATATGAATTTTCAAAGTTTATGTTTTTATAATGTTTAAAATGTAGTATTTAATAAATAGAATGCAATGTAACACATTATCACAACAAGGGTGGCGATTTGATGGGAAGGGTATTTGCCTTTATTTTAAAGGTTAAGGGATCAAATCTCACAAATTGTGTGTTTGTGGTCAAAAATGATAGGTTGACAAAATATTCTCCTATGTAGTTCCCTAAAGTAGGCGCCTATTTAGGTTGATGACATGGCCTATGTACTTAGGCTAAGTTTTAAACTTAACATAGGTAGTGACACATGCCAATAACTCATAGGCTGAAAATCATGAAATTATCAATAATATTAAATATTACATTAAATATTAAATAATTTAGATTCAATCTATTTTTCCATGTTACCTAGTTAATTAATTAACAAGTGAAATGGCTTAATAAATTTGTATTTCACTAAATACTAATGAATTATTTCATTGTCCGTAGCAATTGGTCTTCGTTCACTAGGGGGTTGATTAGTTTCACCATGCTAAAAATGCCTAAATTCATTCAAAATTTAATGAAACCCATAGTAAACTAAAACGTATTTTGGTGTAGTGTTATTGCCCCAATCATGAGACATTTTGGCATCTCTCAGCTAAAGACGGCATCACAATATAAAATAATTAAAATTTAGGATACTACTTTATATCACAATAAATGTTACCACATAAAGAATTCCATGGACAAAAATCTTAAGATATTTAATTAGACCTAAAGGTTTAACAATGGTCTGATCAACCATGTCATGACCCTAGCCTTCGATTTGTGACCAAAGCAAGGGCATGGAAAAGTGCAGGCTGAGAATGCAACCCAAGAGTCACATTCACATTCCCATGAGTCCAAGGGTATGTGAAGGAATGAACTCGCACACTTCCAAATGGATTCTCACTTTGGTAGTTGGTGTCCTGATGGATTGTAAAATCTTTAAAATTGAATATATACTTATATCGTTGGAAAACTATTGAAAGGAAAATGTCTAAAAATGGGCTTGCATGATCCATTTGAGTGCTTACAACACAAGTTATGGCCAAAAGAAAGGTTTAAAGTCAAAGTGTCAATCTGATTTTTGATAATTAAAAATCAAGACTCGCCCTCCATTACATGTGTGCAAGTGGCATGCCACATATCATTGGAAAGATCTTGACCAGGCCTACAACTTTTCTTTAGACTTTGATTCAAACTAAGATCTACAAAAAAAACGTTATGGGTCTCTAAAGTGGTAGGAGTCCCAATTTAAGGAATTTTGGGATTTTTAGCTTGGAAAGTCTCACGAAAAATGACATTAGAACGTAGCCCCCATGGCTAATCACAAAAAATAATATAATGGAGAAGGTGGTGGCTTCTTCCAATTTTAGGTCGTGGTGAATATTGTGAATCCATGTATGCCCGTGGCTCGTCCTTGCACCAAAAGTGTTCTAACTATGCAATAACCAACTTGTTGTTTAGTTTGTGTAGGTCCATATGAATAATTGACCCACTTGTCATTCATCCTAATCCCCATCCCGAGGCTCCAACACGCCTTTTTTATCGCTGAAGTGTTATGAATTAGGGAGTGTACCCCAACTCCTTCTTCTTTTGATACTTTCACTTCTAGACTCACATTTGAATATTTCAAGGAGTTTGGGGGTGTGTCAAACCATGCATAAGTTGTACGGTGTTAGTTTTGGTTTTAACAAACCTAATTGCACTCTCAATTTTTTCACAACAATATTATTTCCAAAACCACATCTAGAAATACACATTCTATCAAATTCCTTCCTACTTGAATTTGTAGCACTACCATTTGATGATCAATGGCAATCAAAACAACTAGTGGGTGCCCGTGCCCTTCGGACACTATGAAGTCCCTCGGGAGCATTTTCTTTCCTTTTTTTTTTAATTTATTAATTTCTTTTGCCTTCACTTCACTAATCTGCTTTAGTCTGTCAGTAAAATAACAATGTCACCCTCCAAGTAAACAACTTGCATAAATTCAAGCAATCTTCTCTGTTTAATACATTTTGAGTATGGTATTGTGAACATTCTTTAAAGATTTCGATAAGCAGCTTGCATAAATTCAAGCAATCTTCTATGTTTAATACATTTTGAATATGGTATTGTGAACATTTTTTAAAGATTTCGAGTACCAAGCCAAGTTGAGTGTGTGAGTGAGTGAGAACTCACCTCATGATTTAAGTGTGTGTGTGTGTGAGTGAGAGAGAACTCACCTCCCTTCCGCCCTTCCGTCCAATCAAACATCGAAGAAATCTAGCCAATAGGATATTAGACGAACGAACGGACAAATGGACGGACACACACAAAAACCCTAAACCCTAAACCCGGACACACCCAAGAGGATACCCATTACACTGAGTGATACCCATTACGGACACGCCCAAGAGGATACCCATTACACTGAGTGATACCCATTACGGACATGCCCAAGAGGATACCCATTACACTGAGTGATGCCCATTACGGACACCCCCAAGAGGATACCCATTACACTGAGTGATGCCCATTACGGACACACCCAAGAGGATACCCATTACACTGAGTGATACCGATACCCTGAGTGATTTTTCCTCTCACTGAGAGTTCTCACAACCCACCCAAGAGTTTACCCATTACACTAAGGACCCTGGTTTCCTCACAAACAAACCGGACACTGAGTGATACCCATTACACTGAGGGATACCCCTGACACTGAGTTATACCCATTACCCTGAGTTCCAGCCAATAGGATACCGGACGGACGGACAGACACACAAACACCAAGTTTGTAATTATATGTAAGATAAGACCCTGAATTCCACCCAATAGGATACCGAACGGACGGACAGACACACAAACACCAAGTTTGTAATTATATATAAGATAAGACCCTGAGTTCCAGCCAATAGGATACCGGACGGACGGATGGAGAGACGCACAAACGCACACAGAGTTTGTAATTATATATAAGATTGCTAGTTTTGGTAAAGTAGGTTTTGATGTTACTGAGTTAAGTATATAGCGTTTGATATCACGTATCACCCGCAATAATTGTCTCAAGTTTAAAGTATACTTAGTTTCCAAGACTTGCTTACTAATATCCTTTAAATTTTCTTTTAAAATCTTCTCTATTGTAACTTGTTATGAGATCACAAGTTGTTAATTTACATCAATAATTTCAGTATTTTCAACTGATTGAATTATAATAATATTAGTAGGTGGTCTAGCCTAATTACTTAGACTGGCCCTTCATTAGTTATGTTAGGTTGTTTTTTAGTCCCATCACGTTGTAGTTATCTTATAGGTTCAATGAATGAATCCCGTAGACAATTTTCTGGTTGTTAATTTTTTACACCTTTAGTTTTAATTGATTCCCTTTCTTTTAGCACTTGTTATTCTAGTTATTGACTATGAGTAGTAACGTCTACCACATTGAATGGCACATTGTCAGGTTTAGGTGGTCTAGGTGTTGTTATAGCATTGGAATTAATAAGTTTAGTTTTGAACATGTTTTTTACTTTAATTTTCTTGCGACATTCTCCAAATCTATGCTTTGCACTAAAATAAATTATACATGGATACCAAACATGTATTTTAATTGGCTTAATAGGTTGTATTTTAGTTTATGTTATAGGTTTTATAGATTTGATTATTATAATTAATATAATTGGTACCTTTTTTTTCCTGTTATGACAAATTTCAAGTGTATGGCCTATTTTACCACAATTGGTACAAGTTAATGATAATTTGGTGCTAACAACAAGTACTATTGGTTTAGCTACTATATTAACTTCTAGTGTGGTTAGCAAAACATTATAACTCAAACTAGCAAGTCCATTTTCTACATACTACTGTGGCTTCCTTATGCTTAATCAAGGTCTCTTCATTCCTGTTGTTGTTAATATTAGGTAAAGTAGTAAACTTGTTCTAAAAATAGTGGTGAAGAAAACATTTGTTGCTTTAACCAGTAGATAATTAATTAATTTCAATAGGCGTTCATAATAAAATTTAACACATTTGACAATTTATTGTTGTATGTTTTGCAATATCATAATAGACCTTTTCGTCATTCTTCAGTTCTAAATCGCTTGCAAAATGTTTGTTCCAACTCTTCAAAAATGCAATTTGCATGGTCTTGAACAAAGTTTTATCCTCATTCATAAATATTATTTCTGAAACTAAATACAAACATGTTGATGATGTCACCTTCTACTATTTCGCCATTAAATTTAATGGCCTTCTTGAACAGTCTAATGTGAACATTAAGATCAATGTCTTTGACATAGGTTGGATATTGTAACTTCCTATATGGTAGCTTGGTTATTAGTTATGGTATAGGTTGCACAATAGGTGGCTAATACCATGGTGGTATAAACATGTGTGGGTGAAGTGTTAACCATCTGTATGATCCAACATGTGGATTAAATGGTGGTCCTCCAAGTGGATCTCCTCCGGGTGAACTTTCTTTATGTGAATTTTCATGTTGTCCTCCATTTGGTGGTTAATGAACATAACCTCTAGGTACATAAATTGGTACATTGAAGTTAAATGTATAGTGATTGGTACTTGCATTACTACAAATCATGGGTTTTTTTACCAAAAAATTAATTTAAAAAAAACCCAAAAGTGATTATCGTTGACATTAATGAGGTGCCATTTTTGATAAGTCGATTTTGACAATGTCTATTTTGACTAACTAGTCCTTATCATTTTGACTAATTGGATGATTAACAAAGTGATTAATATTTGACTAGTAAACATTGGACCATTTGATTAGGTTGATTTTATATTTAAATTAAAATCATTTTTTAGATTATTAATATTAAAATTAATAGGTAGGTAGGTAGGTAGGCAATAAATAAGTTTAAGAAGGTCGAAAAAAGGCATTAAATAAGTAGGTGTTAGCCTAGTTTAGCCTAGCCAACTTAACTTAACCTAATTTAATTTCACTGAGCTACCTTAATCTAACCTACCTACCCTGACGCGCTCCTTGGTACCGGGGTGAACCCACTTGAGGGTTCACCAAATGTCAAGTTGCGAAAAGTTGGGACCGAGGGCACGCTCCCGGCTTCCAACTTTAGAAAGGGGTAGAGGGTCGAGTTGGGAGCCACGGGATTAGACTAGGAAGAGGGACTAGAAGATCAAGCTTGAATCTGCATCCAAAAAACCAACCACAGGAGGTTAGTTTAGCATTCGGGACACCCTTGAGTGTTGGGACTTGCCACGGGCATGTGGACACACAAGACTCACCACGGCCCGGACTTGGGAGTAAGCCACCACCTTACTCCCTATAGTATTCTCTGCAGCTCGTCGTGGGGACTACATCCAAATGGCACAAAAATCCCGGGACTCCCGAAATGGAGTCCCGAAATTGTCTCGGCGAGACTCCCGAAACTTTGAACCGCCATAACTCCCGACTGCAGAGTTGCATCGCGACGAGGTCTGAACCAAAGTTGTAGCCCTCGTCGAGATCTTTCCAACGCCATGTTACACACTCAAATCGGACGTCGGAAAGAGGTCGATTCCCAACTTTTAGTGGTCGGGAGTCAGTTTGACTCCCGGCCTTTCTTTTGCCCATAACGTGGGCTGCAGATGTCCGAATTGCCACTGCGAGGGCATTTTCGACATCTACATTTCAAGACCTTTCCAACGACACTAAGAACACCCCAATGCGAGGTGTTTTGCCCCTTACTGTTGAGCTCTGAACATTCGGGAGTCCCGAAGGACTCCAAATTCCCAACTTTTCCAAGTGTTGGGCTTCACCCCCACACTTGGCCAAGTTAGGGTTGCGACATACCCTAGCCTTTTAAACATGCACATAGGTTGTAAGTATAAATAATTGAACCCCAAACTTTCACAATGAGAAACTAAGTCCTTATAAATGGACACCATAAAATATGTTCAACTTTTATAAATATTTTATTTCATATGTTTGTTTCACATCATAATGGCAAAACCTAGGTGACAACTAGTGGCTAAACCTAACATCTAAACTTAATGATTTAAAATAATGGCTAAACTTAATGACTTCAGGTAATGGCTAAACCTAGTAGTTAAACTTAGTAACTCAAAATAATGGCTAAACCTAATGGCTAAACTTAGTAACTCAAAATAATGGCTAAACCTAATGGCTAAACTTAGTAGTTAAATTTAGTGACTTAAAGTAATGGCTAAACTTAATGGTTAAATCTAATGATTAAATGTGGTGAATTAAATGACTTTAAACATAATGGTTAGACTTATATTAAATTTAATGGTTAAACCTAGTTGATAAACTTAGTTAAATTTCATGGTTAAACTTAGATTAAACATAGGCTATACTTGGCCAAATTTAATGGTTCAATTTAAACTAAACCTAGTGCCAAATTTAGTGGCTAAATATAATGGTTAAACATAATGGTTAAATTTAAATTATACTTAGTGGTTAAATCCGATGCTAAACATAATGACTAAACTTAATGGTTACATGTAATGGCTAAAATCAGGTAAATAAGTGGTTGGATAGGTAGGTAAATAATATATAGGTAGGTGGGTAAATATGTAGGTATGTAAGTGAGAAGGTATAAATAGATAGGTAGGTAGGTGAATAACTAATTAAATAAACTAGTGGGTGCCCGTGCCCTTCGAACACTGTGAAGTTGCAACTTGCATAAATTCAAGCAATCTTCTCTGTTTAATACATTTTGAGTATGGTATTGTGAACATTCTTTAAAGATTTCGAGTACCAAGCCAAGTTGAGTGTGTGAGTGAGTGAGAACTCACCTCTTGATTTAAGTGTGTGTGTGTGTGAGTGAGAAAGAACTCACCTCCCTTCTGCCTTTCCGTCCAATCAAACGTCGGACAAATCTAGCCAATAGGATATCAGACGAACAGACAGACAGACGAACGGACACACACAGAAACCCTAAACCCTAAACCCGGACACACCCAACAAGAAACCCATTACACTGAGTGATACCCTGACATTGAATGATACCGATACCCTAAGTGATTTTTCCTCTCACTGAGAGGTCTCACAACCCACCCAAGAGTTTACCCATGACACTGAGGGACCCTGGTTTCCTCACAAATAAACCGGACACTGAGTGATACCCATTACACTGAAGGATACCCCTGACACTGAGTTATACCCATTACCTTGAATTCCAGCCAATAGGATACCGGACGGACGGACAGACCCATTACACTGAAGGATACCCCTGACACCGAGTTATACCCATTACCCTGAGTTCCAGCCAATAGGATACCGGACGGACGAACGGACGCACAAACGCACGCACACCATGTTTGTAATTATATATAAGATAGATGGATGAGTAAGTTGGAGGTAGATATATAGGGTAGTAAATCATGTTGTATTTGATTAAAGATTATTAGCTATATTGACTAAATGTTCAACTTGATTAAAAACCATCAAGGTCATTTTGACTAAAGATCATTGTCCATGTTCATTAATTATTCAACTTGACTAAAGACCATTGACCATTTTGATTAAGGTTGTACAACTTGACTATGTGTATCTAATCAAATAAACCGTTATAGTCAAGTTAATCAATCAACAAATACATGTGTCATTCAAACCCTTGGCCTTTAATCAAGTGCACATGTCCATTAATAAAAAATGACAAGTTAATCAATTTGAACCTTTTAAAAAACCATGATTTGTAATAATGTGGTTTAATAATAGGTTGTTGAATAGGTATTCTATCCATACTTATTACTGGCCGAACCATTGTAGGAAATTGTTTCCCAACAATATGTGGTGTAAATGTGGGTGGTATGATTGGTTGTTTAGGTATTCGATACACATACCTAGGTACATCATAATTTATACAATTCTTAAAGATCGAATGATTAAATCCTTTTGTTCCAATTGAGTATGCTAGATACAAACTATGATTTAAAGGCACAAAAAGGGGTATGACATTATACCACATTGGGTATGTTGAAGTAGGTAGCACATTGGTTTTGCTTGGTACAATTGGTGTAATAGGTTGTGATTGCGTTGTTTGATAATTAATAGGTATTGTTATATGACCTATACTAAGATTCATGGCTTGAATTCCTAATACAAACACATTGGGTATTGCTATTGTAGTGTTTTGAAGAACAAGTTGATGAACATTCATCATCTCTTGGGTGAACCCATTTTTGGGTGGTACCACTAGGAACCAAAAACAACCAAATCATATTTTTAGGCCCTTTTTGTTAGATGTTTGCTTGGGAATTTTTAAAAATGGAATTTAAAAAATAAAATTATATTCTTAATTAAAATGGCCCTTTAAAAAATCAATAACCTCAACTTTAGAAATTCATAAATAAATCATATTTAATCAATTAATTGTCAAATAAAAACCTATAAATATAATGACTTTCAAACTACCTTACGAAAAAAATTCATAAGAAAAATTTCAAATCATGTTTCAAATTTGTGTTCATGACAAAATTCAAGGAAAAAAACCAATGTTATATTCTTGAATTTTTTTCTAAATGCAATGATCAAGGATGTCAAAATACACAATATTTTAGATATTATTAGGTTTTCAAAATTGATGGAATTTGATAATTTATTCATAATTTTTTTTAATGAAAATGTTTGTTTAAATGTTTCCTATGATTTTCGCTATGAAAGAATGGTGTTTTGCAACTAACCATGCAACTCAATTTTTGAGATGTTGAAGACACTTGCAATTCATTGTATTTATATGCTATGAATGTTAACGGACAAGTTACATGAGTTGCAAAGTTGCAATTCACCGTATATATGGTGTAACTGATTGCAACTCAATTGGAACTTAGTTAAAATAATTCATTTTCAAATACTATTCATTTCCATTATAACTACATCCATGATGTCATGTTGATGTCATTAATTGTCATCCATTTATTAAACTCTAACACATGACATTATGAATATTTTTGGACATAAATGTTTTTTGAAATATTGATCTCCATCGTCCATTATGATTATTAATGGCAATCCTAGATTGTGACATGTGGCATAATAAAAAAATTGACACATGACATATTAATTGTATTTTGGAAAAAATTTAAAAATATATTTTAGTAGCTAGGTAGGTTGTACATAACCATAGGTAGGTTGCTTGGTAGGTCTTAAGACCTACATACCTAAGTATTTACCTAGGACCTACCTCCCTACCTACCTACATAGGTAGGTAGAAAAATAGGACCTTAGGTAGGTAAATAGGTAGGCACAAGACTAAGTGCACTGAATAATAGCCATGAAATTTTATTTTTTATTTCATGTTTTGCCTTTCAATTAAGGTTTTTTCGATTCATCCCAAAAATGCCACATGTATTTTAATGTGAAAACATAAAAGAAAAAAACCTTTTTTACATAATTTGTAACATGGGATTCGAAGACAAAACATATGGGTTAAATCTTTTAGTTGTTTATTAGTTACAATTGAGTTGCAACCATAAAACTTAAGTGCTCAAGGTAGGCCAGATCCAAGGGGAAGGCTACATTGTTTTTTGTGTTTAAAAAAAATGTGAACCCCTCCTATTGGCACATTTAATGTACTAAAAAAGGTCACAAACAAAATATAATTGAAAAAGTTATGGCCCTTCAAAGTGGAAAGGGTCAAAAACTCAAAAAAAAAACCACCAAGTGCTACAAAGGCCAATTCCCAAACACCCACAAAATTCCTTTTATGTTGTTATATTGCTATTAGAGTTCAAAAGATGATTTGTAAACTTTAGGCGACGCTCCTATAACATTTAAAATCATTTAAAATGAATAAGAAATAAAAAAGTTATGAGGATTGAAAGTAGGAGGGGTCTAAAAAAAAGAAGGAGAAAGAAAACATGTTTTGTAAGTTAGAATGTTATTTATTTTCTTGTTATTTTTTCATTGTTCATATTCCTTTGCACTTCAAAGATGATTTTTGAAACTTGAAATAGTGCTCCCATAACATTTTAAATCACTCAAAATGGAACACATATGATGAAAATATAAATAACTAATGAATATGTATCCATATCAAGTTATAACTAGTTGTATCATAGTCATAACATAAGTTGAACATTAGTACTTTAGTAGTGGCACACTAATGGCCATACTAATTGTATCAATGGGAATCATAATCGAAAATTAGTTGCAAATGTATTTCATAATGGGTGGTGGAGATGTGGACACATGGTATAATGACATGTATGTAGATTGTAGATTAATTGCAACATAGTTGTTGTTTTAATGACACATTTATAATAGTTTAAAAGTAGTTGCCACATGTAATTACAATGTAATTCTTTAAAAAGTCAAACATGGTTGACTACACATGTATGTACAATGTATATAAATTATTACATAAAAGACCAATTTTGAACTCATTTGCAACTATAATACAATTAACTAGCTTTTTGATGTGACAATTCATTTAGGACATTTTTAAATTCACACCTTTTTTGGTTAAATTCACACCCTTTCTTTGCGTGTCCGATTATATGTAGATTAAATTTGAGTGTGTCTGCCCCACCCCCTTGCAGGCTTTAAGAACAAGACAAGCACAACCAGAAACAAGTCTCACTTTGAATATGTGGAAGGAGGCAAGTGTGGGGTCTATGGTCTAATGAAATTGTTGATGTAAATTAACAACTTGTGATCTCATAACAAGTTACAATAGAGAAGATTTTAAAAGAAAATTTAAAGGATATTAGTAAGCAAGTCTTGGAAACTAAGTATACTTTAAACTTGAGACAATTATTGCGGGTGATACGTGATATCAAACGCTATATACTTAACTCAGTAACATCAAAACCTACTTTACCAAAACTAGCAATCTTATATATAATTACAAACTCTGTGTGCGTTTGTGCGTCTCTCCATCCGTCCGTCCGGTATCCTATTGGCTGGAACTCAGGGTCTTATCTTATATATAATTACAAACTTGGTGTTTGTGTGTCTGTCCGTCCGTTCGGTATCCTATTGGGTGGAATTCAGGGTCTTATCTTACATATAATTACAAACTTGGTGTTTGTGTGTCTGTCCGTCCGTCCGGTATCCTATTGGCTGGAACTCAGGGTAATGGGTATAACTCAGTGTCAGGGGTATCCCTCAGTGTAATGGGTATCACTCAGTGTCCGGTTTGTTTGTGAGGAAACCAGGGTCCTTAGTGTAATGGGTAAACTCTTGGGTGGGTTGTGAGAACTCTCAGTGAGAGGAAAAATCACTCAGGGTATCGGTATCACTCAGTGTAATGGGTATCCTCTTGGGTGTGTCCGTAATGGGCATCACTCAGTGTAATGGGTATCCTCTTGGGGGTGTCCGTAATGGGCATCACTCAGTGTAATGGGTATCCTCTTGGGCATGTCCGTAATGGGTATCACTCAGTGTAATGGGTATCCTCTTGGGCGTGTCCGTAATGGGTATCACTCAGTGTAATGGGTATCCTCTTGGGTGTGTCCGGGTTTAGGGTTTAGGGTTTTTGTGTGTGTCCGTCCATTTGTCCGTTCGTTCGTCTAATATCCTATTGGCTAGATTTCTTCGATGTTTGATTGGACGGAAGGGCGGAAGGGAGGTGAGTTCTCTCTCACTCACACACACACACACTTAAATCATGAGGTGAGTTCTCACTCACTCACACACTCAACTTGGCTTGGTACTCGAAATCTTTAAAAAATGTTCACAATACCATATTCAAAATGTATTAAACATAGAAGATTGCTTGAATTTATGCAAGCTGCTTATCGAAATCTTTAAAGAATGTTCACAATACCATACTCAAAATGTATTAAACAGAGAAGATTGCTTGAATTTATGCAAGTTGTTTACTTGGAGGGTGACATTGTTATTTTACTGACAGACTAAAGCAGATTAGTGAAGTGAAGGCAAAAGAAATTAATAAATTAAAAAAAAAAGGAAAGAAAATGCTCCCGAGGGACTTCATAGTGTCCGAAGGGCACGGGCACCCACTAGTTGTTTTGATTGCCATTGATCATCAAATGGTAGTGCTACAAATTCAAGTAGGAAGGAATTTGATAGAATGTGTATTTCTAGATGTGGTTTTGGAAATAATATTGTTGTGAAAAAATTGAGAGTGCAATTAGGTTTGTTAAAACCAAAACTAACACCGTACAACTTATGCATGGTTTGACACACCCCCAAACTCCTTGAAATATTCAAATGTGAGTCTAGAAGTGAAAGTATCAAAAGAAGAAGGAGTTGGGGTACACTCCCTAATTCATAACACTTCAGCGATAAAAAAGGCGTGTTGGAGCCTCGGGATGGGGATTAGGATGAATGACAAGTGGGTCAATTATTCATATGGACCTACACAAACTAAACAACAAGTTGGTTATTGCATAGTTAGAACACTTTTGGTGCAAGGACGAGCCACGGGCATACATGGATTCACAATATTCACCACGACCTAAAATTGGAAGAAGCCACCACCTTCTCCATTATATTATTTTTTGTGATTAGCCATGGGGGCTACGTTCTAATGTCATTTTTCGTGAGACTTTCCAAGCTAAAAATCCCAAAATTCCTTAAATTGGGACTCCTACCACTTTAGAGACCCATAACGTTTTTTTTGTAGATCTTAGTTTGAATCAAAGTCTAAAGAAAAGTTGTAGGCCTGGTCAAGATCTTTCCAATGATATGTGGCATGCCACTTGCACACATGTAATGGAGGGCGAGTCTTGATTTTTAATTATCAAAAATCAGATTGACACTTTGACTTTAAACCTTTCTTTTGGCCATAACTTGTGTTGTAAGCACTCAAATGGATCATGCAAGCCCATTTTTAGACATTTTCCTTTCAATAGTTTTCCAACGATATAAGTATATATTCAATTTTAAAGATTTTACAATCCATCAGGACACCAACTACCAAAGTGAGAATCCATTTGGAAGTGTGCGAGTTCATTCCTTCACATACCCTTGGACTCATGGGAATGTGAATGTGACTCTTGGGTTGCATTCTCAGCCTGCACTTTTCCATGCCCTTGCTTTGGTCACAAATCGAAGGCTAGGGTCATGACATGGTTGATCAGACCATTGTTAAACCTTTAGGTCTAATTAAATATCTTAAGATTTTTG
Source organism: Sphagnum contortum (assembly GCA_963920785.1). NCBI lineage: Eukaryota > Viridiplantae > Streptophyta > Sphagnopsida > Sphagnales > Sphagnaceae > Sphagnum > Sphagnum contortum. Next base: position 9,153,106 of record OY987290.1, on the reverse strand, counting down.
TCCATGGAATTCTTTATGTGGTAACATTTATTGTGATATAAAGTAGTATCCTAAATTTTAATTATTTTATATTGTGATGCCGTCTTTAGCTGAGAGATGCCAAAATGTCTCATGATTGGGGCAATAACACTACACCAAAATACGTTTTAGTTTACTATGGGTTTCATTAAATTTTGAATGAATTTAGGCATTTTTAGCATGGTGAAACTAATCAACCCCCTAGTGAACGAAGACCAATTGCTACGGACAATGAAATAATTCATTAGTATTTAGTGAAATACAAATTTATTAAGCCATTTCACTTGTTAATTAATTAACTAGGTAACATGGAAAAATAGATTGAATCTAAATTATTTAATATTTAATGTAATATTTAATATTATTGATAATTTCATGATTTTCAGCCTATGAGTTATTGGCATGTGTCACTACCTATGTTAAGTTTAAAACTTAGCCTAAGTACATAGGCCATGTCATCAACCTAAATAGGCGCCTACTTTAGGGAACTACATAGGAGAATATTTTGTCAACCTATCATTTTTGACCACAAACACACAATTTGTGAGATTTGATCCCTTAACCTTTAAAATAAAGGCAAATACCCTTCCCATCAAATCGCCACCCTTGTTGTGATAATGTGTTACATTGCATTCTATTTATTAAATACTACATTTTAAACATTATAAAAACATAAACTTTGAAAATTCATATCTTATTAAAAAATGATTAAATGAAAATGATTATTACCAAATGAAAATGATTAAAGTTAATTTTCATTTTTTTCGATAATGTACATAATTAAATTTATTTCCTTCTAAAAATGTAAAATCATTTGAACAATTATTTTTTTTGAATATCATTATTTAATAAAATTTCATTGACCATTCATTTCACTATTAGAAATCCTATCATTTACGACTAGTCACTATGTAATTAACATGCAATTGGTTGTCATTTAAAACTATCTCGGTCATGTTTATAACTATAAATTTGTTTTGGTATAATTTTTTAGCTGTACGATTATGTGTGCAACTAACGTGCAACTAACGTGCAACTAAATGTGTACAACATGGACACGTGTCATAAAAATGATGGCCTAAACTTATACATACTTAAATTATTATACTTAATATATTTACATAGGCCATGTATAATAACATTATTGTGACTTTAATAGTAAGGTTAACCCCATGTTAACTTAGGCTAACATAAACTAAAGTAGCCATGGCTAAATTAACCTAGGCTAAATAAACAAAAAGCTAAACTAACCATGGCTAAATTAAATTAGGCTAAACTAACCATAGTTAAATTAAATTAGGCTAAAATAATTGTGGCTAAATTTATTTCGTTCAAATATTTATGGCTAAATGAAATCAGGCTAAAACTAACCATGGCTAAACTAATTATGGCTAAATTAAATTATGTTAAATTATCTGTGGGTAAATTAAGTTAGGCTAAATTATTTATGGTTAAAATAAATTAAAATATATTAATTATGGATAAAATAAATATGGCTAAATTAAGTTAGGCCAAAATAATTATGGCTAAATTAAGTTTGGCTAAATTATTAATGGCTAAAATCAATTAGAATTAAATAAATATGGTTAAATTAAATTAGGCCAAACCAATTATGATCAAATTAAGTTAGTCTAAAATATTTATGGTTAAACTAAATTAAGCTAAAAATAACAATGGATAAATTAATTATGGCTAAAAAAAAATCGTTTAAATACATATTGCAAGTTTTTAAATTTTATTTGTCAAATATATTTAAATATTTGTTTTGGTAGGTAAAACGTTTTGATTTTATTTCAGAAAATGTAAATTTGATTAAACAAAAACATTATTCAGAATCAATTGATATGATAATATTTTAAATAAATATTCATAATTATCAATTAAATTATAATGATAATAATATATATATAATTTTGTTATTTATGTTAAAATATTAATGTAAATAGGCTACACAAATTAACTTACAAGTACACAAACATATTAAACGCATTACTAGTTTAAGTTATATAATAATGTTAAAACCATATTTTCATTAAGTAATCATAATTATTAAAAATATTCTACAATCATATTTGAAGTGCAAAAGAAAAGGAGTAATGAAAAATTAACAAAAAATTAATTAATTGATTAAAAAAAAATTCCAAGTTACAATTTATTTATTTTAAAAAATTTCTTTGGACCTTTCCTACTTTCAAACCTCATAACTTTCTTATTTCTTATTCATTTTAAATGATGTTAAATGCTATAGGAGCGCCATCTAAAGTTCTACAACTCATGATAAAACTTTAATAGCAAAAAACTAACATAAAAGAAACTTTCTGGGTGTTTAAGAATCGGCCTTTGTAGTGTTCAATGATTTGTTTTTGGAGTGTTTAATCCCCTTTACTTTGGGGGCCTATAACTTTCTCATTTCTAATCTGTTTTTGACGATTCTTAATGTGTTAAATGCGCCAAGAGGAAGGCTTCAAGTTTTGTTGGGACACCAGAAGCAACAAAACCCTCCCCTGGTTGCTATATTCTAATACATTAATTGCATCTAATGTGCAATTAAGTTGGTTCATAAAGTTTGCAATGGAATTTTTTATCCCATATCTTTTGGCCTCCAATTTTATCTGGCTCATTATATAACTAGAAGCAATAACTTTGAAATAACAAAACACCAAGTACCATTGGGGATGAGTAAATAAATAAAGTTTGACCTTTATAAAATAATTAATCTTAAAAATAAAATTGGATTATTCTAATTTTACCTATATAGACTAAACTTAATTATGTTCAACCTACTTACAAACTTAAATAAACGTACTTACCTTATAAGGTTTAATAATTACCTACCTACCTACCTAAGCAACACGTGTCAACATTTTATTAACCATAAATTGGATGATTCAAATTTCATTAATTAATATTTGAAAATAAAAATAGGTGGGCTTTAATGGCCACATGTCATCATATAATTAATGTTTAAAAGGACACGTGGCAAGTGGTCAATGAAGGTTCCATGGTGTGCCACGTGTCATCATTTTAGTGGCAGAACTTTAATGATTGAAATTAATCCAATGAATTTTTAATTTTGAAAACACAAAAATAATTAAATAGTGACATGTGTCCATAAGCTAGTTCTCAATTTTTAAACATATGTCATATTTTTATTAGTTATTTTGTAGAACAAGGAGAACTGCAACATGTTTTAAATTTGGTATTGAAATTGATTGATTAGAAGGTCTTTAGTCGATGTGATGAAGTTGCTTTAACCTATTGAATAGTTGGAGTCATTCCATTACCAAATTAGTGTGTACCAAATTGATATTTGGTATTTGGTGGTTGGTTTTCAAAACCAACGGATGTTGCAATTGGTGTAAGTGCACCGTTTCTCAATAAATAATAACATGGGGTTGCAGATCGTCATGGTTGTCTTGTGGAGACAATTTCATCAAATGGCTAAACATGTTCATGGTTATCATCATGATAATAACTCACTACGCATGGTTGGGTTGATGTTTGAGGTGTTGCTTGATAAGTGATTGAAAGCGTGACTCAAACTTTCTGCACAATTAATTTGGTTAACTTGCAAATGGTCATTGTATTCAAAAACCGAGGTACAAGTTTAGTTGTAGATCACCGCATTTTTTAATAATGTATTGTGGGTGGAATGTGGACCTTGTGTGGGTTATGAAAGAAGGGGATTAACACCAAGATTCCTATTATTCATGTATGGAGAGTTCTTGGAAGAACGGAAGAAAAAGATCTTGTATGATAAAATAATGAATAATGGAGGAGAATGTGTGAAGGTTGTGGGATTTGTGGCACTTCCATTTTTATTTTTATTTTTCTTTCTTCTTTGTCGTACTTATAATGGTAATAATTTGATGTTGAATGATGTAGTTTTCATATTAATTTATTTTGCCTCTTTGTGTTACATTTAAAACTTGCTCCACCGAACATTGCAAAGTAAGAAACATCCAGGTGGGGTAATGCTCATTTATTTATAGATTTGAGCTTGCTGAAAGGTAGGTATTGCAAGACGGTAGGAGCGTGCTATAGGTCATGTGGTCCAAAAGACAACAGTTCAACAAAGGTAAGGCAACAAGGTTTGGAAAATATTAGTATAATAGACTAGTAGCTTTAAGAGATACAAAGATCTAGACTTGAGTCGGAAAATAGCTAGACTTAAGTTTAGACTTGAGTTGGAATATAACCAACTTTCCCCCTTCTCCATGAATAGTTGGAAATTTGAGTTTCTTTCCCTTTTTGCTTTACTTCTTGGATTTTGTGTTGGAAGGTAGTGCTATTTTTCCCATGGCAATCCTTAAAGATTGCCCTTTCCCTTTTGATGTTTGATGATTTTATTTGATAGCCTTTATCCAAGATTTATTTCTTGGGTTGTTGAATACGTTGTCTTACACCTTTTTTCAACATGAAAAGAAGGGATCCTAGTGACTTTTGCATAAACAAAAAAAAGATGCAAAACAAGGTATGAAGAAGAGGTATACAAATTAAACGAGGAAAACACAAGAGCCCTTTGTGGTCAAATACAAGTTATTATGATAATGGTGGGTACACATTGAATTTGAAAAAGAAAAAATCTTACAAGATGATAAATGTCAAGGAAAACATGAGTCAAAATTTAGTGTCCAATTACAATTAATTCTTGGGATAAAGTTGTTGGGCATATTCAATATTTTGATTTTAATATTTGACAACAAAAATTATTTGACCACAAAATAAGTTCTTGGAAAGACAATTTTTTTTTGAAGATTATATGAATCTATTCCAAAAATTAAGCAAGGTTAACCCTAATTTATAAATAATTATCTCACATTTTTAATAATAATTTGAGAATTAAAAGAAATAATCTGCAATCATACAAATAGCCCATGTGAAAGTTGCGTTTAATTTCATATCTCAATGAACTTAGTCTCTTCCTTCTTCCCCTATGGTTGGCAACGTGTTTTAAATATTTCAGCATGCTCTTGCATGTTTAATTGACTTGAAAAATTCCATTCAAGATTCAAATTTTGGATGATTATGTAAGGATTTCAATTAAACGCTTGAATGATTTCATCCACAATTTTAGTAATAAACCAACATTTTTTAGCTTGCACATGTTGAAATGGAAAGAGCTAGTGTCAACATTAGATATTAACATCCTATGAATCATGTCCCCCAAAAAGTAATAACGAACATGATGATGGGTTAATCTATGCCAAAGACAAAACCAAGATTGAAAAGATTCTTGAACACATGAACAAAGCTCTTGAAATCACATATGTAGAGCACAAAAGCTTATGTTATGGTACACATTGTTCAACAACGGGAGCAAGGTCTACTTTATATTGACCAAACTTAGCACCTCGATTTTTAATTCCATAATGCTGGGCCATGGTTCCACTTCGATTTATACAAGTTGTAATGGGGGGCCAAAGGGTTGCTTCTATTTTGGCGGGGGAAGCATATTTAAGCTTCTATGTTGGGGAGTGCCCCCATGTTCCAAAAATATTGGTGATGGGCCAATCAAATGGCTCCTTCTGGAAAAAAGAAAGAGAACTTTGGGTGCACCCGTCACTAATTAATAAAAGCACGAATAAGTACCCCCAGTTTGGCACAAATTGGCACCCAATAAGTAGGCCAATATTTTTGCATAATTACTTGATAGACGTATCAATTGTTTGTCCAAAAACATGGATTGAAACTCAGTTATGATGCCGAGAAGGGATGAAATTCGTTTATCGTAATGAATGGAAAGCAAAAAAATTTGGACCATTTCTCGATTTGTGCGTGTCATCCTTGCGCAGGGGCCATGCTAATCTTCTCTGTATCGTTCCAATTTTATCAGATGTCTCCGAAGAGACGAAAGGGTTGGTCCGCTTTCGGTATATATAGACCGGATTACTGCTTCTGCAAAGCGTATGGGTTATATGCGGCGACCTCCTCTCTCTTCTCGCCCTTCTTCGCCAGATCCTTCTCGCAGCTTTTCTTCTGGATCGGTTCCGCACAAGATTTCAACGCGGCTCCGTTGGCGCTTTCGAGCACCCTGTCAGCCTGACATGCACGCCACAAAATAGTGGTCTTCACAGTTTGGATTTGGGGGTCGCTGAGTACCTGCCACGATTTCTCCTGAGCATCGATGCTTCTCTTTTCTGTTTCTTACTGGCAAGCCCTCTGTTGCGCGATGATCATTTCTTCCCTCACTTAGATGACAATTACGGCGGCTGTCGCAGTACACCATGTCTTCCCACGTTTTTGTGAACCGTGCTTCCACTGGGTACGCACTCGCGAGCTCCGATTGATTACCCTGTCGAACCCTCCCACTTCCGCAATGCTTGCTGCTTTGGAGGTCGTTTCTTTCTCGGAGCTCACTGCTTTGTTTTCTCTCTCCTTCGATCTACTACCGTAGCTCATTTCTCCAGCGCGCGCTTGGTTTGGTCTCCTCCTCCTATGCTTTCCAAAATCCAACTGCATCTACGCTCTCCCATTCTACTCCCACTGACCATTTTTCATCATCAAACTCTGCTGACTTGAGTCCAAATTGGGTATAGGCTTAATGCTACAAGATGACTCCGGAAATGCCTGAAGACTCACTCTCCCTTTCTCGTTCATACGCATCCTCCAGGAGAATTAACAGGAATCACGAGAGCCTTGGGAAGTCCTTCAACAGTTTGAAACCAATGATCCTTGGCAAAATTAGTTTTCTCCCTTTCCTTTTGGGTCTACAAAAATGCTATCAAATTATTATTTTGCTTCTTTAGTTCAGAGAAGCACATGCATAAGTTGTACCTCTTCAATCATCGTCCACCGAGCGAACCAAAGAATGAAAGGACCGAAAGAAAAACGAGATGAAGCCAAACAATCTTTCTCGCATCTCATCCAAACAATCCAGAGCTTGAGAAATCATGGAGCAAGCCGTTAGCTCTAAATACTTGTAGATTCTCAAACAGCACCATAAACAAACCAAATGTTTGCTGGACCAAACCATTCGCATTTCTGTCTCCGAGAAAGAAAACATGTCCTACTGCACCATGCCTGCAAGAGAAATCAATAGAGGATGTTAAACATACAGGCTTGCGCCTTCACTCGGGACCTCTCCTCTACTTCTTGAAAAGCCTTTACTGAATCGTCAAGCTGGAAACCAAGCCTATCTAGTGAGACTTGTGCACCCCATCATCTGCAGCAAGGTTTGAAACATGATACCAGCCTCAAATCTGGTTGCTCTTGCTTTGTGGTCGGTTCTAAGCTGCGGCTATCTTTAAAAAAATTCCCCCGCACGTATATGCACAGTTCACAAGATTGGATCTCGTGGGCCATTTGCATTATAGATGCACAGTTGTCCAAGTGCTGCTGGGCTCCGAAAGCTCCCTTGCAAAGCCTACAAAATCTTCTTTCTCGGCGGTACAGCAGACCAGTGAGGCCGACTGGCAACAGACAACTACCTACGTGTTATTGTGAAGTAGTCATCTCATGCTAGGCAGCCATTTTATCGTAAAAACTCATTTTCCAGGGGTCCAGATCTAATATTTGCCGGTCCATGCTTACAAACACAATGGTAAATTGACCCATTCAAGAATTGATGGGGAAGGGTTTAGGGTTCTTTCACCAAAGCAAGCTTCAAACCGTCGCGCTTAACAGGAGCATTGAAATTTCTGTGGAGCACTCAACCCATTTCTTCCAACACTACAACTTGAGCATCTCGTATGATGTTGGCCAGCTCCCAGATTCCTTGTCCAAATTTAATGCATGTGTTGCCAACACACAGTTTCCACCACCATCAAAACAGGGACTGCCGCTAACTCCTCCGCGATCCTGCCACCATCAAAATTCAATGTTCAGACTTCAGGCAGTCTTGCCTCAAAAACACTGCCAAATTTGAAGCACAATGGTCGCCAGGCACATTTCATGGGAGAAATCTGGCGACATTCTGCCACCACAGAACACAAATTGGTCCAAGCTGCTCGGTTGATATGGATGTCTACACACAAAAGCTCATTCAACTTCCAAATTTTGTCTATCATGGCATTTAGGTACTGATCACTGAAACCCTAGTAAAACACTCTCTTATCCAACATCAAATGACAGACCTCAATCGGAGTTGACACTGGATGGTGAAAGATATGTCAACCATAAAATCAAATGACATCTCAATGGCAAACATTGCTACTTAAATGGGACATATTTGCCCTTGTTTCCAGTAGTAGTAGACAACACATAAACAATACAATCAAGACAATTGTAATTCAAGCCTCCTCATACTCTATACAATTTACACTTTCGTTTGTAGTTTCAGGATGGTCATCATTCAGAATTCAAAATTCTTGACCATCAGTTTATAACATAATTCAGTCAAATACTGTTTGAAGGCGAACAAAGCTTTGTATCTGGAAACTCCTGGCCATAAGCAGTGCCACCATCTATTACAGCTTTTAGAAATCCTTCCATATGCATCCTGCAAAAGAAAAATGTCAGAAGCTGCGGAGAACTTGGTGAAGCCGCTCAGGTCAGAACATCTGCACCAGCTCCTCATCTGCCTTGTCTGCAAAGGACCATTTGATCCCACTATACTACTCCTAACATTCACAATATCAGCTCTGCCTTGAGGTATGAGCCTGACCTACTACACTGCTCATCTGGCCCTTAGATCATGACGGAGCTCTCTGGAGTTGGATGGAGGAACTCAATGTGCAACAATAAACTGTAGAAAGACTGCAGCTCTTCTATGCCCATTTTTACAGAACAGTATCAGTGCTGGAACTGCGCAGTTTCTACAGTGTGAACTCCTGAACTCAGAAGTCAATGGACACCTGTCAGTTTTCTGCTGTAGTAGGCCGGGTAAATCCACATTCAACAGTCTTCAGAACTCTCACTTCTGTGAACACGCCATTGACAAGGTATGAACTCCTCATTACCTGGCTGTTGTTTTGTCTTACGGACAACAGAATTTTGCAGAGGCTGTCATTTGCTGGTTGAACAAGTAATTATTGTCAGGAATTAAGATGAGAGAAATAGCGGTCTTGTTGGTGCATTGCAATGGCATGAAAGCAGATAAGGCAGATGCTTGGGTTTTGCTACGGGGCTTTGCTGCCAGCGGAGAATGACATGAATGTGGGAATCGGTGTCTTACCAGGCTTGCAGAGTCCAAGGCTCCAGGTAGCATACATCGCAAACAACTGCCCCTGATGTCATCAAGCACGTCAAATGCACGGTGAATGACTGCCTACAGCACCACCCAGAACGGTTTAACAGGCGCCGGACATCTTTTACTCAAAGAATTACATTGCACCTTTCAGAGGAAAAGCAAGCAAAGAACAAAATGCAGAAGCACAAAGACATACTTGTTGCTGTTCGAAAACGCATCTACAACAATCTGTTGTACAGGATTGCAATGACAGACGGTGCAGTCGAGCTCAAAAGCCCCCTGCACATGAATCCTTTAGAGAGTGTCAGAGGGAACAAATACATTTGTGTCTCCTCGATGGCCTCACACAAGAGCAATCTAGTGCAGTGAAGCTTTACATTAGGAACTAGCTGCAAGCAACAAATTTTTTTTGCTTTTGACCCACCTTCTTGAGCATGACTCTGCATTTGTTGTGGACACAATTGCCTTCAGGTATGCTAGTAAAGGGTTAGAAGGTTAGAACTGGGTCTTCCACATGATGGTTTAGCCTGTATAGAATTGATAGAACATCACAGCAATTTAGCGGAACCAACTCGAACGATGTACGTTACTCCTTACATAGCCGCTCTGCTAAGCCTTTCTTCTCAGGATTCAGTCAGTGAAGATCATCCAGGGGCACTGTCATTTCCAGGCAAAACAGTACAATGCAGGCGAAGGAAGAGTTTAGCGATGTTAGTCTTGGAACAAAACCAGATATTGTGATTGAGGTGTGACGAAACAGATGCTGGAGGTTAGCTCGAACATACTTTATAGAACAACAAGATGACCTTAGATTCTGTTCCGTTCAAAAAGATACAACCCAAGCTTTGAAGAACAGTTTAGTGAAGAGAGCCTGTCCCACCACCATAATCCATCAGTCTCAATTCCAGCTTAGAAAATCTCACAGCTGGTTCTATAACAAAGGTCTCACTTTCTCTGGGTTCAACCAGAAGTACTTGTGGCTAGTCAGGAGATCGGGAAAGAGGGTTGCCCAAGTGTAAACAGAACGGATTGAAGACAGAAGCTTACCACCCCGACCGGGGTGCTTGCGCATTATCATTGCAAAAGCAACCATTTGCTCGAGTATGACAAAAGCAATCATAGATATATTTGCAATGAAAACCTGCACAAAACTCAGTCCAAAGTTGGTGAGGCACTCTGTTGGATCTAGGCAAATGTTAAGAGGATCATTTCCAGTTCCCTGCTGGTGGGGGCAGAACGCATATTGGAGAACTGCAGACAGGGACAGTAACGGAACCCTGATGAATCCTAAACCAAGAGCAAAGAGGGGGAAGCAAGCACATGTGTTTTAATCCCATATTTGTTGCCGAAAGAGTAGCACTGGCGGAGTATAGAATGCCTCGGGCATCCAAGTCTGCTTCATACCTTTCTCGGCCTTTTGGCTAAGATCAAGTGTAGTATCTGTTCTTATCAGTTTAATATCTGATACGAGGCTCATCGAGCCTCATGATATTAATCTAATTTTTCTCGGGGGCGGGGCCGTCGGGTAGCTTGCTATCTGGCCCCGCGCGCGTCGCCTTGGACTTGCACTGCTTCCTATGCCGGCGCGCCCCTCCCCTGCGGGGGATCCAGACAATTCAAACCCGGATTCTAAAAGTAATTTAAAGTGATTTGGATTCAGTTCGCTCTAATTACTGTTTCTGGGTGTTTATTTGACGATAGGATTATGTTCGAGCAAAGTTGTGTATCTTGAAAAGGGGTATAGGAAAGGTAAGTATTTATTTGATCGTCGTCAAAATCCTTGCCCATCGACAGATAATATTTGTGCGATTTCAGTATGTTTAGTTGCAACTCTTAACGTCCACAAACTCATTTCAGATGCCTGTCGTTCTTTGGCCAAATTTGGACTCATTTTATGCAAAGCTCATGTGCTGCCACTGCTGGCAGCTTTTCAATCCCTGATTAGTTTTCGCACTTTCTAGCCTTCGACAATGATTTGTTTTGGAACAATTTTGTTGTGCACAGGCATTATCATCATCCGTTTGTGATTTTGTTGTTGCTGAAGAGTCGACCATAACAAGAGCAGAAAGTGGTGGTGGTTCCATCAGATCGCTACCTCCGGTGGGGGGCTCGTTTGTTTGCACCATGATCTCTCCTGCCAGCATCTATCTATTTCTAAGCAAGTTTATCACATTAAGATCATCCCAAACCAGTGCCTCCTACTGTGTTCTTCTCGGTGCCATTGGAAAGCCCTCCATGAGTAGCGTGCACCAAGGTCGTTCTCCGATTTTTAGACTTTAGACCTACAGTGCAAGAGCTATTGAATATCGAACAATTTTGTCAATGCAAATTCAATAAAACTAAAACTCCAATTTTTAGGGCAATCGGGGCGTTGGAAAGTGCTCTATGAGTAAAGATTTTACAGAGGGTAATTTCATCGTTTTAGACCGAAGGTGCAGGAAATATAGAATTTTGAGTAATCTTTGTCATAGCCAATTCCATAAAAATTCGACAAGATCAAAACTCAATGTCCCCATGGCAATCCCAGGTACTTAAATGCAACATATTATTTGCCCTTGTCTCCAATACCTACTAGTAGACAATCCGACAATACAAAAGACGATTATGATCCGAGCCTCCTCAATTTACGCCTTTGTTTGTAGTTTCAGGATGGTCATTCAGAATTCAAAGTTCTTGACCATTCCTTTGTAACCTAATTCAGTCGAATACTGTTTGTATCTGGAAACTCCTGGCCATGAGCAATGCCACCATCTATTACAGCTTTTAGCAATCCTTCCGTATGCATCCTGCAGAAGGAGAATGTCAGAAGTTGGGGAGAACTTGATGAAGTCGCTCAGGTCAGAATACCTGCACTAGCTCCTCATCCGCCTTGTCGGCAAAGGACCATTTTATCCAACTATACTACTCCTACTACTCACGATATCAGCTCTACCTTGAGAAACGAGCCTGACAAACTACACCGCTCATTTGGCCCTTAGATCGTGATCACTCAATGTGCAAGAATAAACTGTAAAAAGACTGCAGCTTTTCTATGCACATTGTTACGAAACAGTACCAGTGCTTGAACTGCGCAGGCTCTGCAGTGTAAACTCCTGAACTCAGAAGTCAATCAACACGTGTCAGTTTTCTGCTGTAGTTCGGCTGCGTAAACCCATGTTCAACAGTCTTGAGAACCCCTCCTTACCTGGCATTTGTTTGGTCTTACATACCACAGAATTTTGCGGAGGCTGTCAGTTTCTGGTTGACCAAATAATTTGTGTGAGGAATTAAGATGCGAGAAATAGTAGTCTTGTTGGTGCATTGCATTTCGCTGCCAGAACAGAATGACATGAATGTGGGAACCAGTGTCTCACCAGGCTAGCAGAGTTCAAGGCTTCTTTTTGCGTGGGCAGGCCACATATGGCCTTTAGATTCCCCTTCTCAAAACCCAAAACATTCACTTCCCTACTTGATCTAAAATCCAGCCTCGGCTGAGAATTCACTCCAGGATAGGAGGCTGAGAAACCTTAGCGCCAGCAACTGCAGTAGGACCTGTTACATAATACCTATGCAATCTGTAGTGTCACCTTCAATGTGTTGTTGGGGAGACTTACCTCTGCAATCAATCTTATGCTATACAGCCATATTATTATACAAACTCGTTATCTAGAGCTCAAGATCCAATGTTTGCCGGTCCCTACCTACAAACACAATGCTAAATGGACCTATTCAATAGCTGGTCGACCGGGTGGAAAGGCATCTCAACAAACACCTGGGTGTCAGTCAGAAAGAGATTCAACTGAAGAAGGTTTGGGATGTTCCTGAATCCCACCCACTTAGCAAAGAACAAGTACCTTGTGGGTGAGATCTCTTGCAGATCTTTTGCCGATGAGGTTGAAATCCCCCAATCCCGGAAGGACTTTCGGAGCCGAACTCCTCACAGCTCCTCGCAACCACATCCAACTTTTACATAAGGCCGTTGCATCGTGCCAGGCTCTCAAGAAAAGCCTTCAGGATGGCTCGTAGTGCGTCCGTCCATTCGGAGCACGACCCTGTACACTGCCATAATCAATCCGCTGCGGGGCCTACTGGCGCGCGCACAGCGATCATACGCAGGAAAATTCTGGAGAATCAGGGTACGAAGTGGAAAGCACAAAGCAAACGAAGAGCAAAGAGGAGGAGCAAGCAAGCACATGTGCGTTGATCCCATATGGGTTGCCGAAAGAGTGGCATTGGCGGAGTATAGAACCTGGTTCATACCTTTCTCGGCCTTTTGGCTAAGATCAAGTGTAGTATCTGTTCTTATCAGTTTAATATCTGATACGAGGCTCATCGAGCCTCATGATATTAATCTAATTTTTTTGGGGGGCGGGATCGTCCGGTAGCTTGCTATCTGGCCCCGCGCGCGTCGCCTCGGTCTTGCATTACTTCTTAGGCTGGCACACCCTTCCCCTGCGGGGGATCCAAATAATTCAAATCTGGATTTCGAAGTATAGTGGTCTATGTTGTTTCTTTGTAAGTAGTAGTTCGTATTTTATTCTTGTAATGTGCTGCAATAAAAGCAAGAAGGACTTGTATCTTGAAACCCTTGCGCATGACAATATTTGTGCAATTTTAGTACATTGTTAGTTGCAACCCCTTGATGGCTACGAAGGCGTTCTACAATACCGTGGAACAAGGGCGAGCTGGCCCAGCTTCAATACATGTCTGTGCAATAATTATCTAGATATCACGATTACATGTTGAAAAATAGAATGTTGCTGCATATTCTTACAGATGCTGTATTTTGCTTCACAAAACTTTGCAGCTTGAGAAAAGTAAAATCTGAAAATATCTACCATTTCTACAAATAATATAGTTTAGTGTTGAAGCTGCCAAGGGGCCAGAGTGAACCAGCCTCCCTGGCTGCACCGGTTGGCAGTTCCGTCCACAGGATGGGCTGTGTTTTTCAGCTGCCTGTTCACCCTACATTAACCAACATTCTACCGCAGTCAATTGTTTTGCCTGCTGACCTTTGACCTTTTTTTTTGGGCCAATTTTTCTCAACCCTGACGCTCCATACCACCCTCCCACCTAGTTACCCTACTAACCTACCTACTCTACTAACCTACCTCTTAACCTAAACCTTGAAGCCAACCAACGAACAACCAATCCCGTACCTACCCTGTCTATATTTTCCTGGCAATACTTCTATTGTTTCTTGGCTAAACCTATATTTATTCTTGGCTAAACTACTATCTCTTGGCAAAACTTATACGTCTTTTTGGTTAAACTTTTTTTTCTTGGCAAAAACTATAATTCTTCTTGGCTAAACATTTATCTCTTGGAAAAATCTATATGTTTTCTTGGCTAAATGTTTCTTTATTGGCAAAACCTATAATTTTTTTTGGTTAAACATTTTTTTATTGGCAAAACATGTGTCCTTTCTTGATTGAACTATTCTCTATTGGCAAAACCTATATCTTTTCTTGGCTAAACTTTTCTTTTTTGGCAAAACCTATATCTATTCTTGGTTAAACTTTTCTCTTTTGGCAAAACCTATATCTTTTCTTAGCTAAACTTATATATCATTTTGGCTAAAGTTTTTTCTCTTAGCCAAACCTACATCCCTTTTTGGTGAAACTTTGATCTCTTGGCGAAAACTATATCTTTTCTTAGCTAAACTTTTATCTCTTGGCAAAACCTACATATCTTCGTGGCTAAATTTTTTTCTCTTGGCAAAACCTATATCTCTTCTTGGTTAAACTTTTCTCTCTTGGAAAAACCTATATCCCTTCTTGGTTGAATTTTTTTTTCTGTTGAAAAAGCTTATATTTCTTCTTGGCTAAAATTTTCTCTTTTGGCAAAACCTATATCTATTCTTGGCTAAACTGCTAACTTTTGGCAAAACTTATATCTCTTCTTAGCTAAACTTTAAAACCTATATCTATTCTTGGCTAAACTTGTAACTCTTGGGAACATTTATATTTTTCTTGGCTAATTTTTTCTCTTTTGGCAAAACTTATGTATCTTCTTGGTAAACTTGTAACTCTTGGCAAAACCTACATCTTTTTTTGGCTAAATCTCGACCTCTCAATAAAACATTTCTATTTGTTGGCTAAACTTTTACTTCCCAACAATTCTTTTATATATATTTGGCTAAACTTATACCTTTCAACAAAACCTTTCTATATTTTGGTATACATTTCTATTTCATAGTTAAACCTCTATTTTTCTAAAGGGAAAAAATAATAATGGAATCCACAAGGTGTAAAATGAACTTCTATATATATATTTCTAGAATTCAATCAAGGACATAAAAAATTATGTTGATTTTAATTAGGACAAATAATTTAGGAGGTAAGCAAAAAAAAATGTATTTTCAATGATTATCTAATTCAATCACTTAAATCATAAGAAAATTAATGTAAAACATATGGTTTTTAAAGATGGTTAAATTTACATATAGAGTTTTAGGGTTTAAATTCTAGGCATTACAATACTCATGTCAACTTTAAGTTAAGGGTGAAAACATGAATAGGTGAATTGTTTAGATTGTTGCATTTATAATTTTTTTATATTACTTACAAACATAAAATTTAAAGCCATATTCAAAATTAACATTGTCAATTTTTTTAATTATTCATGTTATCATAGATTTTAATGGGAATCATTTTTTTAAAAAAAGGATGAATTCTAAGAAGGTTATGCTCATAGTGGACTTTTGAAATGATAACATTATGTGTGTCACACAAAAAAAATGAAAAATGTTGACTCGAAATAGTGTCAAAATAAAATAAAGCATCATCAAATGAAGAATTTATCAATGAAGTGCATTGAAAATTTTCAAATATGTATATTTTTAGTTTTAAAAAGTTTTAGATGATGTGATTGTTGTAATTTTTATTCCTTGAAAGTCGATTTCACATTAAAAACTTTAATCTTTTGCATGGATTTTTTTTCAATCACATGTTTAGGGATATTCATAGGTTGGTTTATTAATATTTATGATTAAAAGCATAGGGGATGATTATAGGATTTATGGTTTGCTAATTGCTAAGCTACAAATGTTTTTGTTAATGCTAGATTATGGACTTTCAAATGCCACTTTTGAGCCCTTAACTATGTTTTCACCCTTAACACCATGTTTGTAATGGTTTGAAATTCCCAATATTAACACCTATTGTATGGGTAACATGCACGTATTGCCTATTATGGCAAATACTAATAGTAGTTGAAGATGTAATCCGAACATGCAACACTCACATATGAAAACCATGCCATTTGTGATCGAAATGAAACTTGTTTTTTTGCTTCTTTTAGATTTTTAAAAACATTTCTTGTACTTTTATTTCTCATTTTAAAACTTTATCATCTTTTTCTTGCTCTAAATGATTTTTCTTTTATTTCTTCTTCATAATTTTTTCTTTATTTAAACGTTTTTTCCTAATTTAAAAAAAAACAGAAACTATTTGTGTTAATTTTTGTTGATCGTTAAATATGCACGTTTTATGCCCAACATTTGGGTATTATGTGAAACATGTGTTACATACAACAAAATTTTGCGGAAATTATTAGTTTTTGGTTGAACAACTAATTTGTGTGAGGAATTAAAATGAGAGAAATAGTAGTCTTGTCGGTGCATTGCAATGGCATCAAAATGGAAAAAGAGGCACTTGTATTTCACTGCCAACAAATAATGACATGAATGTGGGAACTAGTGTTTTACCAGGCTAGTAGAGTTCAAGGTTTTTTTTTGTGTGGGCAAGCTACATATGGCCTTTAGATTCCCCTTCTCAAAACCCAAAACATTCACTTCCCTACTCGATCTAAAATCCAGCCTCAGTTGAGAATTCACTCAAGGATAGGAGGTTGAGAAACCTTAACGCCAACAATTGTAGTAGTACCTATTGCATGATACCTATGCAATTTGTATTGTCACTTTCAATGTGTTACTGGGGAGTATTTACCTCTGGAATCAATCTTATGTTATACAACCATATTATTATATACTCGTTATCTAGAGCTCAAGATCCAATGTTTGCCGATCCCTACTTACAAACACAATGGTAAATGGACCTATTCAATAACTGATTATGGATGTAATGGTTGTTTTTATTCTTCCCACAATTGGAGTCCACCCTTTTTCCACCCCACCCCTTTTCTGGGCTTGCCCCTTTTCATGGCCTCCATTTATGTCTTATGGAGGTTTTATTTATGTTGTCTATGTGACCTGAAAATCCCTCATTATGCCTAGTAAGATGGATCTGTAAACTACCAAGTTGTTATTCAAGGTTGTGTAATGAGTGTGTGAATCAAATGCCAATCACATATGTGTTTTGTTTTTGTATATTTACGATAGGATTATGTTGAGGAATTTAGTTGCATTGATGTATTTTCACTATATACATACCTTGCATCCCAACTTATTTCCACAACCTTTTGCATTGCTAGAATGTATGTTTGTGGTTGTTGGCAACAAGTTATATTGTTCGACTAACTATCAACATATCTCACTTTGCTAGTAAGAAAGACTTGAAGGTTGCCGAGTTGTTGTCAAAGGTTATGTTGCGTGGGTTAGTGTTAAATCATGATCTATAATCTGCTCTAGCATTAGTGCAGATAAATGCATAGATTGTGTTTGGGGTTTTAGTTGCATTGTTGTATTTCTCGCATATGTGTTCAATTGCACCCCACCTTCTTTCCATTGGGTTGCATCAATCAACTTAGGTTAGATTGACCATTTTATCATCAATTTTTCATAGTAATGACATTTGTCATTTTGCACTTTAAAATTCGTTAAAATTCTTAAAAATTCGTGGTTAATTTTTTTTTTAATTCTTTAAATTTTTTAAAAATTCGTTAAAATTCATGCTTCTTTGGGCTTCCATAACATTCGCGCATTAAGAATGTCATAACTATGCAATTTTTGCTGTTTTGGTGACTATGCATTTGTCCTTGTTTGTTGACATGCATTTTTGGAGTTTGTATGTGTGAGTTCCCTTTTATTGCCACATTTGAGTATGGTCCTAGTAGGTGCTTGTGATCGGCTGTTACATGGATGGAATATATGAGTTACAAGCCAATAATAATTATGCATTGTAGTTGTAACTAGCTAGTTTAAAAGCTTAATGTGGCATCTATTTGATTATGATTTGAAATGTTGTTGTTTCGAATAGGAAGACCATCATCATCCATAAAATGTGATGATAATCATGTTGGTCTGTAGTTGGTGCAAAGTTCACCAATATCCCATTAAAAGTCCATTTGGATTCTACTACCATTTTAATGAAATTCTTTCTTGTTGTACAGTCAAATGGCATGGAAAGAAAAAACATTAACAATGTTTTAAATAAGATGAATATATCACCGTAAATTCTACCACATAATTATGAATATATGAGTCCACAAAAGCCTTTTAATTAGCATGAAACTTCATTTAGACTATCTATTTTGCTGGTGTATATAGGATAATATAGTTTTTTGCTTATTAAATGTATCTACTTGATGCACAATATGGATTCATAGTTCCTTGTTTTCTTGTTAAAAGTATTGCATTCTTTGCTATGGAATGTATATGTTGCATGTGACTTCCTTGCATGAGATGTTGTTTGAATGTTATAATGTAAAGTAGCTTATTCCATCCCTTTTCCAACATTAAGGCACTGTGATTCTAGATTCATCCTATGTGTTACACTACGATAAGCTTATTTTGTAACCCTTGTGGTTGAGCCTCATGAAAAGCAATCAGCCACAAGGCAATGAACTTGAAGTTCTTGGTCCATGTGTTAATGTGCTCGAATTTTTAAATAAACCAAAGAAAATTATGGACTCCAATCCTATGTGTGATCTTGAGTTTGTGTAACTCATTATTGTAGAGATTATGATTAGGATAAATCTAGATGATGGGTAGCAAGATTGTTGCTTTGCGTCAGTGTTGGCCAACATATGATTGAAACTTTATTTTTTTTCTATTTGCATGCCAAGTCCAGTCAATTTCAAGGTTTTTGAATAACAACCTTAGGTCACACAACATTTCGCCATTGGTAATCCATTACAATTCAACTAAAATTGTTAAGATTGATTACAAAAGTTGGATGCATTAATTATGTTTCTTTAAGCACATTATTTTAACTCATGTTGTTGATATTTCAAGTTACAATTTACCTTTTCATACATATATATGCTGCAAGTTGGTCAACTTCATGTGCAATGTTGCTCCTCCCAGCTCATGTTCGAACTACATACATTATTGTTCTTTTAACCCAAGTATTGTATGCAGTCAAAGATTAACATGAAATCTAGATGGGGTTACAAAATTGTGCTCCCAAATTATAACTTACATGTGACAAATGCTAGCTAAGGCATGATTGAACTATCAAATTTGTTTTTCGATCAATGGGTTCACTGATGTATAAGGTTCATTGTAATCATATATTTGGTTCAACTTCGTTTAGTTGGTTTTTTGTTGCTGTAAACCTATTCTATCAATATCTTTTACATAAGCTAGATGGGTTTGGATGGGCTTTTCACAAGCCTTCCCTAACATAAACCTCCCATCGATTGCAAGTCATGTTGCTCTAGGGATTGCCCAAATGCCCACCCTTGTTCCATTGAAAGTTGTGTGCCTAAATTCCACCAAAGTTCCACTTTTATTGTATAGTCAAGTGACAGGGGAAGAAAGATGTCGCAACCCTAGCTTTGGGCTCGCGACCAAGGCAAGGGGTTGCAAGGTTGTGGGCTAAGAGGAAGGAAGCCCGGGAGTCAAAGCAAAGGCATGGCAATGTTGCAAGCCAAAAGGAAGGAAGAAAGCCCGGGAGCGAAGGCAAAGGCATTGGAAGGGTGCGGGCCAAGAGGAAGCCCGGGAGTCATCACAAACTCCCGGGAGTCTAAGGAAGTGCGAGGGAGTGTGAGGGAGTGAGCACTCACATTCCCAAGGCAACTCTCACTTTGGGAGAGGGAGTCTCGGTGGACTCCCGAAAATTCAGAGGGCGAGTTGAAGGGTCAAATCTCAATGGATTGTTGAGCTCTTTATACTATTGAAAAGCTCTTGAAACGTAGATGTCTAAAATGGGCTCGCATTGCTCATTTGGACATCTGAAACACAAGTTATGGGCAAAAGAAGGGCCGGGAGTCAAACTGGCAATTTGACTCCCGACCACTAAAAGTCGTGAATCGACCTCTTCCCAACATCCGATTTGAGAGTGCGACACGACGTTAGAAAGCTCTCGACGAGGGCTACAACTTTGTTTTAGACCGCGTCACGATCGGAATCTGCAGTCGGGAGATATGGGCGTCCAAAGTCTCGAGACTCCAACCCGAGACAGTTTCAGGATTCCAATTCGGGAGTCCTGGGAAAAAGAGCCATTTGGATGTAGTCTCCGTCGCGAGCTACAGAGTATACTATAAGGGGGAAGGTGGTGGCTTCCCCCAAGTCCGGGCCGTGGTGAGTCTTGTGTGTCCGTGTTGCCCGTGGCTCATCCTACCACCAAAAGTGCTCCAACTATGCACTAACCACTTTGTGTGGGTTTTGTGCAGGCCCGTGTGAGTGAGTAAAGCTTGTCAAATCTTCCTAGTCCCATCCCGGAGCTCCAACATGACCTTCTACCCCTCAAAATGTTGTGAGCTAGGGAGCGTATCCCGACTCCTCCTTCTTCCGCTGTCTTTCACTTAGACTCACATTTGGGTCCTTTGAGGAGTTGGGAGTGCGTCAAAAGAGGATTAAAAAAAAAAATTATTTGTCATCGGACATTTTTTTGGTGAATGAACATCTTTAGAATTTAGGCTTTCACCTATATTTGGGCACAATTTGTTTAATAGTTCACCCCCTTAACACAATTTGTTTATTGTTATTTGATTATAAGATTTATTTTCATGAGCCCACCTAAAACCTTAAATGTTTTAATTTTTGTTGCATTCAATTTTCAATTATCTTGTTCCTAGGTTTTATTTCAAGTCTTCAAATACCATCTGTCAAATTATGTTGGATAATTGGTGAAAGTTTTGTCTTGGATAGAAACCAAGTCTGTATGTTTTTTCAAGGATGCAGCCTAGATGTTCACTTGATTTAAAGGTCCATATTTTGACCGTGTGAACCTTGGAGATTTCATTATGTTAGACACACATGTGGGGCCTTGAATCTTGTTTATGAGTTGATGCAATTGGAGTTGCTCCTACAATGTTGCAAATGTAGTTATTTAGACTATTAGGGCTTGAATATTTTTGGAGATGAAATTGTCCTAGTTTTCAATCCCCTTTCATAATCCTTGCGCAACATTGTGGGATGTTATAAAGTAAAATAGACCAAAACTCACCTAGAAAGCACTTGATATTAGCAAAAGACCAATCACTATACATATGTTGATATAAGACCTCATGTTTCAAACAATATACGTGTTGGTTTGCCAAATCATCATAAAGTGTCCAATTATGTTCACATTTGTTAAGTAAACTATAATTGGATTCATGTGAAATTGGCCTCTACAACAACAATTTGTAAACAAAGGTTAGCTCGCTAATTGGGACTATCTAAACATTTCATTATGGCCAATGAGATTGATTTTTCAAACTAATGGCTTGCAATTCAAGGTTGTGTAATGAGTCTCTGAACTAATGGCCAACATTTGTATTTTATTCTATTGTCATATATTTATGCTAACATTATGTGCTAGTATAGGGTGATGAATCCACCATGAGATTTGTGCATTTATGATGTTGCACAATTCCATTGTAATTGAACACACTCTCAATAGCTAAGACATTTGTATACCAATCATAATAAAATGAAAATCATTTGTTTGAGAAAGAGAAAATTAAACTTCTCACTTGATACGCTTCAATTGTTTCGCGACTAGTACCAAGACCTTTTGCATGAATTCAACTTAGGTTTAATGAACAATTAAGACAATGGATCTTATTATTTTTGGTGATTGTCAACATGTCTATTTGTGCCATCAAGATGAATTTGAAGATTGTTCGGTTGCTATTCAATGTTGTGCAATGAGTGTGTGGACTAGTCATGCTCATGTAGATTTTTGTCAACTGTATTCTTGTATATCTAAACTAGGATTCTATTTGGGGGTCTATTTGCATTGTTATATTTCACTTTGTGTGCATAAGTTGCACCCCTGCTTCTTTCCAAGCCTTTTAATTTGCATCAACTCAACTCAAGTGTTTTGAACCATGTGTGGCAATGATTTAACACGTTTTGGTGACTGCACCGATAGTAGTTATATGTGGTAGTAAGATGGATTAATCAAAATGTTGGGCTGTTGTGAACAAGGTTGTGTGGACTGGTGCCCGTCATGATTAATTCTAGTTAGGTCTATTGTTATATATATCTAGGAAAGGGTTGTGTTGTAGGGGTTCTAGTTGCATTGCTCTATGGGCACTTTGTGTGCATAATCAAAACCCCAACTCTTTCTAGGCCCCTTTGCATCAATCAACTTAATTAGGTCTGATGGACCTTTTGTTGTTGATTTTTGTTGTTTTAGTCATTGAGTAAAATGCATTTGAATATTGTAAGGTTGTTCAAGGTTGGAGTGCAATGAGTGTGTTCAATTACATGACCAACATTCTACTCTATTCTGTATCCATAAAAGAAATCATGTTGGGTTTTGGTTGCATCCACTTAATGTATGAATGTACACCATGATATATCTATCCTTGCATGGTGTACATGTACATGACTTTGAATGAACCAAATGTGATATGCTCCTTCTTGTTGTTGCATAATTTGTGGATCTTCTACTCTTGGAAACAATTATGTAACAACCATCAAACAATGAGAATTCTAGCACATTTTTGTTTGAAATTGCTCACCATTCTTCAATGCTAACACACTAGGCCCTCTTTACATTGGTATGCATTGGTTTGGTCATTGTTTTTTGGTAGCATGAATGCAAGTGGAGGGGAATCTATGTGGAATCTTTTAGATGTTTCTAAAGATTGGTGGAATATGTTGAATTTATTACAATAACTACAACCCTCTTGACATAAGGATTATGCTATAAGGAGTTGTTGGTCAATGATATAGTTGAACTTGGTATTTGGATGTTATTGTGAGTTGTTAGTTAAGAAGTGTATAGCCCATTGATGTATCTTATGACAATCTTAAATTTTGCTCATGCTTCAAATTCATGCTAGTGATTATTGGTGGAATGGTAATGTGCAATCTTGATCCTTGTGATGCCGGTTAAATGATAAACTACATTGCACTTTTGTGGAGGTGCTAAATCCTTGGAAACAAGAACATGCCACTAATTTGATAATGTGTGGCCAATGCCTAGCTTTCCACATTTATGAACGTTTTCACATGAAGAGACTTGCTTGTACATATGGGAAATTGGAAATGTTGAATCTACTTGGGTTATCATTGTGTAACTTCATTGATTTAGTGTATACAAGTGTTCACCATGGTGGGTGTTACTCACATCTATTATGAAAACTTTTAGAATCTAGTCCAAGCTGATATTGGTTGGATGTGATTGTAACTGACTATTACATGCATGGCATATATGGGCTAAAGCGTGAATTATATTGTTGTTGTAGATTTCTCAAATTCATCAAATGGATGGTAGTTCTATCTACTCTCTACCATAATTCTATGTGGCAACTATAGTTTCCATTTGATTCCAGAGCTTGCTGTTAATATGAAGATTGTTTTCACCCACAAATGCGATGCACAATGGCTTGATAATGATGTTGGTCCATGGCAGGTCCAATGTCCACCCACACTCCATTGAAAGTCAACTAGAGATTTACTTGGGTTCCACCCAAGTTCTGTTCGTATTGTACAGTCTAGTGGCCTGGTAAGAAACTGGATTAGCTGTTTCAAATATTGATACAGATCTTTAACCATTGTAGGTGGACCTGATGTAGCTAGTGTCATTAATGTGTGTGCTCGCATTGCTGGTACTACAGGGAATGACAACGTCAAATTCAGCTGCTCCAATAGTGAGCCAAGCACCAAAGAAATGGTATGTTCAAGGCAATTGGTCCGGCAATGCTCAACGGCCAATTGCTGTGGTAGGCCCAGACGGTGGGCCTGTGCTAGGCCAGCAGATTGTTTATCTCTCAGAGTTCCTTGGTCGTCATGGGGGACTTGCTGATTTCTCAAATCGGGATGCAATCTGGAACAAATGCTGGATATAGTGAAATCAATTGTGTGACTCCGTCATAAGCAGATGTGGCTTGTTGCTGTGACCTTGAACAGGCAACGCCGAGGTTTTCTTGAGCAGCTCCAACCCAACGGGCTGAACTACAAGGAGGAGCAACAACGGAGGAGCCTATTACTTAAGTTGCACTGCAGCAAGCTCAATATTTCCTGGGATCGCCTTGACTGCAGAGTCTATTTCGTGACATATATGGTTGGGAAACATGAGGAACACCATAGCTAGGGAAAAGCCCTGCAAGAGTCAGCAATGATAAACCGGTGGACTGAGGTCAGTAAGTGTAACCTCGATCAGGACCACTGTGCATGGCATCCGTGACCTGGTCTACCGGGTGGAAAGGCATCTCAACAAACACCTGAGTGCCAGTCAGAAAGAGATTCAACTGAAGAAGGTTTTTGGATGTCCCTGAATCCCACCCACTTAGCAAAGAACAAGTACCTTGTGGGTGAGATCTCTTGCAGATCTTTTGCCGATGAGGTTGAAATCCCCCAATCCCCGAAGGACTTTGGGAACCGAACTCCTCACAGCTGCTCGCAACCACATTCAACTTTTACATAAGGCCGTTGCATCATGCCAGGCTCTCAAGAAAAGCCTTCAGGATGGCTCGTAGTGCGTCCGTCCATTCGGAGCACGACCCTGCACACTGCCATAATCAATCCGCTGCGGGGCCTACTGGCGCGCGCACAGCGATCATACGCAGGAAAATTCTGGAGAATCGAGGTACGAAGTGGAAAGCACAAAGCAAACGAAGAGCAAAGAGGAGGAGCAAGCAAGCACATGTGTGTTGATCCCATATGGGTTGCCGAAAGAGTGGCATTGGCGGAGTATAGAATGGCCCGGGCATGAAGTAGTGGTTCATACCTTTCTCGGCCTTTTGGCGAAGATCAAGTGTAGTATCTGTTCTTATCAGTTTAATATCTGATACGAGGCTCATCGAGCCTCATCTTATCAGTTTAATATCTGATACGAGGCTCATCGAGCCTCATGATAATAATCTAATTTTTTTAGGGGGCGGGGTCGTCTGGTAGCTTGCTATCTGGTACCGCGCGCGTCGCCTTAGTCTTGCACTACTTCTTAGGCTGGCACGCCCCTGCCCTGTGGGGGGTCCGAATAACTCAAATCTGGATTTTCTTACTGTAATTTTTCTTATATTAGCTCTTACAATACGATATAAAGCTTGATTTTCCGAGTGGGGATCTAGATGTTTCATTCTAACTACTTGTTCTTGTAATGTGGTATACAAAGCAACATGGACTTGTATCTTGATAGGATTACAGGACAGTTTGAGTATTTATTTGATCATTGGCAAAATCCTTGCCCATTGACAATATTTGTGTGATTTTAGTACATGGTTAGTTGCAACCCCTTAATGTCCACAAAGTCATTTAACAATACTGTGGTACAAGGGCCAGCTTCAACACGTCTGTGCAATAATTATCTAGATATCAAGATTACATGTCGAAAAATAGAATGTTGCTGCATATTCTTACAGATGCTGTATTTTCCTTCACAAAACTTTGCTCTTTGAGAAAAGTAAAATCTGAAAATTTCCACCATTTCTACAAATAATATAGTTTAGTGTTGAAGCTGCCAAGGTACTATGGTATTTATTCTATTCATTTGACAAATCATTTGTGTACTAGGGTAATGCTTTACCCATTTGTAAGAGAACATCTATCTATTAAATTTCAGCAAAACTGTGGTCGAACAAAGTGCACTCAAAAATTGCAATCCAGGTTCTGGAAATCTGTAGTTCTTTCTTTCTTTGTTTCTGGAACAATTTGAACCCATATTTTGCAAGATCATGTGCTGCCACTGCTGGTGGCTTTTCAATCCTTGATTTGCTTTCGCACTTTCTAGCCTTCAATTATGATTTGTTTTGGAAGGATTTTGTTGTGCATCCACATTATCATGATCCATTGTGATTTTTTCATGGTTGCTGAAGAATCCAAGATAACAAGAGCAGAAATTGGTGGTGGTTCCATCAGATCACTACCTCTGGTGGGGGGCTTGTTTGTTTGCGCCATGATCTCTCCCACGAACATCTATGTCTATTATTAAGCAAGGTGGTTTGTTTGTCACATTAAGATCGCCCCAAACCGCACTGCCCCCCATCGTGCTCTTGGTGCCATTGGAAAGCCCTTAATGAGTAGGAGTGCACCAAGATGGTTCTCTAATGTTTAGACCCACAGTGCAAGAGTTATTGAATATTCGATAAAACTACTAAAACTCAAATTTTTAGGGCAATTCGGGCCCTATTGTAGTGTTGGAAAGTGCTCTAATGAGTAAAGATTTTACAGAGGGTAACTTCATAATTTTTAGACTGAAGGTGCAGGAAATATTGAACTTTGAGTAATCTTTGTCACTGCAAATTCCATAGATTTTTTAACTAAATGGAGTTCCACTAAAAGCAAGACTAAATTTTTAAGAGTTCACACTTGGGCCACATTAGTCATCATACATATCATAAGGCATAGGGGGGAGGGTTCATAGCTCTTATGTCCACATGGAACATGGAAAAGCATTAGAGATTGCAGACTGCTTCTAGACTATGTTCTATGTATTTTTTTCTTTAGCTAACACTCTTGTATGTCCCCACCTCCTAAGTCAAGTTGCACAGGTGCTCTGTATACATTGCAAGGAGTGCACAGTTGCAACTGCTTTCAGACTACTGATGGCCTTCACAGAGACCTGCCTCACCAAACCCCCAGAAGTTGATTATTCTGAAGAATCAGTGCATTTGCGTGTCCGTATTTCAGATACCATAATTTGCACTCCAACCACTCTAGATATCTAAACAACCTGAAAGTTGAAGCCAAATTCTATGGGAGGGTTCAGGCAACCAAAACTCTAGAAACAGTTCGTATCTGTGAAAACTTTTCATCCACATCAACGGTCTACAACATGCAATGCAAATCCACATCAAGCTGCATTGTAATGCTTTTAACAAAAAATGTCAACACTTTGCTTACCAAGTTCTCAGGATGTAGCACTTCAGTCGGTACACTTTTGACCTTGGTTGGAACAGCCAGGTTGAATATGGGAGTCAATTCATACTCAGCTTCCAACAGAGACCCATCATGAATAGCATCAATGATTCTCCATGTGTATTCAAGCTTCATTCTCTTCCTGACACCGTAGCTTCAGTATGAAAAACAGCAACACTATCAGATGTGATGACCTTATGCATGTAACATTCACAACAGACAATGTTACAGGGATGCAAGAGAATGACAAGCAAGCGTCCAGGAACCTCTTTAACAAGGTTTTTCAATAATGACCATGTAGAGTCCCTCATATACCTGCCTCCAGACCAGCCAGTGTTAACCAGCCATGCAGTGGCACCATACCTCTTCATTTTGTCAGCCAACATACCAGCATACTTGCTTGGGTGGAGCATGATGAAAGCTGCTCCAATGCCACCATCTATTACAGCTTTTAGCAATCCTTCTGTATGCCTCCTGGAAAAGAAAAATGTCAGAAGTTGGGTAGAACTTGATGAAGTCGCTCAGGTCAGAATACATGCACTAGCTCCTCATCTGCCTTGTCTGCGAAGGACAATTTGATCTAACTACACTACTCCTGAGATATATGGCTAGGTCTCTGGAGTTGGAGCAACTCAATGTGCAAGAATAAACTGTGAAAAAACTGCAGCTTTTCCATGCACATTCTTACAAAACAGTACCGATGCTTCGACTCCCGAGTCTGCAGCCTAAACTTGTGAACTAAGAAGTCAATCAACACATGTCAGTTCTCTGCTGTAGCAGGCTGGGTAAATCCATTTTGCAGTCTTGAGTACTCTCAATTCTGTGAACACACCGCCAACAAGGTGTGAACTGCTCCTTACCTGGCTGTTGTTTTGTCTAAGAATTTTGCAGAGGCTGTCATTTTCTGGTTCAACAAATGATTTATGAGGAATTATGAAGAGAGAAAGGGAAGTAGCAGTCTTGTTGGTGCATTGCAACAGCATCAAAGGGGATAAGGGAGGTGGTTTAGGGTTTGACTGCTGGGCTTAGCTGCCAGGGGAGAATGACATGAATGTGGGAATCAGTGTTCTTACCAGGCTTGCAGAGTCCAAGCTCTAGGTAGCATACATCACAAACAACTGCCCCTGATGTCATCAAGCACATCAAATGCATGGTGAATGACTGCCTATGGCACCACCCAGAATGGTTTAACACATGCCACACATCTTTTACTCAAAGAATTACATTGCACCTTTCAGAGGAAAGCCAACCAAAGAACAAAATGCAGAAGCACAAAGACATACTTGTTGCTGTTCCAAAAAGCATCTACAACAATCTGTTGTACATGATTGCAATCGGACAGACTGTGCAGTCCAGCGCAAAAGCCCCCTCTGCACATGAACCCTTAGGGAGTGTCGGAGGGAACAAATACATTTGTGTCTTCCCAATGAACTTGGAGAAGAACAATCTAGTGCAGTACAGCTTTACATTAGGAACTAGCTGCAGGCAACAAAAAAAAAATCTTTTATCCAGCTTCTTGAACACAACTCTGCATTTGTTGTTGGACACAATTGCCTTGAGGGGCTGCTAGTAAAGGATTAGAAGGCTAGAATTGGGTCTTTCACATGATGGTTTAGCCTGTATAGAATTAATAGAACATCACAGCAATTTTGCAGAACTAACTCAAATGGTGTATGTTACTCCTTACGCAGCTGCTCTGCAAAACCCATCCTTCTCAGGATTCAGTCAGTGAAGATCATCCAGGGGCACTGTCATTTCCAGGCAAAACAGTACAATACAGGCTAATGCAGAGTTTAGTGATGTTAGTCTTGGAACAAGCCCAGATATTGTGATTGAGATGTAATGAAAGAGTTGCCGGAGGCTAGATTGAACATACTTTTATAGAACAACAAGATGACCTTAGATTCTGTTCCGTTCAACAAGATATGACCCAAGCTTTCAAGGACAGTTTAGTGAAGAAAGCCAGTCCCACCACCATACTCCATCAGTCTCAATTCCAGCTCAGAAACTCTCACAGCTGTTTCTATAACAAAGATCCCACTTTCACTTGACAAGTACTCCCACTTTCTCTTGGTTCAAACAGAAGCACTTGTGGCTAGTCACATGTTGAGGAAAGAGGTTTGCCCAAGTGTAAAACAGAAAGGAATGAAGACAGGAGCTTACCACCCCAACCAGGGTGCTTGTGCAGTATTACTGTAAAAGCAGCCATTTGCTTGAGTATGACAAAATCAATCATAGGTATATGCGCAATGAAAACCTGCACAGAACTCAGTCCAGAGTTGGTGGGGCACTCTGTTGGATCTTGGCAATGTTAACAGAGGACCATTTCCAGTTCCCTGTTGTTTGGAACAGATCACATATTAAAGAACTGCAGACAGAGACAGTAACAGAACCCTGATGTATGAGGAGGGCACCTGCTTGGCACGTCTACTTGGCCAGGGGCCATGGTACTTAACACCACCTGTCCACAATGCCACAAAGACACTGCACATGAACTGCACCTGGCTGCACTCACACCCATTACAGTGACAATACATGAACCACCAGGCTTAAAGAACAATATCAACATTTGATGACAATGCATACTCATGGAACAATGAGGAATAAATGATAATCCAAGGTACCAGGATGACCCCTGCTTGCCTCCAGCTGCCTTTTGAAGTTTGTCATTACCTTTCAGAGCTATGTGAATGCGAAAGAAAAAGGCCAGAAATATGAACATCCCACCACGGAGGCACAGCACTGTTCCCTCTCCATACCCCTACTTTTGCAGCTTAGTCAACAGTCCCAGCAGGTGGCAGCAGTCACAAGACCTAAGAATCCTTGTGGTAAAACCAGAACAGCATGCTCAGAATTTGACCTATACCACCCTGATTTGGGACAAGGGCAATTGAAAGATCAGAGTAGAATCCAGAGCATAGCTCCAAGAGAAGCTGATGGACAGAAACTGAAAGAATGTGGCACAAATATGAAGTTGAAAGACCAAAGACAAGAAGGAAAACATTATGGGAAAGAGGGTACAATACTCCTCTGCAGCAGATTTCAACATACATCCATAGACAGAAAGAGCCCATTTCAAATCCTCCCAACAAACAGATGCTCACAAATCAAATGATTCCCAAATTAATCTCCAAAACAACAGCATTCATATTCCAAAGAAATGTTTCAAAGATGGACATGAGCTCAGGAAAGAGACTCACAGTCCTCACAGAAGGAAAAATTGGTAAAGTTTGGAAATAGGTGCCTCCTGAAAAGATTACATCCAGCAATGGATCTACAGAAGACTGCTTCTAGGGAACCTAGGAATCTAACCATCCACCTGTCTCACCTTCACCCATTGTGGGCTGGTGAAATGGGGGTGCAGGGGGAGCCAATGAACTTGGTGACGGTTGGGAACGTGGAGCCTGCCATCTAAATGGCCTAGATTCTGGATTTACAGTGATTGGCAAATATTGAGCTTGCCGGCCTAATCTTGCATCCCTAGGCGGTATCACATACTGTTTGCCTGCATGTGCATCTTGAGGCAATACCATATGGTGTCCACACATAGCTGCCAACTGCTTATACTTGTAAGCCCATTTGTTCAGACACCACAAGTAGAACCGAGGGGTCACCTCATTCCATTGATCCAATGGACACTCCAATTTGTCCACAGATCCTGCCAGGTAAAATGCCTGCATGCAGATAGCAAGGGTTTATGGTTTAGAAAATCACTGTTGTTGACTGGAACCAAAACTATGAAGGGATTTCAATATATGCAAAGCTCACCATTGCGTAAGAAGGAAAAGAAGTCACAAGAACCAGACTTACACGATCTCTACACAGTCTGTCATCCTCCCAAATCAGGGTGTACCCCCGATGCTTCAACCTGATAGACCAACCACGAATACATCAGTAAAGAACTCGTGTACTCCTATATAAAACATTTGGAAGAGTGTTGCAGCAACTCTATGCTTCAATTGACCACTTCTGAAACTCTTGCAGGCAGGTGAGAGTAGGTGCATTTGTAAGCTATAGTTTTATGGCATACGTCTTTGTTTGTGGTGGTGTGATAAGCACCACAAGTCTGGGCTTAAAAATCAGTGCATGACTGATAAACTGGTCAGAAAGACTTGCATTCACTCCGAATGGGGGATTCAACCCAATAACCTGCACATTGAATGGAACCACAAAATCTAGTGGGAAATTAAGAACCAAGAAAAGCAGCAAACTGATAAGGAATTGTGAATAATGAACAGAGGTGAAAGCAAAAGCATGAATTTCAGTTGAACTCACCAATGTCTCATCTGTTGGGAGCTCATTGCGACTCACACTGAACCAGTCTCGTTTTTCAAAATTGAAGGTGTTCTGTTTCAGAATATATGGACCACAACAGATCTCATTGATACATGACAAAGCACTTCTGCAGGCCCCAATTTATGTTCAAAACAAAACAAAAAGTACAAAGGAAACATTTGAAGAAAAATATATATGGCTCATTAAAACTTACTTTTGGAGTAAAGATGTCATAATTCCTGTACTTGCAATTGCACTTCCCAGTACTTGTAAGAGCCTTGTGCATCAAAATGGAAAAGTCATTTGTGCCACAGCTGAAGTCAACAATCTGTTTTCACTTCAAAAGCACAAGTGTTAAGTGTGAAGGCTGGGTTTTGATTACCTGCATGAGATTACCAACCAAGATAATCTGTTCCAGCAAACAAGGGCTTCTGCAGACCCAAACCTGGACCATCTATATGTTCTGGTTCCTTTCAATGGCGACTTGGACTCGGACTAATGAGGATCTGTGAGGATTGTGATCAGGCAGTACCCACACATGATATTTTCTTCAAGCTTTATGCTTGGCTTCAAGAAAAGAAAAGAGGCAAAAGGAGTGCAGCCTCTGTATACAACTCAGAGGAAGGTGGGTTTACAAGATTTATACTAACTCTGAAAATCTATGTTCCATGCCTATTTTGGTAAGAGAAGTAGAGAGGTCCCAACACAATACAGACACCAGAGCTAAGGAAGAGAGCAAATAAACGGAGAATAGAACATGTCCATGCATACCATGTCACCATCATCAATGAATGGGTGAATTCTATCCACAACCTGCAAACACCATATCCCAAAAGTCATGACCTTGGCTGTGTGAAGAATGTTGAATATGAGAGACCATTTTCCCATTTTTCAACCCAAAGTTCAGATGAGGAGAATGTCCAGTACAAACCTCAGTGAGCTTGCTGATTTTGGTGAAGTGCCTGCCAAATGTGGTGTACCGCATCCCATGCAAAGCAGGAGCCAAGTATACCCCTAACACTGTCTGCAAAGCAAAATCAACATATGAGTCACAAGATGTAGTAATGCATAAAGACTATGCACACAGTTGTTAAGAACATGGTTGTCTTTCAAGCAAGACAAAGAAAAAAAGAACCAATACCTCAGCCTTGAAAAGTCGTGCAAGGTCATCCCTTGAGCAGATGACATTGGCATCTTCAAGACTTGCCCCCTTCTTCACACGCTCCAGAGCCTTGGCAACAGCCTACATAAGTACACAAAGAAGGGAAATAGTCAAAACACCAGTTTTTTTTCCAGGTTGAACCTTCAGCATTTGAAAACCTGTGTATGTATCAAACATAAAGCACCAACCTACTCACATTTTCAGAAAGAACAAGCTTACACTCATGATTGATGCCAATTTCCCCTGGTGTATGAACTCCCGGTTTAAGGGCTCCTTATAATTGGAGGGGAGATAAAGCTTCTTCTTCACTGACTCAAGAGTGACAATCTCCTGAGACTTGCTGATAACATCATGAACCCTGTACCCACAGAATATATCCTTCATAAGAATAGAGAAATCTCCATTCTCAGGATGAAGAAGAAACAGCAAGGCTAACACTTCCTCAGGAAGCCACAGAAAGAACTAAACAAGGGGAGACAAAAAACAAACAAAAAACGAAAAACACACACTGGTATGAACAAAAGTGCCAGTCTCACACCTGTTCAGGGACCATCAACAGTAGTATGTATGATAGTGACTTAACTATCACAACTTCCCCACTGACTTCATCAGCTCCCTACAATGGGTAAAGGCTGGTGACAAGCACCATCCTGCAAACTGAGTTTCTGCTGCAATTCTGGAAGCATTGGCAAGACTCAGCCATACTACTGGCTAGCAACAGACCCCAGAACAAAGACCAGACAAAGAAACAAAGAAAGACAGAAAGGGAAAAGAACAGGGAAAGACTAAGAACAAGTGGGCTTACAGGAAGCTCCCCACTTACATGACCCGAAGCAAAATCATTCTGTTGAATATAAGATGAAACTCTATGCATTGTTCCTCATTAGCTCAGTGGTAGAGCGGTCGGGGATTCATCAAGACTCCCAAAGAAGTTTGTTTGGAATTTTTCTTTAAGAACAAACCCTCTAGTTCTCTTTAGAAGAACTTTTAAAGGGTAGCCTTTTGCCTCCAGAAAGACAATAAGACTGACCATCTGGAAGACAAAAAACTTCTTACAACTACAAAGTCTCAAGAATCTGTAAAATTGACTATTGATAACCCCCAGCTTCGCAGTCATTGACATATTGGAATGAAAATGAGGCATTCTAATCATTTCAATACCTGCATACTCTGGTTGAGAGTGGTTGCCAAAAATGTCACAGGATAAACCTTGAGGACTTTGTCTCACAGTTAGATCCAAGAAATTACAAGAGAAGCCTTTAGATGTACAATTCAACTCGCAAGAGATTTTTGGGTAAAAGCCGCTACCAGAAGAGTCTTGGTTAAGGTACATGAAGTTCTCAAAATCTGGAAAATCAGGAACAAAAAGATCATCCACAAACCTACTAACCAAGGACAAACTATGAAGCACAACCTGTACCCACAGAATATTGTCATTTCTTTCAGTCATCAACCCATTTGCTCATTTGCCAACCCCAAACAAGAACACATGCAAACTCTACAAACATATGCAATGGATTAGACAAGTACCTTTTTTTCACACGATCTTCCCAGTCTGTGGAGCTAAATACTTCAGGTGCCTCTACTATATCTTCTCTCTGACTGCTTTTCTTTTGCAATAGATTAGATATTCCTGCACGTCTTTGCACAGAGTTGAGAGGTTGGGTCCTGTTTGGCAGCTGAATTTGGGCTTCAGGGAACTTGTAATGATCACGTCGGGGAGTGCTCAGGTGCCTGATGATGGGATGCTTCCTGCTCCCACCACAAAAGAACGAGCCAATTGTGGAATCCATTACATTTGTGGGAATGAGACGTCATGTAAAACATTGCAACAGATTTGTTGTAGATTACATACCTGCAATAAATCACAACTCGTTGCCGTTTGCCAACTAACCAGGCACGCCGCTGCCCCTCCTCACCATTGTCATCAAAACTGATGTAACTGTGCACACCAATACATCCAAAAATCAGAAGCAAAACAACCAGCTGAAATGCTGCAACACAGAAGTATGAATTTGTACACAGTAGAGAGTGACTTACTCTGGTAAGCATTTCCTATGCCATGCAGAAGGGCACCGTCTGCATTTGGCCAGTTGCAGGTCTTTGTCCTCCTTGTTCTCTGCCTTCCCACACAGCTTGCACTTGTGCAATGGACAAGAAAATGTATCTCTCCCTTCTCGAACGTTTTCTGCAAATGCTTTACTATTTTCTGGGACTAGCTCCTTGGCAATGCATGTGGGGTGGTAAAACCGTCCACACAATGCAACATCGCATACAAAGACCTGTCACATGACAGAATTTGGAACTTAGTTAAGTACCTAGTTCAGAAGGCAAATGTTCAACTGGAGTGTATTCTCTAGACGAAAGAAGGATGACCAAAATCACTTCTTGCAGGTGGAAAGTGTCAGTATTACCTGTCTTTTATTTTTCAAAGCTTCATCTGAGGCACCAAGTTTCCCACAGATGTAGCATTGGTGCTGTTTCTCTTTGCAGTTTCTGCAAAGCCATTTCTCCAGGCACTGCCATTCACAATTCCCTGTCAGCATATGGGTTTACATCTTTTGGACATAAACACTGCTACCTTAACAACTTCTACAGCTGCAGCTGGGTAATAAGAATAGCTGTGGCTTGCTTCTTTTCTATCCGGTTTGGTAACTAAAATTATAAGCCAATCTGCTCAGGAAAATCCAGTAACAGTCTATGAAGCTGGCTAACCTCCACTGATGCCTGTGCGAGGTTCAGGGATTCACATTGTGAGTCTGTCCCAGCATCTTTGGATGTGTGAAAGGAGCGCATGCATGGACCATCACAGCTGCAATGCACACAGAAAGGAATGCATCAAGATCAAAAAGGAAGAAGAGAATGATGGAAAATGGTGTCTACCTTGCAGTTTCTGATGTACTTTCCTGCACACAGTGCCCAGGGAGACATAATAGACCATTAGATAGCAAAAAGAAAAAAAGAGTTGTGCACATTTCTTACCACAAAAGGTCTCCACCATCATCACAAATAGTACACAATGGGTCACCAAGTTCTTCATCATCCTGATCTATCTCATCTTCGCTTTCTTCTTCCTCATCTTCTTTCTCTTCCACACTACAGTCCTCTGCATCCTCAGACATCTGCTCTGTGCTTGCCTCCTCTTTGTTACTGGTCAGAAGTCTTGGTCGTTTATTTGACAAAAGATGCTCATCATCATCTGCTTCCTGTTGTTCTGATGATTTCTCCATCCCAAGGCTGGATCTGAGGCTCTCGATAACCTGCAGTAAGTGCAGATTGCAAAAATCCTAAAACTTCCAGCATTGAACCTTGATCCAGATTTATCCAAATCCTAAACTCCAACATATCTTGAACCCCAATATCTAGACCCATGACAAAACTCTAAATCCTCAAACCACCACATGCAAGACCCAAAACAAACAAAGCTCCAAAAAAAAGAATAGTTCCAAATGTGATTTCATTCTGCATCCAATGTACTGGAGTACTTACATTAGCATCCTTCAAGGAGGGATCCAACTTTGCATATTCCTTTACGAGTTCAAAGTGTTGGAGCAAGGTCTCCTGAATGATCTTCTCTCCAACATCCCTACAGTCAGTTCAACCACCAAAAAATCAGAGGAAAGCATGTTCATGTCTAGCAGTGATCTAACACTGGGTGGCAGCATCTCATATATAGAATGAAGGAACTGTGAATTGAGAATATACTTACAATGTCTTGATGCCTTGCAGATGCCTCCAAACTGCAGATTCAGAAGCATGGGGTTCAACCTTGGCGTATGCTAGAAAGTTGGCCACAATAAGCACAGCTGCTGCTGTTTTTCTGTACCCAGAACTGGGCTTCAAAAGCTTTACCCTGCACAAGTCAAAGCATGTCTCAAAGTTATTACACTGTGATACCTATATACAGTATCTTGCTACAATCTTTGTGGCTGTAGGCCCTGCACCCAGCTTGCACAGATCATGAGAAGACAAAAGACAGGGTTCAGGGTTTAGGGCTTCAGGGGTAGCAAAAGACAGTAGGGAAGGTGTACAGACTCTACTCACCAGGAATCTGAACCCAAAAATGACAGTTGCAGTGATAAAGGTCGATCCCGAAAACATTTCAAGTGCCAAGCTGAAATTCTCCTCATCACCATCTCCAAATTGTCCGCCTTCCCCATGACATACAACTCTCTTGCTGTGGTGGACCCTCCGAGGGTATGCTTCCTATAATGTAGGGGAAGGTCCAGCAAAGAAGCTACCTCTTCATCATCATCAAAAATTTCATACTCATCGAGAGAGCATATCTTCATCTCCTCTTCTTCACGTTGCAGCAATTTTAAAGCTGATCTAGGTGGGATACGGCCTACAGCCCGGCCTGCCAGTTGCTTCCTTTTTCTTCTTTCTGGAGATCCTTCAGCTGCAAGAACATTAGAAGTTTCAGGAGATTCAAGAGTTCTTAAAGATTCAGGAGCCATCAGAGCTCCTTCGTCTGGAGTAGCAACAGCAACAGGCTGTTTGGGAGCATTTTCTGTGGAATCTTCAGGAGATCCAAGAGTTCTTAAAGATTCTGAAGCCATCAGAGCCCCTTCTGGGGTGGAAACGGCAACAGGCTGTTTGGGAGCATTTTCTGCGGAGTCTTCAGGAGATTCAAGAGTTCTTAAAGATTCTGAAGCCATCAGAGCTTCTTCTTCTGGAATAGCAACAGCAACAGGCGCAACAGGCTGTTTGGCAGCATTTTCTGTTGAACTTTGAGATTCATCCTCATTTGTATCCTCATTTGCAGCAGGCTCCAGCTGCTCCACATCAACTGCAACCATATTGGTTTGCAGAACCCCAGCCAACTTCAAGTCCTTCATACAGCTGTAACCTCTAAAGAAACCTTCCTTCCGCAATGGGAACGTCCACTTGGAGCCCTCTGTTTCAAAGCTGAGATGCAACGTGGCAGATGGAACCTCCCCTTCCATCACCAACGTTGCCATAGTACGTGCCATAACAAAACCCCTACCTCAAAGACTTCCCAAGCATCTGCGCACCAGAAGATGATGACATAATCAAGTCTCTAAGATTGCAGACAAGACTCCACAACAATAATTCGAAGATAACACAATGATGATGACAACAATGACCTAGAAACTCACGTCTGGAACCCATTCTCCCAGACAGGAGCACAATGTGCTGAGAAATGAGAAGGACAGTCTTACGGTGACAGTGGACTGTTTTATCTTGCACCAATGCAAGAGGATTGTAATGCTCAGCTCCACAACATCAGCTTGTTTATATTGCTGACATCCTCCTCACAATCAAGAGACTGCATATCTGGTCATCACCTTCTGCTCAAATTGCAAACACATAACCCGATTCAGGATATTTGCAGTGGGCCACTGTTCTAAGACATTGTGGATATTCATAGCCAGCCAAGAACCAAAATGCAGTTGCAGTTTCTACCATGGAAACACATGGAAAGGAGGAGCCTGTCTGCTTGCCATGCCCTTTAGCAGGCATACACATAGGTACATGTCTGGAGAAGGAATGCTCCTGAAAATATGATAACAAGGCACAGCAGCTTCAGATTGAAAACTAAGAGATCATGCACAGATTTGAGTGCCATAGATCCCTTGAGCAATTTAGATCAAAAACGAAGGAGCTGCCTTTGTGAGCATCACTTGGTTTCCAATCTTAAATCGCTCTAAGAAAATCCTTCAGACTCACTGCATCACTGTTTTTTTGCCTGGGTAACATTATCCACATGTGCTGCTGTACTTGGATGATACCAAGGGCTAACACACACCATCGTAAACAGTCACAGTTTCAACAAAATGGACTAAAAGCATTGAAAACTGGATCTTGTTGAATCAAGTAGAGGCAAAATAGGGTTTCATGTTTTTCATATGTACTGAGGGCAATTCCATATGTATGCTTTTAAGTCAACTGGAGTCAAATGGAGAGATGACCTGATAGTATGATTTAAGAGATTTCAAATCTAAGAACATATCAGTGAATGGGAAATAGGGAAATCCAATCCAGAAACACAGAGAACACAAGACAAAATGAAACAAAATGGAGAAGAGGTATAACAACAATGGCAGTCAAAGGTATGTTATTGTCTCAAACAAAAACATGTATGGTATCGACCAGTGACCATAACTTCCTCAATGGCTTCAAATGCTCCTGCCAGCTCATTTCTATCAAGCAGGTACAAATGTACAAACATGGATAAGTAAAGCTTCCTCAACAAGGAAGCTTGGAGGATGTTGAACTCACATGTCCATAAACATCAACTGACAAATTAGAAAGATAAATATCTGTTGTTGAAGCCATGACAGACCCGAAGAGGGTCAGTCTTACCCAGCAGCATTAAGCTCTAAGAAAAAATACGTACCATAATCAACCCGCTTGATTAGACATTAAAACAAAAAGCTTGCTTCAACAAAGCAGTAGGAAGTGGGAGCTTGCAAGGCCTCTCCAACACAGCAACGCCCAATTGTTAATCAGCCTAAGGAATCAGACAGAAAAATTTCGGGATGCAGCAAAGCCAACTTCTCCCCAAATGCTTAGTCAACACATACACCTTCTCATAAAGCATTTTACTGACTTTTGTTAACCCCACAATTCCAGTCAAGCGATCACCTTGCAAAGGGTCAAGGGGATGATGATGATATCTTCTCTAGGGCTAGATGATGATGTACTTCACATCATGGTATGCATAGCATGCTAATCTCATTGTCTTCTATGTTACAAAATGTTGCAGAGCCTGCAATTGGACATCACCTTTTATCGTTTTTACTAACCTGATCTATCTCCTTATTGCAAGTAGTGGTGCAGAGAGTGATGACCTCCTTCAAACCAATCTCACAATCACCTTGCGGTACCTCTTCTTGGGGTTCTACTCTCCTTCACCTCATGGGTCCCCATCCCTGAAATAAAAAAACAAAAATCACATGACAAAAGCTTGATTGGAGTGCAAATCCCTGCAGTATGCATCATCATCATTCTGATCTCACGCAATTCTGCCAACAATACCCCATTTGCAAGAAGGAAACCCTAGATTGCTGACATCCTTCCTCATGAGCAAGAGACCACATACCTGCCCATCCATCACCTTGTTAAGTTTGCTCAAATTGCAAAACACACAACCTGATGACCTGCTTCTGCTCGATTGCATCAAAGAGGACAAAAAAAAAGACTCGTCTTTTCGCAAAGAATCTGACCAAGGATTTGTGGCATCCCCCAAGCCTACCAAAAATCCAGCAGCAGCCACAACGCTCTTAGTTTTCTAAATTAAGTACAAAGATCCTCCTGCACACAAACAAACCCCTTCCAAAATACAACCGGAAAAAAAAAGAGAAAACGGACAGAAAAGAACAAATCGCCAGTGTCTGAGGAGGAGTGACTGCAGTGCATGACGAGTTCTGATTCCCTCTGCATTGCACTCTTCATAAAACATCAACAAAACAAACAGTGTTCTGTTGAGAGAGAGAGAGAGAGAGAGAGAGACACACACACACACACACACACACACACAAGAGGAAGAAGATCCGAGTTTTAGGGGTTGATGAGGGCTGTGAAGAATAAGACCTGTCGCTGAACCCTAAAAATTTAGGTTCCTTGCAAAGGAAGAAATGGGTTTTGGCAGAAATTTGTGAGACAATCTTGTACTGAAAGGGATTTGGATTTGGAGTGCTAATAATAGCTATGAGCTTTGCTTCTTGTTTCTGTTGTTGCTTCACACACTGGAATGATTCTGCTTCAGGTAAATTCTGAACTTTAGGTTTTGCATTTGCTCTTCTCCTGTTTTCAATGTTTTCTCCTTATTGTCTAGTTGTTGAGTTTATTATGCATTGCATTAATTAGATTTTTCATTTTTATCAAGTATTACCATTTGTGCAAGAATTGTTGAAACTCCAATTCACAGTGCAAGAAATGATTGCTTGCTGTACCTAAGTTTTTGTTTTCACCAGAGAATGTATGTGTGTCGATCCATGGCAAGCTTGGCAAACATGAAGTCTAAAGAGGAATGCAAATCGACCATTCTACTTTTGTAGTATTCACACAAACTGATGATGCCTCTGATGGGGAAGGATCTTTCATCATTACCCATTTCTCTTTGTATTGGCTATGTCTCTTTGAATTCTTGAACTGAATTCAACAGCTGTGTCTCTTGGTACCTTTTATTCTTGTTCTCCATCCCACACGTGCACTGTGATGTCAGGGATAAAAGACCTGATCATGCAATGTGCATGGAAACTGACTACCGGTGAAGCAGAAAGTAGTGCAGTACAGATCAACAGTTCTTGGACGTGTAGTACACAGCTATTGGGAATCACCTTGAGTGCATCGAGAAGAAACAGACACATATTCCCATCTTTCCAGGCAATAAGCATGATGAATACTCTGCTTTTTATGAGGAAAATTGTGTATGTATGTGATCCAAACATGCTGCAATCTGGACTGATCACTTCAAGGGTCCCCAGGCAAGGTTTAGTCAATATGGCTTGCACACAGCTGCCATATCAATGGGGCAAATCTGCAATGCACTTTAGAGTGCTGCAGTATTCAATAAGATGACAATCTCCATGTCTAAAGCAGCTTGGCATCTTTCACTCTGTCACTCTAATCAGCTTGTAATGAAATGAGAGTTCCAACAAACTCTTAATGGACATTGGTGTACTTCCCATGCACATACTTGTATGTAAGTAAGCAGTGCATAAGCTTTTTCCAGCTTTCTCTCTGCTGTATGTATGCATCCATGTGCATGCAGCATACACATACACAACTGGAGAACAAATGCTCCTGATACCAAGGCACAGCAGCTTCAGATTGAAAACTAAGAGATCCTGCACAGATTTGAGTGCTGTAGATCCCTTGAGCAATTTAGATCAAAAACAAAGGAACTGCCTTTGTGAGCATCACTTGGTTTCCAATCTTAAATCACTCTAAGAGAATCCTTCAGACTCACTGCATCACTGTTTTTTTGCTTGGGTAGCATTATCCACATGTGCTGCTGTACTTGGATGATACCAAGGGCTAATACACATCATCGTAAACAGTAACAATTTCAACAAAATGGACTAAAAGCATTGAAAACCAGATCTCATTGAATCAAGTAGAGGCAAGTTTATATCTTTTTTTTATATGTAATGAGGACAACTCCACATGTATGCTTTCAAGTCATCCGGAATAAAATTGAGAGATGACCACTACTATAGTTATAGAGATTTTAGATCTAACAACATATCAGCAAATGGGAAAAAAGGGGAAAGCCAATTCCAGACAAACAGAGAAGACAAAACAAAAACGGACATGAAATGGAGGAGAGGTTTAACAAAAGTAATGGTCACTGGCATGTCAGAGACCTTGAACAACCATATGTAAGGTATTGACCTGTGAACATAACATCCGAATTGACTTTATCCACTCCTGAGAGTTCATCTCTATCAAGCAGGTACAAAACATGGGTAAGTAATATTCTTTCTCATCAAGGATATATATCAGAGAATGGGTAACTTATACATCCTTAAACATCAACCCACAAACGTAGAAAGATAGCCACAAGAGACTTGAAAGAGGTCAGTCAGTCTTACCCAGCACCAGGAAGCTCTTTAAAGAAAAAAAATAGCATAATCGACCCAAGATAAAAGACATTACAACAAGCCAAATCTTGCTTCTTCTCCACAACAGTAGAAATGGGGGACTTGTAAGGTCCCTCTACAGCAACATCGTGAAGAGAGTCAATGTCTTTAGGGTTTAGGGTTTTAACCCACCATCCCCAATAACAAAATTCCACAAAATGTTTGATGGCAAGAGAAAAAGGAAGAGGACATGCAGAGATAAAGAACAAACATGCATTGAGTATGTGTCAGAAAGGTTTGTTGCATGGAGGATGAACCTGATTTGTGAAGGAGCAAGAAGACACCACAAAACTGGGGTTGTCTTGGCAGTGCCATGCTAATCACATGTTCACAAATGTTGCAGAGCATGGAATTGGATATCATAATCTTTTCTATTTCTTCACCAACCTCATGATCTATCTCCGTATTGCCAGTAGTTGTGCAGAAAACTATCCACCAGCGGCCATCTGTAACATGATCCTCAAGACTCAATACATCTTCTCAAAGGTAAAAAGGCTATCAAAGTCTAGTCCCAGCCACATGAGAAAAATTGTTCAGCCGTTTGCTGGCGAATATGGGGCTGGCGGGCCCCCACCGGAAAGGCAAACAGGAGGCGAACCATGTGCCAGCAAACAGGCAGATGGTAGATGGCAGCAAACGAGCCTGGGCTTATGTTTAGCCAGAAACTTTTCACCCAAAAAAAGTACCCCAGGGCCTTTTCAGAGAACACCGTTTACAGAGAACAGAGAGCCCTCAGTTCAAAGACTCCAAACTTTTTCATGTTTTTCATACTTGCTTCAAATTTCCATTGTTCAGTTCCATGTTTTAAGTTTATTTTTTTTCATATGTTTTCATAGTTTTGTAATCTCTCTTACTTAGTTTAGTTTTTTTTTTCATATATATTTTCCTTATTTTTCATATTTTTAAAAAATTCCAGTTTTCAACCCTAAATTCAGTTTTCAGTCCAAATTTTCAGCTTCAAATTTGAAATATATATATATATATTTCAAAGTTCATCTTCACAATGGATCCCATTACAATTGGAAGAGTTCTATGAATTTGGATGCTGCTCTCTCTCACATTGGGCAGTTGTGCACTCTTCAAATCATAGGCGCATAAATTTCTTTTTCACAATCATCCTTCAATAGAGTTCCACTTTCTACTAGAGTGCAATGATACAATAAGTAAGCAAACATTTGGATTTTATTACCATGGGCCAAAATGCAAATACACTTTTGATCACATCAATTTTGTGAACAAAATTCCAAGCCACAACAAAGGGTTCAAACCCTTGTACATGAATAAACACCACAACTACCCTATTGCCCATGGTCAAGTTCAAAGTGCATAAAGTTGTCATCTTCAAGAATCTTTAGGGTTTAAAACCTTAGCAAACAATGCTCCCACCTGCAATTGACCTTGCACTATCAATCTTTTACCTATCTGTTCACTCTGAAACATTTGTGTTGCAATTGACCTCGCACTATCAATCTTCTACCTATCTGTTCACTTTGAAACATTTGTGTTGAAATTCTTTCAGTCATCTCCATCTTCATCTTTTTCTATCTCTTTCACACCTTGTGAAAATTCTTTAAGGGCATTATTTGTTTTTGTGTGTGGTGGGTTTTTGCCAAGTCACAAAACAAACATTAAGAGGGGCAAAATGATGGGAAAGGAGAGGATTTGGCATGATTACTTTGCACAAACACCTATGTACAATGACAAGTTATTTTTCCAATGATATCGCATGTGGCATTGTTTGTTTTAGTGCATGGTATTGGTGGAATCGGTGACAACACGATTCATTTTTTGAGTAAAAACATGATGCTTGCAACTAGATGGGCTTGTTGTCACTCCAAAAATGTATGACAATAATTTGCATGATGGTTTATCTCCATTTTGTTGTTGTTTTTTTATGATCATTGTCACCTTGGAAAAATCATAATCATGTTGTAATTGAAAATTTTTGGGTGTTTGAGTTTTGAGGGTTTTGTAAATAGATATGTTAGACAACCAATTGAGGTTGATTTTTGATGTCAATGTGATAAGGGGGTTTTTGAGGATGTTTGCTTCCTTAGATTGCATGATTACAATTGGAAGCATGGTGCTATTGTTTAGTAAGGTCATTTCATTTGACATTCCATCATCCTTGAAGTTGCTGATAAAAGTTGATGCCATATGGATTTGGCAGTGTTATTTTGGCTTGTTAGGTGGT
This sequence comes from Sphagnum contortum, assembly GCA_963920785.1. Lineage (NCBI taxonomy): Eukaryota > Viridiplantae > Streptophyta > Sphagnopsida > Sphagnales > Sphagnaceae > Sphagnum > Sphagnum contortum. Next base: position 9,108,598 of record OY987290.1, on the reverse strand, counting down.
AACAATCATTTCAATATTTTGGATGAGAACCCATTTGTTAGTAACATGGTTGGTGTATAAATGAATTTAGGTTCAAAATAAATGACATTCATGAATTCCTTTGGTAATACTTGTTAGTGGATGACATCTATCCTTGGTAGAACATATTTATGATAGCCATTCATGAACATTAAATAGAGAAGAGGTGCCATTTTGCAAAACAACAATAAGCTTGCAAAAAGGATGTTAAATGGGCTTTTGGAATGCTATAATTCCACTATGTAATAATTCAAAATCCTTCAAGGTTTTGGGACAACTAGATTGCATGGTAGACATCATGTATGCATATGTGATTTTGTAAAATATGATTATCAAAGATGAATTTGATTTGGATTCAAAGCCTTGTCTTGATCAACAAATCATTCACGTGAGGTGTGGGTTAACATTTGATTAGTATGTATAAGGAACAAATGAAATTGCAAATTCAAACAACCATTTCAATTTGAAGAATGACTTGCTAGAATAATTATGGGCTTTGAAAGGCAACAACATTATTGCCAATGTTATTCAATAAAAATGTGAGTTTAATTCATTCATTTATAATTTGCACATTTCGCAATTGTACATCATTATGCATTTCTAGTTCATTAAAAGTGATGTGATGTTCAATTGTTGTTGTAGGATTATGTCATAATCATGATGGAGTTTGGATTGGTTGGTGATGTTACGTAATCATGTTACAGTTGCAATGGAGTTTCAACTTGTCATGTTCACACATGGTTGACTTTTCACATTTGAAGTGATGTCATAATTCCCATCCATAAAACTCCATGTGGGCACCTAGGGTGAAAGCATACTATGGTGACCCCCTTTGGGCCACTTTTGGGTCTAATATTACAGTACATGTAGTATGATTATTGTAAAAGCATGGTACATTTAATTTTGGGTATCAATTTGGGCCTTTGGTCCCTACAATAATTATTTTTACAAAACTAATGTTATGTAATATTATTTTTAAAAATAAAATAAATTTCATTGTTTATATTGAAGGATCGATGAATATATTTATAGTATACATTGGTATAATAGGGCCATACTTTTGTTTTGACTACATTAATTTTAAGGCTTCATTAGTCATTAAAATAATAAACTTTAATGGAATTTTTTAAATGGCCCATTTAACTCTGATTGTTATCTTCTATTTGAATGTGATTATTTTTCAAATTTTCAATTTATCACACATTTATCACATCTTTGCTAGAAAAACTCATTTTTTAAGATGATTATTTTCAAATTAGTCACATGGTATCCAAACATGGTTCATATCAAGTGAAATGGCATGGTTCAATATGCCTTCAATTTTCATAAAATTAAAAATCATTTAAATTATTTTTGGATTATAGTCGTGTTTTTGAATACATCAGTACACTACAACCGTTTCCACAAATTTATTCCAATCTCCCACTTTATAAATTGAAATGAAATATTTTTTTTCAAAATCTCTTGCTTAAGTTATATTTTAACATAATATGCAAAAATATTGTGAATATCTTTTAAAAGTTTGAGGTGGGATACATTCAAACATGCACATCATTAGAAAGTATTATAGTGTGACACCCCAAAGGGGATCATTGTAATGTGATTTCACCTCCTACTTTAATTAATGTATTGATTAAATAATTAATTATCATAAAATTAACCCAATTTTTTAAATTATACATAATGTATTATTAGATAATTTGGGTCAAGTATATTTGTCCATTTATGGATTACATCAATAGTAGTTGTTGTTAATAAGTGGCCAAGTTTCGAGTTAAAATGAAAATATAAAAAGGAGATCAAAAGTGGGGCAACCATTTTCAATGGGACAAAAAAATGTTTTTATTCCTTGAATTTGGGAAAATATTGGAAATAAAAATCTTTTTATGGATGGTCATTAGTGTGGCTCCAAAAACAAATTCCTAAAAATTCATTGTTTTTTTATTTACCTGCATGTAATAACCATTTGCATTCCCTACCTACCTACCATGATGATAACAACCCATTTTATATATGTAATTAATTAAGTTGTGAGGTGGAAGAAGAGGAGTTTACATGATAGGTTACCAAGTTGGAACATTGGTAATTTAAATTATCCACAATCACATTATAACTCATTTAACCACTTTTCAATGGATATTGCACAATTGAGTCCTATGTCAAATGTCATTTATGAATCTTCACATGCCCTAGGTTGTAGCCTTTTCCTTGTTGGTGAAATTTTGCTTAAAATCTAATTTAATTTTTTTTAAAATGCTAAAATGAATTTTTTTTCAAGATTTCCAATACCATAATTCAAATTATTTTATATAAGGTAACTTTTGTATACCATTCACAATTTGATTTCTCTACATGGTTCAAGCAAGTAGCCAAAAAAATAGAACAATGTCGAATGGTTTTTATTTTCATATTTTCTTGATGACCAAATTTGATTAAATCTTCTTATGGAAGATTGTCATTTTGGCTACATGACAAATTTGATAAGAAAAAACATTTCACTAATGTGTGTTAAGGTGGAAGCATCATAAAATCTAGAAGGAAAGTAGTTTATTGAAACTTTATTTTCAAATATGCCAATTTTCAACATAAACATAAGAAATAAATTCAAAACATTTTCAATTGTATTATGAAAACATGAGTTTTTTAATTAAATGTATGAAAAATTGCATAAATGTTTTGAAAAAAATTATTATATTAAAAATAAGTAACAAGTACACCTAAAATGATTAGTCAAATAATGTTCGAATTTGAATTTAAATTATAAGTTCGATATGTTTTGATTATAATATATAAGAAAATGAAAGTTCACAAGTACATTTTACAAGGATGACATTAAATAGTTTTTTATTATTTTCAATATCTAATTTATTTACAATGTATTGTTTAAGGGGCAAGCCAATTCTTAGGTGGAATCACTAGGAAAGTCACAGTTTGATTTTCTTGAACTCATTGAACTTTGAAAAATCATAGGAAATACTTATGTAAACATTTTCATAAACTTTTTATCATGAATACATTTATTAAATTCCATAGATTTTGAAATTTCAATAATATTAAAAATATTGTGTATTTTGATATTCTTAATTTCATTGCATTTAGAATAAATTTTAAGAACATAATGTTGTTTTATTCCTTGAACTTTTTGCTCAAGAACAAAAATTTGAAACATAATTTGAGAATTTTTTCATGGATTTTGTGGTAGTGTAATTTAGAAGTTGTTCTATTTTAGGTTTTTGTTTGGCAATTAATTGATTAAATATAATTTAGTTGTGAATTTCCAAAGTTGAGTCTGTCAATTTTCTAAGGGGTCACTTTAATTAGGAATATAAGTTTTTAAAATTTAAAAAAAAAATTATTCCAAAATAAAATTTCAGCCATAATTTAAAGCATGCAATGGATAAACATGAAAAGACGTTAATTGTGAATTGTGAATTTAAAAAAAAAAGGGGCCTAGAAAAACGATTTGGTTGTTTTTGGTTCCTTAACTATTCCTTGAGATGGTTTGTAATTTAAATTTTAGACATCTATTTGAATTTTGATGAATTTACTTAAATCTATTTTAAACATATGATTTACACATGTAGTTGTAACAAAGTAAAAAAAAACATGCTCATATTAATAATTTAACTAAATAACATGTTTAAGTTCATTGTAACAAGGTCTATTTATAGCTACTTTTCATTTATGTTGCAAGGTATTATATTATGCTTGCACTCGCTAAACCACATTCTCCCTATTAAGATTGATGCACTAGTAAGAACTAGGTCAAATATAATTCCCTCTGAAGGTGTTGTTGGAAAGATCTTGATGAGCAGGGATTTTACGGAATTTATTTGGTAAGATTTTGGATTCAGAATGTGGAAGATATTGATTTTAAAGTGATTTCTGCCGCTGAAAATTCAAATAAATTCCCAAAAACCAGGTTTTGGAAGGAAAAATTCAGTTGAGACCGTTGTAACACTTGGGCCAACGGCACAGGCCACACTAGTTAACACGAAGCAACCAAAAGCTTCATCGATTGATTGCCCATCAAGACACACATCATGTATAACCCTGATATAGTAAGCATATGGATCAAGAAGACTAGTGAGCATTCAAGTATGATAAAAAAGAAGCACCTTTGATTCATTGATGCATCATGTATAACCTTGATTTAGTCAGCATTCTGCTGATGATGCAGAAGAATGAAGAGTCATTGTTGGATTCATGATTAGAGGCTCACTAAGAAGATGATCTATCTAGAACTGTTGTGCTTTTGATGGATGTTGACTAATTTTGTTTTGAGCTCGCCGGCTGAAAAGAAAGTGATCATCCTCAAGGGAACACAGGCAATGGCTTCCAGGATATTCTTCACCAGGGAGTCGGCGGGAACTAGTCCTCGACCCAGCACTGAGAGCAGCGAGCCCAGATACGGCGTGGTGGTTATCAAGAGGGACCCGGCCTTGATTCCTGCAATTGAGATCTCCGCAACTTCCTCTGCCGACTGCGCTTGCTTCCGGTTGTAAAAGCTTGCCACTTTCATTCCTTCCACAAGCTCCGGGTCAGTGCTCACTGCAGCACACAAACAAAATTCTCACACAATTTTTTTTCTTTTCAGAATATATCTCGTGATGGGTCCCTCATAGATCATCTGCAATGTAGCTTATTCCTCTTATAAACAAGTCACACCCTAAGTCTTCACTTGAATGAATTCTTTGACATGGGTTGTTGTTCATTTCTGCAATCTAAGAGCATCTCCAGCGGTGCTCAGTATGTGACCCTGCAAAAAACAATTCTCACATTCAAGTTTTAGTAGACCGTCCAGGGCTCCTACATGGCTCTGAAAGCTTTGCATTTTTCCAGGGTAACGGCAGTCTTCCATTGCATTCACTGCATATGATTGCTGCACCTCATCCAAGATTTGCAGTGCAGGACCACATACTGAGCAGCGTTGGATATTCTCTTATATATTGTCATCGCTGCTGCACTCCAGAGCTACATGTTCACAACGTAATATTACAATTCAAGACACTGGTGGCGGCCGGGAGCTAGCTGCATACCATCATCTAACATTGGGCTTTCTGTGAAGCCTGGACACACCAAGTTCACCCGCATGTTGAAGGGCAAGAGCTCCAATGCCAGGGATTCTGCAATTCCTTTCAGAGCATGTTTTGTCCCGGTGTAGACAGAACTTCCGTAAAACAACCACTGCATGCAGCAAGATTCTTCCCAAAATCAGACACAATGTCGCAACCCTTCTAGTACTCTTCTGAAATCAAAATGTGAAAAACAGTAAAACTACTATAAAACCTCATGGAAGAACATCATGATGCGTACTTATATCGGTAAGTGCCAGACATGAAGCAGCTTGCAGCAGCATTACAATATTCTCCTTCATACTTACCAACGACGCAAGACTTGCGATGAAGACGATGGAAACAGGATGGGTACGACTGTGCTGTTTGAGGGAAGGTAGAGAAGCGTGAACAGTGTAAATTGCACCCAACAGATTCGTCTGCACAATGGAATTGATGTCTTTCAGTTTGACGTCCTCGAAGAATCCCGTTCGAGTCACACCCGCATTGCACATCAACACGTCGATGGGTCTCCACGCTAACGCTTCCTCCATGACGCGAGCTATGGAAGCATAGTCCCCAACATCTGCTACCTGTGAAAAAAAAGACTCCAAAGGATCAGTAAGAGCTGGTCGAATTGGACCACATTTCATTCTCGACATGAGTAAACCTTGCAGCTGCTGCAGTCTGGAGCTGGTGGGATTTTATTTTTTGGGGGGTACCTTGGTGAGAATTCGGTCAGGACTACATTGGAGGTCCTTGAGAAGAGAGCCAGCGGCTTGCTCAAGTTTGGCGCTGTTTCTAGCCACCAAAGTGACGAATGCTCCTTCCTCCAGCGACTTCTTTGAGAGCGCGAGGCCAATACCGCTAGAGGCACCTGTGATGAGGACATGCTTCCCTGCAAATGACGCTATGAAGTCCGGCTTCTTTCTTCTCCTGAGAACTAGAAACGAGACACCAAGTGTTACGACCAATAAAGCTAAAATCATACTGTAAGATCTCTCTCTCTCTCTCTCTCTCTCTCTCTCTCTCACACACACACACACACACACACACACACACACAAAATCCAATAACACCCAAAAATAAATAAATAAACAAAAACAAACAAACACCCAAAAACAAAGAACTAGAGCAACTAGACTCAAGTACTTCCGTGAAACCAGAAATCCAACAGCAAAGCTCTTGTTGACACGCAACACTCCAACAAAATCTTCGCGACACCGATGATGAGACACAGCATTCAACTTTCAATATGACCAGTTCTATCAATTACCCCAAGAAAAAGATCAGCCAGAATACAATGATGCATCTCCCCTCCCCCCCTCCAAACCCTAAAACCCAAACCCAAAACAAAACCAAAACTGCGAAAAGAAAAAGAAAAAACCAAAACACAAACAGAAACCGATATAGAACAAAAGAACACAACAACAGTCTCGTCCCCCCGCAGCAAGCTGCACAAATCTACCGCGACTTCCAGCACAACTCCTGTTCACCCCAGACACTAGATTTAAGAAGAAGAAGAAGTTGGAAACTAGTGATCAGACGAAACTTGTGATCAGACCAGCTAGCAACTGAGGTAGTAGTTGTACTCAAATCCCAGGAAAACAAAGTTGCTCTTTTGATGCCACCGAATTGCAACAAACCGGATGATGAGCAGCAACAACAACAGTTCTACCATCTAGGGCGGAGGCCCCAAGAAAAAAACCAATCAACAAAATTCCAAACAGAAAGCCTCAAGAAAGGTACGTACCTACCTACTTACCAACCTACCTGATCTTAACTCCGGTAAGTAGGTACTTACCCAATAAAAGCCCTTATGCAAAGGAGGTCATAAGTTATAACCTACCTAGTCGCACTCGCCCATTTAATTGAGCCCTTACATCTATTAACTTACTTGCCATTATGGCCCCCCTTCTATATATAGTTCTTAATTGATATACTCTACTCACTTTGCTTTCACCCGCTGTAGGTGTCTATTAGAGGGATCTTATCATTTGCTAGTATAATAATGCAATCTAAGAAATTTCCTACAAGGCATTTAACTTCAAAGGATCCACGTGCACTTCACTTGTGAAGTAAGATTTGCTCCAGAAACTACCCTTCATATCAGTGTTTCTTTTTAAGACTTTCTGATTTTAAGCCAAAGCCGGTATCATCCATAGGAAGATGTAGAAAAAGTGGCGACCATCCCTATGATGAAATAGCCAAATCTGGCTATGAACCAAATATGAAGTTAAAAATATTTAATTATCCTACTATTTTTTTGTTGCATATTGAAAGACAAGTATATAATTCTGGAAAATTTTACTTCCCCCCCCCCCCCCCCGCCCCTCATTTTTGGTGATTGAAAACCTCCAAAATCACATACTTGTCAAATTCTTAATTTCTCTTTTTAGTGAAATTTTGCTAATAAAATAAACGTTGCTTCACTTTAAAAGACTAACCAGGAAATTTCCCTTCACAATTGAAAAGCATTTTTAAGTTTTTACTTACACAAAAACAAAATATATGTATGACCACAAAATAAATAAACCCCTAAATAATTTGGAATGAAAAGCTTTCTTTGTAAGAGTTTTATGTTGTTTTGAAGTTGGATAGGTCTCAAAATTTTGGGGTGTGACCTTCTTAATGGTATCACCCAAGGATAAGTTTGCCCTAAAATACTTTGTACAAATCCTTATTTTGTGACTATTCATTTTTTAGCCTTGCATAAAAGAATGGTGGAATAAAGGTTTAGTATTTTGTATAAATTTCTATTGTGTGACCTTCATTTTGTAGCCTTATAAAAAAATGGAGACCTTTATATATATAAACAAGGATGGATAAAATACAAGGCATGTTGATGCAAATGTAAACACACAAAAGGAAAACTAGGATCATCAAAATAATAGTAATCAAGTGGAAGACATAATACTAAAAGGGCATCCTATGCCATAAATTAGCTAGTGATGGAAGTGCACTAGCTAGTATGTGTCGAAAAGATAAAGTATTGTGACTAAACATGGTAGCCCGTTGAAGAATCGCAATGGCTTGCGCACACTGTTAGACTATAAACATTTGTTGCCTATAATGAGATATAAACATTAAAAGTACCAAGGAGGTCTACTAATGGCAAGCTATACATGCATGTACATAAAAAATCAAAAAAGAATCAAAATGCGGATGGAGACAATCGTAGGTTTTTATGGCAAGGGGAATGAAATCATCTTTTGACATTTGCTCTGTGTAGGATCGTGCTTTGTCTTGAATGGCAACTGTCATTACATGCGATGTCGGCATTGAAACACACTGCACCAAAATTGTATGAATTAGAACAACAATGACAACATCCGCCAAGGTTCAAAAACTATTTCTAATGATGATAATATTCACTTGTCTTCGTGTGTGGTGAGGGAAAAAGTGAAAAACCTTACTCTATATGAGCTCCATTCTTTGATGCGATAGTTACAACGATATCTCGAAATGTATCATGGGTTGCAGTGCGTTCACTCCTGCATGGGCAATGTAGCAAATGAATACCCAAATCATCAATGGTATGACCACACTAACATCATGAAAGATGCATAATTGTAGGATGTGGTATACCAAGACAAATACGAAGTGTTGTAAGAAAATGGGTGGAGTATAAACAAAATGAAGGGTAAAAACACAAATAAGGTGGGTTGTTGTAATAAGATGGAGGGCGTGAAAATGAACTAATGCAAACAACACTCTTCCCAAAAAATCCCCTTGTCATGTACCAAACTTGGATGAAATGAGAATGAAATCCCTATGCCTAGAAGGCTCCGAAAAATATAGTGGAGATGGACATGCATAAAATTAATAAACAAATGGGAAAAACTAATCCAAGGTGCCAGTAGAAGACCACAACTCTTGAAAAATGGCTACTCAAAATATTGAATGAAGCACATTTCGAATAAAGGCGTACTGGAATAAAAATGTAGTATTTTGTACAAATCTTTATTTTGTGACTTTCATTTTTTAACCTTCTTGTCTTTATTGTTCCTTCAGAATATAGGGGCTAATTATTTCTTAAGACCATTTGATAATGATCCTAGTTAGAAACCTCCATTTGGACTTTGTCTATGTATATCACATATTATGGAATTAGCTTGGTGAGGGGTGGGAGCATGATAAAGTGAACACAAAAATATTTGTTTATCACTTTATGTGTGTTATGCATATAAAAACATGCAACTAGCATAAAAATGAATGCAAGTATAGTTTTAAAATCATCATGGATTTCTATTGAATTTATGACAATCTATTTACAAAAAAATAAAAGTAAAAAATATATCAAAAGTACATTCATTTGAAATGAGGAAAAAATTGGATTCACAAGTACTTTAAACAAAAAATATTGAATTGAATATGTGTTTATTAAGTTAGGATTTAAAGATCATTATAATTTTAATCTTAAGATTTTTAAAAATCAAATTTCTAATTTTTGGCACCTACTTTCTCATTACTTTACATGTATTTTACATCAACCCACATTGTAAAATTAATTGCATTTGAAACAAGTAGGTAAAACATGTATTAAAATAAGTTGGAAATTAGAATTGAATGCAAAATAATGAAAAATTATCTGTTTTTTGGTTATTCAAATCAAAACATTCAATGTATAATTATTTTTATGATGGGTTTTCATGCTATTTTCAATTTATTTCATTGCAAGTAAACAAGGTGAATTTGGGTTACAATTTGTCTTGTTTTGACCTTAAGGCCTAGTGTTTTTTTAGGATTTTTTTCTAGTAGCTAAAATGGTAATCATTCATTGGAAGATGTAAAAAAATTGGTCATCCCTAAGAGAGTTTCTCAAATCTGGCATAAAACCATAATAAAATATAAGTATTTAATCATTGTTTTATATGTTTAGCAACATAATGAAAATTACGTATGAATTTGGCAATTTTTCCCTCACTTTTAGTCACTAAAAATATCTAAAATCACTTCTTAAAAATTTTAAGTTTTAATATCACTAGTGAAAAATTCAAATAAGGTTATTAAAGCTTGATCTACCTAGGAGTATGACATGCCTAATAAGGAAAGATATTGTTCTATCACATAGTAACATGTTCAACCAAGGTTCTTTCCAAAGTGTGATTAGTGTTTCTTCATTTTTTATTCACACAATTGGAATTTGCAAAACCAAAATTGGTGTAAGCAAGTGATTATCTATATCACACTAATTTTTTTTTTAACAATAAAGATGCCAAAAGCAATTGCAAGTACAAGGACATGGCCATATAAGGGTAAGCTTAAGATTGCCCGTAGGCAAAGATTGTTGATTCCATAGGGAGATGTTAAATGCACCTTTAATGAATTTTGTTCATGCTTGTTTTTTTGCACACTATGTGGTTTTCCTTGTTTTGCTAGGTAGGATTCCTTATTCCCTTGTATCTTACACCAATTTCAAACCCACAACCTTTCAAAAAAATAACAAAGATATTTACCATTAGTTTATTCTTGAATAGAAAGTAAAATCAAGGCTATGTCATTTTTTCCCTGTAATTAAACTTTATAACAAAACCACATGGCTTTGCACAAGGTGTTGCATTCACACTTGAACATAACTCATTATGGAGTATTTAACACATTTTTGCATGATTCACAAACTGAGCAAAATGCACAATAAGACCCTTTTTCAAACCTACCATTAAAACGTATTACATTCCAAAAAGGTAGGGGAAGGAAAGGACATGTTTAAGAAGGGCCAACATGAATGAACACTCATTTGGTGCACCATGTAGGATGAGTGGTATGTCAATGTAGGAAACATTTTCCCATTGCATTTCATTATGAGAAATTGCATCCATCAAAACCACACTACATTGCAACTAAAATTCAAAAAATCTCATATAAAACTATTATGCAACTATCCTTTGGTATTACAACTATTGTGCAACTATTCCCTTAGAAATATTGTGTATATAGTTACAAACTTGAGTTGAAAATGGGTCTTCTATACGATAATTTATACACATCATATATATATATATATGTAGTCAGCCATGTTTGACTTTTTAAAAAGATGCATTGTAATTGCATGTGGCAATTATTTTTAAATTGTTATAAATGTGTTATTAAAACAACAAGTACTATGTTCAACTATCTTATAACTATAATAAAATTATTTATAACTTAATAAAGATACATATTCATATGGAATGTTTTGTAAATAATTATTGTTTCATTAATTTGAATATTAATATGAATAAATAATTTTAATTCATATAATTAATTTTACATGAACCAAAAAACTCATTATTAATTATATATAAATCACATAAATATTTATCCAAACTGGGAATACATCATTATGAATTATATCAATTATTTAAGACAATTATTAACTCATGTTTGAGTTCTTTTTTTATGAGTACCTTACGCAATCATTGTGGGTGCAATGTTAAGATGCATGCATTAATAGTGCATTGTCAAAAGTCTTTAGTTGGTCAATGAAGCTTACATTTCAAACTTTGAACAAGATTTGTCCGAGGTCTGATGTGAGCTCAATATAACTTTATTATATCATTTCCCCTTGTTTGATTTGGCCTAAAATTTTCACCAAAGCTTTTTGAATGTGTAAAATTTAAATTCAACAATTGAATATGTAATCACATTCTTGAAAATTAAGTAAATTGCACCAATCCTTTAATTAAGGATTTCAATAAAAGTAAAAGGGCTTAAGTTGTTAACCTATAAACGTCAAAACAATGTGAATTTACACTCAAAAGTTCTGCTTTGTAATATTGGGCTTGCCTGATGTTTAAGTGTTAAGAGTTAAAGACTCATCAAAAGTTGCATATCTACATAAAAAAATGTTTATTAAGTATTGAAACTATTGAAGATATGTAGATATCAGTAAACATTTTTTTTTAAATCAGTGTCACTTTTATTGCTACCCAGCTTGATACCCTGACTTCCGATTTGCTCTTGTGTTAGAATGGATGTGAGAACCAGATCTTAATTGAGCCTTTCAAAATAGAGAGACCTGGGTGAGATAAATGGGTATACCCGGGTAGGTCTCAGGGTATTTTCTAGGTCAGTTGTCAAGTCAAGGGAGTCCTATGTAAAGGCAAACACTACCTCAAACATATAAGCACCCAAGTGAAATTTTATTTGTGCCAATTATGGCATGTTGCCACCACTCCCACATTCCTTTTATATATCTTCAGGTAATCACATATGTGCAACCAAGAACAGGAGTATAAAGTTAGTTTCTGTGAGTTTTTTTTATTCATTTTTTCCTCATCATCAATTTTTTGAGAATCAATTTAACTAATTGATTGTTTTCAATTATATGAAAACCAAGACATGGAGAGCTGGAGAAATATGAAAAAGAAAACTTTTATACTCTCCATCTATCAAAAATTGAGTAACTTTTTCAAGCCCTCGTCAAAACCAGAGCCAGCAATACTGAAAAAAAAAAAAAAAATGTAAACCGCCCAACACTGATATCCACAAGGGTGCTACTTCGGCCGTAACCAGGGACTTGATGTGGTTCTAGGTGGATTAGGCCTTACAAGGGTGATTCCGGGGCACGTAATGCACCAAGCCAGAGTCCAAATGTAGGAGTCTAGTGATGGAGTTAGGTCAGGTCACACATAAACTGCTTAATCATTATTTTCTGGAATCTAGTGATGGAGTAGCGTTCACATGGGAGATAACAATAACTAATCATTTAAGCGCTCAGGGCAAGCCGGATCCAAGGGGAGGGCTCCATTGTTTTAGGTGTCCAAACAAAACTTGAACCCCTTTTAGTGGTGTATTTGATGCACTAAAAATTGTCAAAAACAGATAAAAATTGAGAAAATTATGGCCCCTCCCAATAGAGAGGGTTAAGAACACAAAAAAAACAAATCACCGAACATTACAAAGCTGGTTCCCTGGTCACCAATTTATTTTTGGTATGTTGCTCTGTTACTACTAAAGTTCAAAGATGAATTGTAGAACTGAAGGTGGCGCTCCTATAGCACTTTAAATTGTTTAAAATGAACAAGAAATGAGAAAGTTAAAAGCTTTGAAAGTAGGAAAGGTCTAAAGAAAAGAAAATAGAAAAAGAACTTTTTTGTGGATTGGAAAGCTTATTTTTCTTCTTGTTATTTTTACATTACTCCTTTTCATTTGCACTTCAAAAATGATTTCTAGAGCTCTAGGTAGCATTCCCATAACATTTTAAATTACTCAAAATGAACACAAATGATGAAAATCTAACGAAGTGATCAATGATGAACAGTTCTACCTTACCACTCATAGGAAGATGATAACACCATCTACTTCAACTTTTTGCACATTCACTCCCAGGTGGCAACTATAAAATTGATGAAGGGAAATAATATATAAAATCATTATTCTCAATTAGCTTATTTATTATAAGTTTTTACATGTGCACACATGATATGGTGATTGAGAAGCTAACACCATTATGGAATGGCGCTGAGCAAAAACTGGCCCCACTATTGTAAAGGAACAATAGAGATCAGAAGGTCAGAAAATAAAGGTGAAAAAAATTTAAGGAGTGGTGCAAAGTATTACTCCTTTATTCCACCATATCTTTAGGCAAGGCCTACGCAATTACATGGGTCTACAACACGTTAAGAGTATCTCCACCAACGTTCGGTATGTGACCCTGCCAAAATATTTCTGGCATCCAAGTTTTAGTTACTAACTTTTTCCAACCCCACCCATACAACTGAAACTGGGATTGCTTGCACATGCGAGACTAGTAATAGCAGCCCACTTGGACCAATCAAACTATCTAGCCAATAAAAAACAAACTAGATTATGTGATCCATTGGTCACCAACACATGATCCATTGAATGAAAACCTGTTGTGATTCAATTGTCCTATTATGTGAGGGTAAGGATCAAGAAGGGATTAGGTGTGTGTGCCTAGATCGAGGTCAAAGCTGAGCCGCAGACCTGAATTCCCATGAGTGCCCTATTAGAGATCCTTCTCCCCACGTCAAGCATTGCCTGGATTTTTCCTTTGTATTTTCAGCTCTCTTACCTGCCTGAAGAAACCTGTTTTCAGCAAGCGGGATCTTCCGCGGTGGAAGGTACTAGGCAGGCGGTACTGGGATCTTCTGACGAGAGGAAGGTACTAGCCAGCCTGTCATTATTTCTAAAAAGTGAAAAAATCCCAGCTCTCTTTACATAGGAAAAGGTTCCAGACTTTCTACCACTACAAAGTTAACTACTTTACCTATTTTTTTTCATATTCGGATTGTGACAACCTCTAAGTTACACAGTAGTCTCCCGTTTAAGTACGCAACTTGAACCTCGGAGTTTTGTGCGTACTTTACCGATAGGTGCGTACTTTACACGCTCCATTCCCAAGTGCGTACTGTAATTAGTCTTGAACTTTGTGCATTAAAGGCTGGGTTTCAGCATTTCATACTGAGATTTAATAAAATGTCTTTATTTGGCGGATACCAGAAAGAGGGGTAGGGGTGAAAGGAGGCCAGGGTGAAGACAGGGTTACTTTAGGGATAACTCTATCTAATCTAATAATTCGCTTAGTCCGTCTGTGACACGGCGTTCTGCACACAGACAGACTAAGTCCCCAAAGTGGAATTGTCTGCTATGGCGGCAATTCCAGTGTTGTTTTCTAAGGCAGAACCGGCCCGGCCTCTGAATATACCAGATAGTTTAGATATAAACGAGGCCGCACCAAGCAAACCAAGGGAACAGCTTGCCTTCTTCTCCAAGCTCTCCCTTCGCCGCCACCGCTCTTGCCATCGCGCACCAAGCTTGAATATTGAATGATTTCTTCACGGAAAATTAAATTAAATTTTAACTTTTTTTTTTTTGGGAGGAATTGGAATGTGTCTTGGGTGTTGATGGAAAGATCTTGATGAGTAGGATTTAATGGAATTTATTTGGTAAGATTTGGATTCAGAAACGTGAGAGATATTGATTTAAAAAGTGATTTCTGGCGCTGAAAATTCCAAATAAATTTCAAAAAATGAGGTTTTGGAAGGAAAAATCAGTTGAGGACACAGAAAATTCCAAATAAATTTTTAAAAATGAGGTTTTGAAAGGAAAAATCAGTTGAGGACACAGTAACACTCGGGCCAATGGCACGGGCCACACTAGTTATTATAAAAACAAAAATGAGTGAGTACATATGTTCCACTGAAAAATGTTGATCCCTAAAAATTTTGTCATAAAATGCGTACTTAACCGGGATGCGTACTTAAGTGGGAGGCTACTGTAACTACTTTATTTCATCCTCGAGTTGTGACAACCTCTAAGTTAACTTTTTTTTTCATCCTTGGGTTGTGACAACCTCTAAGTTAACTATTTTTTTTCATCCTCGGGTTGTGACAACCTCTAAGTTAACTACTTTTTTCATCCTCTAGTGGTGACAACCTCGGGTCACCACTTAGTGTAGTTAGTGATGTTTTAGTGGGTTTAGATTTTTAGTGGTAGAAGGTCTGAAAGGTTCTGAGAGAGTACAGGCCCTTCCATGATTTTCGACCAGTTGCCTCGGCCTACCAGTCTCGGGCACAGATTTCAAATCTCGAAAGGGCCTCTACTCAGGCCCTTCTCCTACACGAAAATATCTGGTCGAATTTTACACAATTGTGACTCATTTGAGGAGTGAAAACACCTTTTGTGTTGTGTAAGTTTTCTCAAATTGAGGAACCTTAAGCAGAAGGTGCCTCCATCTGATGAGGTAGAAATTTTACTGAGGGTAAGGTGCCCTCCATATACTGTACAAAAATTATAGTATTTCTTTACCACTCAATTGTGGATGACCCAACCTAGTTGAAACTGGTTCTTACCAGAATGGGTGGGTACCACTTTGGTGAGTTAACATTGTCAGTTCTTGTTGCAATTAGTAAAAATTGAACTGGAACTAAGTCTGAGTTTTGGAACTGGAATGAGAACTCAAACCTTTTAAGAGCCGAAATTGGAACCAGGTTTTCAGTTTGATTTGTGTGTGGAACTAGAACTGAAACCAATATTTTAAAAAAAGAAACTTGAAAAAAACTAGAACTGTGGCTAACTTTATAACCAATAGAAAAGGGTTCTCGTAAACAGGAAGAACTGGTCAACAAAATGGTGATGAACAAATTTAGAAACAAAAAGAAAATGTTGTCATTCAGATGATGTAGCAAGCACCCAAGAGGCTCAGTTTTTTTTTTCCATTTGAGGGGAGAGGTTGATTTTTTGCATTTTTGGTGTTTCCAATACGTTCCATCAGGTTCTGAATAGGTTCCCATCAAGTTCCAAATGATTCCCAAAACTTTCATCATCTGTTCCCAATGGTTTTTCATCAAGTCCTCATGTTTCCTTCAAGGTTTTTATGTGTTCCCCAAGATGTTCCCATAGCACGACTTTTTATTATCCTGATATCATGACCAGAGTTATTTTTTTGGGCCAATTTTTGCATCTTGGATAATTAAACATAATAAGCTGAGAACATTCTATCTTTTATTCTCCTAATTTTTTTGAAACAATTCGCCATTTTTGGCAAGAAATGAAAAAAATGGCCATACTTTCTAAAAATGCACTGATCATAACTGGGAACCCTAATCAATATTACACATGCCTCTTTTGAGGTGGGAAACACAGGCACAACAATACAATGGATTTCATAAGGTTTGTAGGAGGAGGTGATGCCTCAGGGGGCTCCAACCCTTAAGCTTGTGTTTAGGCCTTTCAAGCCTACCTCCACTAAAGAGTTGTGTTACTAAAAACACATATTTTTATGAATTTTGGATTTCAATAATTATTTTCGAACTGAGCTCAACTTGGTGGTTGGTAATAAACCCATGTGATTAGAAATAATAATTTCTAAAAATATTTTTTCTAACATACGTTTCAGGAACTTATCTTCAGAAGCATAAAAAAACGTGTACTAACAATTATGTATCTTCAAGGACCTAATTATTGTCTTTCACAAGATTTTTTCCTTTCAATTTTGCAATGTGACCATACTAGCAATAATCCATAAGAAGATTTAACCAAATTTGGCTGTAGTTCAGCTATGAAAGTAATTTTTTTAAAAAGAATTTCTTTTATATTTTGGCTATGTGGTAGAACCTATTGTAGAAATCTGACGATTCATATTTTGTTATTCTAAAATCTGGCAGATTAGGGCCATTTATTTCACAAAAAACCTTTGAATGTAATGAAATCAAATTTTCTTTTAGAGATTGAGAAAAATGCGAAAATTCACCCCAAAAAGAAAAAAAAAACCAATGAAATTTGGTGGAGAAGAGAGTCACACATTAGGTGTGGATCTATTCCAATCCTCTTCTTTGAGGAATGCCCCAACTTGAGGCCTTGCCTGATACTCACACGTTGGGTGTGGGTGAATCTGCTCTAACCTCTTTTTATAATGCCCCACCTTCTGGCCTTAATGAACTCTCACACATTTGTTGTGGGTGGATCTACCCTTAGATCCAGGAATGCCCCAAATTTGGGCCTTGCCACCACTAAATCTGACTTACTATATACCTAACTGTTCCTAATTTGTGGAGGCCTACATTTAATGGGGCATTTGTTTTCAACTATTGTCAGGTTTTAAAGAGAAGAAGTAGGGTTTTCTAATGTACTTTACCAGCCATGGTGGGTGAGAGGTTTTTTTTCCAATTTTGTGAGGTAGGTGGACTGCCAATCATCCACAAGCGAACTTAGCCAAATTTGGCTAAAAGGTCAGAAGTAGAAGTTTTTAAAACCCTGCTATATAATGGTCAAAATAAGGCGATTTTAACTTTTTTTTCCCCTCTAAATATGGCGAATTTGGGGCGATTTTTCCAAATAAAAAACCCCTTCATAGCAGTCGCTCTGCTGGGTCTTTTATTTTAAAATTCCTCAAGTAGGTTCACTGGCTAGGATTTCTCAGCATTAATTAGCATTAAATGGCAACTATCCTAGGTGGTATGTAACATTTTTACACAAGTGCTGCTGCAAGTGGTGACCTAGGAAGTGTCTAGGTCGTCCATATGTGGTTAATTTAATTAGTTTTATTTCAAAACATGGCAAAAACTTTCTTAAATCACAAAATTTTCGTTTTTTTTTGTCATTTTTGGAAAAAAAAAATTCACGTTGCTAAATTTCACCAGAAAAGAAAACACTGATGGCAGCCCCATTTTTTTTTGGGTTGCCCCTAACTCGAGGCACCCCTTTAGTTTCCCCCTTGCTCTCGCCATGTTGTTTTGGATGAAGTCTTGCCTTAGGTCATGCCAAAAAGTATGCATGTGCCACCAGGGCTCTTGCCCCCCTTGTCTTGACTTTAGCTTCCTCTTAAAACATTAATGTTTTACGAGTATTCACCCTTTAGACTCTCCTTGTTAGATTTCCAACCTAACTCAAACTTGATCAAACTTGGAGTTTTCCTTGGATTCCTTTAGGTCAACCTTCATTCGGTCATCATCGCATCTTTCAATTGTGGTCCTTCACATATGGTTTTTTGAATAGTAACAAAACCTCTTTGACCCCAAGGCTTTAGCCAACAATTTCTCACAACTTTTTGAGGTATGTTTTTATGTTGTTGTGGGTCATATCCCAAGGTCCATGGCTTTGGTTCTTAGCATTGCTAGACTTTTGGCTTTAGCTCAACCTTCTAGAAGCATTTGACAAATTGTAGTGAATGAAGTCCTATATTGATCGGTGAACAAAGCTTTATGCATGCAATTTCATGACGTGTTTCTTGCTCATTTGCCATTTCATCAATTCAACATCGGAGGCAAGGGGGTTGTGGCGATGGTTCATGGCATTCAAGATGTTCTAAAGGTCCATCTCCATTAGATGGTAATACAGGTGGATGTCGCAAATCCGTTCTTGACACCATCTTTAGGAAAGCCATCTTTCAAGAACTTTGCATGGTAAGAGGTCATTTGTCTCAACTTTTCCCTTTTGTTTGGTCTTTTTATGTTTAGCAAGTTCCTCTTTTCTTTAGCCACCATTCTTCTTTGGGAGATTTGTTAATCATTGACTCTTTAAAAGGCATGCACCAAGGTGATTTGCTCATTGGACCTCTTTTTGTGTCAACCCATTTTCATGCATTGCAATTTTCTATGATGATTTTTCCCTTTTGTGATTTTTTCCTTTTTTTTGCAAATGACATTCATATCATTGGCTTGGCTTTTATTGTTCATTTTGCCTTTGACCATTTTGTTTCTCAATTGGTTTTTGTGGGGTTTGTGGTCCACCCTTGCGAGTGTTTGGCTTAGGTGCCTTTTAATATGCTTCTTGGTTTTTCTCCTACCACTAATTTTGTTGTTTGTCAGAGAACATTAGGGTTTTGGTGTTCGATTTGGGTTTACATTTTATTTTATTTTTTGGTAGGATGCATTAAATGAAGATGTTCACCATGCAAAGGTGCTTTTGAAGTTAAGGGATGTCCAAATTGCTTTTTACATCTTCTCTCAATGTTTTGCCCATAGACCTTATTTACTTTGTTATTTCCTTTCTTTGTTAGTCTTTTAGCGTTAGCTCATTTCCTTCTATTCAACCCTCATGCAGGTCTTTACGAAGTTATGGGGCTTAAGTTTTTTAAATTGCGCATAAGCCCCTTTAATGTGCTAACAAGTTTTTTTCCCCAATTTTTGTGGGGGATCGACATCATTTCCATAGTGCTCATTGCGTTGATGGCTTATTTAGGGAGTTGGGCATTTATTACACTTATCATCAGTGCCAAATTCCTATTGTTTGTTCTTATTGAAAGCAATAGGTGCTAATAATTTTGGTCCATTCCCCTTCTAAGCCCATTTAAGGTTGATGCAAGAGTTCTTTCTTTCAGATGTAATCACATGCATTCCTCTTTTCATGTAATTTGTTAATAGGGGATGAAATTGATTTCGGGAGAACATTTTAAACAATTGCACGACCATTTTCTCTTTAACATCATTTCTAACATGGCTTTTAATCTGCACTATGCACACTTGAGGTCTTGCATGGGCTTAAGGGTGGGTGCTTGGCTTTTTGTTCACCTAGTCATCCACATTTTTGCTTATCTATTGATGTTTTTTCCTTTGTGTTCTACACCGGGTTCAGCCTCCCCCATCCATTAATTCTCAAAGTGACCCATTATATTTGTGTTTAGCTTTTAGATCCTCTTGGGACCCACTTTCTTACTTGCTCCCATGGTGGGGAACAAACTACATCCCATGATGCGAGTCGAAATGCTTTTGCTTCCATTACAAGAGACAAATGGTTTCATGTCTCATAGGAAAAAACTCATGTCCTTTCACCCCTTTTTTTTCAATCTTCTCATCAATAGGTCGACAATGTGTTATCAACTAATGGCATTCACACCTTGGTAAACATGATTATCAATGATCCCACCTAAGGAGATTTGGTTTCTCAAGTTGTTCCATCTCGCAAGGTAATCATGATGATGGCAACTCAAGCGAAAGAAGGACTTTACCATGATTGGCACTCAACAAGCATGTTTCTTCCCCTTGCCATAGAGATTTTGGAATGCATACACCAACAAGCAAACAACTTTCTTCACCAATGTGTTAACATGGTATGATTAGGAAACAGCACCAGTGTCCCTCCTTTGACAATTTTATGTGCTTTCTATAGACAAAGAGTGTTGATAGCCTTGTAGAGAGCACAAGCCACTTCTATTTTGAGGTGCATCATTGTTACAAGCAAGAGTTCTTCTAGGCTTTACTACTCTTTCAAGTTTCCTTTCCTTATCCGATATGCTCCTTGGAACCGATGGGGGCTCTAGAACATAATTTGTTCCCTGCTCCTTTGTAACCCCCTAAAGGTTTTTGCACTTCTGGCTCAGACCTGGGTCCTCTCTCTTTGTTCTTCCTTTCCCCCTTTGCTGGGTGCTTTGTTTAATGAGGTTTACCAGGGTATCATCATTTCACTCATTTTATAGCCACGCTCAAATTGGGAATAAATCAGGGCTTAGAGGGTCAAACTTGCTAGGGTCCAAAGACAGGGTGACTTTTCACGTAGCTGTATTAAGTGGTTCTGGCAACATTGTCAGATGACTACAGACCTGGCCTCCTCCTTAAACCTTTCCTTCACCATAATCAGTGTATATTGATGATTGTATTACTGTTTTGTTGTCTGTATGTACAGCCCTTGGTACAGGTGTCCTGGCATGTATTTTTAGTTACCAGCCACCAGAGGCATGCAGTTTTCTTTATGGGCAATGGCTACTTCTTGTCAGAATCCTTAAAGAAAACAGTGAGAAGAAGGTGAACACGAGTTTTAATTGCTTGTATTATTCCTACACATGAACAATGAAAGTCAATAACATCAACCACCTACTACTACTTACATCATAATGTGGTTATCCATGATTACAAAGAATTTCAAGCACATTCAAGTCACAGTAACCGGCGCCCACATTAGAGTTGCGAGGCATGATGAGGGTCTGATTTAGTACGTTATTAGCAGTCAATCCATATAAAAAGGAAGGGCCCACAAACTCCAACTTAAGTAGGCCTTGGATGGAGGGAGATAGAACAAGGATGTCATGAATGCTAGCCTTAGCTAGCCTCCTTAAAATCTAGTGTTGGGTGGTTCTTGACTTTTTTTGCAACGGGCAGGGTGAATCAGCACCAACACTGGTGCCTTCATCTTCTTGAGTCAGTCTTTTAGTGGGCAAATTAAACCAATAACTCTTAGACTGATGAACCTTTGGTTTTAGTTCTGGTTCCAAACATAAATGGAATGGGAATTTGGTTCAGGGTCTGGGAATTCTGGTTTTGGTTCTGGTTCTGAAAATCAAGCCCGGATCTGGTCCAGTTCAAAGTAAGATGAACTAGAACCACTGGTTAACTGCTGATGAACCTTTGGTGAGCCCTCAGTTCTAGTTTTTTTAATTGAAAAAATAAAAATCCTTGTTACAAAGTTACAGAAACTTTTACTCAAATTACAATAGAAGTATTTTCTTGTGATCTGCAGGGGATTTTGAATAAAAATTTGAATCGACCCTAAACCCCTTCTCTAGGCCTTTAGTTTGCCTAATTGTTGATGTCGTTGTGTTGTTTGTTTGTGAGCGGTGCTTCAAATCCACGTCGTCGTTGTCATCTTCTTCAACTTGTTGGATCTCTGGAAGAGCTCTACAGTGGACCTACGGTAGTGGCTGCAACACCAGTAGTCTCTGAGGAACAACATTGGGAACTGATTGTTTCAAAGCCTGATCATGCGAGGAGGCCATGTCCATATAGAATACTCAAAGGCAGCGGTTGCTTTGCTAGCAAGCCATATGCTAGCTATCCCTTTCTCTTTTTGATATTTAGAAGTGTCATATTACAAAGGTCACTACCCAGAGATGATAATTGATCGGACTTGTTCCAGTCTTAGTTTCGCAATAAAGCTCTGTGAGACGTTAAACCCTAAACCCATTCTCCAACAGCATTTTCAATTCATAAATTCTTAATCTTTGAAACCAACTTTACCATCTCTCTCACCTCCAATAGTTCGGTAGTCATTCTGAGCTCTAACACAACTAACCAGCGCTAAACCAAAGCCAAGTTATTTGAACTTTTTCTTTATCGGCTGCTTCTTGTTCTACAGACATTTTCCTGGGAATTGAGAGTCTGACATATTCATCAAGAGCAATAGATGAAAAGGATAATTTTGCTGCAATTTGATGGATCCATGCAGTTTCATCGTGTCTAGGTTTGTATGATTGATCCCCCAATATTGCAACTACTCAAGCCTTTAGGCCAGTCAAATCGATCAACCATGGGTTTGATGAGAAGCCTTCAGTTGACCTTCAACATCACCAATTGCAATTACGTCCACCACACATCCCTTCGCGTTTCAAGGAGCTGCACAAAAGCCGCCATCACAAGAGGTCGATTTCTGCAAACCCTAACAGAGCACCTGCTCTCTCTTCTCCCTACTCCAATCACTGTAGATTACCACTACCCCCAACGCTTTCTACAGACTCTCCTCCCACATTGAGCTTGATAAATTGCGCATCCCGGGGTTACTCATTCTTGAGTGTGTGCAAGCAGCCATTTATGTTATTGGGCACTAAATCCAAAAGTTGAACTGTCTTTTTTGGAATTTTGTGATATTCCTACTTCCTTAGTACTTATATAAAGAAAATGTGGAAACTATTGGACTCTTGCTGGAGAGTTAAGATCTTTCGACAAATCTTATGAAAGACGACAAACATGTGCAGCAAGTTCATCCTATATATGCCACATCAGGCTCAAAAAGCTGTCCAGGACAAGGGTGCTCAACAAAGAAAAACAGTATGTCTACTTACATTGAATTTAACAGAATTTTTAAATCAAACTCTTTGGATTATGTCCCAAGGAAGTTTTTGGATTTTTTTATTACAAAATTATTTTGAAAAGAACATTGAATAGGCTTTAAAATAAGAGAAGCTTCATGCTACAATCATTGGTGATTTAAAAACTTTAGTTGAGGAAAAGGAGCGTTCAGATAAACTGGTGATCTCCAGAGGAACATAATTTCAGCTTTCATGCATGGGAGATGAAGTGGTCTCCACTACACTACAACAGATTCAAGTTCAGCACAGTTGAAACATTTGATCAAACACATCAACCAGCAGAGTTTAGGGGTTAGAGTTTTCAGAGTTTAGGGTTTAGTTTTTCAAAGGGGTAGTATTTTTAGTTCTCAAATTTTCAGAGTGGTGACATCGGTCATGGCTTCCCCTTGGCTTGAGTAGTGAAAGAAAGATCACCAGTTATTTGCAATAGACAGTTGTGGAGTAGGCAACCAACCAGAGTGTGCAGGTTACCATGAATAGTCACAGCATGTTCACTAGGCAGATGAACACCCCGACTATTCACAAGTGACCAGTGAATCAAGCCGATTACCAGACCTAAGCATCCCTTGTGAGAATCGAGATGCCATCTTTTCATCCCGACAGAGAGCAATTGTGAAATCTTTGATCCAAGAAGCAAAGGGTTATGGAATCATTGGACCAATGAGAACCCAGGGTAGTACCTTGTGCTAACTTGTAGGTTGCTAATGAAACAAAGGTCAGTAAAAAGGTTATGGGTTGTAACCCCCAACTTGACAACCACTCAGAGCATTGGGATTCTCATGAGGGTTGGTTATGTAAAGCTCAATCTAGAATTTGGCAAGAGTTTCCTAAATTGGATCCAAGTCATAATGGTGGGATTGCAGAGATCAGAGAAGGTAACTGAACATCAATCCTGTTAGAGAGTTCATATGTCAATGGAGCCACAGCTCTTTGAAGGTAACTGAATATCAATCCTGTCAGAGTTCACAATCCATAGCTCTTGTTGGTGTCCATTTTGTTGCTCTCATCCTATTGCCATCATCCTATTGTGCCATGGTCTAAAATTTGGCACACGTTCTTTTCAGATCCTTTGTACTGCAGGGTACTTATACAGACTTTATACATAAGAAGACACACAGGAAGCACTCTGGATTGCTCAGCCCAACAAAACCTTGCCATGGCTGGCTGCAGAGATAGCTCAAATGGCATTAGACACAGAGCAATTGCAGATTTTTGGATGGAATAAAGAAAGCTCACAAATACATGAAGAATGGGCACCTTGTGCAGGTGATGCAGGCACTTTTCCAACAAATCCAATGACACTAAGGAATAGAAGTCCTGACAATTTCACTTTTTTTCAGGTGATCATCACTGCATGTACTAGTTTAGGGGCACTTGAAGATCATGGCAGGCATGTTCATGAACAATAACATTGGAAGGAACATGGTTTCAAGTCTGACATCTTTGCAAGGGCAGTGTAACCTCATTGACGATGTATGCAAAATGAGGCAAACCATTTAGGTCAATGCTCATGAACAAGAGAAGCTCAACAAGATATGCCAGATCTCAACCCAACGAATTGCATGTTCCTAGTGACACTCCATAGAAGCCCTCAAGTGTCTTTGTGAGAATTACAGAAAGAGTTCAGCTTTGCTTACAAAATAATGCGTAAGAAGAAATTGTCATGCGGTTGGTTTGAGAGCCCTTGTTTCTGGTCTGCTAACAGACAAGTGAAGGAAGCACTCAAGACTTTGGTGAAGCACAGAACAATACAAAATTCATCATGGAATTACCGGTTGCAGGAACTACTAAACTGACGCACAATAGGATTACTACCTATAGATATACATACTAAGATACTAAAAACACTAATATGCAATGACCAATTACATCACTGGTTTAGAAAGCTGGTTGAAAATCCCTACTCCCACTTACTTAATTGTGGTTATAATGAGCTACAGATTCCCAAGGAACTTGTACAGATGTACTACTTGGTCACAAGTGGGAACAATGCCATGATATTGGGATGTGAAATGCAGCAGGCAACTCACAGAAGGCAGAAAACTATTTCAGTGAATTATGCAACACAAAGGTGTGCAACCAAACTCTGTAGGGATGCTGACTGCATCATGTGCCGGCAGCTTATGGGATGCACATTATGATCTGGATCACTCCCTGCGTGCACTTGAACAGAGCATACATTGTAGTGCTCATGAGCTGCAGATCATTGACAGTGGATGATGGGATTCAGATGTTGTCTTCATGGGGCAGGCATAGCTTGGTTGACATGTACTGTGCAAACACCAGGAGCATGAGAGGATGCAGCTTGGAGAGTCATGTTCAACAAGACATCACCATGATCTCAGAGAAGCTAATGGGTCACTTGCAGGCTGGGCAAGAACAGCAGAAGGCACTACTAGTAGAACTAGCATGAAAATCAGCAGCCAGCAGAATCAAGATCTAGAATATAGATGCAAGTGTACTTACAGTGCTCTATAATTCAGTTGCAAACTTGCAAAACAAAGCTGGCAATCTGTGCAACAAAAAGGACATTCATCTGTTGGTTACTGTACAAGAGGTGCAGCTATATACTTGGGATGATGGGTGCTTGCTCCAAGGATGGCAAAAAAAGAGGAAAAAAAAACATTGGGTCATGATTCCTTGTTGTCGACTTCTTCTTCCCCTGATGTTTTTGTTGATGATGTTTTCCCAGGCCTATAGTAGTCTGGTCGATCTTTCTTCCATAAGATTTTAAGATAGTCTCCCCAATTGAAGGGCGTGAATCTGGCAGGATGGGTTGCATCAATGAGCCCTTCAGCAACAGTCAAAACATCCTCATGAACTGGCGCACAAAAGAAAACCATCGACAGACGAGGCTCACTACTATTGGCAACAGCTCGGTGAACTACACTCGAAAACCTCTCATTACTCATCATCTGCAGATCAATACCAGACACAGAGCACCATCCTCAATGTTCAGTACACTTGTCAGGATGACACAAAGCTGGGAAGAGGAAGCTGAAATTCGTATCAAGCACTTGGAGGAAAAGAAAACACACACACAGTTCTAGACTGGGTGCAAAACAAGCTAGAAGAAAGATTAGGGCTCAGATGAAAGCTCTCTCTCTGTCTTCTCTTCTCTTCCATTCTCTCAAGAAGATACGGAGCTGCTGGAGAGCTTGCAAAGCACTTTTGCATGATCCATTAGCTAGCTAGGGTTTGATGAAACCAAACCCACCATGACAATCTCGCCGATGTTGACAACGAAGGAGGCAGGATCTGGTCTCACACCCACCCATTTGCCGTTTCTCAAGATCTGAAGTCCACCCACCTGATCTTGGTGCAGGATAGAGATCATGCTAGCATCGCTGTGTTCATACATACCTTCGATCTTGTCTGGGTGCGGACAAGGAGGGTAATAGTTCAAGCGGAGAGTCGTCTGGCTCTCAGCTCTGAAATGACGATTGAAAGCATCCGGATGAAGCCCAAGTCCTTCTGCCAAAAGCTCCATGATCCGACGTCCAAGCTCCCCCAAAGCAGCCGTAAACTCCAAAAAATCTTCCCTATTATTGTTCATCAAAATCAGCTGCAATTGTATCAGGGAGAAAAATAAAACTCCAAAAGAGCACTTCCAGAAAAAGATTCAACAGAAGCTGAAGAAATGATTTGTGGCTTGATATGGTGTTACCGGAAGCTGCTAGGATTGTAGTGAGCATCATGATGGTCTTGGGACCATACTATTCTGTCACAGAACATTTGAACTTGCTCTTGTGTCCAAAGCAGTTGGAGGGATTCATTCCACCACTTGGTGGGGAGGACGTCAGGGCTGCCTGTAGTGTAGGCATACAGCAAGCTTCCGCTGGGGGAGGCTTTGAGCTTCTCTTGTAGCGGCAACTGGAAGAATCTGTGAGCATGAGCTTGCATCCGACTGATGAGCTCTAAGGAGATTCCATGATTCACCACCCCAAAGAAACCCCAACTTTCAGCCGCTTCCAGCAACTGGGAAATCAATGCTTGCTTCCGAGTTGCATAACCTTGATGATGTTGTTGTGGATTTGGTTCTCCTCCATTCTCAGTTTTCTTTGACGATGGAGATTCAGCTGCAGCTGAAAAATCAAGTACTGGCAATTCATCACCAGCAGCAACTCCACCACCACCACCACCTTCTTCTACTGCATACTTGTTGTGTGGCACATATGTGCGATCTGGTATGAAGAAATCTTCCATTTTGCTCTCTCCTAGAAAATATTGACCCATTGAAGTTGATTGCAGCATCTTGGTCACAGCTTCTTGTTGGTCTTGCAGATTGAAAACATTGGTAACTTCAGTTTGTGCCATGTTGTTAACGTCTCTTTCTTCTTCTGGTTTCTTCTTGTTCTCATGAGCAGCTGAAGAAGGAGGAGGAGGAGAAGCAGCAGCTGCCATGACTCGCTCAGCTCAGCAATTCCAAAAACAAAATGAACTTGCTCAACACAAACACAAGAAGAAGAAGAACAGATGTAAATTGTTGTTGCATTGGTAATCAAATCAAAAGATTGCAGCTGTGTCCATCCCATGTGAGTGAATTAATGGGAGTGAGCAAAATTATGTATACGTGAGTTTGCTAAAACATTGTTACTTTGCTAACTAAGAGCCACTTTAGATGACAGTCCAGGGTCCAAAATCTAAGGCACCAATTTGAGACAAAATTGAAACAGATTGAATCCTTGTTTTGGACCCTTCTTCATATACAAAAATAGTTTAGTTTTTCCCAACATCTGGCGAGTGTGTCTAAAGACATAGGGTTCAATTTGAGGGTCCGATTAATAAAAATTGTGAGACTCACATGGGAAAAGATTAAGTTGGCATCTGTTCATTTTTCTCAAGTTTTTTACTTGTCTTCTGTTTCCTACTGCACTGCAGACACAATGGATGAGGGTAGGCACAAGATATTGGTAGTCTTATTTTTTTATCACAATCTATCAATTTTATTTTTTTTATTTTTTTTATTTTTCAAAAACTTTATCACTTCATTCAAGTTTCAAATTTGAAGTTTTTAAAACCAAAACAAGCACAACTAGGGTTTCAAGTAAATTGAAATTTATATTGATTTTTTGTATTTATGATAAATTTAAATTCTATTTTTTTCTCATAGTGCAATGAAATGTAGTATTTCACCATCCACCTGATTTTCTCCAATCCTCTTCTTTTGTATATTTTTCTCATTGTAGTTACAAATGTTTCTTTTTTTTTCTTTTTTTTTGGGGAAAAGTAGTTAGTTTAGGGATTTTTTAAAAATTCAAATCTCCTTCAATTTGTGAAAATGAACACTTCAACCTTTCATGATCAAAAAAAATTTGTCTTCATTTTTTAAACACTTTCATTTTGTTCACTTGTAAAAGCTGAAAATGCATTTATTCAAACAAACTTGTGTGAATCCACAAATTCAGCCATGTTAATACCATAATATGTGCTGAAAAATGGAGTCCAAAATGGAGTGACAAGTGTGCTCTCAACAATGACCTCAATGCACAAAATGACTTTCATTCTTGCACAATTTCAACCTTGGACAAAATCGGTGAAAAAAATTATTTAGAAAAATTTTAAAAACAACCTTGAACTCTAGCTTAGTTCTTGGTTCTCCAAACCACAAGCTCTACTTGTAGCTTCATTTTTTCTTATTCAAATCAATCAAACTTGGCTCCTAAATAATGCTATAGATGCCACTTCAAATTGGCTTGAATTGATTTTGGATCCTCATCTAAAAGCCTTGGTTCCAATTTATGACTCTCAACTAATAGGAATGCTCCATTTTGTTGGACCTTTCACCTTGAATGCTCATTTAAAATGCCCATATGACTTTGCATCCTCAATGGCATTCCCTGCAGTGAGAATGCAGCGAACCAAAAAGGCTCCCCATTAAAACTATACACTTTTGTCTTTTAATATTGTGTTGTCAATGGGGGGACTACGGGGATAGTAGGTCAAGATAAGATTCGTGCCTTGAATGAAGAGGTCATGGGAATGAATGTAGGCACCTGCCTGTTACAAAACGGCATCGGAACAATGAACAATACTCAATACCATCTACCATTTTCTGTCCAATTAACTTCACAATGTGGATGTCATTTCACCCTAGTATGTTATCACTCATCAGTTTTTTTTTATAGTAAGATCATCATGGGTCTTCTTTATTCTGCTCGATGTTGTTTATTATCAACAGCTGCATGTCCATAGCCCTGCAATGTACACAAGTCATAACAATTTTTCAGTGGGTTATTGCACTTATCAGGTTCCTCATCTCTTCCACACATCATAGCCATTGCACTTCCATCATTGATCGATTTGTGGCAGATTTTTTTTTTTAAATTTGTTATTGTCGATTGTCATTTTGTAGTCATCAGTCCTCTTTGCATAAGGTATATTTGTAGATTGTTTGCTTTTGTTTTTGTTTTTTCGTTAGGTTGTGCGTATTTGTGTTCTCATTTGCCTGTACTTTTGCTGAATGGGTTCCCATCCTTGATTTATTTATACAGGGTTTTTCTTCACTCTTAAGGAGTATGTGCAATATCCTGAAGGGATATTTGACAAATATAAGGTGCCCTCCCAATCTAATACAAAACATTCCCATGGTGCTTTAAGTGGTTAACATTGAACCCAGATTTGGACTCCAAGATCTTGAGTAGTTACAACTTGGAACATTTATAACATCTAGAAGCAATCAAAAAAGCATTTGTGAGTTTGTATCATAGTACCAGTAAAGATGCTTGTTCACCCTATTGTCTGCCTATGGAACTTTTACAATCAACAAGCCTCAAGGTATGAATCATGCTTACAATGTAAAGGTGAGTGCTGATCTCACTAAGCTAATCATAGGCCAGGCCCCACAAATTCATAGAACCAGGGTGTGACATACTTAGGGCCCAGTGTTTCTCTTGTCAATATTGATGCAGCCAAAGTGGCCATAGGAAGATTTGGCCAAATATGGCTATAAGCAAAAGATAGCAAAGTAAGAAAGTTGAGCATCTTTCTTATGTTTGGTAGTTCATTAAAATAAAATATAAAAAACTTTACAATTTCTTTTGAATATCAGAGATTGAAAAACCAAAATAAATGACTTCATTTTCACAGTCTTAATTTTTAGTTTAATTTTCTGGTGAGATTTGGCCAGTAAAGAAAATCCTCTTAGGGCCATGACACACCACCAGCAGTAGCAGTGCAATAATAGGTAGAAAGAACCTTCACCTTGTAAAGGTGATGGGTGAACAAATACTGGCTTTAATTAATTATGTATCATGCAAATTGTATTTGTGGCACAAACAAGTGATATAAACCTAAACTTAAGCCTAAACCATTGTGGACATCATAACCTTAACCTAAACCTAAACCATTATTGGTGCAGTTTGCTGTAGTTATGGCACTTGTCTAGTTGTTGGACCATCCACATCATTTAAATTTTTCTTTTGAAGTTCTTTTGACAACCAAATGCCCATAGCCTAGAGTTAGCTTCCACATTGAAAGAACCAATAATTCATTTTTCTCAAATAATAGTTCAATTTTTAAATATAATTTATATATATATATATATATACACTAGAGAACAAACCATAAAATGCTGACTATACCAGTTAAGCAAACCCAGGTAGCTTTTGGAGGGCACGCTTGACAGAAGGACCTTCTATGGCCCAGGCGAAAGAATGCTGATTGTGCTGTGTAAGCTAACTCTCACAATGCTATTGCTCCATGCTCTTCTCTTGACTCTACTAATGGTCCATGCTCTTCGCACTTGCTTTCGAGCTTGTACTTCCCCCTCCCAAAGGGAAGACACCTTTTAGAATGCTGATTTTGCCAGGTAAGCAATGCTGGGGATCCTTTGGAGTGCACACCTGGCAAAATGCCTTGTTAGAATGCTGATTCTGCCCGGTAAGCCATCCCTAGTGAAGCCTTCGGAGGCTGCAACCTGGCAGACTGGCCTTCTAAGCTTGCTCACTGACGTCAATGGTAGGTAGGGCACCAAGAGTGACCACATGCAGTTGAGTGGCAGAATCAACTATCACCCATTCTGCAAGGGGCGGCTGATTTTGCAGCCGCCACCCATTCGATAGGGGCGGTCGATTTTCGTTGATCTTCCCTGCTAATATCTACGGGCTTCTCAAGTCTCGTCACCACTCAATGCTCATCATCACCAGGTTGCAATTGAAGGGTTGTTTGGTGTAATGTGATGGAGATGCTCTAAGGAGACTATTATTCTTAATTGAAGGGTTGCTTGGTGTAATGTGATGGAGATGCTTGAAGAAGATTAGAAGGGAAGTATTCTTAATTGAAGGGTTGCTTGCGGTAATGTGATGGAGATGCTCGAAGAAGATTAGAAGGGAACTATTCTTAATTGAAGGGTTGCTTGGTGTAATGTGGTGGAGATGCTCCATGAAGATTAGAAGGGAACTATTCTTAATTG
This sequence comes from Sphagnum contortum, assembly GCA_963920785.1. Lineage (NCBI taxonomy): Eukaryota > Viridiplantae > Streptophyta > Sphagnopsida > Sphagnales > Sphagnaceae > Sphagnum > Sphagnum contortum. Next base: position 9,076,869 of record OY987290.1, on the reverse strand, counting down.
AAGGGTTGCTTGGTGGACTGGGATGGAAGTGCTCTAAGAAGATTAGAAGGTGACTATTCCTGTCACTAAAATGAACTAGGGATGAATCATCTCAAATCCATAAAAGGCCAAGGCTTGGAACATTTCGCAACCCCAGGAGGACACATGTCTTTTGACAATCCAATACCAGGGTTTCATCAATATCAACCCATGTTTCTTGTGACACATAAAGTGTTTTGGTTTTCCCTTAAAGTGTGACAGAGTCACCCACAAGGGTTGCATTGAATGCCCTTTCACAGCTTGACAAATTTTTCACCTTCCACCTGTATAATAGTGTTTTTTCCCCAATTTTGTGTTGTTGCTGAAGTGCCAATCATGCATAAGACAAATTTGTCAAATTTGTCTTTTGAAAGTAAAAATATGAAAGGAAAAGGTTTAAGAATTCCTTATATATTTTTGGCTATCTATTCACCAACTTCATACATAATCTGGTTTGCTTTGTATCTCATTGATAAAACATTGATCTATAATGTTGGCCTTTATTCACTTGCACCCTATGTTATTGCACACTACCAACAATGATCAATTAGTGAAAAAAATGAATTGATTTCAATGTGGAAATTAAGTTCCATTTTGAATGAAAATATTGAATGGCATTGCATGCAATTTGAATTGAAATTGAATTCCAATTCAACTTAATTCAAATCAACAATAGGATTACTATTCAATTGAATCGAACTCAATTTCAATTGTAGAGAAAAGGGATGAAAATTGATGGCTTAGAAGATATTCAAAATTTACTTGTGAACATGGTGTTGGAAAAATATATATGTAAAACTCAAATCTAAAATTTACATGGAAATGTGTTAAACATATTCCAATTTGGAATTGTCCAAGTGATGACTATGACTTATGAAATTTAAAATTGTCCTACTTTAATGAACTCTGAATGATCATCATCATCAATATTAGAATTATGAAAACGCAATTTTTCAAAAGGAAAAGCATGTACATTTCATTTTATATTCTGGTTTTAACCATAAAAAGGGGCACATTCACAATCAAAAGAATTATCTAAGAGTTATTCTATCCACAAACTCCATTGGTCATATGGCCCAAAAAATATTTTGTCTTTTTGGAATGTTTGAATGATTTTCTTTTAGAACATGGATTTACACAACACCAAAACCCTAATCCATGACTACATGAATACATAGTTGAATAGGACATGTCATACTTTAAATGTCTTTTGCAACTATAGTCATGAAGCACAATGTCTTTTACGACTATAATTTTTGCACCTACAATCGTGAAGAACATCAAAATATATATATTTTCCTAGCCTACTAGCCTAAGCTAGGTAAGCTTAAGGTATGATAGGCTAAAACCTAGCCTACATGTTAAAAACTTATAAGCCCTAGCCTATTTAGGAATGTAAAAACTAACTAGTGACAACATAACCTAGTTAGCCTTATAAGACAAGGTTGTAATTGTGAAGACTTGAACCCCTCAACTTCACATTGAAGGATGGTCGTTAATCATTGTAGCAAATTTTTTACATGATAAAAGTTATTACCATATTATCATAAACATTTTTTTTAAAACTTACTTACATAGCCAAACCTAGCTACCTATTTAAGGCACATACTTAATAATATATAACCTACTTAGTAACTACCTAAATAGTCAATCATAGGTATTAGCTAGTAGGTAACTATTTCATAGGTACCTAGGTAGTTAGTAACTAGTACCCAAGTAACTAACTTAACTATAATAGTCATGTAGACGTAATGTAGTCATTATGTAGTCCCAAAGTAGTTGTAATCATGTAATTGCAATGCAATTGTAGTCATGTAGTCATAATGCAATCACAATGTAGTCACAAGATGACTAAATGTATATGAAGAAGGACACATGATTACCTATGTTGAGGATCATTCCAATTTCTAGTTCTTTAGTTTCTCTTACATTATCTTTGCTTGTTTGGTTTTATATTTTGATTATGATTAATTTAACCTAGCTTTCAAATAACTACATCTTACAACTAGGTCCTTTTTTTCATTTTGACAATGTTACTTCAAGATCTTTCTTTCTCAATATCGTGCATTTGTCAACTCCAACATCAATTTTGCTTCCAATGTCTTGTCCTTCTTTATATATCTACTAGGCATGTCGAGATTTTAAAAGATTATTGTCTTTTAACTTGGATAATTGATACTTCTTTTCATTTGATCTCTTTCAATCAACCTTATGGAATTTTTTCTCAAGTTTTTTGACAATGATCATTAAATTTTCATTAAAGATCCTTCCCAAAAAAAATTGATGAAATGGCTTAAAAGATTGAAATGTGGTTTGGAAAAAGCATTGTGCACACCAAAAAAATAAAAACTATTTTTTTTTGTGGAATGTTCAATGCTTTTACCCAAATCAAATTTTACATGAAAATGCATGTGCAGCAAATGAAGCATACTTGAATACCTTAATGTAGTAGAGTTTCAATGTTGATGCAAAATTTTAGGCCGTGAATCAAACTTCAAACCACTTTGCAAAATTTGATGTGCACGATCAATTTGGATTTTGCGCCACCTTAAACATTCAAGTAGCAAATTCTTGAATCCTACAATAACTCTCATAATAACTCCTACAACAACAAGATTTGATGCACTTTAACGCCCTAAAAACTCTTTATGTATTCAAGTTTTAGAATAATTCCCTATGGGCCATTGTTATCATTTACACAACTAGTGGGTGCCCGTGACCTTCGGACACGGCAAAAAAAAAAACCCCTCCCTGCCCCCCCCCCCCCCACCCCTGCTGCCGCAGGTTTCGGAATCCGACTGTCCGGGCCGGTTTCCGGTCTCGGAATCCAACTGTCCGGGCCGGTTCCGGCAGTCAATTAAAACGCGGAACCGTCGTCGGACACACAGACAGACGCACAGACGCACACCACTGTTGTAATTATATATAAGATGGAAATGCTACAGATGTGCACTCAATGTTTTAAGCCTCAATGAATACCTTGGAGTTCAAGTTTATTCCTCAACAAATACCTTGAGGCTTGTAGATTATAGTGCATTTCACAATTAAACAACCTTTTACAATCAAACAACTTGCAATGAATGCATCTTGCCGCCATTGTTTGCATTTGCACCTCTCAATTTGTTGCACATAATGAATCCATTTTACAAAACATCACATTAACATTGAAACTTTGAACTCAACAAATATAAAACATATAGTACCTTGAGGCTCAAGAACACAATTTATTCCATGTAAAAGCTTTAGGTAAACCATTCTAATCCATCTAGCTTTTAAATTTTAAACCAAGTGGTGATGGTTGAACACTTAAAATCAACTATAGAAACTTAGCAATTTTTATTATTTTTCTTACTTCCCCACTTAAAATCCCACCAAAATCACTTCATGTGTTAGAATTTTTAATTCATAATTTTTTTGGGCCAAATTTCATGGGGCACAAGCATGCTAAAGTAAATAAATTGGTGATCCTTGCTCAAAAAGTAAGTGGAAAATTCTCGTTTTGAATTTTAAGCCTTGTACCAATGTCATAAATTTTGGGATGCACTAACCTTATTAAATAAACCATATATGGTCATCCCCAATCTATATTATTATTCAAATTATTTTATTTATTTATTGCAATTTTATATCTAATACTTGTTCCAAATCAAACTATTCAAATGATGTGTTATTAACATTTGAACCATCATGCATATTGATAGTACATTTTTTGGAATTTGAATATTCAATTATGACAATGTTAAGCCTTTCAAAAGTAATTTTTTTCTTATGTAGGTTTGAAGCACTAAAGACCTATTTTTCAATATGAAATACAAATACATTTTGTGTTTGCAACATGGTAAAACATGTTTTAAACATTTTTTAAGGTAGCCATACTAATGAATTTTTAAATAAAAGGTTATAATTGTGCTAAATATGTTTACTTTATGCAAAATGGGACAATAACACCAAATCAAAAAAATAAAATGTAAAAGCAGGTTGGAAAACAAGTAAAAACAACTTAAGCTTTGAAAAACTTTTTCATTACTACATATCTTCATGTAGTTTAAGTGTTCATGTTCAAAAAAATATTTTCTTATTTTTAAAATTTTCAAATTTGACAATTCTATTTTTTTACATTATTACCTAATATTTTAACATGTTTATGCCTTGTGATAAGAAAAAAAATTGTAAAATATTGACCACCCTTTAAAAACTAATTATATTATTTATAAAATGCTTACATTTTGAAAATCTATATTTTTGAAAAATAATAAAATTATACAAAATCAATTTTCTTCAACATGCACAATATGTGACAAAGTTGGCAAATATTACATTTTCACTAATTATGCTTTTCAAAGCTATAAAAGTTTTCAAATAGAAAATAATGCAATTTCTCTCCTTTAAATTAGGACCAAAAAATTAGATAATTAATAAGTTATTAATTCATAAATTTGGAACTACACATGACTTGCTAAGTAGCAAAAATAGATAGGGTTTTGGGATAGGGTTTGAGAGAAGAACAACTTCAATTGATAAAAACAATAATGAATGGAGTTATTAAAGTTTGAGGGTGTAGGAATAGTGGTAATACTACTAGTAGTACTAGTGTTTAGGGCAAGGCAAAACAAAGCGAGACAAGAGCAAGGTAGAGCAAGCAAGGTAGTTGAATAGGGTCTTTGAAAAGTAGCACATGAGCAGTGGCGAATATGTAGTTGGGTTCATTAGCTATTCCCACCCATTCTTTGGGTTTTCATGAGTTTGTTACCATGTGTTTTCTTCTCATTTTTTTCGTTTTGTTTATAAGTACTCCCTTTTTGGAACAATAGTTCAAGGTTTGAAGGGGATTAAGGGAGGTTTTTTGAGTTGAAGGTTTTTGATATTGAGGTTTAAGGTCTTGGTTTTAGACCAAATATGTTAGGTCGAATATAGGCATGGCAGATCATGTGGGTTATCCATCCTTGAAGCGTCACCAGCCATCCTAATCATCCCAGCTGTCCTAACAAGCACTCGATGAAAAACCATCAATCAACTATGCCCCTATGCCCAAATGTGCTTTAGTTTCCATCCATCCACCCATCATTCCCATCCCTCCTAGTTTACCTTGGCTAATCTTTTCACCTTATCTTGGTCCATTGGCCCCCTTTCTATTTTGATCGCCACACTTATTAGAAGTTTCTCCCATATCCGTCATGTAGTCCTTTCCTTCGCTTGCATTCCCTGTCCTTTTGCGATCACCTATTCATTATAAAGGGGGGCTTTAACATGGCACCAACTTTCATGCATTACTCATAGGTAGTCATACGTCTCTAGGGTAGTGTTGCCCCCAATTTTGCCATGTTTTCCTCGTTCTTCAATATGGACATGGATTCCATCCATAGACATCATTGATGTTTTTCCATTCGGGTTTATTACATCCTTGTTCTTACCATCATATCCCACATGTGCTTTGAATTGACATTCAACAAACTTTTCATATCCTTTTATTTCAATTAGCATTTGATCTTTCCAATGTTGTAGCATAGCATTTTTTTGGTCAATTCATGCAAAGCTCACAACCTACTTAATATGTTACAAATAGATAAATTTTGATTTATTTATTATTTATTTTTGAATAATGGCATTGTAAGATGTACTTGTGAACTTTCAACTTTTTCCATTATAATCAAAACATACCCAACTTATAAATTAAAAGTAAGAAATAACACAATATTCACCAATCAATTTCCAACCTATTTGTTATTTACTTTTATTATACTAAATTTTTTTAATTTTAAATTCAACCTATCATAAATGCAATAGAAGCATGGATGTTTTCATAACAAGACATAAAATGGTTTTGAATCTACTTTCTTGTGTTTCTTGTCTCTACCATATTTTTAACTAGATTTTAAGTGAAGGTATTTTTTGGTTTACTTTTCCATGCTTGGACCGTCATGGGACCCCCTATCAATCCTATCATCATCCATTATCTTTAAATTTTGTAACATTTTGATTTGTTTGATTAGTTTTTTAGCCACTTTGAAAATACTAGGGTGAATGCAAGATTGAATGTCTCAATATTGACAAAAGTTACACTCCTTATAAGTCCATACAAGATTCTTTAAAATGATTTAAATGGACATGGTTGTTACTTTTTTTAAATGTAATTATTCTAATCTTTGAATAATACATGTTCAATCACATATAAACCTTCTCAAATCTATGTGAGAACTTGTATTTCATGTAGCTAATGTCATTTTTAAATTTGGAAGTCCTAAAAAGAAAACCCATAAAATCTAGATGAATAAATGACCCATGTAAAGCTTTCAAAATCATTTGTTTTTGGGACAAAAAAATTGAAAAGAAACAAAAATTATAATCCATATGGACTTATGAAAATATGGTCAAATTTTAACCATTCAAAAGTCCTTAACTATCAAATGATTAAGGTTTTCAAATAAAACATTCCTTGAATTTATCATCTTGTATTACATCATATATTGAATTCCAATAATAAATTTGGAATGTGAATCAATATAATTTTTTTAATTTTGTGATGGTCCAGTTATAGATGACCAAACCATATTTTTCAACTTCAAAAGCCCATTAATACTAATAAATGAGTTTTTTTATCAATAAATAACCACATAGTTCTCTTCATAATGAAATTATTAGTTTAGATCCAAATCCCAATTAATAAATCTAAGGATATATCAATCACCATATGCATTTGATTAAAGGGTACCCCAAAAAAAAACATTGTTTTGTCACAATAATGAAACACTTGATTGTGCGTCTACCCATTAATTCATTTGACGTTGCCAAATGTTGAATTTTCTTTTTTGCTTGTGCATTTTTTGAGCCTCCAAAACCCATTCCATATTAAAACCATTTGAGTTGGCAATGCACATGTTATGTAAACATATCCAAGTCATCACCGAACCCAACATGTGGCACAATGAAATATTTATTCTCTTGAATAAAATTCTAACCTTCCTTTTGACATTTCAAAAGTTATTTCCACTTACATATGTGTTGAATTGTATTAGATTGTATAAAATTCCAATGTGTTTCCTATCTTGATAGCTCGTTTTTCTCATCTTTGAAAAGAAAAATAGAACCATAGCTACATTGGATAAGTAACATCCTATCAATTTGTAAGGTAAGAACTTGTCCCTCATCACACAATTTCTTTTCTTTTTTTTTTAATTTGCAAGAAAGCCCAATCATGAATACTATTTGCCCAACCATAGTCATAATCTAAAACTCCTTGAATCAATGTGGAGTAAAAACCTTTGCAACAATAATATAATTTTGGATCTATCTTAATGAAATAATTGGAATATGACTACTATTTATGACACCTAGAATGTAACGAATTCCACGTAAACTTTCAAAACCAATAGTCATTTCCTTGATTTATTTTTTAATCAATTTAGGTACATGACCAATGGTTTCAAGTGCTTTCTAATTACTCACAAAAAAAAATCATTACGATTGATGTAGTACTTTTTTGCAACACCATAGACCTCTTCACACATTTCCAATGAATTTCCACTACTCAATCTAGTAAATGCCATTATACTCGAGCTCTTATAAGCATGTTTTCTCCCATGTTTGTATTTTTTTCATTCAAAATTTGGACCTACAACTCTAACCAAAGCACCAAATGTGTCATAGCTTAACCTTGTACATTGTCAAAACATCTTTTTGAAAAAGCTCACAAAAAGTTAATTCTTCAAATGTTTAACTGCCTTCTCATACCTTCATATGCTTCAAATTCTTGATGGCATGCCAACAAACTTTTTCAAAAACAACAATGCAACTAATCATACTATAATATTGTGCAATAGCTAGTTTGTTGCAAGGATACCACTTGTGCAATGACTCAATGTATGGCCATAATAAAAATTAGGACCACAAATATCTTGTTCCTGCACTCATCCATTGTGTGTGTAATAAGAATCAAGAAAGAGAACATGAAAAAAATGAAGAAAAAGAAGAAAAAAAGAACAAAGGTCAATCTAATGTTGTGACATTTGAATCCCACATTTTTACTAATTGGACCCTATCCTTTTAGACACATTGATTGTACCTTTGAAAAAATCTTCTATTAATGTGGAGAAGGGTCCAATTCAAGGCTTCAATTTGTTTCAAATTTGCTTCAAGTTGGTCCCTAGGATTTCAGACCTTGAACTGCCATCTAACATGATCCTTAAACTTTTATAGTCAATACCACAAACATTGAATTTGGAACCTACAGTTTTGTGTTATGGAGACAAACAAACTAAAGCAATGTAAATTAAGTGTGTCCCGTAGTTGGATGAATTTTAGTATAGACATGTGTGTGGTCTTAGAGACATTTGTAAGTGGTACAAATGTATGAACCCAAATGTTTTCCCTTTCTACACTCCACAACCCTACCAAGCAGTTTCCTTTGTCAAGTTTCTTCCACTTGGTGGTAATATGTTCATCTTCAATGAAAACAATGTGCATAATGTGAAATGTTTCAGTGCTTTTATGTTCCTGACATTTTAGACCCAACAATATGTTCTTCAATCTAATGTTTGTGCCTGACTATGATCATGCAATTTTATTGAATTTAGAGACGAAATCTGATAATGAATCATGTCTTCACCTGAAGCTTTCAAGGCTTCAAAATGTAAGCTGACTTATGTTGTTTTCTTCAAACCTTCCTTGTTTTTTCTCCACTTGGTTGTGCTCATTTACTTAATTAACATGTTGCAACATTACGGGTGATGTTGCAGTAGTGTTGGCCATAGGCATATTGTTGCAACAATTGATAAGGTGCATATGCCCAGCATTTCAACATGAAGATCTCTGAAGGAATTATGACTCAACTGAATTTTGCATAATTTATGAGCACTCATATGGTTTAGACTTTAGACCAGTGCTGGTTTCATATATAAGCTTACACATGGGATCAAAAATGGTACCAACCCTGGCATTGAACACCTGGCCAGCATGGTCCCTTATTTGTAGGGAGCTTAACATGAGATTACTCCAGTTTTAAGGTCAACAGGAAATGGGGAGAGCCTGCACAGGTCTGGTATTAGGGTTTAGATTCTAATCTTTGTTCTCAATACCATAAAGATGTCCATCTCACTCCTACTGTAGAAATTTGTGTAGCCTCTTTGTGAGTTACAACAACCCTTTCCCTATAGAAGTGTGCAAATTATGAGAGCAAATTTGATCCTCCTGTAACATAATAACTTGATCTGGAATTGAAAGGGCAAAGTACTAACATGGACCTTATGCTATATAAATATGTCCTGATATGCACTCAACAAATTCTTACAGGCTCTCAAGCCATCCATGAACACTCCATCCATCCATGTGAACAACTCTAATCCTGCCTCACATCTGACATTGAGGAAACATGGGGGACAAATTAGTGTCATCCATTTGGAAAGCATAACATCCACATTTCCTTTTATTAGTGTGCACAGAATAACTCAATGCATTTTCTCTGAGATATTGATCTACACAAGGATAAGATTTCACCTTAAACCTTGTTGAGGATCGCTTGACCATGAACCACTGAAGAAGTCAGGCTTTCTTCCTCGGCTAGAAACATGTCTGACACACAACAAATCTACTGCATTCATAAGATACTGTATCAAACTGAGGAACTGAAGCCTGTGAAAGAGAGAGCAGCCGTAAACTAATCAATTGCCTGAAGCAATAACTGCTGAAGAAGATTAGTCCACATGGCTGATTCTCATGCCCAATGAGTTGCATTAAAGCAAACAATTGGAGACCCAGAAGAACAGTCAAGGCAGAGATCCAGATTTTATAGACTAGAAAGCATATACATGACTGACAACAAGACAAACATATGGCAGTAGAAAGAATCATTTTCATGAAGTTGTCATTAAGCAAATGGCTTCAACCTTGACAATGTAGTCGAGGAGACGATTAGTTGAATATTGCCTCCCCTTGCTGAGATGGAAATGGAAAGCCAGTCTCTGGGGTGAAGCATGGACCCATGATATATACACTGTACAGTATAGGCCATGCATCACCAATCGGTATATCAACTCACCTCTGTTTCGAACACAGCTGCAGAAGTAAGATTATACCACAAGCAAGACATGCGAGAGGTCAGAGATGCTGGAAACTCTGCATCCACATGACCCTCCACATGAAATCAACCCAGAAAATATGAATTGACATCTGTGCAACGTTGAGATATACTTGAATGGCCTCCAAATGTAAAGGAAACCTCATGATGAAATGTTACCAAGACAAACCTCCATGCTAAGCACTGATCCAATAGAGATCTCAACTTTCCAAGTTTCCAAAACCTTTCACTGACTTCACTAACAAATAAGCTTCACTACAGAGACAACCCTGTGAGCATTAACACTCATGTGATGCACAAAGTCCCGTCCTGAAACTGTTGACAAACAGAAAAAATCCTAGGTAGACAAAGATAAGCAACAGAAAGAAAAGAAATGCAGATTTTCAAGCTTCTCAAAAGGCAAGTTTTTCCTTCCATGGCAACATGAACTTTAAGCTATTACCTGCACTTATGCTATTAGTTTAGCCTATATACCCTCTCATACCCTCCCTTACAACTAAGAGACCTGACCCAACCTCGGATAGCCAACGCAAGAATTCAATATGTACATTCCTCGATGAATGGGAACTTCTAGCTGCTATTAAGATTAGACAGTGTTGGTCGCAGCCTACAGAACCTGCACCAATGACAAGTAATGATCTACAGGTTTCCTGTGAATGGTGTAATCAGGCACAGATTTATTGTGCATAATGTCCAACACAAAAGCCCCTTTGCCACCCAAGCCAACCGCAAGCACAGCCTCCACATGTTCTTCTAGCCAGAAAACCCTCAGATACACAAGCCACTGGCCACCGATGTTAGTCACCATTCATTCACAAGCTAGCTTTGTGTCAAAGCTGCTTAGGCAAATGGCAAAGGCCTGGAAAGCTGAGAGTGGATAGCGATAATCCATAGTAAACATGTCCTTCCCAATCTTTCCAAACTGGAGCAAAACTTTGTCATGGTCACTTTGAGCAACTGGTTGAGCTGGTTCAGTGGCAGCCACAAGCTGGAAATTCTTCACTGAGGCCACTGTGACCCGCCCTCGAAAGTTTAGGCACCAGCACTGCAATTGCTCATGCCATCGGGGTGCCTTATTCTTCAGCACAAGGGGCCCATCTTTTGTCAAGGGGCCACTCGCAAATTCACAGTCAATGGTGCTACAATCAGCCACAGCTGCTCTAGATCTTGGCGAAGAGAGAACACTAGAATGTGGGATTGAGATTTCCTCTAATGTGCCTGCAGAGAACTCTGTTGGTGTTGGGGCTGAGCCTCCTGACTCCATACAGGAGGCTGGAATAGTATGGAGAGTACATTGCATGCGACGGGGACCTCTTGTGCCTAAGACATTCAGCTCATAAGCAATGTGCGCAACATTGTAGCTCCCAGTAGGCATTCGAGGAGCCACTTGTTTAGACCCAATACGCCGGCTAGAACGGCTTGTTGAAACAATGGCCCCACTATTGGGAGATTGGCTATCATGAATGGTGAACTTTGTGCCCAGAAAGTTGGACCTGAAAACACACAAGCATCTGAGATGACCTAATTCCACTCATCATAGCATTGCAAATCCAAGTGAATCAGAAGACTGGTCAGGAGACAGGAAATGCAGTTGTGAACTGAATGTACAGTTGAGCTCAAAATGATGTCACCCTGAACCAAAAAGTGTGGTTCCTGTTCTAGCATTGAACGACTAAGAAGATGACACCTTCAGTGAAGAAAGGATCAAGGTGCACAAGATCAAGAGAAAGGTGGCATACAGAGGGAGATGTGCAAAAATGTCTTACCTCAACTTGCCCAGGTAAGTGTTGCTTCCCCGTGACATATCATCAGCATTAAGGGATATGACATAGTCAGTGCTGGTGGTCCGACGAAATTTTCGAGCAGCCAACATGAACTTCCCATTCTCAACTAAGGCTGCATTGACAAAAGGAAATCAAGGTCATAAATTTACCTCTCAAAAGCACAGGAACCAGAGGCACATGTACATAGCAATTGGCAAAACTCTATTGAAGTTGTGCTACCCATAATAGGAACACTATTTTACTCATGCTGTGTGATTGACCAACAGTTAAGGCTCTGTAAACGAGCCTACAAGCATCACTGACACACACATCAGCAGACACAGACTCTAGCAGCCATCTCAAGAATCCTACTTCTATTCAACCAACAAGAGACAGAAGCCAATATTGGCAGACCATAAGAATAACAAAAATGAACATCTAAATATGCACATCATAGAGTACACTGCTGGCACACTAAAAAACAAGAATTTAAGGCCATAGAGATCAACCAGGAAAAGACCTTTCTCTGCCACTCCCCCCCCCCCCCCCCCCCCCCCAACAACAAATCCAAAACCAAACAAACAAACCAGATACAAGAGTCCAAAAGAATAAAAACAAAGGCCCAACATGCAACCTTCCCTGCAATAGGCCCACTCCTTGCTAAGAAACATCATTAGGATGACAATGCAAGCTGGCTTTGTAAGTTTCCAACAGTGAGGCCAATTGTTTCCCCAATCTCCCAACAGTGTTAAAAGGGAATAAGAGACATACTGGGAGGCAAACCCAAAAAAAGCTGGTATGTAGATGTTGTTCTGTCCCGCTTTATGAAACATTGCACAGTATTCTCCCGAGGTCCAGGCTGTAAACAAGATTAACAACTGGAACAATCAAGAGTCTGTCTTTACAGAATTAATCAAAATGATACCTGCAACAGTTCCCTTCATTCCAATGGTTAAAGTAGATAATGGACAATGAGACATATATGCTATGGCTCAGAAAAACTCCTCAGAATTCTGAATTCCCCTTGTCTCATCAGGCTTTACCCATCCACAGCTCTCACCCCTTATCATCCAAATCTTGTATAACAGCATCATACCAGATCTAGGATGGCCACTCATGATGTTAGTGAGGAGGCCAATGACCTCTACAGCACAGGAGTCTAGCTGTAACAAGAGCCATGCTGAGACAGAAGTGACAAAGAAAGAAGAAACTCTCATGTACAACAGGAGGCCCAAATGACCTATTTCTTCAATCCAATTGCCAATTTAGATAAGAATAAGAGGAGATCCTGACCTGTTTCAAAGAGATTGGGAATGTCAATTTGCCTGATCGTTCAGGGGTGTCAACAAGCTCTTTTGTAATCTCTCTCCAGGTGCTGCAAACGGCAGCACATGCAACAACATGTTTTCGGATGGGCCAAACATTCTCACTAACTTCTATACGCTGAATTACATCTCTCAGGAGCTCTGGTGGCATGTTAGCCCAACAACTCTGCTGCTGTTCTTGAGAGTCAGCCCTAAGCTGTGTTTCATCCAGCACCACACCACTTGATCGACCCTTGAGGTGGTGCTTGATTTCAAAACTTCGCCTTGAAATACTCCCTATTCCTCCTTTCATCTCCTGAAACTCTCGAATCAAGCTCTTCAGGGGCATCAGTGATGACTTTTGACCTGACATGCTGGAGGTACTTGTCACACACTTAGAAATCTGCCTTATGAAGTTGTCTGGAGCTCTGCCCTCTTTGGCAGAGTGACCACTAAATCTTTGTAAACTACCAAGTGGAGTTAACTGATTGTCAATCAAAGAGATCTGTCAAATAGGCCACCACTCAAGTGAGCTCCTTTCAGCAGCAACACAATCAGTGCAGAGAGACAGCCTTCTGTATCTCCAGGAGATCCTTAAAGCATTGATGCAGCTATCCAAGAGGACCCCAAAGCTCTCTAAGACCTACTCCACAACTGCACTCCTAGCAGTGACCTCCCTCCTCCATGAAGTGTGTACTTGTGCATCTAGCTTATCTGATGGTCACTGCAAAGAACACTAAAGTTCTGACCAGTCCTTCAGTCCAGCTTCAAAATGTTTCATGTTGTGATCCTCAATGTCAACTTTTAGTAAACAGCATCGGGTATAGGCAAGCAGCACTCCTCCAAAGCTGTCTACAATCCCCAAGATCAGGTTCCATGGCTACACATGCTTGCCCAGCTTAGAGAGCTGAATTAAGAGCTCTTCTAATCTGTTTAACAAACCTTTCAGCTGCTTATCGCAGGTCTACACTTGGACCCTTAACTTACCACCCCAAGAAAGGAGCTTTGACAGCAGCCTTCTCTTAGCAGACTAAACAGACAAGCTGCATCCAATGCCACAAAGCCTTGCTATAGGAACTGAGAACCAGGTGGTGGCTTTGCACTGTTCTTCTTCTGCCTTGCGTCGATTTGACCTTCCTCTTAGACTTCACCTTCGTTCCAGCAACAAATATCCGTGCGTTCCAGAAGTTGTTCCTCTGCAGACTGAGATACTACCTAAACTACCTGCATACAAAGAGGTGCTCAGCTTTCAGAGTCGACAAGAAGAAGGAAGGCTTCAGGAAAAGAGCAGCAGACGGCACACAAGTAAAAGAGCAGAACAACCACACCTAAGGATATATCAAGCTCGAGTGAGGCATGAAAGCTTCAACACCTTCACAACAACAGAGCCCCGTGAAACCTCGAAAAGGATCAACAAAAATAAAAAGGGAGTATCTGAGACAGAGAGAGAAAGATAGAACAGAACTTTCTCTAAGGTTCTACGGTTAAGGTCGTGGTCAACAACCAAAGCAGAGACCGAACTCCACCTACTTCACACAAGAAAACACCCTCCTGTATCCCTCCTACACGACCTTGACCTCTCTCATCGGAAAATGAAAAAATCCAAAAAGAAAACCTCAACACATCAAAATCCCGAAACAAAAACACACGGACAGACACACAGATACACACAGAAAAAAACGGATTAACCTAGAAACCAGACAAAACGACAAAAAAATCTCCAGAGAACAACATAACAGCAAACAGAAAAGAAAGACACAAAACTTGTCCCTCTCATTCCTGTTACAAACCTCAGAACACACCGAAAGTCAAGCCCTCTCTCCGTTCTCAAGAAACACGACACGAAAACACATACAGACACAAAAGAAACTACCACAGCCGCTACTACATACTCTACATACCTGGCCAAAAGAGGAGTCAATAAGCTTCCACACACGAGCAGAGGCGGAACTACTACAACAACAAGCAAACCAGCATGGTGCGCCAGAAGAGCCTCCTCCTTCTCCTCCAAAGCAAGCCGACTTGCTCCAATGTTCCAATAAGCGATATACGACATCGGGAAAACAACAGCACAAGTTGGTGCAGCAACGGCGACAAAATAAGAGAGGATTTTTTTCCTCTCTCTATCTCTTTCTCCCTCTCTTGTGTCTCTCTCGCGCGCTCCCTGCCTCCCTCCCTCCCTCTCGCCCCTCGAGTTCTGCTGAGCATGTGTCCGTGCGAGCGCGTGGATTTGGGAAGAGACTTCCGTGTTTAGACCATCCTGCCTACGTTCCGGACCAATAACCGAGCCTATCCAAGTCCTCTTCCGAACCAATTTCCGAGCCTCACATTGGCTTGAAACCTTCGAGCCCAGACGAGTTCCAAACCTACCTAGTGACCCATTTTCCGAACCCGGAACCCAAACCTGTTCCGAACCTGTTTCCGGAGCTTTGGCATGGTCTTCTTCCACGTGTGAGGTTCCCTCTGGGTGTGTTTAGGTACCTATCATCTGAGGAAGGTACCTACCTTTTCTCTGTACGGTGTCAATGTATATGTACCTACTACCTACTCACCTAGACGTTCTCCCCCTCAATTTTGTTTTTTCCTTTTTTAATTTGTTTTTTTCGGGGGGCTGGTGGGGGGCCCATATTATTTTTTGTATGTTAGACTTTTCTTCTTGATTTTTTCCTTTTCTTTTTTTGTGGAGGTAACAGGAAACGTTCAAATGTAGCGGGGGCGGGGGAGGGGCAGGAATAAATAAATAAATAAAATAAAATAAAATTTGCAGCTAGGTAGGTACCTAGTAGGAGAGAGCATGATTGGATTTGAACCTGTGTAACCTATGAGTTATGATTGTGGGTGTGTAGGGTGGGTTTGTTTGCCACTCTTTCTTTTTTTGGTTTGGGATTTATTTATTTTTATTTTTTTTTGATATGGTGGTGATGCTAGTTTATGCTATTTATTATTCAATATTGGGTGTTTTTTTTTTCCATGTTTAATTTGCTTAACTTAAAGTTAAAGTTCAAATCATCATATGTGTAGGTAAGTAAGTAATATATATCCTTGTTTCCCTTTTGCTTCTTGTTGGTGTAATTTTAAATAAATAAGGATAAATAAAAAGTGTGTTTTCAAGGGACAATTAAATGATGATTGACAATATTTAATTAATTTCAGGTTTACCATTTCCTTGAATGTTGTTTCCCTTCTAATGGTTGTAAAATAAAAGCAAAAACACCCACAACAAACATACACACACACACACACACACAAAGAACAAATCACTACCTTAATGTAATTGAAAACCTTCAACTTCCAATTTTCTAAATCTTGCTCATCACAAGGGAGAAAGAGGTGGGTCATGGTTTTTGGTTGTTAGGGTCATGTTTGCAAATTTGCATTTGAAGCTATTTTCATGACCATATCATGTTAGGTGCCCACATTGAAAGAACATATTTTGGATTTGAAAAACATTGTTTTAAAAATTTAAATAAAACACCCAACCTTTGGAATATAGGCTCCACTAGGTGCAACATGTAATGGGACAATGACTAAGCCCTAAACTCCACCCTTCTTATAAAATCATCCGTGGGGATTTGAAGTGTTGCATAGATTGCATCCATGATGATGATTATTTTATAGTATCAACAAAATGCTCATTTTTAACACACTTAGTTATAGCATATAACATTTACATTTATACATTTGATGTATTTATCAATAATTTATTTTGGTGATTATTGATTTAGATTTTGAATTTTCCATTGAAATCTTGTATGTATGTTCATGAAATGAAAGAAATTAACCAACTAAGAAGGATTCAAACAAGTAAAGAATCTATCATCAAACAAAGAATTTTGAATGTCAACAATTTGAGCCAAAAAAAATTTATCACAAAATTTTATTTTATTTTTGTTTTGAATTAACAAATCCAAGATATCAATTGCAAGATCTTTGATATTTTATTTTTTAAGAAATTAATTTGGTTCAAGATGTGCCTTTTTTGCAATCCTTCGTGTGGGTATTCACTCACAAACCTTCTTACGTCCAACCTCATACCCATTTACT
Source organism: Sphagnum contortum (assembly GCA_963920785.1). NCBI lineage: Eukaryota > Viridiplantae > Streptophyta > Sphagnopsida > Sphagnales > Sphagnaceae > Sphagnum > Sphagnum contortum. The sequence continues at coordinate 9,059,671 of OY987290.1, read as the reverse complement.
CCATAATGGGTCCATTTATAAAATCAGGATAACCCATGACAATGAACATTTTTTGTGACAAACTTTTGCTATTTTGTGACAATTTTTTTAAAAAACACTTAATACCTTAGAAACCACAAAGATAGATTGGTTTAGCAAAATACTCAAACATGTCAATCAATTTGGCCATTTTCTCATGCAATTTAGTGCTACAAACATTAACGACTTTGTGGGAACAACACTCACATTCACCATATTAGTAAGGTTTGGACAAAGTCCGTCCATCGAATGAGTTATATATACCACATATAATACCATTTGCCACTTTTTATGGCAAATGATATCTACTTGACATTGTTTGAATTTTGTAACATGAGCAATCATTGAATGTTTTTTTAAAAGTTTTTTTGCCCATATTTTTCCATGTCTTTCTTTATGATTATTTACATTGACTAAAACCAATGAACAAAGAAATTAAGTCATTATGACCAATAAATAAATAAATTGGTTAGTTCATATTTCCAAACAAGAAATGGGAGTTGGAAAAAAAGTTGTCAACACTTTTGGGATCAAAAGTCAAAAATGAAATTTATCTCTTTCGATTAATTAATAAAACAAACTATCATTAAAAATAACCCTTCCCTTTTGAAATGTGAGCCTTTTTTTTTTTTCTTTCCCATCTCTAATTGTTGGTTATCTGCAAAGTGTGCAAATCTCATTGAAATTCAAACGGGTTTTTAATTATTTGTGAACAAAGAGATGAAAATCTTATTATATTTTTTAAGTCAACTCTTTTGAAGCCAAACAAAAAATGTTCACAAGGTGTAAGTTATTCCCCAAGACAAATCTAATCTACGAAGATATATATATATATATATATTTTTAATTTATTTATTTTTATATTTTATTTATTTTTCACACATAACTTTATTTGGAGTCTTGTAAACTTTGCCACTTTTAAGGTCCGAAAAGACTTTAAGTACTCGCCATGCTTGTTTGTTGGCCGGTTGCAAGGCAAAAAGCCACTTTTAATTTTGCCGCCCCTCTTCTTCTTGTGCGTAACCAATATTTTGTACTTTGGTACGCGAATTTTCAACATAAAATAATTCAAAAAGTAGAAGGGTACAAGATAAGAGGCCTCACTCAAGCAAGGTTGAAGCTATAAGGTTCACCTCGGTCAGGTTCACCTTGGTCAAGTTGGAGTAACCATTGGTATGGTTAAGTCTCTTGGCCATTTTGCTTGTTTACTTATTCGGTGATCGATCGGTTGGTGAGTTGACATCCGTCGAACTAAATTGTCAACATGGGAATTTTCTGGAGATGGTTTCAAAACACACGGCAAAGACTCATCATCCACAATTGACTCCGCTCGGATCACTTTGCTAGATAGGGACCATAGTGTATGGTCCCCTTTTTTTAAGAGAATCTTGAGCTCCCGGGGTCCAGCTTATTTCCTAATTTGATGAAACCTCCTCCGGTTCTCATTTAAACTCATTTTCCAAGTTTGATTTTTCTTTTTTAAACCTGGGTTGGAATGGGTCAACATTGGTTAGGACTTAGGACTTATGAGAGTTAGTTTTGAATACCATAGTACCTTGGCAACTTCCACACGGAGTTATTCTTTTTGTTGAAAGGTTGATTTTTTTTTTAATTTTCAAATTATCACATTTTTTGAAAAAAATAAAAAAATATTTTGAAATATCGAGGAATACTTTTCTTTTTTTCAGCATGGAATCTTCAAATTTAATTAATTATTTGATAAACATGTGTCGGAAGGTGTCACCATTAGTACCACGGAAGTACCCTTTTGAATAATAAAAAAGCTCGATTAAATAATTTCACAAGTTCACACACATCACATGGAGGTCATACTTCAAGTCATGGACAAAGATCATCCACACACTTTTTAAAGATATGGTCTCGGTGTGAGCTACATCCAAAAGGGGAGCTCATCGCATATGAGTCTACAATTTCATCTACAAAAATTGTTCACCCAAGTGCATTTAAGCATCATTAAATGTTGAACATTATTTGGAGTTTGTTGTGTTAAAAAGCTTCATCACATACAAACCCTAATGAGAACATATTTTGGAAGAGTGGCCCCCCTCACTACCAATTTACATACATGAAGAGATTGGATGATTATCTCACCTTTTCATCTAAGTTTCAAAAACATTTATCATTCATTGAAAACATATCATAATGAAGCCCATTGGATGATGCCACTTATTTGTCTTTAGAGTATCCTTCTTGCTCATCAATCAGAGTTTATATTATTTGACACCTTCTCAAAGAGATTTAACATGTTTTGACACATATGAACTTAAGTTAAAATTGATAGACATCCATCCATGTTTGCTTTCCTAACCCAAAATAATGGAATTAATGTGCTTGATTCTAACGTTTTCTTTACATTAGATATCAAGATTTGTGGGAGATGTGGAACCCCATAGCTTACATCTTGATCCGTCAATCCTTCCTTCTCCATGATAATTCTAACTTGAACACTTGAAAATGGGTCGTCAAAAACATCATGTATAATCTTTGTTCACAGAAATGTGAAACTAAATCTATCTAAATGAAGTGCATGGCCTTTAACAACTTATAAGAAGGTGATGATGACAAATGAGAGGTGACTTCATTTTTCCAAAGTTTCTTATAAGGTCTATCAACATGGAAAAAGTTGAATATGCATGAAAAGGAAATGAGAATGCCAACATCTAGTAGAAAAAAAGAATGCTTGAGGCACCACCAGACTAAGAGCATCCCCAGAGGTGCTTCTTATGGGGACCTGCAAAAGTATTTTTCACCTCCAAGTTTGGATATTTAACTTTTTGCAACCCCGCCCACAAAACGGAAACTGACACTTCAAATAGGTGGGAGACTACTAATAGCAAACCACCTGGACTAATCATCATGATTGACCAATCAGAAACAGGGACCAACAGTGAGATCATATTTGTTGCACTCTTCTCTCTCTGACAGGTGCACAGCTTTGCTGTACTCTTTACTAGCCTCAGCAAACTATCAAAGTAATTAATTATGGGCCAAAACAATATTGGTCAGCCAAGCTGCGATGTTTTGACTTTTCTCCATACAATTTTTAATGTGCAGGGGTCACATACGAAGCCCAGCTGGGGATCATCTAAGATTTGATATAGCAATTAATCATTTTTTTTGTATTTTCTTTATTACTGTACATATCAAAACATGAAGAAATGAATAATAATAATAATAAAAGGGGAAAACATAAAAATCTCACACAAAATGTATAAAGATTGTGTTTATTCATTCATCACAAATGGTCCATGTAATTCTAGAATTTTGAGGAAATGAAAAATCTATATTACTAGGGAAAACATCCAAAACACCTTTTCCTTCAAATTTTTGATATTATATCATATTAAGTTATTTTCTTCCCAAAAATTAGGGGATTTTTTTTATAATTACACTAAAAGAAGATCTACTTTTTTGTCAAGAAAAGGAAAAACAAATTGAGAACAAAACACAAATCACAAATTACTTCTTCAAGGATTTTGTGGAATTTTTAGTCGAAGGGATTCCCTTTAGATGGGTTCCCTTCCCCCACAATGGGCCATGTTATGTTCTTATTTGAATTGTCCCATAGAGCCTAGTATAATGAGGTCAAGGCCACGTTACACTTGTCACAAGCATGAAAACTATCACAAGCAAGAAATCGACAAACCAACATGCATAAAGGTGATCATGAATTATAACCCCAAAAAAAAAAAGTTATAAGCTTAAATGTGCTAAGTTCAACCACACATTAAAAAATATGATAAAAACCAAGGTCACAAAAAATGCAAGGAAATAGGTAAACAAACATTTATTTATTTATTTATTTTTCCATAACATGTGAAAACTTGAAAACATGATATAAGAGAAACAAAAGCAATAAATAATGTATTGCAATAAAATGAATATCTTACTTTAAAACAAGTGTTGAATGATTTTTTTTCGTTATGGATGCAATGTGGATGGTTCATGAATGGATTTCATCCTCAATTTATCATGTTACAAACAATCCCCATCTTGACCTTTTTTCTTTTTTTTTTCCTTTTGTGAGTGTTTTTCTTTTTTCCTTTCAGAAAAGTGACACTTATTATTAATTTTTTTATCGTCATGGGTATTTTGACAATTCCATGTCCGTGTTGTGTGGCTTTGGTGGAATCCAAGTTCATCTTTTTTCCGAATGCAGCTCGCTCGCTCGGAGCTGGTGAACAAAAGCCTAGTATCCAAAGCAAAGGTTAAAGGGGGGAAAGGGAAGGTGGGCTGAGAACTCCGCTCTTTCCAAGTCGAAAAGGGGCTACATGTTGGAACCTATTGTCTATACATGTATAGCAGGTTTGGCTAAAATTATATTATTTTAAAGGTGTTTTTGAAATTTTAATTATAGAAATTTCTCCCCCCCGCCCCTCCAAAAAAAATAAAAATAAATTGTGATGAAAAATGAAGCATCTTCTCGGAATATTCTATGTGTTGAACCTTATTTTCCCAAAATAATTAATTATTCAGCAGATTTTGTTTTTCATTTTTATGAGGTAGCTAAATTGGCAATCATCCATTATAAAAAAATTAGGTGATTTTGCCTATAAAAAGGATATGAAAGTGTTTTGTATAAATATCATCCTTCAAAAAAATAATTACTACATGCTAGAACTCAATAGAGAAATCTAGCCAAAAAATTTGGTGACTAGAAAACAAAACAGAAAAAACATATTTTTTCACCGTTTTGAAAGGGTCAAAAAAAAAATGCCGTCAAAACCAAAAACAACTCACTTGTAGGGTTTTTTTTTTTTTTTTTTTTTTTTCAAGCCGCTCTTTGCTTACCTTTGCAATACGGGTGACACTCTTAAGTGACCGGTTAACAAATGTGGAGAAGAATATTTTAAAAAGGAGCCAAATGCCAAAAGAAAGGAACCTAAAAATTGGTGATCATTTATTTTTGCCTTTTGGGCTACCTAATTTATTGTTGAGAATAAAAGAGTATTGGCTACCTAACCAAGGGGGGAAAGAAATCAAAAAAATAAAAATAAAAATTCCCTACCTTTTACAACTCCATAAAAAGCACAACTTTTTTCTTTTTGTTTTGTGAGAGAGAGACCGAGGTTGTTGAGTTCTTGGCCAACTAAAAAAAAAAAAAATTAAACCTTTGCAAGGACATACTTTTTTGTTAGGTGACCCAGTTGCTAAGAAATCTAGACTTGGTCAAAAACAAAAATCTCCATTTAAATTTCAAATCCATACTAAACTCATGGATCTACAAAACATAATCTACACTATTCCTAGATTTGCAAATGCAACAAAATGAAAGATGTGTAACTTACCAATCATACATACATACATACATACATACATACATACAACACCTCCAAAGTTTTTTTTTTTTCCCCCTTCTTTTTTTCTTCCTTCTTAATTACCCCTTATTAGGTAGTGTTTGGAGTTTAGTTGTTTGGATTTTTTTAAGGTTTTTTTTTTTTTTTTCCTTCCTTCTCCAATTTTGATTTTCTAATTTCTAGAAGTGAAGGCATTGAAAACCAAACACAACCATTTGCAATTTGCAAAGCAAAGCGCCGAGGAATATGCTCGTCAAACAAATGCTTGTGTACAAATTTTTGAATTCATTGTACCAATGTGATGGAGCTATCTAAAAGGGATGATCCAATGTCTCCCATCATCATATAGTCTTGGACATGAATTATATTATTTTTGGAGATGTTGAAGTGTTACCAAAAAAATTAATGTTTAAATTTTTTATTTTTTCAAAGATATTTCTTTTTTGTAAGCAAAGGAACGAATTTAAATTTTTTCAAGATTTTGGAAAATTATCTAGTTTTTGACATAGAATCTTCAAATTAAAATACATATTCAACAATGAAATGTCGAACTTGCCATGGTATTTAATGTTCCCTTCAGCTTTTACTTGTATAAGTCACAAGTTACAACAATAGAACTTTGGGGTAAAGGTAATGGAAAAAAGTGTGGTGCTATTGTGAACAACTTGGGGGGAACACAATAAAGAACCATTGAGAACTTGTTGACAACATGAGGAGAACTATAGGGAAACACATTGGGAACACCAAAATCCAAAAAGTCGGGGCCTTTCTTGGGTGCATGCGACCTCACCTTATTTGTTGCGTACGTTGAAGTTATGTTCCCCTAACTCTTGTTTCTCACCCATTTTGGGCCCAACTAATATCCCAATCAAAAATGTTGCTTCTATGAATTAGTTAAGGGGCTCACCCAATTCTTTTTTTAATTCTTTTTTTAATTCTTTTGAAGAAGCCACTTTGATTGGCCCATCATCCCAAAAAAAAAAAAAAAAAAAAAAATTGAAAGATTGGGTACTCCTCAAAATAGAACCATAGAGGTCCTTCCCTTTTCCCCACCTTTATAAATTATATAAAATAATTGAAAGTTCAATTTAGGTCAAAGTATGCAGGGTAAAAATGTGGTGCTATTTGGGAACATCTTGGGGAACCCTTTGCAAACTTGATGGGAACACACTGGGAACAGAACCAAAACCCTAAAAAATCCCCCCCACCCCCACTCTCCAAACCCAAAAGGAAAAAACAAAACTGGGCCCTCTTGAGGGGCATGTTGAGTCTTCTCATTGGGTGGGTGCATGGAATTTGTATTTCTAAAACTCTTTGTCACCATTTTTGACCTGGGCTAATACCCCTTCCATGCTATCACAAGGGAATCCCAAGCTTCATGTGCCCATGGCCAGGCCTTAGGAGTGGGGAACTTGATGGGCACAATCGCATGAAACCCTAAAAATATCATTACTCTAGTCAATGAAGGTGGTCATGTTCTTGCATAATGGGTCAAATTGGAAACCATTGCAATTTGTTAGTGCATATATCCTTACCAATTTTTTCTTGAAGTTGGATCCCCCAATCCTTGAGTGTTTGTAAGATGCTTGTGTAGGTTAGTGATAAATCTTGCATTGGGTGTCAGCTTAGTATGTACTACTACAATCTGAAGTCCTATACCCTAGATCTATTCCACAACCAAGAATTTGACCACAACTACCACATTGGCATGAGGAGTTGCAACTTGCAATAACATGTAATAAGCCCCTTTCATATACATAACTAAGCAAATTGTTACATACTAACCAATTTGATGTGTACATTTCTATGTACATAACCAAAGCAAATTGTTACATACTAAACCAAATTGATATGTAGATTTCTATCTACACAGCAAATTGTTATGTACTAAGCCAAGTTGATATGTTACATTTCTATCTACATCACCAAGTTGTTGCAAGGAGGTGGATCATGGAGGAGTTGGACATTCAATAGCAACATACCCATAAGCACCGTACCCATTTCCTAATTAACACTCTAACCCGATTATTGATTAGCATGGTAAAGCCCAATTACTAATTAACAACATATTGATTAGCGCCATACATTTTAGGGTAGTGGTCATGAGATTAATAGTTGATTGTTGACAATTTTTGAGATGAAATTTTGCAATGAAAACAAGATTTGGCAAACCATGAATTTACAACAATCACCAAATTGAGATTTCAAAAACAAAAGGCTAACCTTGAGCATGGGAGATGGTCTGACAATGATCTTCAAGGGGATGGGCCAAGCATGTCAAGTAAAGAGCAACAATCCCAATTGTCATAAAAAACCAAATGATAAGGAAATGATAAGGTGCTTTAATTTTTTTAATAAGGCATGACTACAAGTAGGAAAATTATTATGTAAAATTAATGAAATCAAAATGAAATTCACTAAAGGTGAAAGATGTGTGGAAGCAGTTTGGTACTTAGTTCTATCAAAACTTTATATCTATGATGTGAATGAAAATGGAGCAACCAAATATTCATGAGAGTTGATAAGCCATGGACCTTTTTTTTAAATATCTTCCCACTTTAAGAGAACCTTGAAATATGGGAAGTCCTTTATTTGTAGAATTTAGTAAATCAAAGGTGTGCTTTTGTTCTTTCTTTGAAATGTTGATGTATCATAGATATCATTCAAATTACGATGAAGAATGTGTTGTTTTCAAAATTGAACATGATATATCTCGATGAATTTGAGACTTGGTTATATTATGGATCTAAATAAGTGGTGTAATTTTAAATATCTTCATGAATAATTGTGTTTTTTATTTACTATAAATAGATTTTATTTTACATATTGATCAAAAAATCTTCGCATTATGCCAAAACATTGCATATACGATTACATCCATGACTAGGTTTGTAATCGTAAGTAACCATTATGACTACACATGACAATAGTTGAATCAGACTCGCCACTTTTACAACTAGTCATATTATGGCCCTTAGTCACAAATGTCGTGGTTGCAATTATAAATGCCATGATTATAATTGTATTTGACACAAATACATCATCAAATTGTGCATTGTGGGTCACTAGATTCCAATTTAAAATTTTATTAAATATTGCTAGGTAGACTAGGCCATCTAGGCTAAGCTAATTGGGTGCTACATAAGGCCTACATAAAAGCTACATAGGGAATACCTAGTAGGGTTAACAAATAGCTAACTAGGACCTACCTAGGACTAGTAGAGCTAGTTAGGGCCTATCTAGTATGTTAACCATACTAGCTCTAGTATGGTTACATAGGGACTACCTACACCTACAATTGAAACTACCTAAAGACTATACCATGATTGGAATTGTTTGTAAGTTATTTAGGCTACCCAAGGGATAATTATGGGCTAACTAAGTGTCATTTAGAAGTTACCATTAAAGGTTACTTGAGGTTTACTCACAAATTTAATATCTCATGACTTACCAATCAAAATTGTGAAAAATTCATTCATCCTAATTTTGTATATTTTAGGCATTGATATTGTACATTTTAAACACATTTGGCACATGAATTTGTAAGAAAATGCAAAATTCATGTGACATTTGTTCATTCAAAGATTTGTATTTCATCCATCAACACATTTATTTGTGTCAAACATGTTTTCAATGCATGATATTTGTGTGTATTAAAATGTACGAACCCATGAATGAATGAACTTTGCATGATTTTCAATATTAGATTTGTTGCATGTTAAGATTTGTGATATAATAGGGCTACCTACTAGGGATTACATAGGGCCTACATCACAAATTTCACGAGTCATTATTTGATAATAATAGTTGTGCAAAATCTAATTTTCATAAGTTCATATAAAATAAACACAAATATCATTCATCTATTTGTATTGTTTAAACATTTATATTATGCACATTGTTTTGACAAACATATCATATGTTTATTCATATTGTTTATACACATATTCCGTATGTTTATTCGTGTTGCTAACATATGAAAATCATACACACAACTTTTGTGTTTAAATAATGCATGGCATTCATGTTTAAACAATATGAACCTATGAAATAACAAATTTCACATAGATTTGGGACAAACCCATCAAAATTGTAAATTTGTGATATAAATAAAAGTTATTTAAGGTTAACAAGGCAATGTAGATCCTACATAAGGGCTACCTACTTGTTAATAAAACTACCATATGGGCTACCTAAACCTACTTCGGCCACTTGGAGGATAATTATGGACTATTGAAGGTTAGATTACCCAGGGGCTACCCCTAGGCTTACCTAAAATTTACCTAAGGGTTACCTATAAGATCTACTTTAGGCCTACCTAAAAGTTATCTAGATTTTCATGTCATGTTCATGTGAATTGATTTATTAATTCTTATAATTGGTCAATTTATGCCCATCTTATCAAATGTGAAAGTGAAGAAAAAAATGAAACACATTGAATTTTGCTACCATTGTCAATAAATCTTGCAAATGTGATTTATATCATTTAGGTGAACCCTTATAATTAAAATAGCAAATGTACACTAGTAGAAAAAATGGTTTTTATGATTGGCTTTTTGGATTATGTAGTTTAGAAAATCATGTTGTTTATGCCATTTTTAGTCATTATGCAATGTTTAATTGTATACATCTAATCATGGAAGCATGTTTTTTTATTAATGAAATGAAACTTCATTAAATGATTAATTATGTGTATTTTTGTCATTGTTGGAATTTGTAATTTAATTTTTTCAACATAATTTTCAAGACATGTGTTTAAAGTATGATGTAAAATCTAAATTGATTAACATAAATCATACACTATATATATATATAACATACTCATGTGGTATTTAACTTTCATCATATGCACCTTCGCCTTAAGAAAATAAAAGTGGAAAAGAGTAATTTCTAAAGTTACGAAAGGAATATTACTTTGTAATCATGAAGTTGTTCATGATTTGAAATTGAATTTGTTATATTCTTTGTGACAAACTTCCAATTATGAAAAGAAAATTCATGTGGAGGTGGTGATGACATTTTGGCTTAATTACTAAATAATAAATTAAAAATTCGTATTTATTCATTTATGTGCATGAATTCAAAACCTTCATCACTACTATGGTTTTCACATTTGTTTTTAACATTTGATGACAATATACACATACAAAAAAAATTATTTGTTTGTTCAAATATTATCATATATGATTGAATAACGGACTGGTATTGATATTTTTTTAAACCATTGGCATTAACATATTCATTATTTGATATTTACTAATTCATTTTTTCAATATGCCATCCAAGTGTGTAAAGGCCTATTTTTTTTTAAAAAATCATTCATTTGTCCTATATTAAAATCCCAACACCTTTTTTTATATGTGTAAACCTATGTCAATAGGTGATAACAATTGATATGTATGGGATGTATAGGTAACATTGAAGCCATGTAATTTGGATAATGAAGAATTACGTACAAAATTTTGTATGAACTATATTGTTGTTTATCATATTTTCTACATATATACATTAGTTTGTCCAATTTCATTTGTAGTATATTCAATTATTATACATTAACAATTTTGTAAAATGAAATATTATAAGTATTTATTTTGAAATGTTGATTGTGACTGCTTAATTTAATAACACTACATAATGCACAATGTTTGGTTTTTGAAAAAGTATTTGAAATGTCCATTGATTGAAATGTGCATTTCTTGAATGCCAACCATGATCATATGGTTGATATTGTTGAACATGTCTTATAGTTACAAAATGGTAAACACATATTAACATCCATCAATATGTCAATTGTGAAAATAATATTTAATAAATAATGCATTAATAAGTACACACACACACACACACACACACACACAGATATATATATATATATATATATATATAACCTTCATTATCAAAACTTAAAAATAAAATTTGAAGTCAAAATTAGGTAAATTAATTTTAAATTTTAAATCAACTAACCAATACACATTGACATTTTATTTCATAGTGAAATTACAACATGAACTATGAAACCTTTGATAAAACATATGTAGGTTGAATAAAATATTCATCATGCAAAAAAATATTGACAATCAAGATTAATGTTCCTAGGCCCCTGATCGTCTTGGAAACACCCATACCATTTACTACACCACTTACTAATGGATGAAATAATAACTATTATTATTACCTTATGAAATAATTTGTTGGATATTAATATTCAACATATGAAAATCTCAGATCAAGACAAGTTGCAAAAAAAAGGTTGTGTTATGTGTGTACCATTTTCAATGCAACATTTATGTTCAATCCTATGAGAGGATTTGAAGTGCCACTAAGCCTTGTTTCAAACATAACCATGATTCAATTATTGCAATGATGCAATTGGCCCACTTCCTATTATGTTGAATTAGCAAGGTCCAATAGTTATTATGGAAAGAAATGTTAAAAATAACCCCCAAAAAAAAATGACAATGAACTAGGAAAATCACTCAAAAAATAATCCAACAAATTATAATTTTTTTGTAACACATTTATTGATTTGCCTTCAATTGTTGAATTTTGCATCATAAAACAATTACATCAAATCAAATTTAATGTATTTAGAAGTGTAAACCTATTAGTGTAGATCAATCGATAAGCTTTAAAAGTCTATCACCTCCAAATCATGAGTAGAGACTATGATCATGATGTTATATTTCGTTCATTGATCATACTTTTGTTACTTGCTTGATCCATACGAAGAAGCTACCGCATTTACTAATAGTGTTCAAGATATATTAGCTCATAAGTAAATGTGATTACTAATTGTGTTTAACCCTAGGAGAGAAAGGCGCCAAAAAAAAAAAGTTTGTGGTTGATAACCATGAAGTTCCTCACCCTCTTTTTCAATCTTTTTTGAAAATGTGTCGTTTGTTGTGTTTTCCTATCCATGTGGCTAGTTTCATCATTTTTTTGTTTGTGGTAATCAATTTTGTTTTTAAAGGATGGAGTAGTCTTTTTGTTTTCTTATCATCATTTTTTTCCCCCAAGGATTGAGTTTGAATTCCTAACATGGTCGCAAACACATTGTTAATTAAATCATGCATGTTTTATATGTGTATTTTTATTTGAATTGTTTGTTACACGATATTTTACAATGTTTCAATTTTGTTCACATATTTAGATGTTGGAGGACAGGAAAAGAAATTGCTTCATATTAACAAAATTTAAATTGTGTACATGAAGAGTGGTGTGTAACAATATTTTAATATATTTTAATATAAAATTATATATTTAATTTAATATATAATTCATAATTATTAATTGAATAATTAATTTAGATTTAATAGTAAGGTAAATAGTGCATGGGAAACCAACTAGTAAAAGAACAAAAGTAAATCAAATCAATGTAGGCACATGATCTTTTGACGCTTGGGTTGCAATAAAATAGTAGTATGAGATGATCAGTTGCAACTTTTGTTCACTTGCAATCATCTTAACTAACTTGTTAAAATTAAGTAGCAAAAAAATTAAACATGGAGGAATCAAAGAAGAGTTGATCAACTAGCTACACCGGTTTCCGTAATTAATGTTACTCACATTATTTGCGAACAGTGTTTTTACACATCGCTTTCCGTTATTAATGTTAATAACCTTAATAGCGCGTAACATTAATACAGGCGTAATCTAAATAATGTTAATAACATTATTTAAATCGATACCTAATTAATGTTAATAAGAGAAAACTGTATTTTGGCGGCTACGAAACTGCTATAGTTTTACATTAATATTTATTGTTGTGATGTTATGGAGGATGAAGCGCCTGATCACACAAAATGCGGCGGAGGTAGTCTGTTGAGGTTTAATCGCGCAACGGGGCGTCGTCATCATGCGGATCCAGATCCGGTACAACAAGACCTTCGAAATGTTGACGATGTTTTTCAATGATGATTTGAAGATCGCGATTGAATTGTTTTTCATGCCATTCTCCTGTGATGTCGAGGGACAGCCCGCAGCGAATCATTGCCTTACGGGCGTAAATCAGGCCGGTTTGATTGCGTTGCTCGTTTACCCGACGAATTGCTTCGGCAGCCATGCGCAAAAAAAACGGTTTTCCGAGATTTTGCAGCGCGCCAGATCCTTCACGCCAGAGGCTATCCTTGATGGCTTTGAACTTATAGTCGTCCCAGATCTCCATCCAAGCATCCTTGATCTTCGAAATCATGAGCGAATCGCACGACTAAATCTTGTCGGTCGCGGCAGCCACCAAGTAGCGAAGAGTGGCATTGCTCGACTCCAACGCTGCGTGCATGTTCCCATTACCATCATCGTGATGGCCATTGAAGTTATCCACAAATATCACTCTCTGCTTGGACCGATCGGCTGCATGTTCGCGGTAGTGAGCACATGGTTCTTGGAGGTATTGCGCCCACAACTTCTGCATGATGAAACCCTTCTTGGTCGTCCTGTAGCAGATTCCAGGGACGTCATCGGGTACTCCGCGAATAGGATAGCTTTCGTTGGTGTTCTGGAAAATGACACATGGATTACAGATTTTTACATGTGGCCCGTCCGTTAGCCGAATCATTAGTGTCATTCCCATGCCGCCAGATACTACATCAGCGTACTTGACATCATTGTCACCGCGAAATCCCAGTGTCTTGCCGTTGTCCAAGTTGACCTTGCAATGCATTTCATCGATGTTCTCAACCAGGTTCTCATCGAGCGTACCAGCGCGAAATTCTCTCGCAAGCTGTCCGAGATGGAATGCGATTTGCTTGTCGATATGCTGCTAACGAGTAGGGCTCAGCATCAACTTGCCAGTTTGAGCTCGACCGACAATATCGTTGACCGTCTGAAAACGCTGAATCCATCTTATATTGATGCGATCAATGATAGTGGTGCCCTTGTGCCGTAGGTTGGGAGGGAAATCAGGATGATTCATCTCTACCAGGATGTCCTTTGCGAGGCAAACCAGTAGCTTCGGACTAAACTTCACGCTCATTTTGTGATAGCGGTCAAATTCGTCAACAATGAAAGGATACAGCCAGTCGACCCATGGAGCTTGCTTTGGTCCTCAACCAGGGGCAACTTTTGTGAACACCTTCTTGGCTTTCCCCGGCTGCACAGAGTTGCAGGATACCATGTTGTCACGATTGTCACGGATCTACATAATAGTAGCGCGTTTTTCCCACCAGCGTGACGACTTCATGATCGTCGCGGATGTCGTCCCTCGAAAATGCTCGGGGAACGCCTTGACGGTTCGTGCGTGCAGTCCTTTCTTCTCATTCGCTTCGTTGGCATTGATCATCCACTCAACAACTCTAATGCGAGTTTGCTGAATTGTGACTGCGGTAGGACACTTTCTCTTTCCCAGAGCACGAGGATTGTCGGCGAGCTGTTTGCCAACGATGACGCGGTCATTGTTCGCAACAATTATCACGTCATTGGTTGCGCCATTCAAGTCCAATGGTTCGAGTGGCTCCTTTTCGTCATCGGCAGCTTGACGTTGACGAACAAATGCACGAACAATGGGAGACGGGGAAAACACCGACAAACTTATTGCTCCACATTGTATATCCCGTGAAGATTGAGAGTTCAACGGTGCAGACATGGCAAAGAGAATGCTTTCGGAACGAGAAGGAGCTCTGTGGATCGAGCCAGCTCTTGTGATATGAACAAATGTCCACAATACAACTTCCACAACAATGGACTATCTCTCACTAATGTCTTTTTTTCAAGGGCATCAATTACATTGACTGTGATGGGATCGTGTGATGGGACCGTTAGAATAGGGACACCGAACAGGAACATTCTTCTGGCGTTTTCATGAATGGCGTTTTTGCCTCGCTGTCTGATTCATCCGCGGGAGCTTGGAGCGGCAGTGGCGATGGAACGAACTGCAGTGACGGTGGATCGACGATGGCAATTGTTGTGAAAATGAACGCATTGGGAAACAAATTATTTAAAAGTTGAACACAATTTTTTGTGATAACCAAAAAGCGAAAAGCAAAAGCAACTATAGAATACATACCAGGCCGATACGGAAAATGGAATCAAATTCAAGGTCAAAGCAACTAGACCCGTGGTGTACGAAAAGAATTCAGCGGAAACAATGATGCTGATCACCTCCATTGTTGCGCTCAAATCGATCCAGGAGCATTTGAAAATCTCCACGAAATCACGAAACTTCAATTTGGTCACATGAAGACAATTCATTCTCCTCTTCAGAGAACATCCGTAGAAACTGCATTATAAACTCAGGAAATTTGAGCAAAAACATAAACCAGTGTCCTTTGCTAAGTCACTTCTTCCTTAATCCCAAGCAAAGACTATGTCTGCCTGTCACTTTGTAAACCAAGTATGATGACCCCTGAAAAACATAAACCAGTGTCCTTTGCCAAGTCATTTCTTCCTTAGTCCCAAGCAAAGATTGTGTCTGCCTGTCACTTTGTAAACCAAGTATGATGACCCCTGAATTAACAATTACAATGAGATTGGCAATACTCTCAACCTCATGCCCATTCTTAAGAGTGTCCAGTAATAAGTTGTTCTCATTTGGGAGGAAGGCATGCAGAAATCAAAACCAAATTTTAAAGGGAGAAAAAATCACTGAGCCAATATGGTGCTTAGCATCTAGTGAGACAGACATGACCTCAAGGCCAACCCATGCTTTCTCCTCAATCCTCAAGCACCTATGTCATCCAATTCACTGAGTGTCAAGATTATGATCCATTATCTGCTGTGACACACAATCTCCTACACTTTGGATGTTGAATGACAATGATATAGGCACTGTCACTGTGACACAATCTCTTACAAGGTATCTTCAGCTGTGTGTCAAGCATCAATCACAAATATACCTCCTGAAAAGACCATTGCTGGGTACATTTTCCCTCCAAACATTTGTCTGACCATTTGCAGAGAAGGCAAGCCATAAAGAAGAACTCATCAACATCTGGCTGATAGCACAAATGGTTAGAGACCCTCAGAAGCACAATCCCAAGAAAACTTGTGTTGAATAAAAGATTTCTGATTCCTATAAAATCCAGTAAATATCCATAAGTATGAAGCGATCCAGTAAATATCCATAAATATGAAGCGGTGGAGCTTGGAGTGGCGGTGGCGGTGGAACGAACTGCAGTGGCAGTGGCAACATCGACGACGGCAGTTGTTGCCGCGGAAAGGGCGGATAAAATTTTATAAAAAATATATAATAAATAATTTAAAAAAAAGGTCTTGTCCGTCGAGGTCCCGAAACCCATAATTGAGACCTCGACGGACATACGGACGCACGGACAAGTGAATTAATAAAGAGGATACGTCAGTGCCAGCTGGCGCCACTCTACAGTCTGCAACCCTTATAGCGAGCTGTAGCAGTGCAGCTGCCTTCTCGTCCCAAGATCCCCCATTCCTCCATTAATGTTAATAACATTAAATGGGAACTAACATTAATTTGGTATTAACATTAATTACGGAAACCGATGTAGCTACCTAATTAGGAATAACATGCAAATCAATCACATGAAAACACAAAAACAAGGATGCAATTGTAAGTAGGAACAACAAGAAACGATGTAATAATGATAATGACATTATTAAAAGTGAATTTTTTTTCATCATGAACATTAAGAATTGTTGTAATCTCCACACTAACAAACAACATAACAAACCATAGATGAAACAAAACACTAGCTTTTGTAACTAAGTTGTGGGCAAGTTTTGATATTCATGTTCCCATAGGTAGTAGCAACCAACAACTTGCCAAAATACATAACTACATTTCCAATTTTAAATTGTTAATACATGTTCATCATGTTTAGTCATGAATTTCTTGCATCATTTTTATGTGTATAACATCTAGTGACATGCCATTGTAAGTACACAATCAACATTCAATTATGGTGCATCTTGATTGGTAAAAAATTATGAACAATCCTTTGAAGGTGGCAACAAGAATTTCACAACTACAAAGACCACGTTCAAACATGTACATAAGTAGTGGTTGGAATGAACAATTACCCAAATCAAATTGAACTTCATGCATGCAAGGAAATATGAATAGTATGCACAACAAATTGTCAATAGCATACATGCAACACATCATTTCCATCAAGTGTAAAAACTATTTGACATCTATCCAATTTGAGCTCCATGCTATTATGCACTATTAGTGATGATCAACTATATTATTTTTTCTTATGTTTTCATATGGTTTTCAATAATTCATCATTATTAATGTCAATGTCAAATTTAATTTAAATTAATATACATTTGATGGACATGAAAAGACACATGTTAAATGGTTTTTTTCATATCCATGTTGGTGGATAGGGTAAAAGAGTGAAATAGTTATAAAATGGAGGTCATTATTAGAAAAGTTGGGAGATAGTTATTAAAAAAGTTAATAAAAAATTTAAGCAATTTTGTAAATAAAATTTGAAGCAATTAGGCTTGAAAATGAAGTAGTTATTTCTTAAATTGTCTTTGGAATGGTCCATGGACAATCATACAAAGGATTCCAAAAATCCCCCTTTATACCAATTTTGATTACTCGTCACTAGAATATATTTCCATCAAGAATAAATATTATTTGACTTCTAATCAATATAATTGACCATTCAATATCACATAACCATTTTGAAGTTTCTTTCTACATCTATCAACAATGATTGTCAAGGACAAACCTATTAAAAAAGAACATTAAATGTTAGTTCCTTTAACAATTATCTTCAATGATGTAATATAAAAGTAATTGCCAACATGTTTGTTGACTAGGGCGAAATATAGGAACAACATTTGTTTCATGGTGCCCTTGGACAAGTTTACTTTTCATCCAAAACATTTTAGTTTCATATTCACATGATTTTGGTTCTTGTAAAACATTTCATCTAAGGATCCAAACTATTTATTGATTTTTTTGATGGTCATTGTAGATATTGAACGTCAATAATTCTTGAAACATCATAATGTGTGACATGAAGTTGAATGCATAGGCCATGGCAATTTTTAGGATCACCTAATCAAGATGGTAATGGAAGGTGCATTAAATACCATGAATTGCTACTTCATATCCTCTTTTAATAATGACACCAAATTGGTGGAAAAAAAGTGTGTTGAAAATAATCATAGAAATAAAACATAAGGTGCAATTAATGAGGTGATATAGTGCTTTTCTAATGGTTATTGAAGGAACCCCACTAGAAGGCTTGGTCATGACTAGCATATGAGTTATTCCAAGGACATGTGCAATGCATTAATGGATATGCTCACTTGTGATCTACGAACAAAGTTGGAATAACCAAGGGAAACCACTTGTGAAAAAACATCAATGAAAACAATAATGTACATTGTAAATGTTCAAATACCATATTAAAAAGACTAGCAATGAAAGGTAAGGCATGCAACTAAATATCAATTTGATTCAATCATCCAAGAAAGTTTGAGGTTTTGATATAGTACATAATCTTTCACAAAAAGAAGAAGAATACCATTTGATTTTGAGTAGAGGGTTTTGAGAGTCAAAGTGGTCTCAAGAAAAGGGGGAATGAGCAAGTGTTTAGTAAAAATATTCAGCTATTTGACCCAAACTAGGATTCGATGCAAGAGTTTGTGGGGGTGGATGGTTGAAAGGGGAAATTTGATGCCATAGCTTGAGTGTGAATGAAGTGTTCATCTTGCAAAGTTTCTTGATCCCTTTATAAGGAACAAATTAAAATTATGCAGTATGGTAAAAGGTCCATGTGAAAATAAAGCCTATATGTACATTAGAGAGATCAACAATGATGGGAAGGGATGGGATTGTTGTTCCTTCAAATGAAATAACATGAAGGGCCAAAGGTTGGTAAGGGGGGATAGAAGAGGTGATGGAATGGTTTATTTGCACACAAAGTGGAAGAATAAACACAATATTGGAAGGAATAGTGAAGACAAAAATTGTAGCCATTAGGTTTATTTGGTTTAGCAATGTGTAGTTAGGGGATCAATAAGAATAGATGCCCCAAGGGAAGCTAGACATTTGGTACACATAAAAACCTTAAAAAAAAGTCATTGACTTAAAGCCAATTAAACAAAAATAAAAGATATTCACAACTTGTCCCACATTGTGTTAAATGGGCACCTTTAAACAACTTTTGAAAATTCTCATCATAAAATTTGTTGACTTTTCCCATAGATGTTATGTTTCAAGGTATTCATTATCACCATTACTACAAAAATGGTGATTTAGGCTATTGAACGAACCTTAGGCTATACTTTAGTTTATTTTATTTTAAATTAATATATGTTATTTCAAGTTATACTTTAGCTTATTCAAGGTCATTCTATTTTATGTTTTTATAAATTATTTTATCCCGAGTATAACAACTTAAAATAATCTAAAATAAAAAATAATGAACTAAGATAAAATAATTAATATTAACCTATGATAATATAACATAGAATATCCAACAATGGCTTATAATAGAATAGTCACCAATAATCATAATATAACATATAATAACCAACAATAATTTATAATACAATAACCATTAATAGTTGTAATATAACTTAAAACAACCACCAATAGCCATTAATAACCACTAATATCCACTAATAGAATATCCACCAGTATCCATTAATATAATAACCACCAATAACCACCAATAGCCATTAATAATCTATGGTAATTTAACATATAATAATCATTAGAAGCCACAATAAAATAACTATTAATAGCCATTAATATAATAACCATAATAACCATTAATAAAATAACAATGTGATTGTTGTCATAGTTGTGGAACAACAATGTGACTACTTCTTGCAACACAATGTAATTATAAACATGAGATCAAGGTAAGTTGAAAATTTTAACAAATGGTCATTTGCAATTGATGTTTCTTTAGTGTATAAATGATAGTCCATTACTTTAAAAATAAGCAAGAAGAACATTAATTTGAACAACAAATTAACAATATAAATTTTTGTAATGGAACGTTATAGTTTTGATAGATAATTAAAATTTGATTTTGTGCTAGCATGGAAACATGATGAAGAACAAAAGCACCATAGAATGATACCTTGACCAACTAGTGCAACAATCATGCGACCATTAGAATTTGAACTCAACTTGTTTCTAGCTTCAATTTATGTTTTGTGATGATTTTTATCAAAAGTAATTTGGACTAGCATTAAGGTGAATTGACTTTGTGTAATCTATCAAAAGTGATGCTAACACATCTATGCTTACACAACAAGAGTTGTTGAAGCTATTGGATGATGCATTTGAAGAAGAAATCAAAATTATGCATGTACTATTATAAAATCTCTCAAGTTTCGCACTACCACAACTTGATAATGATGAGCACCATACAAGCTTGTCAATTGATGTATCCAATAGTTTCAAAGAATGTTGTCTCTATTTCCAAGTAAAGTTTAATGTAATAGTTGCACACTTTCCTCATGTGGATCTTGCACAATGCATGCAAAATATGTTTGCCCTGAAAATGAAGCTTGATCATTCGCAAGAGCTTGTTTCTCCATAGGGTGAACGCTCGATGATACCAACCCAAAATAAAAATCCAAGCCCCAAAAAAAGAAAGTGCTTAAAATTCAAGTTGAATGTTCCACGTGACCTAACAAGAGTTAGTTGATCATCCATTTTCACACTCTATATGTTACCCACAAAGCTCAGGAACAATATTATAATCATAACATGCGTACAATCATGCACACAAGTGCTTGTTTGGAGTTTGGCATTCAAAATTTCTTAGATAAATCACAAGAAATACAAAATTTGTGGAGTTGTTCTCCACACCCATATTACAAGAAAAAGAAAAGGACCTTTGATGCATGATGAACAAGAGTTATTTCCTTGTGTTATATGCACCAAGTACAAATTTTGTTAAGGAAAAAAAACCACATTCTTTGTAAGTTTTCCTAGCCACATTATTATTTGAAAGATGCAAAAGTCTACAAACATGGGGGGTGATGATTTTGAGTTTTGTATTGCTTCTCTTTTCAATACAAAAAAGAAGAAGATATAATTGCAACCCAAAGGTATTTTGGAGTGAAATAATAATTTTGTGATATATTCATAAAGGAAAAGGAATAAATAAATGAATGGGAAAAAAAGATTTTGGACATTGGAAGGGGTGTGAGATTAATAGATTCCTAAGTCCCTTTGAATATGGTAAGACTTTTTAAGGTTTCATTAGCTTTATCTCCGACAAAAAAAAAGGGCAGGGGGGGAGGGGGGGGGAGGGAAGACCAATTTCACTCTAACACCCATCAAAGATCTAAGAGAGTCCTCTTGATTACCTACCCACCACTGCATTGGCATATTTTCAAAAACAAAATGTAAGGGTAAAGCCAAAGGGGAACTTTATTAGAATAAAGGCCCATATTCAAAATAAGGACCCGTTTAAGGTGGAGTTGAGTGTGGGCCCAATTTGTACAACTCATGGCCAAGGGCTTTACTGAGCATAAAAACATGCTCTAAAATTATTTTATTTTATTTTTCCATTTTTTCTTGGGAAAAAAACCAACAAATTTGAGGGCGTTTTCAAAAATGCATTTGAGAATATTGTTTTTCAAAATGGCCCACCCCCCAAATAATGGAAGAAAAAATAACTTCAGTAACATGTTCAATTACACAAAAAAATCCAAGCAAGTTTTAGGGTGAAGTAGAGTGGTGTAAAAATCAACTACTTCAAAAGTCATTTAGTTTGGGATTTGCCTTGCCTATGTTTTTGAAATTTGTGGTTGTTCATTCTTTTCATTAATATTCATTTTTGATAGCAAAACCTCCTACAAATTTTGTGAATTAATACCAATTTACATCACTTTATATTTACACTTAAATTGAGGATAAAACAAGAATGAATTATAGAATCAAACTAAGTCTTAAAAATAAGGTGACTTTAGGGAAAACTTTAATGGATGTGTGTTTTTGTGACAAACATACGATTTGTAGTATTTATTTGCCCTAAGTTCCAGATTAGCTTTTATTTTACTTGCAAAATTTTGGCAAAAAAATAAATTTTAATTTAAAAACTCCGAATTGAAACGGTTTTGGAAGGTTTCAATTACTGGAAGTGAGAAAAAATAAAATTCGCCAAATTTCTATATTTGGTTTTTAGTATGTAGCCATATATATAGAAGGTTGATTAAAGATTTATATTTCATATCTATTTTATAGCCATATTTGACAAAATTTTCATGCGATGAATTGCCATTTTTTCCACATCTTCCTATGGACAATTGCCACTTGACACACATAAAAATTTCCTAAAATAAACATTGTTTTAGATTTCCAGATTGCAAATATACATATGTATACACTAGCAATGAAATAGTAGTGTGAGCTCAAAAGAACTAAGTTTTGTGTAACAACCAAATTTTTGTGCCTTAGAACTATTTTGACATGGAAGCCCATTAAATCACCTTTCAAACAAAGAAAGGTACCAAATGTTTTAGGTGCAGCAAAAGTTTGATGAAATGTACAATATAGGTAGGTAGAGAGCAAGAGTGAATTTTGAAAGGAGTAGCACTCCATGCCATCCCCTTTTTTTTAGCCAATTTTCATCAAATGGTATTTTTTTCAAAATGATGAAAAATAGGTTTTGGGGTGGGTTAGGGGAAACTTGGGAGGTTTACATTGTGATCACATCCAAATAAACAAACAAACAAACATTTATTTTAATATATGTAAATAATGGTATCACATAGTTCATTATAATTGCAATGTGTAACAATGATATTCATTTTTCAAATCTGATACCAACTTAACATCCATATTAAATAAGTTATTAATATATTTTATCATACATTAGTGTAAATGGAACAACCTAATTAATAAATCTCAACCAAACATTTTTTACACCATAAAACTAAGCTTCTACATGAAGTGCAAAAATCTAAATAGTTCCGAAAACAAGGATTTTAAGAAAACATATTTATTGATGAAAGATTCAAGCTCCAATGCTAAGCTAGTTGCACATCATACCCATTTGATTTCTCACTTAGGCTACGTATTTGATCACTCTGTTGCTCATTCTTGTATCCACTCCCTTGTTTTGTTAAAGTTAGTTGTAACAATCAACATTCAAATGAAATCGATGTTGCACTCTTATTATTAGCCATTTTTCGGTGAAAGCACATTAGGGTGTATTGAAAACAATTATTGCAAAGTTCATTTGAGACTCTTTTTAATGTATTTTTGAACACCTAAAATTACACAAAAAAACATTTTTTTTGAAACAATGTCAAAGTTGACATCTTTTTCCACATCCAAGTTGACGGTGCCATACTTTTAACCTTTTTGAAACACCACTATTTATTATTGGTCATGAAAAATCCTTTTGGATATGTGATGGACTTTGAAATTTTTTTGACCTTTATTACACACAATAAGAAATAATAAGATCCATCACATATTTCATATTTTCCAAACTTTTTATTCCTAAGTGTTATAACCTTTGAAATTAGAGCATGTCCCAAAATTGTGATTTTTTTTCAATTCCATTATAAGTTCATAACCTTCTTTTTAATGGACTATCACCTTGGAATTTTCCTAGATTACAAAGTTCATATTTCATTGAAAATTAAAATTTTGGTGTAATTATTTGAAAATAAGAAGGACAAAGAAGTTAGTTTCACTCAAATGAGTCCATTTTGTTGAAATTTTCAACTTCCTTGTAATAATTTTGTGTCTAACCCAAAAAATTCTATCCTTGTGACATCCAAAAAAACCCATTAAAATATGTTTTGACCTTCTTAATGGGTAACAAACTCTTCATTACAACACACTACAAGTTATTGATAAGGTGCACATGAAAAGAGTATTAAAACTTGTTGTGTGAAAATAATTATAATTTGAAGATGTGGATTAAAGTATTTGAGGAGTTAGTTTGGGAAGGAGACAAATTCATTTTAATTTTTCTTTTTCATGAATAGTCAAACATGGGAAGTTAATGGAAAAGTTTTGTGAGTGGTGTTAAGCTAGTTTCCTTGTTTGCAATAATGTGGCAAAAAATATGTTTCTTAATTTCCCAAGTCATGTTTGGCTCCTATTATAATTGTTAAGTTGTGGAGATGAGGCAATGATTAAGGTTGCAAACCAAGTCGTGTGGTGTGTGGCTATGGAGCAAGTGGGTGTGCAAATAAATGGAGAGGGGAAGGATTGCTTAAACATTGAGGGTTGGAGCAATGACATAAAAATAACTTAGAGAGAGAGGAACTAAGTTTTCTTTTGGAGTTTTTGATTTGATGTTGAATGGATTTTGGGAAGAGTTTTTGTACTTGTTTTTATAGAGTAAACATGATTTTATTGTGCAATTTAATTTGTAACATAGACATGTATTCAAGCATTATGGGAACGCTTGAAGTAGAAGATGACAACCTTTAGGTTTTTCTTGGGTCATTAACGGTGATTACATGATGTTGAAAATGTTTGTTGTTTTGATGTCAATGTTTCACAAGTGACCTTGAGGAACTTGAAGAAGGTTTGGGTCTCTATTGATGTGTTTGAATTTGTGAGATTTCAATTGCGATGAAATGAAAATTTGTTGTGTGCATTATTATGTTGCTCCTTAAAGCTCATTTGGTATAGCTTATCATTGGACCAATTGGTTTATGCCAAGTTACAAATAGAAAGACACAAATGTGTCAAATCAAACTATTCAAATGTGATGTTGATTTGTGAGATTCCATGGTGTTGGATGGATTTCTATTATGTTGTAGATTTATATTTCAAGTGACAAGTTAATGTATACGTTTTCTTATGGTGGGCATAGTTGTATGGGTTGAAGAAAATGCACAATGGATAAAAAAGCTTCTTGTATTATGTTGCTAGCAAGAGGCATTTTGGATTGTATTGGGTAGATGATGGACTATTGCATAGTTGTTTGGGCATGGAAGAAGAACCTAATATTGATACACATGAGGGTTTGATACCTCAAGCATTTAAAAAATAATAACTTTGAGACATGTAACAATGTTAGTTGTTTTTTTTGGCAGAAAATCACCAAAAAGAAACACATTTTCTAAGAACAAAATATTGTGTTGCAATTTTTTTTTTTCCAAAATATCCACCTAAAAGTGATATAAAACCCTTTTTTGGTAGAGGATATTGCCACATTTATGCCTATTGGTGATAATTTTAATAGTTCCTTGAAATAATGTTGCCTACAATTAAAATTTGCCTAAGTATGCTTGTCACCTTGGCTGTATCAAGAAATTGAATTTTTTTTTGAATAATGGCTGACATAAGTGTAGATTATAAGTTTTTATGTGGATTGTGTGATCATGGTAATGCAATAAATTGGTTGTGGAATGTGTGAAAATTGAGATGTCATTGAGTCATAAGATAAATGGCTAGGTAATTTCTAATTTTTTTAAAAATGGAAAGAATCTATTGGAAAAAAAATCGATACAAGAAGAAAGGACTAGGGGCACCAAACCTTGGTTAACCAAAGCCACACAACCTACCAACAAATAGTACCACCAATGGGTAGATGATAACATCCCCAAACTTTTTGACCATCCCACTCACAAACCACATGATGGGGAACCCAAACTCTATCAAAATCCTTCAAAATTCTATTCTCCAATTCTAAGATTGGTGTGATATCATCTATAAATGTTGAACACTAAATCATTTCTTTCAATCCATATAGTCCAAAGAATGACCCCTCACAATAAGGACCGCATACTGGATAGGTAATTTAACTATTTTCATGTAGAATACACATCTATTCTCTTTTAGGTGTATGAAGGTTCTTGTTAGATCAATATGATGCATTCAATGTTTTATCCTTGATCCATGTAAATGACCACATGGGGTGAGATTGATATTGCTTATATAAAACACACATATTACATTAGTTGAACTATGTTCTCTCATGTCAATATCAATTTTGTCTTTTTAAAATTTTACGTATTGGCCCAATTTTGGTCCAACCAACTTGACTTGGGTTGATGAATGGTTTTGCATGGACCTTATATGTTGTTGTGGAGTTTTTTAGTGTTCATCCAATTCAAGATAGGTTTTCAACAAGTTCTCTTCATTGTGGGCAATGCAGGTAGAGGATTGAAGCCTCCAATTTAACTAGATATTACTAGTTTCATAGTAATATCTTTGGTTATGGCAACTGGTTGCTTGATGAACAATGAATGTTGATATATTTCATCTTAATAATTCATCCATACTTCAACACCCATTATAATAATGAAATTTGAGGGCTTAGGTCTTTGGTTGGTGAGAAGAGGACTATGGACATTGACTAGTAAGAGCATGTCTAATATATGACCTTGCAAAAAATATTTTTCACATCCAAGTTTAATTAATTAATTAATTTCACTTGCACCTATAAAAATCTAGGGCTACAAATAGGAGGGAGACTACTAATTAAACCACATGGACCAATCATTATGATTGGCTAATAAAAAATGGGGAACAACAGTCTTGTCATATTTATTACTTTTCTTGGGAGATGTTAGATTTTGTTGTGCCTTTTATCAGCCTTAGCAAGCTATGCAAAAAATGCTAGGCCAAAACCATTTTGTTGAGCCAAACTGGTATGTTTTGGCTTTTCTTCATCCAATTTTTATTTGCAATATTACATACTAAGCACAAGTGGAGTTGCTCTAAATTAGAACAATGTGATCATAACTAAGAGTGCAAATGTATTTAGGTGTAGCAAAGTAGATAATTTACCTTTTGAACTTAAAATCATTTTGGTGTTGGTTGGAAGTGAGCTAACATGAGAATTCCAGCTCCAAAGTTGCACTATGGTGACAACCCTTTAACTAAGGAATAGTTAGATCAATGCCTCTCAACAATTTGAGAGACAAGAGGCTCATGCATTGAAGGATAAAAGGTGAGGGATTTTATTTATTTTTGGGCAAAATCCAAGCAAAGAACGTTAGATGATGCAACTCAAACCAAGTTATGCTTGAGAGAGGGAGAGAGGCAAGCCTAAAGAGCTAAGAGAAGTTATTTTTAGGGAAGTTAAAATTATAAAATATGAAAGAAATAGTAATTGGGTTCTTGATCATGGGATGTCAAAAAAGAAAATTTATCAAATTGCTCTATTAGGTTCCATTGCATAGCCCCAACACTAAAAATGATTTTCTTTTGACAAATTTATTGTTTTTTTTTCAACAAAAAGTTGGTAAATTTTTGGAAAATTGTTAGATCACTAAATTGAGAAAAAGAAAGAAAACATTTGGTCAAGAGGATCCAGGCATGCCTCTAGGACCTTTCATGTGATCACCATCATATCAAGTTTCATGAAATCATCGTCAAATAACAAGCATGCAATCTGACTCATAGATGAGATACAACAAACATACCCACACATCATAGCTAGGATTTGATTTTTCAATTGCAAGAAATCTTCATATCTAGAACCTTGTTGAATGGGGAGTCTCTTTTCTTGTGGTACTTGACCTTTAGTTATTGCACTTTGTATTTCCTACAAAATCCAATGGATATCATGGATTATCCTTTGAGATCAATAGATCACACTTTTGTGATTTTGGGCACATGCTCGCAAGCCTTTACTTCCATTCTTAGTCTTCTACAAGAAGATGGATTCTATCATCAATGTAAATTTGATGAGCTTAGTTGCAACCTCATAGAATGGCATTATCACAACTCATTTCGATGGCCAAACAAGTAGCTAAGGTTTGTCACACACGAATCAATGACTATTTCATTCTTCTGAATGCAACCCATCAAGAAAGATTTATGGAAGTCTTGCAAAAGCACATAATGTGATGAAGAAGGAAATGATAATTTTGTCAATTTTGTAAGCGATGGTTGGATTGTTGGAAATGATAAAACAACAAAAGCACCCAACAATATGCATGCTTCATGGATGGTTGATCAGCAAGAACTAATGAATACAGTAATGGAGGTAACAACACCAAAGAAGCTCCTGAGTCATGTCAGAATCCGGCTGGACGATCTCCTCAAATTTCCATCCATTTTTCCCAACTCTGAAAGACATTTCTTGTTGAGAAGAAAAAAAAGACAAACACAAAACCCATAATCTCCATTTTGCTTTCCTGTACACTCTTCCATTCATTTCCATTCCAGAGTGTTATATGTGAATTTCATTGCCATCCTTCTTGAGGATGAACCACAATCAAGTGCACAAAAACCATTGAAGCATTGCAGAAGGTTACCTCATAATACACAAATTGACCCAAAAAACTATTCATCAAATAAAACTAGAACCCAACAACACCAAACTGATTGGAGTGTTCAAGGAAGTACATCAAATGTTAATATTAAATAAATGAATGAACCAGAAAACCACTCATAAAAGGAATCTAAAAAGAGACCAACCCAACAATAACATGTTAGCAAACACTCCTCAAAACAATAAATTAAAAACTGACCCAACAACAACACTTCTCAAAACAATGGAACAAAAAACTGTTGAACAATAGTTAACTCAGAAAAACAATTGAACAAAAACGGACCCACAACACCAACAACACCAATCTTCAAAACAAATGAAAAAACAAAACAAGCTAACCCCCACAACAAAATTCTCCTTATCTGACCCAAGAAAGCTTTACAGGAGCTTGGTTGGAACTTCATTCTTCAACAATTTCTGGTTAGAGAGAATAGGCCCTTAGTGGCCAAGCCAGCAATGCAAAAAAAATTCATAACACCCATAGGGTGAACATGAGGTTTAAAACCCCCACCAAAATCAGCCAAGAGGGGCTTATTATGATAAGAAAATATGGGATGAAGCCCTATGGAGGATGTGCAATAACAACAAAAACAACAACCAACACGTCCTCAAAAACAATCTCACCAACAAAAAACTGATTAAATAATAACAACATCAACACCCCTCAAAAACAATCCAACAACAAGCAAAACAAAAACCCAACAAACCCAATCCCCAAAGAAGATTTTTAAAATCACCAATTTCTCCTAGAAAACTCCCAACACACACTCACTCAATCCATCAAAAGACTAAGTCCCTAAATTGGACAATTTCTGTGTTCCAAAACTCCCAACCCTCACTCACTAAACCCTTTAAACTAATCAGTCTTGTCTTCCAAAACTCCCAACACTCAATCCATCAAAACATAAGACTAAGTCCCCAATATGGAATTCCCGTCTTCCAAAACTCCCAACACTCAATATGTCAAAGTATAAAACTAAGTCCCAAAATGGGATGTCTGTCGTCCAAAACTCCCAACACTCAATCCATAAAACCCTAAGGATTTGATCTTGTATGTGCAAGCATGTGTGTGTGTGTATGTGTGTGAGATCTGTGTTGTGAGCAGTTGAGGTAGTGGGCATCATCGTCCATGTCAAGAGCTTTTCTGGTGTTTCTTTCTCAAATGGGTTGTGATCAGATTTTGTGAAAAGATTTGGTCGCAGAGATGTGTTGACAGTAGTGGCCGGCCAGCAGGCAAACCCAAGCAAACAAGCAAGCATGATGTTGTTGTGGAAAACTGGTTTGTTGTTGTTGCAAAGGAGCTGCTGGACGTGAACCGCCCTCCCCCCGCCCCCCAATTCTTTCTCATGGTGGGAAGATCCCCATCTTCTGGAATGTTGGCACTCTAGGGTTCGACTCCCTGTTGGGGGGAAGGAATCTGGAGATGGGTGTGACTCTTTCGGTGACAGCTGAGTGAGTGATTGGGAAGAGGAGGAGGAGGAGAGTGGAGAAGACAAGTCCCTAGGAGCTATTGGCGCTGGAGGAAGGTGACTATCTGGGAAGAAAGTTGGGGGGGGGAAAGGGTGGGAGAAGAAACAGGAGTTGTGGAGAGAGTAGTAGTAATAGTAGTAGACGACAATTGTATGGCACCTGGGAACTTGAAGATGGACATTCCTGAATCACCCATGAGGGAAGAAGGAGACACACCATCCAGCACAGAAGAATCGGAGGTGGAGTCAAAGAACCCACTTCTTACATTAGGGCGAAAGACATCATCTGCTGCTGCACATACCAGCAGTGTACATGAGCTGTTGGAGTGTCCAGTATGCACCAATTCTATGTACCCTCCTATTCATCAGGTACCCAATCTTTTATTTTCTCTTTGAGTTTTTTTTTGGGGGGGTTTGTTCTTTCCCCTCTCTCTATCTCTCTGCTCAGCTTATTCTGCTGGCTTTGTGGAGGAAGAGGAGGAGCATCATCGTAGCAGCAGCAGCAGCAGCCAGCCACCCCATCCATTAGCTCATTTTTGTTTTCCAACAACAACCTTCATGAGCCTTGGAAGATCAGAGATGGGAAGGAGAGCTGGGGGTGTGGGGAGAAATGACTGATTAGGTATCCACTTATGTCTGTGCAGTGCCCTAATGGACATACGCTATGCTCCTGCTGTAAGCTAAGGGTGCACAACTGTTGCCCTACCTGTAGATATGAGCTTGGCAACATCCGGTGCTTGGCACTTGAAAAAGTGGCGGAATCTCTGGAGCTTCCCTGTCGGTTTCAGAGCCTTGGGTGTCCTGACATTTTCCCCTACTACAGTAAACTCAAGCACGAGTCTCAATGCACCTTCCGGCCCTATAACTGTCCATATGCAGGATCCGAATGTTCAGTAAAGGGTGACATTGCCTGGCTGGTTGCTCACTTGCGGGATGAACACAAAGTGGACATGCATAGCGGCTGCACTTTTAATCATCGCTATGTGAAGTCCAATCCTCAGGAAGTTGAAAATGCAACTTGGATGCTTACGGTAAGTGCCCGAGAATGGGAGAGATCTTGTGGTTGTCTTACCCTACAACTGCAAGAGTGGCATTTCACAGATTGGTCTAATTCTGAGCCCTGAAAGTTGAGAGTGTTTTAAGAAGGTCCCTCTGGTTTCCAAATTCTGATGATTGATTGCTTGCTGTATTGATGCTGTTTTGATATGACTAAAGCTTTTGCTGTTGTGGCTATATTTATTATTCAGGTTTTCAATTGCTTTGGGCAGCACTTTTGCCTGCATTTTGAGGCATTCCAGCTCGGCATGGCACCTGTATACATGGCCTTTCTACGGTTTATGGGAGATGACAATGAGGCCAAGAACTTTAGTTACAGCTTGGAAGTGGGGGCCAATGGACGCAGGTTGATCTGGCAGGGAGTGCCACGCAGCATTCGTGACAGTCATCGCAAAGTGCGGGACAGTCACGACGGTCTAATTATTCAAAGAAATATGGCCCTCTTCTTCTCAGGTGGCAACCGCAAGGAGCTCAAACTTCGTGTCACTGGTCGCATTTGGAAGGAGCAATAGATAGACGGTTTTGGGTTGGTCCACTTCTAACTTCTAACAATGTCTAATCATAACTTTCCTTTCTCACAATTGATTATGCAAAACTATAGAGAGAAGCGTTAAATATACTTCTACATGTGTTGTTGTTTTATGATCTTTCAATGATCTGAAAAATGCTGAGGAGAATTAATTATGTTAAACTATGCTTCGTCCCAAACTCTAGTTTTTAATTGCTTTGTAGATATGCCACCAAGTGGTGAATTACCCTCCATAGGTGGTGAGATAATCACTAATCGTTGCTTATCTGTCAACTTTCCTACATTTCTATTGGTGGTTTCTCACGATAGAAAGGGACCCAACAAACACTTTTTGGTTCTTGTTCACTTGCAAACTTATGGGGATCAGGAAACACACTCCTGACCTCTTCAATGGAAAGTGGTTTGTCTCTCATTGTCCCTCTCTGAAATTGAGCTATAATTACCATATGGCAAGCAAGCAAAAGGTTGTGAATACAGTCTGTATTTTTTATTGAGCAGTTTTTGTGCATGAGTTGCTTTTTCCTGTGTCTCACAACAACACAAGTAGAAACACACAGACAACCTGTGAACAACTAAGTCAAAGAATGCACTCTTAAAAGGTTAATGATTTGGTCATTTAACCCAACCGGCAGGTTCCTCAATTTTTGACCTTGGTGGTGTAGGTGTGTCATGGAGATTTCAATCCAAGCTTTTGTTGTTGTGGTACCAGATCCAGATCTGATATGCAGGGTTGTCTCTCACAGGGTGTTTAGGCACATAAAAATGTGATTGGATGCATTTACAGATTGATGTAATGTGGATGTGGCCACCAATCAGGTTATTAAGAATCTCAACATGATTTCAACTGGTATGTATCTGCCATCAGCTGTTTCTAGGAAGGTGAGAAGTTTTTGTCACTGAAATTTAGGGTGTAACTCTAGCTTCTTTTGGACACATACCATTCATGGAGATTGCATATTGTCAACATAGATTTTATGAATTCCACCTTTGGAAATTTCCGAATGATTATTTCAGGGGGGCTTGTTATCCTGAGTGGAGAGCTTTTCAAAGCCCACTTTGTCCTGGATTTGTCTCTTAAAAGTTTTCTGTCTTGCTTCTTCTTCTTTCTTTTCCTTTTTAGTGTTGTGCAGGTTCTTTGATTTTGTTAATAACTTCAGGTCTCAGTTTTATAAAACTTATAAAAAAGAAATCAAATAACCCCCCAGTTCTGGTTGTCTGACAATTCTCAGAATCACAGAACAGTTGGTTTCATGAAAGAATCCACAAAGAACCAGTGTTTTAGGGTGGGTTCTTGGACCTGATTTTTACAAACTTTAGAACTCCAGTTAAGGGTTAAAAACGGCTCTATGCTTTTTAAGAGCCCCTGGCAAAGGTTTAGAACTGTTACTCTGACTTCTTTTAGAACCATTGTTGAAGGGTCCATATACCTACCCTTACCTACTGGTTCTTTCTTTGAGGAAGAGAGAACCATGTGAGACATTTGTTGCAATTGAAGGTACCTGAACATGCATGTAACTGTTGCTGTTATGGAAACTGCTCCTCTGTTTTGGTTTCCTTTTGATTTCTTCAGTGTTAGGTTTCCTCTTTTTTCGCACTTGCCTGTTTGGTTGCTGTTATGTTCTCAGATCTGAAATAGGCTATACACCTTAGTATTGGGTCATTTCCAGTGTTGGCTTGCCTGTTTGGTTGCTGTTATGTTCTCAGATCTGACATAGGCTATAAACCTTAGTATTGGGTCATTTCCAGTGTTGGCTTGCCTGTTTGGTTGCTGTTATGCTCTCAGATCTGAAATAGGCTATACACCTTAGTATTGGGTCATTTCCAGTATTGGGCGGTATTTTGATTTTCAAATAACCCGTTGTTTTGGTATATTATAAAAATTTAGAAATCAAAGAACTTATGGTTGAGGTTCTCGGAAGATTTTCAGAATCACAAGAACCTCAAGATGGGTTTTCATATAATGCTGGTAAAGAATTGATGGTTTTATAGAAGGTTATTTGACCTGCTCTTAGTTTTTTTGAAAGCTGCTGTATATGAAAATGTGTTAGATTTTTTTTGAGAACCATGGTTATGTATCTTAAATAACCTCCTCGTCAACTTCCAATTATTTTAAGCAATTTGTAATATCCACCCCACACTGGTTGTGTTCTCAATTCCATGCAGGTTGCCTTAAAATCCTATGTAGCTGTATTGAGAGTAAGCTTGCTCATTCCTTATGACAACCCAAGCTCCTTGTCTCAAAAGTGAATACTGCTGTTTTGTCATAGATTTGTCCCTGCTTAGTTCCTTCACAATCTTTCTCTGATTTTTAGTGGCTGGTGTGGTAGGAATTTTTGTTTGTACTAAGACTAACTTGAGGTCTGTCATCTGCATATTAAGTGTTAGTCTTGTTTTGTTTGTTTGGATATTATCATACATGCCATAACCCTCCTAAACCATGGGGCCCTTTGTTGTGCTTTTGGTACATGTAGAACCCCTTGATGAGGTGATGTGCCTGTTTATTGTTTTGCAATTTTCAAACCAATGGAGCAAAAGTTATTGAATTTAGAGTTTGGAAATTAATTTTTAAAAAAAATCGCAATTGTGTTTTTCATAAGAAATCTGAAGCTAAGCTCCCTTCAATGGCAATGGGATGGGTGACATTGTAGGAGATTTAATGTACTTGGGCCTGTGGCACAGGGACCCCCTAGTTGCTTTGAAGAAAGCATGTCGAGCATCATGGCTTGCAAACCCATTCCTAATCAAACAAAGTGCATGCAAATAATGTCAAAGAAAGAAATTGTTTCTTTTGGGACTCATAAGATTAACACCCCCCACCCATCCTCCCCTGGGGAAGAATAAATCTGGGCTTCCAAGAGCTCCAAACTGAAAACCCATCTTCTGTTGTGCTTGTTGCAAGATGGGTTTGAGGCTTCGGAGAAAGTTTTTACTCTTTGTTACGATTTCTTGCAGTTTGTGGTCACTCATTTGCAGGAGTATGATTGCTCATAACCGCAACACTAGAAAAGGTGACAACAAAAGATTTGTGTTGAAGATACTAGAATATATCTGTTAACAAGTGACAGATCAGGAAAAGAAATCTCGTGAAAAACTCATAAACTGTTCTTAAATAAACAAACAGCACAAGTATTCATTGCCATAACCATGTTTGTTGCTAAGAGGAAGAGGTTGCAAAGTTGAAATTCTATACATAATTATGAGGGTTTCTGCACCCGGCTCTAAAATCAGAGAAGCATGTGTTGATTTAAGAATTTCTGTTAAAAGTTGCTTGCAATCTTTTGCATAACCCACATGCACAAGACATGCAACATATAAACGACAAAAAGGCAACTTTTAGAGACAAATTCAAACCACCAATTTGAACAATCACAATGGTCACATAGCCAGAGAAACAAGCCTATTATTCCACATAACCGATATATTTATGTATATTATAATATACATAGATATGCACTAATATTATAACCTTGAGCATATACAGGAGGAGAGAGACGAGCACACAAGGAAATTGATTGAATTTAGCCTTTAAATACCTTACATGTGACCTGATGTTCAGTGTTAATTAAGTCACAAAAGTGCGACTTGGGAAGAAAAAAAAAATGCAGACTTCACCCTACTGAAATGATTGAAGAAATCAACCCTAAACTTATCATGCAAAAATAAAATAAAAATGTATTGACAAAATTTGAAAATTTGAAGAAATCCACACAATTATCAATGGAAGGTACAGTACCAGTTAGATTGATGCTACCCATCTATTATGATCTATGTACATAGCTTTCATAAATCTGAAGAACAAACTGACAATCATCGAGGAGAGCTGAATAATGTTGTTACGGTGCAGTCGAGTTGTCAATACTGATGAAGCTTATTAGCCATCTAGTTACATAAAACAATATCTCTCTGAGCATGAAATTGGCAGCTCTTCAGAAAAACCCTATTTGCAAGACCAGAATCTGGCAGATATTGTGAGAATAGGTAGTCAAATATTTATGCTTATTAGAGGCCGTTTGTTTACATTGTACTTTGGGTCCTTGTGAAGAAGCTACAAAAACCCAAAACTCACAACACTTATAAGTGCAGTGCAGTCTCCGAGATACCCAACAACCAACTTAAGAATTGCAGTCCTCCAGTCTTCCTGTTCAGCAAATTCTTGTTGGTTGTGCACATGCCTACTAGGCTAGTTAGTACATCCGAACCCAAAGAATGGTCAGTCTGTTGTAGTTGAGCTAATTCTCTCCCGAGTTCAAAATGGGATTCGAAGTGATTCAAATATGCAAACACAGGATTTCAAAATGGGATTCGAAGTGATTCAATATGCAAACACAGGATTTCAAAGGAAGTGAAATTACGTGGATCAAAAATGTTGTTGTTGATTGAGCAATAAATTCACTAGACATAATTGTGCATTTGAGTTTGAACAAAAATAATTAAAAAAATGTGCATAACCCAAGAAGAAGAAGAAGAAGAAGAAGAAGATGATGATGAAGAGCAATAGTATGAGTTAAGGGTCCATGAATGATGAAGGTTGAGTTAGTAGATTATGATCTAAAGGAAATTGCCCTATTAATTTAATGAAGTTTTGATAGCAAATCCTTGCCAACCCTTCACCTTCTTTAAGTGAGGCCATTTAGGGGCCATACCCTGATTTAGGCTTCGAACAAGACACTTACCATGGTTAGAGGTAACCTTAAAGAATTTGGTGTTTTTATGGGGGGGGGGGGGGGGGGGGATAATAGATAAACCGCCACCCAATATCTCCAATAGTACAACGACATACCCAAGAGTCAAAAGGGCACAAGCCCTTTAGAGAACCCAAAGAAGACTCTCTAATACCTAGGTACCTACTACTAGGTACCTACCCTCTCCCCGGAGATGGTCACTTTCTAACTATTTGTCATAACATGAATTGTCCAATCTTCTCCAAAGACTTAACCCATAGGTTAACCTAATGGTTTTCAGCTCACCAAGTGAGCAATATAAATTTTGTTAAGCAGATAATCCACTTTACCCTATTGATCCCACCATGGTAACCCATCCTTTAAACCTTCCTACTTCCCCCTTCCCCTACCTTGGTAACTACCTATGTAAGTGGGTAGCATTAAGTATTGGAGCAAGATAGGTAGGGAATGCAAGTGATAACTATATATATATATATATAGAGAGAGAGAGAGAGATAAGTAATAAGGCATTTGGTTGCTACTAAGTAGGTAGATGCATAGTGAATGGTTAATACTTAGTACATAGCTAAACATCATGGTTAGCTATGTGATAGGAATACAACGGAACAAGATTTTTTTTCTGTTCATGCACCATCCAACTTGCATGGTGAGCTGATGGGTGTTGGTTTGCACTAAACCCTAAACATGTGCAGTGAATTAAATGCAGATGCAACTAAATGGCTAGAGTGAACCAAGCACCCACCTATCACAATTGCACCATCCCTTGGAAACCTGTTATGACTTAATGGGTGTTGCACTTTGGTACACTATCTTGTAAACAAAGCCTACTACCTTCACAACTTAGATAATTACTTACCTATGTAAGTTGGTACATAGCACAGGTAGTTAGGTTAGGGAATATGTGTGGTTACCTAAGTAAGGCACTTGGTGGCTACTAGCTATGTGGATACATGTGAATGGTTTAGTACATAGCTAATTGTTATGATTGGGTGTGGCATAGGAATGCAATGAAAAAGTGTTTCATGTCTACTTACCATTCATCTTGCATGGTGCACTCGTTCGCTATGGTCGCATTTAAGAGTAGATCCAGCCACACCCATTACCTGTCCTAGGCCTTTTGGAGATCATTGTATCCTGTGCAAATTTACAGGTTCAAAACTATGTTGGTTTTTTATGTAGGGTTTGGCTAGATATGAACCTAGGTATGCATCTTGGTAGGTCAAACCCTTACCCTCTTGGTATAGGATCTGGTCATATACCCAAGAGATGTCATGGGTCTTTGTGAAAGTTTGTTTAACCTATCATTGTACATGTTTTTTTGTTTGTTTGTAGAGTGTAATTTCTCTTCATACCCAAGTTACACCAACTTTTATCTATGTTTGGGTTGCATATAGGTGGTACAAAGTTACTATGTATGTCAAAGAATTAGATTTTTATGAGTTGGAATCGAAGGCATAAGGCAAAAAGCAATGATGTGTAGAAGTGACACGTGCTCAAAATGCCTAATAAAATGATTTCATGTTTATGAAAGGTTTTTGAAGATTGTTGATCTTGTTATGAGTTGGTTGTTGTGGTAAATTTTCAAATGTGAATGCTTTACTTGTTTTCTAAGTTTGGGATATTGAATGAAACAATGGTTTTGTGCTTTTTTCTATACACATGAATTAGATCATTATGATATTACAGACGAGGTTATGTATTTGGAAAAGTTAGCGAGATCACTGGAATCGAAGTTGTAGTTTGAAATAAAAACGCTTTAACAGATTTTGAACTCACCCAGATACATCTACTTAACCACCTGGCATGTAGTGTTTCAATGTTTACACTCATACTCACGATCTTTAAAATATTTTGGCAACTATTGATAAGAGCCTAACATATGAAAATGAAATTAGTCCCAATACTAGTATGAGACATTTGTCCAAACGTCCAAAGTCCAAACCAATGTTGGGCAATATTGTAGACCTTCTACCACTACAAAGTTAATTACTTTAACTATTTTTTTTTTCATATTCGGGTTGTGACAACCTCTAAGTTAACTATTTTTTTTCATCCTCTAGTGGTGACAACCTCGGGTCACCACTTAGTGTAGTTAGTGACGTTTTAGTGGGTTTAGATTTTTAGTGGTAGAAGGTCTGCAATATTGGCGGTTGAATATACCAGCTAGTATTGCAATTGGACATATATATCAGCCTGATATGGCTATTGGATCCTTTTAGAAATCATTTGCAGCAGCAAGAGAGGCCTCTTCTAGGCTCGGTGTTCTTCCAGGTTTTTTCAGTTCATCTCCTTGCACAACTTGCTTTGTGCTACTGGTGATGGGTTTAGATCCTAGGCTACTTGATTTTTCCTCTTAGGGCTCCCCATTGTGCATTTTAGGCTTTCAAGTGTTGTCTTGTTTTTTTTAGTGTGTCTTTTGTTTGGACTTCGATACTTAGTATTTTTTTCTCTCTTGTTTGTTCAGTTGCGGAGTGTTTTTCCTTGATATATTTGTAGAAATATTCATACCAGCCTGTTATAGGTATAGCATCTGTTTCTAAACTTTGACATGAGCATGATCCTGAGCCTGGTTCTCAGGCTGATTTTTGGTTGGTATGTTGCAGGTGTGTACCTAGTATTGAGACCTACATAGCCCAGGTATTAAACTAGTTTTACCTCAAGTTCACTATCAGGAGGTACATACTGGTACAAGGCTGGTATTACCTCATGTCCATTGTCCTTACCAGGTAGGTACTGGTTAGGGGGGCTGTTATTGCCTCAATTCATACTAGTCTGGTGGGTTCTCCTCCTATACCAGGACCAGAATCAATCTATATATCAGGTTTTCAGCATGGCACCCACCCAACACCAGTCCTCCAAATCCATTTTCAAGGTATTTGGAAGCACTCCTGTTCAATTTGAAGTAATCCAAACCCATTTTCCAAGGGTGTTTGGGAAGCAAGAGACTTCATTTAAAGTAATCCAAACCCATTTTCAAGGGTTATTTGGGAAGCAAGAGACTTCATTCAAAGTAATCCTAACCCATTTTCAAGGGTTATTTGGGAAGTAAGAGACTTCATTCAAAGTTATCCTAACCCATTTTCAAGGGTTATTTGGGAAGCTCTACTTCATTTGAATTGGAGAGTACAAAGGGCCATTTTACTGCTGCTGGTGGAGCTGCTCTACAAAGCAAAGGTTAAACCACAAATAACCAGCAGGCAGAGGATTGACAAAGGATTGAGGGTTGGTTGGTTGGGTAGTAACAAAGGCTCCTTGCTTGGGTGGAGGTCAGAGGTCACAGCATTCAATAAACAATGGGTTAGTTGGCACCTCTATATGGACAGTCCAGCATTTCCTTTGTAAAACCCCTTGCCAGTCAAGTGGTACAATCACCTTATTTTAAGGGGAAGGATAGACAAGACACATCCTATCTTCTTCCCCCTCTTCTTGGACCCTCCACAAAAGGAATCCTTGCAGCACACACAATATTTCCTTCCCCTATCTTTGTCTCTTTTTAGATCTTTTATTTGCATCTATCTATGTTTGTTTCTATCTACATATCTATATTTGGCATGGTCTCAATTTGAAGGGTGAAAGAGATACACTTGCCTTCTTTAGGGTGTATCTTCACATTTAGTGCTAAATTTCTGACTCCTGGAAACTCTCATTGTTGTCTCCAAATAGTTTTGGAACATAGAAATTTCATGCATCTAATGGAAAGGTTAAGCATGCACTCAAAGTGCATTGATTTTTTTTTTTCCCTTTAAAAAGTTTTTGGGGGTAGGGGGAAGATTTTTGTTCATTTTTCCTTTTTTCCCAACATGTTCCCTTCAGGTTTCCAATTGGTTTCCCAGAGGTGTTCCCAATAGTACCTCGCTTTAATCCCATATCTTTTGCCCAAAGTCCTCCCCTTCTCACCTATCTAGGTGGGCCAAAGGAGAAGTCACTCTATCTTTCCATAGAATCTTCTATTTTGCAGAACCTGCATAGTTTCAACTTCTTTTTGCAATGGGACAATCAAATATTTAAAAAGTCAAGAGGAGGATCACACAAGAATTTCATGTATGATCGATCAGGTACAGAGGAGACTTTGGAAGTTCTGAGTGAACTCACACAACAAGTAATGCCTGAATGGAACAGATGATTCCAGCTTCCGATTTTTCAGGTTAAAAATTTGATGGGATACTCTTTTTATCTCCTAATGACCTTTTATATTCCAATCAACAAACTATTTGACCTTGGAAAGTAAAGCCCATTTTAATTTTCATTAAGAAAAAGAGTATAACTGATGAGATAAGATCCCAGTGACACCCACAAGATTTAGTAAAAATCTTTGCTGGGGACAATTGACTTGAAAAGAATCCTTCACTTCAGTCAATGAGTAGGCATTTGTTGGTTGAAATGGACAAATCCACCAAGCAGACAGAGAAAGAGAGAGACAGAGAGATTTATTGTCCATTTGAGTAATCAGGTGCCTCAGGGTAAAGACCCCACCACATTACCAGAATGAAGGTTCACCTAATAGGCAGAAGATAGATTTGTGCAATAGGGAGATTCATTAATTTGATAATCCTCTTTTCCTAACCCCAGGCTATAATGAAAGATCTGAGAAGAGAAGGAATATTAACATACAACTCTCATTTAAGAACACACTATCTTGCTCAGGAAGCTAAAAAGAATACCATGGAGAAAAAAATTACATAACACTCAAACAGTGTTTGGAAATTCAAAAACCATAACCCAAATATGCACACCCCCCAAAAAATCACATATGTAAGTGGGAAGAAATTCTATTCAGAGTTAAAAGAAGTTTTCAAGATAGACCAAGTATGCACCTACAAAACAGGTTTGAGGTCAGAAGTTCAAAAGATCACCCAAATAAGCACACCCAAAAGAACTATCTACAAACCTGTCTGCCTGAAAAGAATCGAATATCAGTTGCGAGAAACTATATGCGAGAGCTTTTAAAATCCAAAAAAGATCACCCAAAATAACTATTCAACACAACCGGAATACCAAGTTCCAACAAATTACATGCGGCAGAAATTCAATAGGAAGATCAAGCATCATATAAGCTCTGTAAAACACCCAGATAGGAAGTAGCGAGGAAACAAGATGCAGGGTTCAGCAGAAATTTCAAAATGATCACTCAACCCAAATCTGCAAAACAATAGACGAAGAAGAAGTTCGTGGCGAAAGAGAAAAAAAGATTTGGATTTCGTTACATTCGAATTTTTGGGTCAATGCGACCTGCTGCAGGCAAAAAAAGACTATCTACAAAACCTGCCTTCCTCCCTGGGTTGTTGGTTCTTTCCTTCCTTGGTATTCACAGCTTGGAAACAAAAAAACCAGTTTCTGGTGATTCTCACACTATTCACAACAACATCCTGGATCCAAACGAAGCAATCAAGCTAGCTCCACAACCCAAAGCTCAAAACCCTAGCAAGTACCTATGCAAAGCAGCTACAGAGCTTTCAGCAAAGACTTGGGTTGGTGGGCTGGCTATAAAAAATGTTGCAGCTATGTTGCGACGGGTACATAACTGCCGGTAGAAAAATCCAGAAGAAAATCCAGACTTCCCACTGGCATATTCAGCCAATCTGGATCAGCTTCGAAGCCAGTAGACTCAGCAGAAGTGTCCTGCAAAGCCCAACTCACAGCCTCGTGCAGATGGGTAGTCTCTGAAGGCACCCGTTCAGTACACAGACCGTCGTCCTCCACTGCAGCAGAATGCTCTGTTTTGGCTTGATCGGAAAGTTCGCTCATGTTTTCTTCACAAATCTCTTTCACATCTTCATCAGCGAAGACTCTCTGAGAATTAGGGCTTGGTGGGATGCCCAGCTCGTCATCGGAAGCTTCATTAAGGAAACCAATGTCGACTTGCGCTGATGACCCGTCCTGCACTTGATGAGCCTCGAAAGTCGTGCCGGCCAGTACCGAGACGACGTCGTCTCCAGCTGCATTAGAGACCGAGGTGGAGTTCCAAATCTCTTCACCCCAACTACTAAGAGCGGCATCGACAAGCGCCTGATCTTGAGCCGCCGAAGTAGGCATGCAACTGGAGATAGAAGAGGCGTAGTCATCGTCGGAATCCGACGACACGCCCAACTCCTCTTCTAAACTTCTTAGCACCCGTGCTGCGTCAGACTCTATGTCCAAAGGCGAGCAGTCAGACTGCTGCTGTTCTTCGCGAAACAGCGAATGGATAACACCTGTATGCTCCGGTAGCAAGGCAGCACTTGTCTGGCCTCCAGAAGCGGCATAGCTGCCAACTTCTTCATCGGTGCTATTCAAGACACAGCTGTTTTCGTAGCCGGCACTGTAGCTATTACTATTACTGTTCTCATCAGAACCACGCAACTCCAAGTCTTCGAGCTCCAACACATTTGAAATAATAGCCGGCAGATCAGTCGCGTCTTCGATGCACAACTTCTTCCTGGGTGGAGCCGCGACGACGAAATCCTCTAATTCAGTTTCTTGCCCCTGCACTGCAGAGTAGTCGCGACCTGCGACAACAACGCTACTTTCCGTCCTTGCCCGTTTGATGGGCGAACTCGCAACCTCCCGATCTACTTGGTCCACAACTTCTTCCATAATATCCAAACCCGAACAAGACCCCCAAGAAAAAAAACCCCACAACCCAAAAACACGCAACACCAATACTACTCACTGACAGAGAAAGAAAAACCAAAGAACCCAGAACCACCTCCACACAAAACCTAAAAACCACCGAGGTAAGAAGAACAGGAACAAGAATCTGTATATCGATGGGTTGAAACACGCTGGACGTCTAAGAGATATTTCACGAGCGATAGATGAAACTAGAGAACAAAAGTGGTGACGGCTTTATAGCTACAAATACTGCGATGCTGGCTGGCTCTTGTTTGTTTCTACAGTAAAAGGAATGAAACTTGTGATCTTGTTTTCTTCCTGAATGAACAAAGTAGAGCTGTTGTTGTTGTCGC
Organism: Sphagnum contortum; assembly: GCA_963920785.1. Classification (NCBI taxonomy): domain Eukaryota; kingdom Viridiplantae; phylum Streptophyta; class Sphagnopsida; order Sphagnales; family Sphagnaceae; genus Sphagnum; species Sphagnum contortum. The sequence goes on along the minus strand of OY987290.1, from coordinate 9,016,499 downwards.
TGATGGATATGGATATCGAAGACGAAAGTATATATAATGAGAGAGAGAAGAGAGAGAGAGAGAGAGAGAGAGAGATTGTTTGAAAGATGAAACTCCAGCGACCGATCTTCTGCAGTGGAATTTTTTTTTGTTTTTTCCTCTCTCCTATGCTGCCCTGTCGAGATTGTGACGATGGGTCGCACGAATCGCGGGCGGAGAGAGACTCGACTCGTCGCGAGAGGGAGAAGGAGTTCGTGTCCGGCAACGGCGTCGTCGTCGTCGTCGCCGCTGCCGCAGCAACGGCGGGTGGCAGTATGTACGCAACCGTATTTCTATTTCTGTACGCAACCGTATTTTATTTTGTTCTGTACGCTTCTTTTCGCTTTCTTTTGCAAACGCCCGGCGTTTCTTTTCTTCTTTTTTTTTCATGGCTAAAGTTAGTCAATTGGGTTTTTTTTTTCCCCTAAAAGGGCTAAGAATACTAATGCGTTTTTTTTTTTGGTATTCCAGTAGCCAGATTTCGACCCCCCTCTGTTTTTTTGTTTTCTAAAAATCGCCAGATTTCTCTTTTGGGTTCTAGCAAGTGGCCAAAACTGTGAAGATCATTAAAAGTCTTACTTTCAGACCTGATCTATAACCAAATTTGGCTAAATCTTCTTGTGGGATGATTGCCAATTTGGCTACATCACACAATGGAAGAAAAAAAAGACCCTGCCTGGGAGTGCCTGATCTATAGCCAAATTAATCTTCTTGAGGATGATCGCCAATTTGGCAACATAAACACAGTTAAACCCTACCTGAGTGTGCCTAGTCTGTAGCCAAATTAATCTTCTTGAGGATGATCGCCAATTTGGCAACATAAACACAGTTGAACCCTACCTGAGTGTGCCTAGTCTATAGCCAAATATGGCTTAATCATCTTGTAGAGATCATCGCCAAAAGTTGAAAAAAATAAAATAAAATAAAATAGTAAAAAACCTGCCTGGGACTGGGACACCCCCCCCCCCGCGCCCCCAATTTCACAACGGCATGCCTTCTTCTTCTTTTTCCTCAACGTATTTCTTTCTTTTTGGATTCTAGAGCAGAGGAGCCGCCTAAGCTACAAAAAGAAGCTACCTACCTACCTACCTACCTACTTACCTACCTTCCCTTGGAACAGACAAACTGGCTGACCGACCGACTGACCGACCAACCGCCTCTATGAATAAAACCTACCTACCCACTTCGAGACGAAAGGAACAGCTAACTTGCAGTGTACATAGCCCTACCAATAATAAAGGGTACTTAGTACCTAGAACCTAGTACCTACCTACCTACTTACTTACTTACACACAACACACCTAAGACTGCAGTGTAGGTAGCTTGTCATATGTGAATAAGCTTAATATAGCCCTACTAAAAACAAAAGGTACCTAATACCTACCTACGTACGTACCTACCTACCAAACTGCCTTATTGCACGGAAAAGAAACCTATACTGCAGTCTAGTCTAGATATTAGATACCTTGTCATAGGATCCCTAATTGGGATACCTAGAATGTACAGGTTTATAGGTTTAGGTACCTAGGTAAGTAGGTAGGTAAGTACCACAATAATGCAAAACGGCCACGACAGTTCAGAGAAACTTACTAAAAAAACATTTCTAAAAAAAAAAAAATTTCAAAAAAAACTACGGTGGTTTTTGTGTTCGTCAGCTAGGTAGTTAGTAGTACTACTAGGTACCGCACCTAATTTTCGGAAGGAGGTGTTTGCGGCCACCTGATTGGTTGTTTGTGTTTGACGACCAATAGAAATTAAGCGTGGGTTACTAAATTTGGTCTGAATTAGTGCGGCGGCTTTATGGGACCACGACACGCTTGAACAAGTACCTACGTTGGTGCTGGTTTTTTCTTTTCTTTCCTTTCTTCTCCTCCTCCCCCCCCCCCCTTTTGGGGGATTTTCAGATTTTCTTTCAAAAGTTTAGAATTAAGGGTTAGCTAGTAAATAATTAGTTTTGATTTGAAGATTTCATGTAGAAAATAGAATATACCTGAAAATTTAAAAAAAGATTTTGTGTTTCTCCCTTTACCAAAATTGGGTTTCATGAAAAACAATTATTTGTTGTTGAAAATTTCAATATTTTTCAGAAAATAATATAGTTAGTGCGGAAGCCACCCACGGTGGTTGCAATTATAGACTGAAAAAAAGAACCAAATTAGTTGGTGCGGCGCCTCACATTTTGGGGTTAATTGGCATAGCCATCATCACGTGATGAAAAAGCTTGATTTCAATGTAAACACATTAGGCAACTCCATGGACCATAACCCGAGGTTTTCTCAAACCTTATAAAAAATGGTTGGAACTTGGACATGAGGTTCTCTTGAAGAACTAATGCTCAACCCGAATATATCACCTAATACCATGTCAAGGTTAAGTTTTAGTAGGGTTTAAGTTATTTGGGTGTACTCCAATTCAATGCCTCGAGGTGTGCAAAGATAATGAACTATCTTGTTAGGTAGGTAAAGTATACACATCATCAGGCATTTCATTTCAGCACATTTTGCTATGCACAAAAGGCACAAAAGGAACTAAATAAACCCTAAACCCTATTCTAAATAGTTGCTTAGTTTCATTCTAGCCAAAAACCCTAAACCCTAAACATCTTTTAACCCTAAACGCAAAGGTCCTGGGTTCAAACTTTACCTACTAGTGAGTAAGTGAAAGCCCTACCATGTCCTTTTGTGGTTGAGGTATTTCTAGTGCTGAGTTTTAAAAAAGAAGAAAAACCCAAGGAACATTTTTTTAAAAATATTTTTTAAAACCCTAAAAAATAAAATTCTTTAGAAACACTATTGCACCTTTGTAGGCTAGAAAGGATTAATTTTTTCATATGCTCAAACTTGATGTGTGCAAGTATGATGACTAAGCAAGTTCTAGTAGAATCATCCCCTTTACATGATGAATCAGGTCAAGCTCACATCATTCATGATGGCAAACAAGTGAAGAGATCATCAGAGTCAGCTTCTTATATACACTGAGGGGAAAGTCACTCACTACTTTTACCATGGTTAATAAACATGGTAAAGTATTAACCATGGTTTAAAAAAAAAAGTATCCAGAAGTTGTACATAGTCAAGGAAAGATTTAAGGCATGCAAAAGATTTTATATGAATCTTTTCTTGGAAAAGGTGGTTTTCTCTCTCACAAAATAGAATGAGGAGGGGAAAAGAAAAAGGTTCTAAAAGTTGCCTAATTTGACTAATTGTAGCACTTCTCTCTTGGCAATAATTTTTCAAAAAAATAAAAAAATCATTGAATTTTTGTGACCAGAAAAAAAAAAAAAAAATTCCAAAGATCTTGCTCCAATAATGAAATCTCACACCAGGTATGATTGGAAAAAAAATAATTTATAAACTAAAATAACTAAGTGTGTTATTTATTACACTCACATGGGCCCCCCTTACTTATTCTTTCTGGTAAAGCCTGTGTAGTGGCCTCAGAGACTTGATTTACTTACTCTACATAATAATATTTATCAAATGGTTAGACCCAAAAAAGCTAACACAAGTTTAGAAAGCCACACACACACACACACACTTATGGGAACTGAAATAGTTAGTGTGTATATCTGACTCAAGAACATAGCTAGCTAGCTAGCTAAGCTAACGGACTTATTATTCATGCTTTTGGTTTTTTTGAAACCAAACAATTTAATGCACACAACCACACTCAAGCAATTACACTGACATCAATCATCAATTTTTATCTTCATCAATTTTATCTTCATCTATTTGTAATAACCTAATTGCATGTAATTTTGTGATCTTCCCACATTGTTAAACCCCATTCCTCTATAGACCCCTCCTAGTCCACCCTCACCACTTCACACCTAAAAACTCTCATTTAAAGTGGGTAGGTATCATAGGTTAGTAGGTAGTTGTTATTTACATAGGTAGGTCACTAGTTAAGGCATTAAAGGGTAGCTACTAGATAGATAGTAGGTAGGTAAATACATGTGAATGGTTAATCTTGTACATCCCTCCTCCTCCTCCTCCTCCTTTCACCTCACACTACTTAGGTCACTACCAATGTAAGTCAAGGGTAATAAGTATCATAAGTGAGTGGATAGGGAATATTTAGTGGTTACACTCTGCAGGTGTCAGGTAGGTAGGTAGGTAAGTAGGTAGGTAGGTAAGGAATGCACTTGATGATATTACTAGGTAGGTAGTTGAGACATGTGCAGGGTTAGTACATAGCTAACTACCATGGTTAATTATGGGGACACAAGAATACAATGGAAAACAAGTGTTTCCTATCCCCACATTACACATTCATCGTTGTGCACGGTGGTGCCGTGCTGATGGGTTGTTGTTGGTTGGTTTCATCACACTCTGGGTGACCTTCTTGATCCTCCTCTGATGTGTCCTCACATGTCCACACTAATGACCTGACTTCCCATCCCATGGATCCACCATTACTTACTTTGCAACAACAACAACAACAACAACAAAAAAGAACTGTACAACAATATTTGTTGTCTTTCTTTCACATGCTTTCTTCATATTCACTTCTTTCAACAACTTGGAGAAGAATTTTTTTACTCTTGGAGGTTAAGACTTTCTTCTTAGCATTTGTGAATTTGCATTCTTGAGTTTGGATGTTGTTGAGACTTGGAGAGTTAAGTATACTTCATTGTTTTAAGAGATGTTTTTGTGGGTCTTAGTTATTAGCATGGTCCTTAATTTGTTTTTGCAACTGCTTGTTGGTCATACTAGTAGAGTAACAGTACCAAAGGAGGAACACTACTACTGACTTTTAACACTATTTTGATCTCAAACCTCTTTTGTCCTTTTCTCTTTGTTTTTAGAGTTTTCTGAAATCTCCAAAAATTATAAAATTATAAAAAAAAAGAAAAAAAAAGCCCCATTTTCTTGGAAGGTTTGGTTGAATTTTCATCACTGCCCATCATCATCCATCATTCATCATCATCCATCCTGCAAGAACAAATCCAATGGGTCAGATTTTTCTCTTCATTTCAAAGTTTAGGCAGTTAAGAGAATGAATGACTCACTATGGAAATCATGCAGCCAATTAATTGGGTAGAAACCAAAGAATGGTAGAATTCTCTCTCTCTCTCTCTCTCTCTCTCTCTCACTCTCTCTCCTTCCTTTTTGTGGGCAAATTGGAATCACCCATAAGCCCTATTTTTAGATGATGCCTACTTGATCTCCAAGTCAAGGATACTACTTACATACTAAATGTTAACAATAGGGTAATGGGAGACTACCAAGTGGCAACAAAAAAGGATCAAACATGGGGTCAAATACACAAAACCCTAATTTGAGCTTTTGTCAACTTTTTGGAGTGGAAGTAAAGTATTATGTAATGAGGCCACTTGTTTTTTGGGGGGACACAAATACAAATTTTTTAATATTTTCAAAATTCAAATATGATAGGACAGGCATTGAATAGAGCATTATATCTTCTTAGTATTTTTATCCTTAATTTTTTTTGGAAAAATAAATAATTTGGGGGAAAAAAACCCCTAGTTGAAAGTAAAAATAATATATAATTTACAGAAATTTTTATATTTTTAAAAATTGTTTTAATTAAACAAAAAAATTCAGAAACATGTGTGTCCTGTTTTTGCTAACTTCTTTAGTGAGGACAAAAATGGAGAGGAATTAGTACATAGTACCAAATCCTACCTAACCACTCAAATGGCCTGTACAATGTACAGTGGTGTGTAGTGATGAGTACACAAAGCGGTATTATATATATATATATATTTGTCTGTTATGAGTTATAGTTATCACCATTTTTTTCATTTCTTTTCATTTTTTCCCTTTTTTAATTTTTTAATTTCCTTTTTTTCCCTTTTTCTTCTTTTTTTTTTCCTTTTTTTCCCTTTTTTATTTTTATTTTTCTTTCCTTTGATTTGGGACAATATTATGCCACCTTGATGAACAAACAACACCCTTACAATCCTCATCACCAGATTTTATTCGCCTCTCTTAAGTACTTTGGGTACATTGGGTGAGTACTAAGTTGGAGTAACTATTATTGTGTGTCCCATTTTATTGTTGGCCTTGGCCTAGGCCTACTACCAACGCAAGGAAGGATATTGTGTTTAGATTCATTATAGAGTATAGTAGCTAGCTTAAGGGATTTTGGCCCCTAGGTAATAATAATAATAATAATAATAATAATAATAGGTCTATTTAATTTTATTTGAGGATTTTTGCAACATGATATTTTGGCTTGTATTTGAAACTTGAGATTAGTTATAATAGAGTTATAATAATATCTTGAAGGCTTTTGGTTTCTTTTAGAGGATTTTTTTTTTTTTTGGTTGGGAAGATTAGGTTTTTTTTTTTTGTTTTTGCATGGTGAAATATTTGAGTTTCCAAAATTCTTCTTTTGCCTTAAGATACTAAAATTTGAATGTAAATGGCAAGGTCACAATGCGACACACCCCCTTTGTTTTTCTTTTTTGTTCTACATAATGACCAAGGCTGTGTGGGCTTTTCCATGTGACCACCGGGGCTTTCGTATGTACACAAACTTAGCGGTACGTAACGCCTTGGAAGGAGAGTGTTATGGGAATAAGGGGCTCGCATTAGACAAAGTTTTGGTAATGCCTTCCGTCAAGGGCCTTCTACCGCACATAATAATAATCGACGCAATTTATTTTTTTAAAATTCCCTCGATACCTAATGGATACCTGTCATAGGCCAAAGGAAGAAAAAAAAAAAAAGAGTCTGGGCATTTTGATTTTTGAAATGCCTTACTTTGGTTTTTTCTTAGTGTACTTTGAGGCCACACACCTAGGGCCCATAATCAGATATTTATGTCTAAATTTTATTTTATTTTTCAACTTTTGTGATCCATTCCAAATGCATTATAGTTCTTTCGAGTTTCATTTCAATATACAAAGCATTTCATATTCTTAAGGTTTTTAGTTCATGAATTCTTTGGATTTTGGAAGGTTTGGGGATGAAGAAGGTCATGGAAAAGGATGAAATATTTTCAAACATCATTTGTAGAATTGAAAATAAGATTGAAATGAAAGTGAAGAAGTTTGGATTCCATTTTTGTTTAATCTTATCATGTGTGCAAGATTTTATATTTAGTTTGGATTGTGGTTAATGTGAACATGGTTACAATTATTGAGAAGATTGTTCACTTTTTTTTTTTTGCATATGTACACAAGGAACTTTTTTTTCAAATTAAAATCAAGCTAAAGCCAAGGGCAAATCCCCAAATGGGATTGTATGCTTTGCAACAAAATCCCCCATGACAACACCCAATTAAAGATCTAAAATATCATATGGAAAGAGTGGGTGGTGGCAACATTGGCCAAAGGAAATAAGATAATGAAAAAAATAGCAATAGCCTGAATAAGGTGGAAACTGAACAATCATGTTTTAGTTGGCAAGTAAAGCAATCTTGTTCTTCTTACACATGACCACACAAGCCATGAACACAACACTAATAAGACATTTAATTTGCTTATTTGGGAAACTAAATGTCTCCCTTGATCCATTGGCACACGCTACCAAAACCCAACCACTAAGGAGAAAGACAAATATCATATCTACTAGTGACATATGTATGATATCTCTTTCTCTTTAGATCTTTCACCAACAAAGGTAGCAAGGTGGTGGCATGTGATTAGAAAACTCCATGGAACACAATATATCCCATATTTACCTATGGCAAAACGCCAAAACACATTGGTATTTATTCCAAATATCCAAGCCCAACCCTTCATCACTACTATATCCAAAATACCTATGGCAAAGCGCCAAGCAAATTAGTATTTTTGTTATCCAACCCCAACAACCCATCCTTCTATTGCTAGCCACATGAATGTCCCATAAGGAGGGAGACCCTTTAAGAAGAAGAAGAAGAAGAGACCTAGGGAACAAGCAACCAAAGGAAAAGAAAGAATCTCCATGTGTCAAAGTGAGCCAATGAAACTCCCAATTAAAACCTAAGTTCTTTTTGTTTTTATCTCCAAGTGTGTTCTTGATGCTTTTGTGTGTATCTTCACTAGGTATCTAACAAAATCTAGAAACACCTTTTTTTTTTTCTCTTTTTCTCCGGAGAAGGTGCAAATTGCAATCAACATGCTTCTATGTGATCATGTGACTTTAGGTCAAGCATCTAGAGTCAATAAGGTGGATTAAGTGTCAAGTGCATAATATATAATAATACATCCAAACCCTAGTTGTCACCCTAGTAATGAGGCTTTCATGGGTACCTTTCCAATTCAACCTCCACATGTTGTGTATTATATTTGTTTGAAGTTGTCAAAACTTGGTTGCATGAACCCCTTTTCTAAACCTTTGAAGCTTCCTAATTTAGTACTTATGAGAAGATGGGAAGCAACATTTTTCAAAGTTTGAAATTTTTTGAACTCTCTTTCTTTTTTAAACCTTTGTGTTGTTGTAGTGTATTAGAACTTTCAACAATGATCTAGAATGTTCACTTGTTGAATTTTATTTCTATTTTAAAAGGGAAGTTTGAGAGTATGGTAAATGAAATGAAATGAAATATTAGGGCTAACCCTACTAACAAGTGGGTAGTTAAAATACCTCAGAAAATAACCCCTTTTTCATTCTTACATTTGCCTAGGTTCACCCATCCATCATTTGTAGGCCAAAAAGTGGTCAGGAGGTTTTACCTAAGCAATAACCATTTTATTCATTCATCCACTTTGTCTCATTTTTCACATTCATCCATCATCACCTACTATGATCATGTGCACTCATCCATCCATTCATCCATCTATGCATCCACGCATCCATACAGTTGTAGGTTTCAAAGTGGTCAAAAGGTTTTACCTTAGCAATAACCCTTTTATTCATTCATCCATCATCACCTACTATGATCATGTGCACTCATCCATCCATTCATCCATCTATGCAATCACGCACCTGCCTCCACCGTCGTCGTTGGGCGTCGGCGGCGTGGTGATCGTCGTCGTCGTCGTCGTCGTCGTACTCCTCCTCCTTCGAGCGTGGAACAGCACGGCAATGATGGTGGAGAGATTTTTGAAATCAGATGGGAGCAGAATGAAATATCTGCTGTGGGATTTGGAAATCGCATGGGCGACATTCAATATCCAGAGCGCCCTTCGCGCTGCGACAGACAGACACCCCAACTCCATCTCACTGACGGACACATGTGGTGGTGGTGTGGTGGGGTGCAGTAGTGGTCCCACTGCTCTGTGTGTGTGTGTGTTAATGTCACTGCCATAGCTACAACGGCAGGCAGCAAGCAGACTGCTGTGCTGTGCGCCAGTTTGTTCCATTATTAACTTGAAATTCACTCACTCACTGCTGCTGCTGCTTTGGCACTGGCACCCATTTTTGTCATGCAAGCTTTTTTTGTTGCCTTGTCGTTTACGGCAAGATAGATACGGCCGCGCCAATTGCACGCCGCGTCGTCCAAGCTTTGCCGTTGCTGCTTGCTGCACACAACTGACAAAATAAACCAACAAAAGAGTTTTGCCATCGACCCACCCACCCACCTCCCTTCCTCTCCTCAGTTTTGTGATATAGCCAAAATGGCAACGATCAACAGGAAGGTTTAGCCAAATTTGGTTAAAATACAAGTATCAAAGTACAATTTTTTTACAAATAGCCTTCTTTTGAGTGGAGGGAGTACCCTACTAGAACCATGTATAGAAATTCTGGCGATTTTTCTTAACATTTAATCAAATTCTGGCTATTGGTAATCTCCCCCCCCCCCCCCAAACACTTGATTTTAGCACTTTCCATTTTTAATATAGCTACAGCAACAACACCCTTTTTGACCATACCACTTGATCCGCACTTTAGTAGCAATAACCAAAATATATTATTACCTTAGTAGCTTGGCAGCTTCTTCCTTGGCACAAATTATATTATTTTAGAAATGCCAAAAATTGCACCAAAGAAAAAACAAACTACTTTTTTTCAACTAGAAAATGTTTTGTGACGAAAAATGAAAAAATATTTTAGAATTTTTTAGAATTTTTAATTTTTTTCAAAATGAAAATCTTCGAACAAATTTAATTAATTCTTCGAAGACAAAACATGTGCCAAAGCTGCCAAGATTCTACTACTTACCCTCCCCTCTATATATATATATATAATTCACGATTACCATTATTCCCGGCATCCAAGTTCCCTAGTTCCTACTACTTGGGATGTAGTTTTTTTTTTTAATTTTTTAATTTAAATTATTATTATAATTTAGAATTTTATTTTATTGTATTTTATTTTGGTGCTTGTGGTGGGACATGTGCACGGGATGATGATGGAAGTTGGTTTGGTTGTTTGTGAGTCCTATTGGGCCCATTAGATGAACAACAACAACAACAACAACCTCGGTACATAGAGTGGTGGATGAAGAAGAACCTTGATAGATAGATAGATAATATATATATATACATAGGTGGGGAAAACACAAAAGGTGGCCCTTTCTCCTTCCTTCAATAGGGTGGGAAAGGAAACAACTAGAAGGGAGCGGATCATGCACACACCCATGGTCAAGAAGGGAGCGGATCATGCACACACCATGGTCAAGAAGGGAGGGGATCATGAACACACCATGGTCAAGAAGGGAGGGGATCGTGCACACACCGTGGTCAATATTGTGTGGAGCTTGTGAGGGATGACGGAGGGCTAAACTTGTGTGTTTTGGTTGGTTTTCTCTAGTTTGTGATTCCCACCTATTGTTGTTGTTTGTTGTATTTTTGTGACTTTTTTTTCTTAACTTTTTGTCACTTTTATAGACGTGTGGATGAGTCACTCACTCACTTGTAGACTTGGAGTCCAATCTTGACTTGCTAATTCCCGATTGATTAAGTAACTCTTCGTGATTCAAATCAAAAGCTACTTGCAATTTACTTGGCCCCTTTGCCAAATCCATACCTCAATGATTCCAACAAGGACATGTTAATGAGACTGTTTTTTTTTTTCCTTTTCTTTTTCGTGCTTTAGAAAATGAGCCCACCCGCCCGCCCCTCCCGCCTTTCATTCCTCCAAACCAGTTTTTTTTTTTTCCGAGATACTCGGCAGCTACTTGGTGAGTATCACCCGAGAAAACAAGGAAGAAAATTGAAGTATCCCCCGTAAAGCCCTCCAAAAAAGTCCTACGCAAAAGTCACTTGCAAAATTTTCATTTGGCATATTTGTAGCTTGATGACAACCATTTCTTCACTAGCAAAGTTTTGCCAAAACACAAAAAATTCAAAAAGGAAATTGCAAAAATGAAGTGATTTTTTTGGGGGGGATTCAATTGCCAGATGTCTATAAAAAAATTAGTAAAAATCACCATATTTCTATACTCGGTTCCAACAAGTAGCCAAAAATATGAAAGGATGAATAAAATTTGGTACTTTCATATATATATCTGGTTTATAGCCAGATTTGGCTAAATCATCTTATTATGGATAATCGTCCACTTTCACTACATCACAAAATTCATTGAAAAAATAACACCACTTTGTGAATTCCAATTATTTTTGTCACTTGGAAAATTTACTTGTTCCCGTTTTTCTTCCTTCAAAAGTGGTTTGATATTCGGTTTGCTAAATTTTGTAGCTTGTTGATTCCAATTTTGAATTCCTTGTTTTACTTGCCCCACCATTTTCCTTGCTTCCAAAGTTCTTGTGTCCAACTTTTGATATGATTTGGCCAAATTTGTAGCATGGGTTGGTTGTTCAAATTTTGTCACCTTGTTAGAATTTTACTTGCAATTTTAGTCCTCCCCTCTTGCTTCAAAGTTGGGCCCAAGAGTGAAGTGTTTTTTGCCCCAAATTTGATTTCACTTGTCTTTTACTTCCATGAATTTGGCCAACTTGTTGATGACTTTTGTTTTTCTTCTTGCCCAGATAGGCTAGTTAGTTGCTCACTCAGCAAAGGTGGTTTATAGGAAAAAGTCTTCTTTGCAGTTATAGCAGCCTCATTTTTGGGCTCCCAAACAAGAGCCTTCATTCAATCCTATTAAATATAGGATACCTAATCTAAACCCATCCAAAAGAAGATGAATGATTCCCACATTATAATATTTTATTTGAATGGAGATAGTAAGGGGGACATTTAATGATTTTTTTGGAATTTTTTTAATTGAAGATAAGGGAATTGTAGGGAATTTTTGTTGTTCAATATGTCCTATCCAAATCCGGATCTCCCCCCCCCCCCTCCTCCTCCTCCCAAATTCACGCCCCCACATGACTTGCTCACATAATAGGGTTTTGATTTTCTTACAAACTTAGGTGACTTAATCACCTTTTTCCATGTAGACTATCCCTAGGAAGTTGGGAGCAACATGGTGAAGATTTTGGTTGGCAAGGTAGACATGCCCATCACCAAACACACACCCATGGTTTGGTGATTGAGTGGCCAAATACGTATCATCATTGAGAATACATCGTATGAACAAATACCCATTATCACAAAATGTGGGTGTAGTTCACTAATCCTTATACACTAGACTAGTGAATTCACTCAAAATTCAATGAAATCACTTTGCGTACAAGGACACCTTTTGTTGTAATGAGCCAATGCAAGAAAATTGTTTTTGAGATTTTTTAATGTCTCAACCAATGATATTGTAATTTTTTAAAAACATGGGTGTGTGACGCATTCCATTGTTAAAAATAAATGTTAGGTCATTTTTTTTAAATGTTTGGTAATAGGGTTTGGAGTTGTCACTTCCTAGTGCACACAAATGTGGGAATACCCTAATGCATGGCATTTTAATTGTTCGATAAAAGGGCATTGTGATTTACAATAAAATTAAAAATTTTGTAGCTTGTTATGTGAAGGGAATGTTTGGTGATGGGCTTATAATTGTTAGAGTCCAATGCACATAAAAGAACACAAATTTGCAAAAATCAATATGCATTGGCCTTTAAGTGTTTGGTTTAAGGTGTGATATAAGGCAAATTTATGGATCCCATGATTCATAATATGATCTAAATTGTTTCATGAAATGGGTACAACATCGTCGTAATGGGTTAAAACCATAATTAACTTGCAACGCAACATCAAATTTTGGGGTGGGAGGTGCATTTATGCACCTTGTAACAATTGCCTAATAATCAAAGGGCACATTGTGAGCTTGGGATATCATATTGCAAAACTTATGAACAATTTCAATATTGCCAAATAGATCCCTATAGCTACAACTAATGATATTTCCCACAAAAACAAATGCATCACAATTTTGTGATTAGAATGCTTCAATCAAATTGTTCATCAATCCACTCCATCATCTCAACTAGAAAGAAGCATGTCCAAATTACTAACAAATGTATTATACAATTTTCAAAGTTCGTTAAATATTTTAGTACCTATTGCACTAGTGTTAAGACCAATAATAGAGAAGAAGAACATTTATGTGAAAGTAGAAAATCAATATGATGAATGTAAAATTTGAAAATAAACAAAGTTCAAGGAAATTTTCACAAATATGTAGTCGCACATGTAAGAAATAATGCAAAGGAAGTTGGCCATTGCAAATTTCAACATGTTGTAGTCTTTCATGTCTTAAAATTCACACCCTCAATGTGCATAACAACATATGAGAATTTGAAGTGGGAAAACTTTGCAAATTTCTTTGATGTGATTAATGTTATTGAAATGACATCATATCATGTTATTCAATCATTTCTTGACCTAGTTCACTTCCTATAAATCCTTGATTACAAAAAATATATAGGGGCATATCTCTTATGGGGCTAAAAGCACACACCCCCCATCTTTTGGAGGTTAGGGCTAAGAGGAGAAAGCCTAACATGATGTTTAATGTGCTTTGAAAAAGAAGGAACAACATGCTAAACCAACTAGCTATGGACAAAGATAAATGTCCCACCTCAACTTACATCAAGCATAATACAAAAATTAAGATGAATGAAAAGGGGGACCTATAACATGTGTAACAAGCAAATGGATAGATGACTAGCAGGAGGATGCCATGGATGTAGTGGAAAGAGGCATAATGTCCATGAGGAAGGCTTGTAAGCATTGGAACATAGCAATAAGAATTTCTTTTTACCATCTAAATGGCAAGACTAAGACCAAGAATGTTGGCCCACCAAATGTTCAAATAGATGAAAAGGATGCAATTTTGTTGCTTGGATTTTGGTATGTATGAATGTGGATTAGTAATAACATCATAACAACTCAAGTTCAAGGTGGTAGAGCTTAATCAAATTTGACTTACATCATTCACAAATAGGGTATTTTGAAACTCAAGTGATGGTATTGGTTTAAACATAGACATGCATAGATGATATCCAAATTGCAAAAGGACTTGATTTGTATAAATCACAAGGTTTGCCTAGCAATGCATGTAACTCATTCTACAACAACCTACTTGAACATTATACAATTAACACAAGTATAATGCATGTCACATATGAAATTCAAATGATTTAGGAATTGTCACATATTCAAGGACAAGAGTTTTGACAATAAGGGTTCACAACAAGTGTATAGATCTTTAAGATTAGAACGTAGATGCAATGGCTCCCATTTGAATGCATCATGTATATATATACATGTCAATTTTTTGGTTTCAATATTGGAAAATCAATGTAGAATTTTTGACAACAACAAGAAAAGACCACCATCACCTAAAACTAGAGATAGAAAAAAGTAACACCAAGAGCATAAAGACAAGGAGTGCAGGATGCAAACTCCCATTGTTGTACAAGGCTATAATAAATAGAACTTTGAGAACCCTAGCATGGCAATGTCAATTTTGGTTTAGGATTTTAGGTTTAATAAAACAATAGTTATCCCATCACTGTGGATGGGTTTTCCTTTTTCATAGTTTTGATTGAGGTTGTTGGTGTGTGATGAACATTTTTACATAAAAAATGAATCGGTCATGGCCTTCACCCAATTTGCTAAGGGTTAGATGTTATCCATAAAAATCTTGAGTTTGATCACCAGGTGCAACTATTTGGTGATTGAATTGTTGTGTGATTATTTAGATTATTTTCAAGCTTTTGAGGTCCCTTACTTTGGGGAGCAAGATAAATATATTTATGGTTTCTTAACCAAATCTTACTATGGGTGTGCTTGGAGATGGGGTAGGAAATGTCTTTACACTCCAAGACCAAACATGCAATCACCATAAAGGCTTTCACCTTTCAGTTTGTTAAATATTAAATGACTGATGTGGCTACCCTAACTTATGATCAGCCTCCCATTGCATCCAACTTCATTTCTTGGTTGTTGTTTATTTCTTTTCTCCAAAAGGAAAAAAACTTGTTGAAAATACCATTTTTTTCTAATTGTTTTTTTTTCTTTCAACTTTGTGATATAAAATTTTGGAAATTAAAAAAAAAACTTAGTAATATTAGTTGACTCTACACTAGGAAAAACAAATCCAAAACTTTCACAATTCTTTTGTGGAAAAACAAACAAAATTTATCTTAAATTTATACTATCTTTTGGTTATTGTAACACGAATCTCCGTTTCTTTTCCTCAACTTTTACATTAAAACTTTTGAAAGTACTTTACAAATCCCAAACCTACTGAGAACAATGCCTGAAATCATGGCATAAAGTGGATTTTTTTTGTGACCAAACAAATCAATGTGGTGGGAGTCCTTCATGCCAAACAAATGAGACAAAAATGAACACCTATTGTGTCAAAAAGAATCAATTTTGCAAAGGATTATCAAAAGGACTCATATAATATAAAAAATTGATGAGGAAAAAAATAAATAAAGACCTATTAGCCACATTCAAAAAGCATTCATACCCTAAAATATGTAAAATTTTAAAATTTTAAAAATTCAAAGAACTTTCCAAAATTGATCCAAAATTAAAAACCTCAATACCAAATACTGAAAAAATCACACCCAAACTTCTGTGGTGTAAAGAGTAAACTGTAAGGCCCCACTATGGACAATTCTTTGATTTTGTCATAAACTCAAGTTCCAAGTCTTTTATAAAAAAATTCAGAACCAAAGAACCTCCAGTAGTTTTGGGTTTTGGAGGGTTTTCAGAATCAAAGAATCTCCCAATTCCCAGAATTTGAACATTTTTCAAATTAAAATAACTCCAGTTCCCAAAATTTGACAAAAAAAGAATGAAATCAAAGAACCAGCAAGTTTAATGAAAGAATGAGCAAAAAATTAGGGTAGACCCTTTGACTGGTTCATTCATATTTTTAAAGAGCCATAGTTTGCTAGACCAAATTGGGCTTTGATTTTTGAGAACCACCACCAGCAGCCTCTTGCCAAATTTCCCTAGGCTTTTTAACTCTTTGTCCTTTCTTCCTTTCCCCAATGTGCTTTTCAAGTCCATCCCAGTTTGGGACCAAACTCTTTTGGTTCAATTTTGGTGCACAAGTCAAGGGTCCATATAACCTTACCCTTACCAGAGTTTAAAAAAAAACACACTACAATTTCATGCACTCTTAGGAGAGTTGAACTCCAGTCTCAATAGACTTTGCCCATTTGCAATAACAATGTGCCTCCATCCAAACACAACCCCACCCCAAGTTCCAACTTGCAACCCTAGCCATATTAAGCAAAAGACAAAAATTGCAAACTAAAAGTTCAGAAGCACAAGTGCATGCTACACAGTGCAACTCTAGAGTCCAAACTTCAAACTCCAAACTCTCCAGCATTCACATTACACAAGATAACTTCAAAAACACCAATTAAAAATCTTCAAGCTTGCTTCACAGACTTGCATGACCTTTCAAAAATATGTTTCAAAGTTGAAAACTAAACTATGTAATCATTTGACATGTGTGTTTCAACAAAATCAAAGAATAAATGTATACTTGCAAATTTTTGATGTGCAAAACTTGGTATAGAAAGAAAAATGCCCAAATACAAAGGGGACGCAAAAAAGAAATTTAAGCTGCCTCAATAAACAAACCATTTGGCACTGAGCATCAAGGCAATATCAAGCTTTCATGTCCTTCCACTTGGTGATAACATCCTGAAAAGCGAAATTGTCAATCGTGTACATACTCCAAAGCCATAAGTATTTGTGATTACATAAATATAACAATGTATAAATGCTAGCTACTTGTAGAAATGAAGGTGTAGGTTTGACTATTGCACATGAGAGAAGGGAGCAAGGTACGATCACTCATGAAAGAAGGGAGTGGGGATAGCGAACAGTTAAAAAGAGAAATTCGAATCCAACAATACAAAAGTTGCAAAGTAAATCACCCCAAGTGCAAGTTCTATGGTCGGAGAAAAAGTCCGATACAACATGTGTTAAGAGCCTCTATTTGCCAGAAATATATAGGATAAACCCACCTAATGCAGCAACACAAGTCTAATCAATGTGAGTACAATGCACAGTCCAAATACCGACAATGAAGAACCCAAACATAATCATGGCCTCCTTCAACACTGAAGACACTCACATAACCCCCATAGGGTCAAACAAACCTTGTAAGGAAAGCTTGCAAAATGATAAGTACCAAAGAGCAACAAGATCCTGCAGAATTACACTAGGCCTGGAACGTAGAGAAAGAGGCTCAACAAGTCTATGCAGCAGCAACCAAATGGAATAAGCAATTCCAAGATGAATCTCACAACCAGTTTAACACTAAGGCACATGAGCTATGGAACAAATAGGATTCATGTCAGAGACTTCATACCATACAATCCTTTCAGAAGCAACTGTTACTGCTTCTATTTCAAAAGGGGGGGACCTCATGGAAAGTTAAAAAACAAAATTCCAGCAAGAAATGACAAAGAACTTTGACACTTCAATTTTAGGGGTCCCTAGAAATAATCATATCTTACAACCTTGTTTGCCAAAGGTTGAGTTTGCCGCATGCCACAAGATGTGGAATATAAAAGCAAACCCTGCAATGCTTCATCTTGCCTTTGCCACAATATGTGGAATAAGAACAGACTCTGCCACATATAATTAGCAATTGCCCCCACACTCCCCTGGAAATTTATTACTGGTCAGGCACTTGAGTTTTGTGGACAGAAATCCTTGATGACCGGGTCACAGACTGACTAACCAACAGTCTCAAGCTACGAAAAGCTGTCATTGTTTGTATCCTTCTTGATATATGTGGGTACAGCCTACTAATCCTGTACATTTGCTCAATAGCCCTGATGAAAATATGTACAAACAACACTGGGACTGCTCGTCAAGCACACCCTTGACAAGTACCATGGCATACAACAAGGGTTTGACCTGATGTAAACAAAATCACCTGATCCAGGACCCAGTGAGAAAGGCACTGATCTTACTGCCAATAATCCCTGCAGGAACAGAGACCATCCTTGAAGTGATGAAAGCGATTGACATCCCTTACAATGATTTCTCTTCTGGCTATCTTTGCAATGAACTTGGTGGCTGTGTGGCAGTCACCACAGACCTGCAGATTCTTAAAAATACGGAGTGGAGTACCAGCAGGTGTGTTAAGAAGCCCAAATGCAATAGCAAGTTTCTCACTGTGGTGAGACAAATGAAACACCTTTTCTTCTTCATCTACATCATGTAATACAAATTTGGTATCTGGTACATATCCAATATGATTCATCTGCCTGTACAATCTCTCCAGTTCTGCATGGATTTCACTGAGTTGAGGATGTTCTTGGTCATCTAGTCTAAATGAATGCACCTCATTGTTCACCTCAATCCAAGTGCAATCAGGCTGTTTCTTCACACCCCTTTCCAACCTCTGTTGTTGAACATTTGCGCTGAGATCCCACTTGTCAGCAGCAGCATAGATGTTTGATAGCAGCACATAGCCTGCTGCACTCTGAGGGTCCAATTCTAGAACTCGTTTTGCAATGCGCTCTCCCATCTCCATATTACCATGAACTCTACAAGCACTGAGCAACGCCATCCATACAGCAGCATTTGGCTCACAGGAGATTGTATTGATCAAATCCTCTGCCTCTTGGAGATGGCCAGCACGGCCAAGAAGATCAACCATGCAGACATAGTGCTCCACTGTGGGAGAAATACGATATACTGAACTCATGGATCCAAAATAGTGCACACCTTCGTCCACTAGGCCAGCGTGGCTACAAGCTGAGAGAAGAGAAACAAAAGTCACACTGTTGATTTCAACACCCTCATCACACATCTGTTTGAAATGTCTGAGAGCTTGCTTAGCGTGCCCATGCATGGCATAGCCTCCAAGCATAGCAGTCCAACAAACCGCATCATGCTTGGGCATGCTGTTGAATACTCTCTGCGCATCCTCAATACTCCCACATTTGGAATACATGTCAATGAGGCCACTACCCACAAAGAAATCAGACTCAAAACCACTTTGGATGATCTGTTTGTGGACATATCTGCCCTCTTCAAGTGCTGCCACACTAGCACAGGCATTCAGTACAGCCACAAAATTGACAGGGTCTGGGCGAACCCCTTCCTGTTGCATTTGATGAGATAATGCTAAAGCCTTTTGGCCTTCCCCACATTTCACATGTCCCAAAATCATAGCAGTCCAGGCAACAACATTGCGGGTGTGCATCATGCCAAACACTCTCCCTGCATCTTCCATGCTCCTACATTTGGCATACATATCAATAAGGCTATTACCCAGAAACACATTAGCCTCACAGCCACATCGAATGATCTGTTCATGAATATGCCTGCCCTCTTCAAGTGCCTCTACACTGGCACATGCACTCAGCACCCCAACAAAGGTATAAGGGTCTGGCTGCACCCCTTCTCTTTGCATTTCTCCATACAAGGCTAAGGCTTTCTGCCCTTGCCCACATTTCACATGTCCCAGGATCATGGCATTCCATGAAACCACATCCCGTGTGGGCATTCGGTTGAACACTCCCCAAGCATTGTCTATGCTCCCACATTTGACATACATGTCAATGAGGCTATTATTTACAACCACATTAGACCCAAAACCAATTTGAATGATGTGTTCATGGACACACCTGCCCTCTTCAAGTGCCACTACACTAGCACATGCATTGAGCATTGCCACAAAGATGCCAGGGTCTGGCTGCATGGCTTCACATTGAACTTGTTGAGATGGTTCCATTCCCTTTTGCCCTTCCACACAATCCATGTGTCCAGGAATCATGGCACTCCAATACATCACATAGTGTGTCCATATCTTGTCAAACTCTTTCTGTGCATCCTTATCTTGCCCACACTTGGCATACATATTAACAAGGCTGCAACTGACAAACACATTAGATTCACACCTACTCTGTATAGTCCATGCATGGATACGTCTGCCCTCATCAAGTGCTTGTGAATTGGCACACGCATTGAGAATTTGCACAAAAGTAAAAGCATCTGGAGTTATGCCCTCTTGTTGCATTTGTCGAAAGAGTTCCATTGTCTTCTCACTTTTCCCAGCCTTAACATGTCTTGCAAGCCTTGTATTCCATGACACAACATGTGATTCTTGTACCGTCCCTGGGGCCATTGCAGCAAGCTCTGCATCAACCCATGGGGGCTTATACTTGCTATCAAGCCAGAGTGCACTCTTTGTAGTCTTATGCTTGAAATCAGGATGTCTCACATTGACCTAGCACCACCACCAGGAGCCCAACACAGGTGTGATCAGCCATATCTTTCATTCTTCTTCCCATGAGATGACAACTAAAAAATTCCTTGCAATCAACAAGGAAATCATCAAAGCAATCATTTGCTTTCTCTATATACCTTCTCTGACCTGTGATCCAACCATTGTGAAGGATCTGCGAAGAAATCTCGCCAAAGTTTCTCTACGTTCCTTGTCTGGCCTGCCACAAACCACATGTAAAACACACACACCCACTCATTGGCAACACTTCCGTTATGGCATGAAACTGGAGTCTTTCATAGACATGATGCCATAATTTAGAACAAGGCATCCATCAGTTGTCTAATCAAGCTTGGAAAATAAGAAGCTTCATAAAGCAAAGAACTTCAACAAGGGTTTGGGGTTTATGGTTTAGAAACCCCGCTCACAACCGCAAAGAAACACTCCAGAGAAAATAAAAACAGTTGCTAGAGGGGCAGTAAGAGGCAGACAAGAGAACAAATGAGCTTACCACCACCGTTGTCTCTCGGCTTTCTCTTGACTTCCAGCCGTTGCACTCTGGGAACAGCCACAGACCCACCAGCAGCATCGGGAAGACGTCGGGGAGCATGGTGCAGCGGCAAATCACTGCGACTAGAGAATAAGAGGAGGATCCTGAACGGCCTCCGACGCCATACTCTTGTGGTCTTGTGCTGTAGCGATGGTGTGCTCCCTGAACTAAGAAGCAACTGCACCTCCATCGCTGCAACGACAGAGCAGAGAGTCTGTGCCTTCTCCTGTCTCTACTCTCTCGCACCACACAAAATTAGGGTTTCTGCTGATGGTCTGTTTGGGGGGTCACCCCCAAAAAATTCCACCCCCAAAACACACCCCGCACCCCCAAAAAAAACAAAGGAAACAGAAAAATAAAAAGAATCAACCCCAAATTTCAGCCCAATTCAACCCCAATAATGTTCCAGCCTCAAATTTCAGCCCAATTCAACCCAAAAAAGTTTCACCCCCAAATTTCAACCCTAATTTTTTTTCAACCCAATTTCGACCCCAAATAATTCAACAGTGAACCAGCAACCACCAGCACACCATGAAGGATGAATGATAAGTGGTCAGGAAACAGTTTTCTGTTGGGTTCCAGTTCCCTAGCTAACCATGGTGGTTAGCTCAATTGCATTTTTTTCCTACCTACCTACTAACAACCCACAAGGAGGTAGGTAGTAAAAGCAGCCCTCACTTATGTATAAATCATCTACTTACTTACCTAGTAGTAGTTACCTATTTTCCTACCTATCTACCTATATACCTATATATGAGACCTATTTCCTACAGAATTGGTTACCAAGATGAAGCCAAATATTAACTCAGTTGAGGTTCATCCACAACTGAGTAATAATGGGCACATCCAGTGTTTGGTGCCCTAGTGGGTGCTGGTTCACTATGGCCCCTCTTGAGGAGAGACAAAACTTTACTGAGCTTAAGGAGCTCTCCACATACATTAGAAAAATTCTACCACTTTATGAGTTTTTAGAAGGAAGGAAGAGTGGCTCACAACCTTGTGGCGGTTTTTGAGTTGTTAGAAAGAAGAATGACAACTTTTGTGGTGCATTTAAGGAGCTTTTTAGCCCTCATGGAAAGAAATGGGCCATAACAACCTCACCACTTTTGAACCATGCATACCTAGTGTGTGTCAACATGCATGCATGAATGATCTCGAAAGGAACCCCAGACCAAATTCCCCATTCCTTTATCATTATTGTTATTATCATTGATGTTTTCAAATTTTACTAAAAACTTACACAAAACATCCCAAAATTGCTCCCAAAAGATTGCAACGTCATGTGATGTTTCGAATGTTGTTTCCACCATGGCTTCTTTCTGGCTCATGTAATGGATTTCCTTTGGACCAAATTGGCTTTGTATTCGTCTAGTAATACCCCAGCCCCAACAAGAGCTTCATAGCAATGTGTTCCTGAATTATCTCATGTAAGAACTGATAGAATTTCATGTGTGTGTTGGTAGGGTGCCTTACCCTCAACAAGATTTCTGTGTGAACATAGGATGGCATGTTACAGGAAACCTTATGTGTATGGTGCCTCATCTCCTCTCAAATGAATCATAGCTGTCTGTTTTTAAAAGAAAAATTCTACCTGAGAAAGGACCTCAAATGGGGCTGTTCTGGGTTCTTAGTCCTCACCCTACAGGAGATCCTGGCATCATCTGCTTAGATGACTGTCCTCCAACATCATTAGGGCTAAAATGGGCATGTTGCTCCAAGGAGAGACTGCCACTAAAACACCACTATAAACATCATTAGGTAGTGTCAAAATAGGATGAGTGTTATGTTGAGAAAGAGTGTAATCACCACGCCATAAACCTCAGTATAATTGAGCAGACACAATTCCCCCTTGCAGGATGTTTTCTGGGAGTCTAAATGAGGTGATCAATGAATGATGTTGGTTGCAAACTACCTATGCAATAAAGAGATAAAACCCCGAAGTTCAGATTTTTATGGAATCTCTTATCCTAAAAATTGCAGGCAAACATCAGAATTTGTTTGCCTCGCATGTTTGTACCTTGGATACTCCAATGGACCTTCCAGGCAGATCTGGAAGCTGAGGATATGGATGACATGGCCAATTGCACAACACCCACACACACCATTACTTGGGTATAACCAATGTGTCACCAGCAGAAAGGAAGTCTCCAGATCCTATTCCATTTGCTGCTTTCAATGCTTCCACTGATACCTGCATGAAGCCAAACAATCATGTCTGATCCGGGTCAGTCTCTACAAGCCATTAACTTCAACTCTTACAGTGGTGTGTCCGTTCTCTTCTAATTTAAGCACGATATGCAAACAGCAGTATGTCCTCAGCCTGGCCCTAGGTAGGATTCATTGACTTAGAATACCACACAAACAAAGACACTTGTACACTCAAAGGTCCAAGGAAATCCAAACATCTTTTAACCTAAAGCAGGGTTTTCACAGGAAAAGCAAATTGATAATATGAACAGCAGAAAGAACTTGATGAATAAGCTTACCCCATATTTTCGTGAGATGCCCCAAAGAGTGTCACCTGTGTGCACATCAATGACATCAGATTTCTTCTCGAAGAGACGGGGGCCAGCCTTTTTCTCCTTGCCAAGAATGTCCTTACCCTTGTGTTGCACCACCTCCTTGCTCTTGGTTTCTGCAATCTCCACAATGTCCTACGTATCCACAACCCCACAACTCATGCTTGTAAACATGTCTTACAACTTGAAATGTATTTACTTGTATACCATTGTGACCCTATTTGCAGGCAAACACAAAATTACACAATAGATAAACTCTGGCAGGAAAACTTTACACCATTCTCGTTCCAGCATTGAACATGTGGACATAAAATGCTAGGGGTAACTTTTTTGCACAGAAAACAAATGTTATCTCTCTTTGCCCTGAAGGCTATTATATTCTCTTCATAGGTGGACACTTTGAGCTGTCATAAATATCGAGATATTCAGATGCCCCTAGGTTCCCACACTTGGATGATGACTTGACACAGTGACCCTAATTATAGCTTGGTTGATTACTCGGGGTAAACATCTAGTGTGATGTGCACATGGTGCTTGTTGCAAGTTGTGAAGTAGCCAAAAGCAATACAGAAACTATCTTCCAATTCTCTCCAAGTAAATCATGGTCACTGTGTGTGTAAAGCTGGAAATGAGGATTGAATTACTTGCAACATCGGACTACTGCAAAAAAATGACAAACCTCTGTTTTCACATCAGTTTGTTGGTGTTCACTCCCCAGGAGAAGGACAACATCACTTGACTTCCTTCCCCAGAAAGATCTGATCAAGCTCCATGCAATGCCAACTCCAACAATTGCACCTACAGCCTTGGCAATGGTCTCATCTTTGATGCCCTTGCCTTCCTTGTCTCCCTTTGATCCTCCACTGGCAGCTGGACCTGACATCCTTCCACTTCAACTCACATTGCAAGGTCAGTATTCTACCCAAACAACATTATGAGGGTATACAAGTTTCAAAGAAAAGCTACACACTTCCATTGAAATTAGTCCCAGCTCAAAGCAGACCATAAAAAAGAGTGCAAAAGCCCCACTTATGGCTGAACCATTGTGCACACTTCACCAGCTCTGAGAAAGGGTTTAGGGTTTAGAGTTTAGGGTTTAGGGTTCCTCAAAACCAAAGAGAAATTGGTTTCAAATGGCAATGTCAAAGGTCTCATTGCAAGAAATATATTCAACCCTAAGGATCGCCTAAGACCACTCGCTTGCAACTTCATTAGATGGTGGTGATGCAGTAGAAGCCATTACACTCCATTTACCAAACTTGTACTACTGTCATTAACACAAAATAACTTCAATTCGAGAAGCAGATTCATTCCAAAGGATCGCTCAAAACCACTTTGACACTGAAAAAAAGAAAAGAAGCTGAAATTGTACTCCTTGAGGTGAGTTCCAATTACAAAGAATATAGGTAGTAGACTGAAACGTCAATCAAAAAATTGATTTTCTTGCAGCAAAAAAAGGGATTGTTTCCAGAGGTTTAGGTTTTAACTTCTTCTACTATCATGCTCACAACAATATCAGCTGCAGCCATGAGAGAAAACTTGCTGCATTTTCTGCTCATGAATTCCAGCTACGAAAACCTCCTGGGAAGTTATATACAGATCACAAACACGAAGGATCACCCAGAACACGTATCACCAAAAGAACATCTCAGCAGACTGTTACCGTTGTCCAAAAGCTTTCGATACAAACTGGATCCGTTCAGGTCGAGCTTCAGCGACGAAGAATACAGACATTCAAGTGAAAAGTCGGTCAGAAGATCCCTCATTGCGACGACAAAAAGAGATATTTTCCGCCGATCTATTAGGAAATGGTGAATAAATATATTTTTACAATGAGAAAACGACCAAAACGTTTTCGAATAGTGTATACTTCAAAGTCTGAAGAGTAGATTCATTCAAATGACTGTCACGGCCTTGATGATCTTGCTCCAACAAACCGTAATCCGAAAGCGCCGAAGAAGACAACTATCGGATCTGAAGTCAATTTCAGCTGAAGTAACCGATACCGTATGTCGATGAAATACTTTTCCAACACTTCAGTTACAGAGCTATCGGAACACATATCTTCAGAGAAACAAGCTCTTTCACTTCAGGTCAATTTCAGGCACCGAAAAACAGACGACGTCGGATGTCGTTGCTTCACCAAAAACGCACTTACTTCCGACAAAAAAACAGAAAAATGTGGAATCCAAATCGGAAGTGCAAGAGCGTACTGGAAAGTACATGGCAAGAAAGTGCTAAGAATACAAACTTCTTAACTTTAGGTTAAGCTCAGTCACTTTTGAGGACGGAAAGGACCCTAAAAGAAAAAGAAAAAACAGTCAGAATAGTCGAGATACTGTTGCATCATGACCTTGATCTTGCTGCTCCGTTTACCGAAAAAGCGCAAAGAAACAGAAAGGTTTGAGGTGAGAATGAGAGAGAATATTTACAAGTGCGATGTGTCGACAGAAGACGGGGCGACAAGACGATCGGAAGGCGACGAGAGAGACGCGCGCACGCCGGTGGGGCTAGGGGAAAAACGAAAGGAAACCAAGTGCAAAAGCGCTTCCTCACTGAGAGCAAAACGCAGAGAATGAGCCTGTGGAGCGCCACCGCGTGCGATGCTCTGTCAGGCTCGGGTTCAGGTCCGGGACTCGGATCTAGGTCCGGAACGGCAGAAAATTCCGGAACGGTACTTTACGTCGGGGAACGTGCCCTTAGGGCGCATTCTGCCTACAAGGGCCTTAAAATTTCCATAAGGTACTATGCAAAAAGTTTCGGAACTAGAGAATGTGACTCCTAGGGTGCATTCTGCCTCTCAGTGAGTCACTAGTGGGAGGTTGCTAGGCCAAACTCCAGGGACAAACTAGATGGCAAAATGCACTCTACAGTCTAATTCTGCCCTCTTTTCATCCATGTTAAGATCAATTATGAAAATTTCATCCAAACAACTAAAATCATTGGGCCCATGAGAGCCCAAGGTAGGTACCTTGTGCTAACTGATCTTAAACTTTCCAATTGCATTCTCAAAGTATTTGTTTTGCCAATTTGGATGTCATTGCCAATTTGTCATTCATCCATGTTTCCAATCACCAGTTCTATGATTGGGATACAATTTCAGGCTTGAGTGACCCAGCACCCACCATGCACCATCCAAAAAATGGAGCACTAAAGTGGGAGGAGCTTGGAGCAAGTGTGAAGAATAACAAAACTACAAGATAAGCTCCCTCCCTCCCTTCTCTAGTTTTTTTTAGGGTTTAGGTAAGCTGATTTTTGTTCCAATGCTGCAAGTTTGAAGGTCACAATGAAGAGGAGCTCAGCGCCTCGTTGTCGTGTTCTTTTGTTCTAATGTTGTAGGTCATTGAAGCACACAACAACAAGGAGTTTGGCTACTCGTTGTCATGCATTTTTTTGTTCTAATGTTGCAGGTCCCAAAGACACAACAATGAATAGCTCGGCTCCTCATCATTGTGTTTTTTTTTGTTCAAGTGCTAAAGGTCTCCAAGGCAATGACAACGAGGAGTTCAACTCCTCGTTGTTGTGTTCTTTTGTTTCAATGTTGGAGGTTTATCAAGTGCACAATGATAAAGAGTTTGACTCCTTGTCATCATTCAGTTTTTTGTTCCAATGATGTAGGTTTCAAGCACACGACAAGGAGTTCAACTCTTTGTCGTCAAGTTTTTGTTCAAGTGCTGGAGGTCCCCATGGTCACGATGACGAGGAGCTCAACTCCTTTTCATCATGTTCTTTTGTTCTAATGCAATAAGTCAATCAAGCACATGACAACAAGGAGTTCAGTTCCTTGCCGTTGTGTTTTTTTTTGTTCCAATGTTGTAAGTTCCAAAGACACAACGATAAGGAGCTCGGCTCCTTGTTGTCATTTTTTTTTGTTCAAGTGCTAAAGGTCCTCATGGCCATGATGATGAAAAACTCAACTCCTTGTTGTCATGTTATTCTATTCCATGCTATAGGTTAGTCAAGTGCACGATGACAAGGAATTTGATTCTTTATTCTTGTGTTTTTTTTTGTTCCAATGTTGTAAGTTTTGGGAACATAACATTTTTTTGTTCAAGTGTTGAAGGTCCCTAAGGCCAAAACAACAAGGAGCTTGGCCTTTCGTTGTCATGTCTCTAGGACTTACATCATTGGAATGAAAAAAAAAACACCACAACAAGGAACCAAGTTTGTCATCGTCATCTTTTTGGGATTTACAGCATTGGAATATAAAAAAAACACAACAAGGAAGAGCCAAGCTCTTCGTTGTCGTGTCCTTGGGACTTACAACATTGGAACGTCATTGGAACATTAGCTCCTCATCGTCATGTTTTTTTTGGTTCCAATCATTCAAATGCACCACGAAGAGGAGTTCAGTTCCTTGAAGGGTACTTCATAGCTAGACCAAAACCTAAAAGGAAAACAATACCCTATTTGGGGTAACCTGCAAACACCATGGGTTCAATTGTTTTGGTTTGGGCTATTGGAAGGGTATTGTTCATGCCCATAATTACTCAATTTAGATGCATTATCCTTCTCAAGATATCCCATAAAACCTTTGGGCTCCATAACAATTTTTTGGGAATTTGGAAGGGTATTACATACGTTTAGCAAAACCTAAAAAACAAGCAATACCCACATCATTTTGCGATAATATTGTAAACCATGAAACAAAAGAATGTTTTTTTAAATACTTGTTCCATGTTCACTATATGACATCAGACATATTGATTCAAGGAAATAAAGGTATTGCAAAGTTTTTCACATTGATGTTAAAAGGTTCATTTGAACAAGGTTATGGAGTTTAAATACAATGCATGGATCATCTTGGGATATTTGCATTCACCTTGAAACTTAAAGAGGTATTACATAGCCTTACCAAAACCTATAAGCAATATAATACGTGCACCATATTGTGACAATATCCTAAACCATGGTACAAATGAAGATATTGTCAAATTAATTATATTAATGGTAAAAGGTAATGAAATTATCATTAAAATGAGGGTATTGCAATTACACATCAAAATTTTATTGAAATGACCTTACATCATTAATGTGGCAAATATTGTAATACCTTCATGTACATATACCAACAATTTTGCATTGGTCCATTAAACAAATTTTACTATTTATGAATTTGAAAATATTTTTCAACTATATTTCATGTAAACTTAAAATTTTTAACATAGTTTTTAATTAAAATATTATATACATTTTAAAATGAAAAAAATCGAATAAATCCACACATTGCTTAGTTAAATATATCATTATTTCATATATTGTAAATTAAATTTTACATAAAATTTAAAATTACATTGACCAAACATACATAATATTAGATACTTATATTTTAAAATTCAATTAAAACCCTTATTCCTAAACCTTAAACCCTAATTGAAGGAATCCAAGGTTTTTGTTAAACAATTTTTTTTCGAGTATAAAATAAAATAAAATTGGGTCATTATTGAAGCCAAATATTCAAACAAAAATAAAATGAAACACAAACAAAATTTACATTTTTGGGGAATTTTTAATTCTCATTGAAAATTAAAAACATCGTAACCAAATTATATTATACATAACAATGGTTTATATATATTAAAATTACATTTTATTTTGAATAAATATTAAGATATTATATATATTTAAATGAATAGATAATTTAATTTAAAAATATTACAAAATATATATAGGGTTAGGTTACGTAAGAATTAGTTTATTAACTCATTACTTATGTTTGGTTAGGTTGTTTAATTTAGTTGACACTTTAATCAATCAGACAACCTTGGCTATGAATTTTTGTTTTAATTAACAATTCATCTTATGTTTACACCTACATTCGTATGGTGTGGAAAATGTTCATTTTAACAAATATCCAATGTGAATTTTTAATGGTCATTTGATCTTCATGCTCACAAACAATCGAATAAAAATGACAAAATCACGATTTTTTGAAAATTAGAACTAAAACTAAAAACTATAATTATAACTAAAAACTAAAAACTACCTATTTTTATGGCCATTAATGAAGTTATTACTTTAATTTTGTTGTTGCAGAATTTGTAAAAGATATGGTGTGCTAATATTGTGATTTTGAGTTAATAAATTAAGCAAATGAAACCCCTACCACAACAACATCCATAATTTTGTCAACAAATATTGTAAAGGTTTTTCCCTAAATGATTAATTCCCTCCATGACCAACATGGTTTTTGAATTTTGATTATTTGAATCATTTCAAACATGCATGTAACACAAAGTTTGTTTCAAATGACCAACTGACCCATGAGTCCCTTTAAAAAAACTTGCTGAGAAAAAATTAAAGAAAGATGATGGGTGCTTTCAAAATGGAATGGGAAATTAGAAAAGAAATGTATGGGCGGGTGGGTCTTCACCACTTTTTGCTAATGATGATATTTTTGTGGCCTAAGAATTTGAACTATTGCTATAGAAAGAGGAGGAAAGTTTTGAACACTATGGAAATTAATTGGTTTTTTGGTCAAGCTTCTTCTTGTACTATTTTTCTTCTTTTTCATTTGATAATGATGTTGTTACATTTTTCAAGAAGGTGTAGTAGGAAAAAGAATAATTTTATTTGTTGCTTGAATTCCAAGCATCATATTATTAATTTGTGTAGTCATTATTGTTGTTATAAAACATTTCAATTATTATTGTTGTTGTTGTTACGACTGTTTTGGAAGCAAGTTGAGGAAGAAATATGTAAGAAATATGTTAGCCACCAAGATGTCAAACCTCCAAATGCATAGCTAATGTACCACATCTTTGAATGCACCATCTTACAAGGTCAATATCACATACATTTTTGTGGGTGGTGGATGATCCATGGCCCACAAATAGCATGTCAACATGATTCATTACCTTCACACTATTGGTACTCCCATTCTCATTATACCCTATAAGTAATCCACCATAAGCAAAATGAACAAGACACATAAATATAGTCTAACACAACACCACCACACATGATTACTCAAATACTTCCATGAAGCTTCCAAGGCATCATTGATTTCAAAACTCGAGTTTCAAACTTGGTTGATTTGAATCAATTGGGTTGGTTGGCCTTAGATTTGTTCAGAAATAAAAGTTCTTGATGAAGTTTCAAACTTAGATTGATTTTATGGAGCTTTGAACAAATTTGATTTGTTCATGAATTAAATTTGTAACTTATAATTTCACAGATATTTTAAGAAAAGAAAACATAAGTACCAATTTGTAGAAAACTTGAAAATAAACATTTTTTTAACAAATAAGATATATGGGAACTCATTTGCATAGAACTTGAAAAGGAATCTCTCGAGCAAAGAAGAGATGGGTATCCATTTATAAAGGACTTGAAAAAAAATCCTCATGACAAGTTACTTTAATGGGTGAGCACACAAGTTGTAAATCTTATCAGGTAAGATAAATTATTGGAAGGAGGATTACCTATTCTTGAATGTATTATAACCTTTTTACCCATCAAGTTAACAATGTTAATAATTATTTTCTAGAATTTTAAATTTCTCATTAAAAATAAAGTTCATAAAAAATTGCACTAGATATAACCATGGGTATATATATATATATATAATTTATTATATTTAAAATAAATGTGAAGATATTATATGTATTAAAATGAATCAACAACATAATTCCATAATATAATTAATTATGTATATTTTTTTATTCAACATGTTACAAATAACAATATATTTAGACCAACATTCAAACTAATATTATACATCATAAAAGATAAAATTTACATAAGGACTTATGTTATACATTTATGAAATATAAATTATTATTGGCTTACTTTATAGTTATTTTAGCTTTAAAATGATTTATTATATGTCAAAAAAAAAATTCAATTATATATATGATTAATAAATGAGAGATCATTTAATATTATTATGTGAACCATTAGAAATAGTAAAAAATAATGCATTTTAGTTTTTTAATAGACATTAAAGTTTTATTAAATTATAGATTTTATTTTTTATTTTTAAAAATGAGTTTAAAACTTTAAAGAAGGATTTTTTTAAAAATGTAAATCATTGAAAAAATGTTGTGCATGAAGTTTAATTTTTTGATTTTGACAAATTATGAATTTCTAACATTAAGTAGTAAAATTTACATTAAACCTTAAACCCTTATACCGTCAATGTGATCAATTTCACTTTACATTCATTTTTATGTATGTTAAATCATATTGAAAGGTGAACAAATAATTTTGAAAACATGAATTTCATGATGTATTGGTGGGGAATCAAGTATTTAAAAAGTATTCTTATATTTCATGGTTAATGAATTATCATAATACAATACGGGTATTGCATTTAAATTCCATAATTTTGTTTAAATGACTTTCTATTATCAATGTGACCAACTTTTCAATACCTTCATTTACTTTAATTAATATGTATGGCATGATATATTGAACATGGAATATATATATATGTCATTTTGTTTCGTTTATGGTTCAGGATATTAACGCAATATGATGCAAATATTACTTTTTTTAATGTTTTGGTATGGTAATGCGATACCCCTCCAAGTTTCAAAAGATATGTTAAGGAACCCAAAGGATTTTTGGGATACACTACAAGGGGTATTACATGTTTATTGAGTATTCATATTCATTAACAATACCCTTTTGATAGTCTAAACCAAAATAATTTAGCTCATGGTGTTTATTATATGCCCCAAGCAGGGTATTGCTTTGTTTTTAGGTTTTTTGAAAGGTATGCAATACCCCTCCAAATTTAAAAAAATGTGTCATGGACCCTAATGTATTTCTGGGATATCTTGTGAAGGGTATTGCGAATGTATTGAATAATTTTGGCCATGAACAATACCGTTCCAATATCGTAGACCCATGGTGTTTAATTATATAATACAACTAATGAAGGTATTGGTTTCCTTATTAGTTCATGAAGTTACGCAATACCCTTACACATGTTAAAATATATGTTATGGAGCCCAATGTATTTTTGGGATACCCTAAGAAAGGTATTGCATGTTTAATGAGTCCCTCTAGGCATGAATAATACATTCTAATAGCATGGACCAAAATAATTTAGCCCATGGTGTTACAATGTGGCCCAATGAGGGTATTGCATTCTTTCTAAGTTTTGTTAAGGTTACACAATACCTTTCCAAGTTTAAGAAAATATGATATGGAACCCAAATTATTTTAGGGTTACCCAAAATGGGGTATTGCATGTTCGTTGAGTATTTTATTTCATGAAACTTGAGTACAACATACATTAAATGCATCTAAATTGAACTAGAGTTGTGTATAACTTTAATTATTCACTTGGTTTGCAATACCTACATGGAAACACTTTCTAAATAGAACTTGCAATTCCCTTATATAAGGTGTGTCAAATATTTTACTTGTCCCTTGTTTATTTGTTTGAGTGAACAAAACCAAGCTCCATGCAATACCTTCATTTTATTCTTTTTCATTGTTGTTGATTGTTGGGGGTTTATTGAAGTGGCAACCATGTAGGTTCATGAATTCAATTTTTATATTTCATAATTCCTTTTGCCCAAATGATATAAAATTGGCCAAATCCATATCTTCTTTGGGTTGGGTGGTCTTTGGCCAAGTCTTGTTATTGCCCATTAATAATTATCTTAAAAATGCAAACAATTTTCAAGATGGACCAAAATAAAACCAATTATATGTGTTACCTTTAATTTAATCAAAAACCCAGATGGAAAATTTGCACATCTCATTATAGTTATTTGAAGACTTTAAAATGATTTTGTTATTTGAACTAAAGAATTGGTCATCTTGAATTACAACATGTCACATGTATGCAAACAATTTGTAATTTATTTGTGAACCTACCCTTGTGTTCTACAATCATGTTCATCGCCGTTTTTGAAAAAAATCCGTTACAATTCAAATTCCATAATAGGTGCAAATCCATTTTGATTTTATTGTGACATGTGATGTGCAACTTAATGAAGGAATTTGAAAGTCCCAATTTTTAAATTTTTTTTGGGGAATTTACACTTTTTTTAAGTTGAAAAATATGATTTCAATACTATAGAGAGGTAAATGGGGAAAAATGGTCATAATTCACCAAATTTTAGCAATAGGTTTTAACAAGTAACCAAACATAAAAGGGTCTTTAAATTTTTCTATTTTCATATATCTTCAATAGCCAAATTTGGTTAAATCTTCTTGTCAACAATCACTAGTTTGGTTACATCACAAAATTGGAAAGAAAAAAAACCTTGAATCTGATATACAAATAAAATAGGTAGTTGATCAATTGTTTTCATTTGTCATAGGTTGAAATAACATGCTTGTGTTGGATTCTTTTATTTTCAATATGTCCCCATTGGGTTCCCAACATGTTCCCCAATTTTAATGATAATATCAATGCATTGGCACCAAAATTTTGGAAAACTAATGTTCAATGCTATTAATTACACACAATTATTTAACAACATTTGTAAAAAAATTGAAGTTTTATACATGTACACAAATTTCAAAAAACAT
This sequence comes from Sphagnum contortum, assembly GCA_963920785.1. Taxonomy (NCBI): domain Eukaryota; kingdom Viridiplantae; phylum Streptophyta; class Sphagnopsida; order Sphagnales; family Sphagnaceae; genus Sphagnum; species Sphagnum contortum. Next base: position 8,982,464 of record OY987290.1, on the reverse strand, counting down.
TTAGTATTTAAATTCATATTGTCACAACAACCACCAAATAACCTAATTTACCACACTTATTATAGATAAACATTTTATTACAAAAAACATAATAAAGTTGTGCTTACCAAAAAATTGGCCCACCATTCAATTTCAAAACAAAAAACCATTCATGTCCATCATTGTTTAAGCTTTAAGATGATCCAAGGAAAATGCAAGTTTACATTCTATCATTGTATCAAACAACATATTTTAATATAATGACCTTGTTAATGGTATATTCAAAACATTAATAACCTACAATGGCAAACTCACGGTATGGATAACATTTCAAAATTCAAGAATTGCAATGTTATTTAAAGAAAAATTAATCATTATTACATTAAGGACATTGAAGAGGAATGGACACCATTGGACTAATCATTAAAATAATAATAATAATTGACGAAGCGTAAACTCATATTATTAAAAAAAATCAATTTGCAACAAAAAGAACCATTTATCATTCATTAAGATTATGACTAGATGAATTGGTTTTTAATTCAATATGAAAAAAACATGAATAAACATACACAATTCTATCTTAGATTTGAACAACATAACAATTATTTTTATTAACTCCACTCCAACACCAAAAAATTCATAATGATCCTTGCATACATCGAAAATATGAAAAGATCAAAAGCATTTGTATATTGGATACATTTTATTTTTCAATTAAAAGACTTACTCCATTCCCATGTAATCATGCAATCCCTAAATACAAAATATTATGACAACATTATGGAGACATCAATCAGGACCATAATTTATAAACATATCACACATTTTATGTTTTCTAAAAATAAGAATGCAACGTTCATAAAACACACACACACACACACACACACACAAATTCATAAATATGTCAACATACTTTTATATAACGATTTATAATGGTCATGGCATGAAAATGATGTATGATACACACATGTTCTTACAACACAAAAACACATAATGGATATGAATTCGTACTTGTTACATTTAACATAAAGACACGAAAAATCATTCACATCATATTTGTTTATAGATATTATTCATGTTCAATTTTTGCTTTCCTCAACAACCTTGAAACTTTCATTCAAAGTTCACAAAATGATTATATTAAAGGGCTTCAATATTAACATCCTAAATGACAAAAAATATTCAAAGAATAACTAACTACTAATAGATTTTATGAATAAATTCAAATCAAAATCCCAATTTCATGAAAACACAACAAAAGCAAGATCTTAATTTGACCGTATATGGGCAAATGTTTCAAGAAATGAATGTAAATTGCCTGTAATGAAAGCACATTGACCAAATTTCCACAAACTAATTTACTCGTCAAAATTACCAAACACACTACCAATTGATAGCAATATACCAATATTGTCTCAATTCATATAATTTCATTATAATTCCATTATCAATATCATTTGACAATAGTTGTGGGGATACACATCAATAAAAGATAGAACCACTTGTGATAGTGCCACTAGTTGAGACATGTGACAAATAGATTAATGTGGGAATGTCAAGGTCGCAATGTTTGTCCTTGGCAAATTTTCTCATTTTTGGATTTGAAAATTGCGATTTCGACAAAAAGAAAGACTATTTGGGGAAAAACCACCCTAATTCGTCATTTGAAAAATAAAATAAAATCTCAAGATGTCTACAACATGCTCCTACAACAAGTTCTAGTTCTAGTAGGTAGCAAAAATATATAAGGGTTCTTAATCTTTTTTACTTTCATAGAAGTCATTATTTTTGAACTTCTTTTAAATTAGTTATGATTCTTCACAATTTTGTTGCAAGAAAGCACAATCTTATCATGAGGCTATTCCATGAAGGTTACCTCAGATAATCATGGAGATAATTGTGCCCTTGAAGTAGACTAGGAAATTCTCCAAGTGCTTTACTTTGGTATGTGACACTTTGGACTCGCACCCAAAGAGCTCATCAAAAAAGATGAGCTAGGAGCCACTTTTGACATAAAAAAAAATAAGGCACTTTGGTCACCCCCACAACCCAATGAATAAAAAGACTTTGGAAATCAAGTTTGCTACTTTACATAAAGAGAAAGAGTTTACAATCATCATTCCTTTCAAGAACTGATGCAAAAATGTCATCATGTCACCCAATTGCATCACCTTTTGCTGCAATTGGGTTGGGTTGGGTATTTCTACAAATTATTGAAAGTGTTGGTTGGTGGTTGAGTCAAGCTACAGTTAGAACAATCATTTGTTCTTGTAATCACTTATCATTTCACTCTTCCCACTCCATGCTATAAACCATCCAGAATGTGAAGCTCATATGCTGAGGAAACAATTTTGAGGAACGAATTAATGAGAACTTTGAACTGCAAGTTATTTGAAAATTTTGGAGATTTTCAAAGCATCATGTTCTAGTAGGAGGAGAAAGGAGCTTCTTCCTTTCAATTTTGCCATTGGGTCCATATAGCGATTGATACAAAGGTCTAATCCGAAGTATCAGAATGATATTCAGTACAATACCAATTGCACACATGCCTGCCATGATCATAAATACAGAGAAGAAGCAATGTGCACCTGTGCAGTTTTGAGGTTCTTCAGCAGAACTTGAGCCCCATTCACTGACAACAGAGGAGAAGAAGAATTCCTTGGAAGAAGTTCCCATTGATTTCATCAGGACCCAATTCTTGCCATGTCCTTGCTGAGGAGTTCTTGAAGCTTCTCGGTCATACAACCAGCCTGCCAGCAAGCCCGAGAAGAGAAAGGATCCGAGGGGAAGGTTCAAAATGATGAAGTTGTACATGATGCCAAAGTGTCGGAGACCGAAAAGCTCAGATGCAGTTGGAACTGTGATGGAGATTTGGACACCATAGCATATGCCCACCACAATCGAGCCAACATACAGCGAACCCGGAGCTGCTGTTGCAAAGAGAATGTAACCGACCAGCATTAGCAACTGTGATAACACCATCCACACAGGTCTTGGAACTGCAGCTTTCCTGCACAGAAATTGTTGGAGTGGGTCTGGAAATGTCAAAAAATATTTTGGAACTTTTGTTGATGCAAATGTTTTGCTGCAACAACATCATGTGTTGCCTTCATGGCAACTGAGACTCTTGCATTGCATTTAGACAAAGCCTGGAAGAACACAGAAAGGAAAATACAAAACTTAGAAATGGAAGCTTGAGAAGAGAAGAAAACAGGGGGATCATCATTCCAAACAAACAGACCTGACATAGTACTCAGAGATTGCACCAGCTCCAATCCGCCCAAAGAATCCCCAAATGCTAATGAAGGAGATGAACAAGGAGACATCCGAGTAACCCTGAGCTTGTCCAATCTGCCCAAGGTTGTTGATGGCTGTAATACCCGTCCCAACACCACACAGAAATGTGAAAAACAGTAACCAGAAATCAATTGTCTGCAGCGCATCCAGGAGCGTATGATCCTCTCCCAGTGCAGGAGGCACATGCCACTTCTTTCCTGAGCCTTCAAAACCTCCATCCACAAGTGTATTATGATGATGATCCTCCTTGCCTCCTTGTGCTGCTGTAGCAGGTGCATGCCTCTTCCTCCTCTTCCCTACTTCAGAATCTGTTTCAAGGACCTGATTTGCCAAAAACATTTGGTCATCAAGAGGAGGATGTGGGGGAGTTACAATGCTGGGCACATCATCCATGATGACACATTGCTCTGGGTGCTCCACTCTCATGCTTTCCTCCTCACCATTCTCCAGATTCTCAAAAATGGGCTGATGGGTGGTGGCAGTGGGTTCACCTCCTTCTTGAAGCTCATCCTTCTGTTGATCATCTTCAAGCAACAGTGGTATTCTCATCTTGTCACCTTGTGATTGCTGTGCAGCAGAAGACCCATTCCTCATGTATTTAGAGTACAAGAGTTGGATGGGAACCACAAGCGGCGCAACAAAAAACAGCAGCAGAACTCCAGCGAAGAGTTTGTTAGCAAACGAGGAGATGATGAAGAATTTCCCAATCAAGGTGAATGTCAACAGATAGAAAGCAAGAGCCATGGAGATGGAGTTGAGTATGGTGAAATTGGAGTACTCTAGGGTATCTTCCTCTTTGGTGGACGAGGGTGGAACCTCAGAGAGGAAGGCAATGGCCACCAAGCAGACAATGGCAGGCAAGAAGGTGAGCAGGAGAAGGAATGCAGATGCCTCACTGGTGAAGAGAGATGTACAAAGCTCTGTGAAGATGGCTGTGCTCAACCCTACATAACCCTTCAAAATCCCTGTCACATTTCCTCTACTACGTGGGAAGTTCCTCATACATGTCACAAGAACTGCCGTATTCATCCATGTGGTGCTATTGCCCCCGAAGCAAAGAGCCAAAGCCATCTGCAACAGAAAAACAAAACAATGAGAAACCAAAAAAAAAAAAAGCTTCTCGAGAAAGAAACTTAGCAAAAGAAACACCAGGAAGAGACCGACCCACAACGAGAAACAGACCCAACAGCGCACCTGCCAGAATGGTAATGGAGAGATTCTTTGGCTGACAACGAGGTATTGGGCACCGTAACCGAGGAAGCCTTCGATTGCGCCTACGAGCAAGATGGCCCATGTGGGCAAGTAGTCTGCGAGGAAGCCTGCAAGCAAGCCGAAGCTTTTGCCCACGTCCTTGGCCACTCCCAAGCTGTTCAACTGCTTCTGGTTGTACTGCATCACTGTCTTGAGCGCTGCTGAGTAGTTTGCAAATGTGTAATTGTTTCCTGATATCGCTTGTACCCATATGGCTGTCACCAACCCAACCATTTCTTGCTGATTCCTCTGTACGATGAGTAGTCGCCTGGCATTCCTCCTCCTCCTCTTCCTGTCTCTCGCATCCTCCCCTTGCCAAAACACCTGGTCTTTCTCCAAAACAACAACAAAACCAAAACTCGAGTCCTTCTTGTGATTTTCGAGTTCCTCTCGAGTTA